>CM034046.1:2517435-2668979 GCA_019804595.1 Bruguiera parviflora
TCTCTCTCTCTCTCTCTCTCTCTCTCTCTCTCTCTCTCTCTCTCTCTAAACTGATCTTTGCAGAAATTGTAGGCTAGATTGGATTATGAGAATCAGTCGATAAATTATTTGGTAGACTATTTCTACCCGTCATCTGTACGGCAGGTATTGACTTGTCAGCCATGTTACAAATAGCACAGTAGTTTGCTACTAGTTGGCCGCACATATGCCACAAGCTCCACAAGCCACCCAGCAGTATCAGCATTATGTTCCACCACCTAGAACTGCGGCTGGCGGTTCTGAACTTTCTGGGTCGCTACGACTGGAGTTTGGACTTCGGACTTTGGAATAAGATCATCAAAGTAATGGAAATAAGATTGGACCAATTTGCATTTTAATTGACTACTGGTTACGTCGGCATCCTGATGAAAGTTCTCAGGAATTATTAAGCACTGCTTTTGTTTATTTTTGGTGGTCCTTCGGGGTACATTCTATCGTAGAATCTTCTACTGTAGAATCTTAAAGGGCAAAACCTCCGTCTGGAATATAGACAAAAAAGGTACAAAAATGTGACAAAATTATATTTACGTGTAGAATTTAGCAGGTTCGAGACATTTTTGTAATTTCCAATTAAATAATAAAAAGATCAATACCAGACCAGCCCTTAAGAAGAAAAAGAAAAACAAAAGAAGGCTAACAACCAAAAAAAAAAAAAAATCCGGTCTTAAACCCAAATTAAGAAGGAAAAATTCAACTTCACCTCGGGCTTTTCGTCTCTCACTGTCTCTGGGTCAACAATAGTTAAAAAAAATAAAAAAAGGTGGTGGAGAGTGACGAAAGGAGACATGGCTAAATCAGAATCAGCAGCTCCAAGCCCAAGCCTTAAGCAGGTAGCGCCACCAAGCCCGTCACCTGATGCAGAACAAGGGCAACATGCCCTTCAACCGTCTCCTTCTTTGGTTTCCGTATTGTCCTCCGACAGGCCTTCCCTCAGGGTGACCTCAGAGTTTGACAGTGAAAGCTCCTTGTTCATCCATAAGCTATCCTGCAAGTTGTTGGACAGCCTTGCGAAGCTCAAGTTCTCTTTCCAGAACAACAGCAAAGGAGATGTCTTTGAACCCCTTTTTTCTGTCTCTTCTAAGCTACTCTCCCTCCACTTCGATCTTGAAGACCAAAATGCCCTACTCAAGACTTCCTTTGATGTGGGTCCCAGGTTGCACTTCGATGCTGCCCATGATCTCAAGGTCCATCTCTGTCTCTCTCTTTCTATCTGTGCCTCAGTTTTTTTTTTTTTTTAAATTATCCATAAAATACAATAATTTCCACAGCAAATTGAAAGAATTGGTTTATGTGATTGAGCAGAGGAAAAAGATTTTGACTTGAACTTTGATTTGACCACTCTTGTCTCCCGGTGTTTTAGTGGGGACTGTTGGAAGGGTTTGAGACCAACATGGGACATTTTTCATGGAGGGGGAGGGCCAATATACTCTTGTCTGGCACATTTAGCGGTTGGCTTGAATGCCTGCCACTAACTTATGTCATATTAGACAATTGGATTCTTTAATGCATAAATCGATTATAGGAGTTTAAATCTTCAGTTAAAGTGGCCATATCTTGACTTCTAGCGCATTTCTTTACATATATCTGTTCTGCCATATGTACTATTTGAATGGTCAGTTAAAGCCCCATATAGTCCTTCAGCATCTTTGACATGCATTGCATCTTGCAGGCACAACAAGGGGAAGTGGCAATGGTTGCAAAGCTTGCCAATGCCGGCTATGCACTTGAGTTGTCATCTCCTGTTCCAGCTATTGGTCTGGTCAGTATGACATTTAGTATATTATTGCTACACATTTCCCGTTTTGCTCATTAGTAGCCAGATGCTGCATTAAGCCCTGTTTGGATGCAGTTCAACCTGGCATGTTGTAGCCATTATTATGGGCCACAGGTCACAGTCGTGGGTTTTGGTTGTGCAGAAATAAATCTTGCTTTTACCAGACATGGCACACACCTTCATTTGGGTTGAATACAGACATAATATCAGCCTCAGTATGTCATTGATTATAACAGACACTTGGGGTTTCATTATACATGTTTGGTGTTATAACAATATTATTAGTGTATGGCTGTTAGGTATCATTGCAAATTCCATTTGTTCACTTTTATGTCTGTTCTGATTTACAGCCTAGGGCAACTCTAAAATTTCCCATTGGTGAAGTTACATTGGAGGAGAAGGAAGAGGAAGAAGTGAAGAGAGCTTTGGCAATAAGTGGAGTTGTCAAAGGCCAGATTATGAATGGGTTATGCACAGCTCAATTCGTTGACAAAGATTTGAAACTGAGATACTGCTATAAGGTGGCTTTATTCTCTTTCTAACATCATGTCAGAATCATTGTTGTCTGCAACTTATGTTCACTGCTGGGGTGTCTTCGCTTGGTCATGGCCCGTTATAGATTCTAGTATAAATGACTAAAACCAGTGGATTTGCTTGTGTGATCTCCTTCCTGATAACCAATGGTTATTGGCATGCTTGATGTGTTGATTTGCTTTCATTTGAGTTCCCATATATAAGATATGCTGTTAATGGCTTGAATTAAACACAGGATGAGGCAGTTGCATTTATCCCTGGCATTTTGCTGCCTTCTAATGCATTATCATTTGCTTTCAAACGTCAGATCAATCCTTCAAGTAAGTTAAGGTTAGCATGGAAATCTCTCTCTCTCTCCCTCCCTGCCCCCCCCTCCATCCTTTCCTCCAAAACTTACCATTGTCCTTCTGAGGGACATGATTCTCTGGCTACATCATGATGCATACTATGATACTGCTACTATTTTTTTTGTTCTTTTTTCATATTTATGACTATGACGGGAGTTCACTATTTTTAATTATTCCAATTACTTAAGAATCAAAATTGTTCATTGCTTCTAAAAGTTGTAGGAAACTATTTATTTTGATAATCGTCAAAACTTCTGATCTTTTGATTTGTTGGAACTAATCGGAAGCAACCTAAGCTTGTCAGCGTTATTGGAGGTCTGATGGTTAATACTGGGCCAATAATATCTAAAAGTTGACCATTCTTCAATTATTCCATGCAGGTGCTATAGATGTATATTGATACAGACTAAGACTATACAGTCGTCTTCAAACTGGAATTTGCCTAGATGTCTAAAGTTAATCTCATATAGGAAAAATAGATGGGCTTGTTTTATGCCCACTTGTGGGAAAAACTGACAATGTGGATTTTTATGTCTTAAAAAGAATTAGTGCCATGATGGATATAGTCAAATGTGTGATTGTGATATCGGTAATCTGTAGTTACTTTCTTGATGTGTTAGGTGAAGAAAGTTAAAAAAGTCAAAAGTTTCAGATAGTAGAGAAATGGCAATGGAAACAAACCAATAGCTGTGATTTCTGTGTGAAACTATTGTTTCAGAAACTTATTTGTCTTCATTGAATTCTATTGCTACCATCTTTTTACCTTAATTTATTGTTTTGTTCTTATGTTTAGTTTCACAAGATGAGTATTCTTATGATTAGTTAATGTATTCCAGCTATTGGTACAATTTTGATTCCAATAACTGGAGCGCGGTGTACAAGCACACATATGGCAAGGATTTCAAATTTAAAGCTGGCTATGACTCAGAGGTGCACCTTGGTTGGGCATCACTTTGGGTGAGTCTTGACTGTCTGTCATTTTGGTTACTATTTGTTTTTGATAATTAACCGCTAATTTTGTTAAGTACATAAACTTCATTTTCTTTTCTGCCGCAATAAACTAGTAACGGTGAAGATGCTAGCGACCCCTCAAAATGGCTTAGATCATTCTGTTCACACAATAAATAAACCAGCTACACTTGTACCCAAAAAGGAAAGAAGGAAAATGATATGGCTACCTTGGGAAAGTGTTAGGCTTCATCTGTTTCTTAGTTGCTTTGCCACTTACTTACCATAAAGTCAGGCCTTGAGATCTGCATTTATTGATTTCCATTGAATCTATGTGAAAGAAAATGGAAAATTTTAAAATTAAGAGGGTTGATCAAATCCAAGTGGATTATGAGATGGGAAAGAGAAAGTACAAGAAGTTGACTTGAGAACTTTTGATGAAAAAGAATTTATAACAATCAAATCTCATGCTAAATTTTGTTCATAAGAAAACATTCATATAGCCAAGTCTAATTAAACTTGGTATTAAAATTTTGTTTTTGTTATTAATGTAATTGCAATAGCTAGTGCAACGCTATCTAGCATTTGCTAAGCTTGCACATTAGTCTGTTTATTACTTGGAATTCAAGAACTCGGCCCAATGACATGCAATATCTGTACGTAGGTTGGAGATGAAGCAGGCAAGGCAAAGAGTGCACCAATGAAGATGAAAGTCCAGTTTATGCTACAAGTTCCCCAAGATGACATTAAATCATCGGCATTGATGTTCCGTGTTAAAAAGAGATGGGACATATAGAATCCTGGTACGCAGTCGGATATGGGAAGGGTTCCAGGTCTTCGGACATAATGACCGCATGTTTGACATAATTACTGCAATTAGTTTGATGCTTTTGTCTCAAAGAAATCTTTTTTCTCTGCATCTGACAATAGTTGGAAAGACAACCATTGATGGAAAGATCTCTTTGGAATTCACAAGATGAAGAGGAACAAAATCAAAGCAAACATAAACTTGGACTGATTTTTAAATGAAAGAAAGAAGAAAATGAAGTCTTAGGTGACACCCGTTGGCCGAAAGAGAAGATTAAATTCAAAGCGAGAGCAACTTAGAGCAGATTCTAGAGTAAAATTAGGCAATACCATCAAAATTTCTGCCATTCACAATAAACAGTTACTAGGGGCAAAAGCTTCGAAGCAAGAGTAACAGTGATTTCTCTAAACTTGTTATCATCTCTCAAACATATCAAACACTCCAACTGATGTACCAAGTCCTATGTTCTCTTTGTTTAGCAAAGAGTCCTGTGTTCCTTCTACATAAGAATAACTTCATAACACTAACTTTTGAAGCAATTCTGTCACTGATCTTGGAAGCAGTAACAGAGAACAAAACAGGCAGCTTAGCACACAGCACAGAAGCTATTGTATCATGAATAAGGAAAATGATATCTGCTTTCATCCCACTGAGCACGTTACAGATTCACCAGCTTCATGAGTTCCTCTCTTCAAATTCACCATATTTAACGAGGGAAGCACATAGAGAAGAGGCAGCTAAATGGCTTTCTTAAGACATGCCTGTCTTCCAAACTATTACCAGGGAAGAGCCCCTATTTTCTTTGCAAGTCGACTGTTAAAAGCTTTGTACTGTAAACTCTATTCTTCCATAAGATTTCCGCCTACAAAATTGTAGATCACCGTTAGTAAAAGGCAAAAAACCAACAAAACTGAAAATTGGATTACATTATATTATAAATTACAGAATCCGCAAAAGGTGATGGAGTTGAGGCAAACCTCTACATATGTACATAGAGCCTCATGACTATCAAGTCATTCATCATCATCATCATCAGGATAATTTTCATCATCTTCTTGCTCATATATCTGGAATTCTCCATCACTACTGGCATCTTCTACCATTTTATCAACACCAGCATCTGCCAAAGGAAAGCTATCGAACAGCTCTTGCAAATAGCTTCTTGAGTTGGTACCCATATCTAGATCTAGCCACATATAGGACAAAGCAACATCCAAAATTTCATACAGGACTAGCAGATTTCAATTTTAGAATTTGAAGTTGATAGTCATATGGATATCCTAAGATGATTCCACTTCATTTTTATATCCCCAGAGACAAAGAAAAGGATGGAAAAAAACAATGTGGAGATACCTGAGTGTGTTTCTGCAGAGGTTTCACTTTCAGCTAATGGAGCACATGAAAGATTAACTATAGTTGAATACGATTGTTGTCACACACTCAAAGGCACAAAATTAAGCCTCGGGTCTTTAGAGCTCTCAGGACTTCTTCTAAATAAGAACTTTTTTCTCCTACAAAGGATAACAGGTTATATTGTATGGCCCTACAATTGTGTCTTTGAGCATTTATGAATATGTAATGTTAGTGGTTTGATTTCACCATTTCAGCATCTCAATAGATTTGGATATGTCAAATATTGTGCTAGACAACTAGTCTTATGGTCCTGGGACTGTATGCAGCAACTGAGTCTGGTCAGTTTCATTTTGGTGGTTGGTTCTCATGCTTGTTGACTTACTTTTATTTCTTTCAGACTAAAGTATTGGATTACTTGTTCTGGTAATGACTTGATTAATTTTCATTACAGAAAAAAGTGAAGTGGAAACATGTCTGATAGAGTTGCCTGCATGCATAGAAGTTTGTGAAACTGTCAAAGGGATAACTAAAAAGAGAAAAGTCTGATTGAACTGCCTGCGTATCAGGTTTGTGACAGTTGCTTGCAATGCCTCATTTCCCACTCGTAGAAATGCAGTTTCTACCAAAAAGGAGGGCTGTAAGGAGTAATGCAAGGATACATGAATGTGATAGCAGAGAGAATTCACTGTCCTCACCACCCTAGAAACAAAAAGGATCTAGTGATGTCAAATATAGTAAATTGAAAATAAATAAAAATTAAAGCATATAACAGTTTTAAGATCACCAGATCCATTGCCTCATATGCATCCAATTCTTCTTCATGATCATCAGACTCAATATCATCTTGCTCAGCATTATCAACATGACCATGATTCTCATTGCCTTCATCATTTACGACCTCTGCATCATGAAACTCTTTGCTAGATGATTTTGAATTAATGGAGATGCAAGAAGGAAAGAGTTATATAATAGACCCATGATTAAAATTATCTTCCTCTAGTCAGGTTTCAGTGCAAAGTTGGCAAGTAGCACATAGCAAGAGAAGTTATGAGGTAAGAATGAAAATGCCATTGATAACCTGAAGGATTGCAAAATGATTTTAAATTGCCATTTAGAGGTCAAAGATGACTGAAAAATTCCAAGACTCTCTTTGTTGTTTCATTTGCAGAAAAGAGAACGGAAAACCACAAAAGAATGTATTATGTAAGTGCACCTTAACGTTGAAGCCAATGCTATATGCATGATAATAATTTTGGACAATCGAGGGTGTAATTTTGAACCTTTATTAATTTTCTGGGGTTTCTCTTGATTGAGTTTCATGGCATCTTTGTATATGCATGCCCTCTTTGACTTTTCAAAATCTTCAGAAGTAGCTTTAAGTAACTTTTCTGCGCCAGATTTCGGATACACTCCTAGGAACCTCACCATTACACGCAGTTTCAAGCTATCAAACATCTGCTGAGAGAACCATCCTGTTTCATACTGCAATGAAGCAACAAATAAAATATAAGCTTTAAACATGACATCCACCCACCAAAAAAAAATTGTAAAAGGAACAGGAAATAGCATCTAACAAGTTACCTCCAGTTCATTAAATCTTTTGCATTTGAAGTCAGTAACTTATAGACAAACTACATCCGTTGCCAACTACAAAGGCAACAGAAACCAAAATCGAAAGCTAGGCTGTTGGATATGTCTGATTGGGATTTGTGGTATGCAGAAATTAACCAATTTGCACTATGTGCAATGATTAAAGAGAATGTAAGAGGAAACAATGGGTGCAAAATACAAAACTACCACTGGGTGTGGCACAAGACTCCACATGTATGCTATGTAGTCTGGTGTGCATCTTGGCCTATCTGGTAAGTACTTGTGCTAATAGGCACATAATAAAAGAGATAGATAGCAGCACAACTTAAACACTTACAGTGCAAGTTGTTTGTTTTGAAGGCTTTCTTATCTCTTGTTTAATATAATCATCATCAAGTTCATATAGCTGCAATGATGTCTGGCATTTGTTTGGAAAAACTCTAAATTTGCACAAATCCTCCCATCTATGCTTCAACCTGCAGGAATCACATGCACAAAGGTACCCAAATTTAGATACTGAACACCAATAAACATAATAAGCATGCAGACCACGAGCATTTTACAGGGAAAACTATAGCATTCTACAGGAAAGAAAAATAGCTTCTCATAGAGAGCAATAGTGTGGACACATGGAGGTGGTTAATGCTTTTAGTTAAATTGCTGAAACTATTTATTGTGACTTGCTGAGCTAACCTCACAAAGGACCACAAACTATTTATTGTGACTTGCTGAGCTTCCCTCTTACAGTTTGAAATTTGAAACATCAATCATATTGTAAGTTTGAGTTGTGCTAAATTACTTACTTGTTGGTGGAGGAATCACAATAACTTCTTATTGGCAATGGTACTCGAAAATCAATACGTTGATATCTGGCAAAGAAAGTACCACAAGCAAAATGATCAAGGTAATGCAGAATCCACAATATAAAGAATAAACATGCATGCATGTGCAAATGCATGAGGAATAATAGAATTTGGGGCAATTCACATTCAATTGTCATTTATGCATGATTACCATTGAGAAAACCAGCTCTAAATGGGTGAAAGAGACATAGAGAACCAAATATCTCTTCCAAAGGGAAAAGGCCGAAGTAGTATCAAGAAATATTTGTGGAAACATCCCATGTCACCATGCGCTTCCAAACTTACTGTCAACTCAAAGTACTGAACTAGCAAAATCTTTTCCCAACCACAGCATTGAAGGCCTTGGTGCTAACTCTTCCAAGGTGACAAAATGGTAAGCAGCTTTCTTACAAAGATTAACCATTATTTGAACCCCAAAGTCACACAATCTTGCCATAGTGATGTCCAATACAAAGAGAGGAACGATCCCTTGCCTCTCAAGTTGCCTCCTCAAGAAGGTGACTTTATACAAAGTTACGCAAGATAAATATTCAGGCCACCCATTCCTTGAAGAAGAACTGGGGCATCTAGGCCTCCTAAATTCTGAGACTTAGGTTTTGACCACTAATTCTTAACTAAAGTTGCCTCATAGATCTAAAGGAAAGTCACATTTATTCCAGGCTTTCATCCTGTTTCTCCAATCAAATACAGAATCAAGCACCGAATCATGCAACTGGTCAATCAATATACAGGTGAATATTAACCCAATTTATTGATTAACTTCAATTGTTACTGAGACAAAGGTTCCTACTAAATTTCTGTAATGGATGATCTCCAACTGAGTTTGAGACACGTGAAAGCAGCTCAATTATGCTTAATCAATGTCTCCCCCCAATATCACACAATATAAACATCATATCCGTACTCTATAAACAAGCATTTAGCATTTAACAAGTAATAACTTCTTCAAACCCATACTGTATGTAGAGATAATTTGCCAAATAAACTAAGTAGTCCAACTGGTAAAAGAAAATTTAACAAAGAAATATAAAACAAATTAAGACCAACTATAACTAATCAAAGATGGGGAGGGAAGGGGTAAGGGAAACAGAAATTTAAAATGGCTAAAGGAACTCACATGCAAGACTCAGGATCCTTGCGAGGATCATATCCTTTTCTAATCCAGAGCCTTTGAAATGGCCCACCTGAAAAGTAGTAAGCAACTGCTAACAAAAGCCTGTAATTGCAGACAAATCAAAAGTAATTACACAAATTAGAGGTCATTACAGGAGTCAATGCATAAGAAATTTCCTAAAAAAGTCACCCCAACAAACCCAACAAAGATATTTAGAGGAAAGAGATTGCAAAGTAGAAAACCTTCTAAGCATCTGAATGTTAAATTTGAAACCTTTATCAAGTAAGCGCTCATTCAATGAATCTTTGTGCCATATAGGTCGCTCCTGAAACAGATCAGACACGGCCATCTGCCACTCCCACAGCTCTGACGCTTGTGTTATGTATGCCTTCCAATCTATTTCCTTAGGAACCTGTATGAAAGCTAAGTGCTCCACAATGAAAAGAACAAGTTTATGCAAGAAAAACATCAGCTTTTTCAAGTGATTCAGATTAGACACAGTCAAATTATCTTCTTCATAATGCTTCATAATTCTGCTTTATGCTCCAGACCTCATCTAAGAGGAGCGACCATCCCCTGGAGGTCTAGGCAGAAAGGAGATGAGAACAGACGTTTCTAAACATGAGAGGGACCAATTGACAAAGTTAGTCACTGACACACCTAACAACCATGACACACATAATTTGATATGATAAAGTGAACAACTGGACCACCAACTATTATTACAATGAACATTACGAGGAGACAAATACTCAAAGAGCAAGAAAAAAGTCTAGCATGTGTCATTGCAGGTACATCTAAAAGTTAAAAATTAAAAAAATAATAATAATAATAATAAATTACTGGGACAAGAACATTAACAAGAGAAAAATGCTCCAATAGAAAAGCAATGCAAAGGATATCTTTGATGTTAAAATCAATAGCAAGGGACGGCTCCATGGTCACCTGCATGAATCAAAGTAACAACCTTGTTAATCTAAACATGCAAACCACCACTAAGATCTAATGAGATTTGAAACAGGGATCAATTAGATCATGTAACTTCAGCTTAGCACTGACATCCACCATATGCTAAAGCCCTCCAGACATTAACATCAGATTTATTAGTCAATACCTCAAAATGGTTTTCTATAGAATCTGCCTGTTTCTTTTTTGAAAGTGAAGCAGCTGGTGGTCTTAACCTGTGAAGAAAAATAACTTACTGCCATCAGTCCAGCAAATGAAGATTTCAATTCCCAAATTATCTAACGACCTAGGATCACATTAGCTGTCCTAGTCCCAAGAAAAGACAGAATGCTCTCCCAACACCCTACTTGACAGGCTTACACTGAACCATATCGTAAGTTAAGGATTGCCATGCTACCACCTGTATTAAGGGGTTTTCCTCTACTGGTTTACTCAGATACTTATTCCTCTGTTTGAAGACATCAATGCTGGGAAGTCATTGCTATATACTGGTAAAACTAACTAAAAGAAGCAACAAAGTTAAAAACAGTTTGTGTGTCAAGGCATATCAAAACTTTTAACTTAAGAAATAACCTAACAATAGCAAATAACATAAGCTATGGAGCTTCTTACACTAAATTCTCAGGGACATCCTTCAGTGAGAAAAGTGGAGGCACCAAAATCATCAAATCATCCTGATCCAAATCCATCAGACCAGCCTTTTCTACAGAACGAGATCAATACCCAGTATCCTATCAATGTGGTGCTTTAAAAAAGAAATTCACAAAAAAAAAAGGCCAGTTAATTCAAAACTCTAGATATCAATTCCATGCAAAAGCTTTACCATTTTCCATTTCTGACCGATCCATCTTTTTCTTCCTTGCAGCATCCGCATGAACTGCAATAACATGCTGGTAGTCTACCATTCCTTTATGGAGATTCAAAAACCAGTCAGTAAGAAATAATCATGTAATGATGGAATGGCAACTGCTGGTTTACTAAAAAAGGATTAAAAAGAAAAAGAAAGAGAAAAAAAGAAACTAAAATTGATTTCAGACCCTCAAAATGATACGCCTCTGGCAGCCGAGCAACAATATCAGCGGAAAGATCTGATTGAACTTGTGATTGAGTTTCGTCAGAACAAGGACTGAGCTTGTTTTTAGATATTTTCAATAGCAAACTAGTAGAGGGATGAAGCTCCCCAAATGCAGGATGCGAGTATGGATCCTCCGGACGAAAACGCAACTCCAACTTGTTCAACTGGGAGCTACGAGCCTAAAGATCCACACAAATTAGAACATTAAATCCAAGAAAGAAAACAACAATTTTTCTTGTTCTCTCTCTCTCTCTCTCTCTCTCTCTCTCTGTTTTTTTTGGTCTTCTGGGGTTTAAGCGAAGGAAAGCAGGGGTTTGACTAAGATGCGTACCTTGGCGATTGCTTGTTCTCCTCCAAGGGTATCAATGGCGCGAGCCATGGAAGAAGGGTAGCCGGGATAGTGCACGGCGAACCCCTCAAAGCTCGGTATAAATCCTGAAACTTCTCCCTCCTTTATCACCCCCATGTTGCTGTTAATTGCAAGAAAATATTACGAGGACGAACCAGCAAAAAGAGAAAAAATTAAACAATCTTTAAACTTGTTTGGGATTGAACTGTGGACTTGAGATCCAAATACGAGATAAAGCGAACACCTTTGATAGTTTCACCGTTCAATTCAAAACAAGAAGGTCACTTTCTCGCTATAAGAAAAAAAAAAAAAAAAAAGACGTAAAAGCCAGAGAGTCAAGAATCAAGAAACAGAGACAGCGGCCTCGATATTGTCAAGCCCTAAGGCCTAAGGCGTGCGGTTAGCAATTTGGACATTGGCAGGCAACCCAATTACCCAAATCCCATATATATATATACTAAACCCACATCGTAAATGTGGGTCTACCAAGAATCCAAGATCCAGCGCCCCCCAGCCAGGCTTGGCAAACAGCACTCCGCAATCCACGATGAATAGAAACCAGGAGAACCATGCATATATAGAAAAAGCTTTGCACCAACCGCCCTTTCAAGAGCGTAACACAAAGAGCTTATCTCTTTCAAAGAAGAGAAAAAAAAAAGCGTCACTTTTAATAATAATTAAATAAAGAAAAAGCCTTTTCTAATGGCTGGTAAACTAATAATGATTTTATTATTGGAGCTGATAGCCACAATCACCATTTTATCCAACATTTATTTTATAAATTTATGACACTTAAAATTATTTACATTTAATTACAGCCTACGTATATCACAGTATTTTCTTTAACCAATAAATTCCCTTTCAAATGTATATTGAAAACAATAATATGAAGGAAGTAAGCCAGCCCCCCAGGTTGTCTAACAATGAAAAATGTAATTGAAAAAGAAAAATAAGAAATGCGATGGTTGCCCTCGCGGTGGCTCTTAGAGCCGCACTACAGACACAGCGGCGGTCTGCTCACGGCGGGGAGCAGTCAAGGCTGCAGTTGGTTCGTCAGGAATCAGGAGAGGCCTCTGTTTTTACGCGATTAATATTCCTAATCCCAAGATAGACATGGAGGAGAAGAAGAAAAACAAGAAAAATGACGATGAAGAGAGCGCTAGTAGTTGTAGTAGTGGCGTTAAACTCAAACCTCAAAATTATCAAGTGCCGAGTCTCGTACATGCCGACCCTTCTGGTTAGCTTTCTTTATTTCTTTCTTTGTTTAATCATTATGATATCGTTTCAGGGAGTCATCCTTTTTACTATTCTTTTTTGCTTTGCTTTTAGTTTGATGGGTTTTTCATATAACTTCTTTCAAAATTCAGATTACTCTAACTCATGGAGTCTACTTACTGATCTTGGATTGGACGGCACGTCGTAATTCAGTTGTAATGAAACAGTTGTTTATGTTTTATGGTCAACCCAAAGTTTGAAACTTTGGTGTTGATTTTGTGTTTATGGCGTCTTTTTTTTTTTTTTTTCTTCCTAATTCCCATATATTTGTAATGTAACTGTAAATGAGTTTTTAAGTGCTAATGGAGTTTGATTTTGGTTTTATCCTTGTTTTCTGACGTGTTTCTGCATTTTTTGGTCAGTAAAGCGCAGTCAGAGTCAATCCCAGACAGGCTTACCTTATTATCAAAATTATGAAACTCAAATCACTGGGGATTGAACACTGAAGACGATGTCTAACTTTAACTGCTTCCTTTATTTCTTAACTGTCTCTTGGTTGCTAACCTTGACTTAAGCGGGAGAAACTCTAATTAAATCCTTCCCCCATCCATCCACGGCAATAATATCCTTGTTGTCCTTTTCTGCCAGGTAAATCTGCTGTTTGACATCCTTAAATCTTCTGTTCCTGCATGAGCTGCAATGGATAGAAATTTGATCTGGTAGTGTCGATTCTTGCTTTTTGTATGAATTGAGTCTCTGCAGCATCACTTACTTTTGATTTTGAATATCATTAACCATTAACTTTATTAGATGGCTGGGAGAAGTGCTGGGAACTAGTGATGACCCCCTGGGATTTAAGACAACCAACACCTGTTATCTTGCATCTTCATCAGACAGGAGCTCTTTCCAAACAAAGGGCCATACAATCTGGCTGCAGGAGTGTAAGTAGGCTGCGAGCTATGGATTTTGTGCCCTCAATTGTTGTGAGATATTAATTCAAGGTTAGACATGTAACTATGTAGACATTTGAAAAAATGTTTGAAATATCATGCACTTTTTTTTTGTTTACCCCAATTATAGCAACCCCCCTTCCTTCTCAGTCCCTTGGAGATATGATCTAAGTGTGTACCCAGTGTCTATAAAATCAAAGGATTTGATGAGTTGATTTCAGATCATTTTTCTATTGTTGTGTGGGAACTTGGATTTCAAGTACATTTGCATTCATCATAGATAGATAAATCCACCTCCTGAAAAAAAAAAAAAAAAAAAAAGCAATTAGATGGGTGAACTTCATGTATTCTGTAATATTAGTTTATAGACAAAACTGGGAAATATATTTGTTTCTGATGTAGTCATTATACTCCATGACTTTCATTGGATAATTGAAAATCTTCATTGCAAATGCTGCTTTATGGATGTCATATAATTTACGTAATTATTTGTAGTCATATTGGAAAATATCCTTGCTCTGCATGGTCCCTTTCTCATAATTTCATATGGAAAGTCTTTAGCATAAAAAACTTGTATTTTATTCACACAGTCTCTTTCTCAGGACCATGATGTGGTGGCAAGTGCATGTCCTGATCGCTATGTTGTTGGTTTAGACATCTCCAAGGAGGCCATTAAGAAAGCACTAGAGGTAAGAGCAGTAGGCAGGCTCATTTTTACTCCAAGAGGTGCTCTTGAAATGAAGTAATGGAATATAAAGGTAAATGTTCACTTTGTGCAGCTTGATGAGTTAAGTGAGATATGGGGAAAAGTAAATATTTGGGGCTACCAAACAAAATGAATTTCTCATTGATCTTTTGAATAGAATAGTAAATCCATCTTATCCAAGTCAGTTTCATGTGAAACAAATGCATGGATTCTTTTAGTTTCCAAGTCCCTAATTATTCTTGAAAAAGCAATATTTATCTTTTTTGTAGATTAGAGCTAAATTAATGACTTAATTTGTGTCGTTACTACTTAATTAATTGCTCCATCTTTCTCACTGTTTGTAGTATTGTCAATTTGTGTATTTGCTTGTAACATAGGTTGGAAAGAGCTGTAACTGTGACCTAGTTTTTCCTCACTTCCAAAAGCAATTTCTTGAAAAAATCAGTTAATATGGATTGTGTAAAAAGTATTGGATTCTGCAGTGCATGCGACATCATAGTCTGACTTTTACATTCAGAATTGTGGGTTGGATTAAAATGTATTGCATCAGGTATATTTATTTCTGAAGGTATTAATTATAACTTCTTTTGTTGGTTGGTGGGGAAAAAGACCTTTCAAGGCATTTGTCATCCTCACTACCAAATGCAAATTACTTTACATCCTTACATGAAGACTTCTTCAGTTGGAACCCACCTGAGTTGTTTGATCTCATTTTCAGTCATACGCAAGTTAAAATTGGAAAAAAGGCTTGTTTAACCTTCAGCAGGATTACAGGATAATCTTTTTCAAAAATTTTTAGGTTCTTTTGTGCCATTGAACTGGACATGATACCAGCTTGGGCACATCAATTCCAAGATTTGTTAAAATCTGATGGGGAGCTCGTAACTTTGATTGTTCCAGTAAGTTTCTTCGTCACTCAATCTGTTTTACCTGTTCTTTTTCCAATATTTTTGGTAACACTAGGGGCACTAAGACCCCTACTAAGAATCTTGAACCAGATGACATGACCCTTATTGATCTTTGGCAGATCAGTGATCATGTTGGTGGGCCCCCATATAAAGTATCAGTTTCAGAGTAATTCTTTACCTTCAGTTCTTTTACCACATTCCCATTTGATATCTGCTTGATATTTTTCTGTTAAAGAAGCAGTCTGTCTCACGAAACCTAATTCGGGTTTGTTGTAACCTTCTTGTAGTTATGAGGAGGTAATGCTGCCTATGGGCTTTAAGGCGGTATCCATTGGTGATAATGAACTGGCTGTTGGACACCGCAAGGTATGTAAGAGGGTATCTCGGTCGTGAATGTATGAGTTGTGCCTTTCCACTTGTGAAAGCAATTGTGGTCTCATGGAATGTCTTTAAATTGGTGGCAAATGTGGTTGAAAAATACCATGTAGACTGAGTGGACCAACTCTCTTACTGCTCGAACATTATACTAGTTGCTGTCCATGATGGCCATAACATTCCCACGTTAAATGAGTGAATTGATGAGGAACATCAGATCATATGTCATATTAATGATTTTTTCTGAACACAAGCAGGGAAGACAGGAGATTGGAAGATGGAAGAGGATTCCAAAACTATCCTCATTATGAAAGTTCAAGATGAAGGTCATCCCCACTTCGCTGCATGGTGCTCGAGGACGTAGTGTTATTTCTTGGGGATACCCCTGTTTGAAGGGTTCTATTTAACTCATTTTACAATTGTCGATAGATCTTGATTCTGCATATGGTATGGACACCGAAAGAATATTTGCAATCGTTGATGAGTCTTGATAAGTCATGCTACGGGTCGAATACGCAGTCCTAGAATGTACCTTTGCACATCTGTGCACAAAACATTATTTCTCCGTAATTTTAAGCGCTTGCAAACCAATGAATTATGGTTCATTGGGTGTCGATTAAATGTCTCGCGTTCGAATTTCATTAAATGTGTTTGAATTTCACGCTGAGTTAACTAATTATAAGAAAAAAGTACCCCCACAACCAAAAGTTAATTGGCAAGCTCGTAATGAGGATGAAAATTCACCAAAACCCACAGGATGATACAAACAATAACGCTCGTTACTTCCATTTTCTTCAAATCTTTTTTACTATAGAGAAAAGCAAGGAAGAATGAGTTCAATGTCTTCTCTGGAAATGCAAAATTTTTCAATGGTATGGACTGGGGTTCAATCCATGTGGGTTTCACATTTTTTCATCACGATTTAAACGTGCATTTAATATGAGTTCAATGTTTGTAGACTCCCTCGTGTTTTGTTTTTAGTCTTAAGATGATACCCTGGGAGGATCTAGCCTCTCTGCCTTTATTTTCCAGGCAAAACCTGCCAATATAAATTGGAAGTTTTATACTTTACGCCATGGTTATGACGATTAGCAATTGATTCAGCCGTCAATAGCATTCGTTTTACTTTCTGAGGCAGATTTTCAGCTCTGTCTTTGCTGCTCATATTCCTAATAAAAAGATCCCATTTTTCATTGGTCATCCGTGAGAATTTAACTTGACTTTACGCGATCCCAGTTTCAGGTATTGTACTTTGATTCCCTTCTCTTTGTTTTTTTCCTTCTTATGTTTCTTATTGATGTTTGGATTGGTAATTTTTGATCATTTTTATTTTGCGAGTTTTCACTTTTTTATTTGGACCCAGTTAGCATTTACTGCAATTCCCATTTTCCTTTTTTCGTTTTCTTTGTTCCCGTTTAATGCAGTGTTAAGTGATTCAGATTCGTATTTTCTTCTGAGTTTAATTGTCTGCTTCTAAGTTTCTCCTCTTTGGCTTATTGGATCTCTCTATATGTGTTTGCGTTTGACCTTGATTGCTGCACTGTGGAGGATAGTTTGATACTTCCCTTATTTTTGTTACTCTTTTCTTCTTCGATGTGCTTGGTAAACATGTCTCTTTTTCCTTTGACAATATTTTGTTCATATTGTTTCTGGTAACGATCAGTGGAAAGTATTTATGCTGGTGAAAATGAGTATATACGTGATTCATTCATAATGATTCGCAGGTTCAGATATTCTGCACTAGTGCAAGTGATTTCTGTGAGTATCTTCATGATTTAGCCTGTGATCATTAGCCCCAGAAACAGTCATTAGAGTATTTTGGATATTGGGGCAGCGTGCTTTCTCAATTTCCTTACCATTATTGCTTCTCAGTATCTAAACAAACCCCATAAGTGCCCTAAAAGGCCTTGGAGTTAATCAAGGTAAAATAGCCTCTCTTTCTATCTGGTCCGACTGTTTATTCTGTTCTTTTTAAACACTTTTTTCTCCCCTGTGTACAATTATGAGCCTCCCAAGTATTGGTTTTGAATATTATTTACTGTTTTAACTTCAAATTCCCTGCTTTTAGCAATAGATGTGAAATATGGGTTTTTGGCATTCAGTGAATTTGTTTTGCTTGTGATCTTATATTCTCTGCACTAGCAGAAATTTCTCTTTCTGTTTATGTTATGTCTGCTTGTATTCAGTTGAATACATTGATCAACTCTTTGCCTTACTTCTTCTTTCACTGGCTTTGATATTGTATATAAGTGATTAGATTTAAAGATGTTCTGCACTTGTTTTGTGTGCCGAGAAATTTTGCAGGGAGTGTTTAAAAAAGGAGTGCCTTGGGCAGCAATTGTCTGATAATGATCATGTTTTAAATTTCAGTCCATACTGGCACTTTATAATATCCATCAGGTGGGCATAGGAAGTTTACCGGTTCATGTTATTGGAAAGTTCAAAGAACAGTGTTTGCATGATTGCTTTTGTTCTTTGTATTCTTATTTATGATAAAATATTCTTATTACTCTTGAAGCAACGTTAATATGGTTGAGATCACTTACTGTAGCACTCTATGATCTGTTCCATGTCCATAATTTTGTTCTTGATCTTGTCATAACTACTGGCTGCAGCACTCTAACATATATAGTATATCAGTTGTTGGCTTTGTAGGTAGACTGGGTTTTATTTGACTGGTAAATGGCAACTGCTGCTGCTCAACTCCGTTACTCTTCTTTTACAAGACAATACTCAAATTCCATTGAGAAAAGGAATCCTCATATCTCCAATCCTGATTGCCCTGCTGTGTCATTCCCATTTTCTAAACCTTTGAATTCCTCTATTCACCTTCTTCATACAAGACATTCCAAACCTGAGCTTTCCCATGCT
Source organism: Bruguiera parviflora (assembly GCA_019804595.1). Classification (NCBI taxonomy): domain Eukaryota; kingdom Viridiplantae; phylum Streptophyta; class Magnoliopsida; order Malpighiales; family Rhizophoraceae; genus Bruguiera; species Bruguiera parviflora. Next base: position 2,536,221 of record CM034046.1, read on the forward strand.
GGAGGCGATGGCCGCAATGGTGCTGGTCATGGAGGCAGTTTTGGGGGTGGTGACAGTGGAGGCTGGAGCGGTGACTCCAATTTTGACAATTCATCATCCTCGTCGTCATGGCAGAGTTTTGGGATTTTGGGTCTTCTCTTGAATGGATGGAGATCTAGGGTGGCTGCAGATCCACAGTTCCCTTTTAAGGTTCTAATGGAGGAGTTGGTCGGTGTGACTGCTTGTATGCTTGGCGACATGGCTTCACGACCTAATTTTGGACTTAATGAGCTTGATTTTGTGTTCTCGACTCTAGTTGTTGGCTTAATTCTGAATTTTACTCTCATGTATCTATTGGCACCAACCATGTCTGCTTCCAGTGCCACTCTTCCCGCCATCTTTGCCAGTTGTCCAAAGAGCCACATGTTTGAGCCTGGTGCATATTCTCTCCTGAACCGGCTGGGAACCTTGGTCTATAAAGGAACAATTTTTGCTGCTGTTGGTTTTGCTGCAGGGCTTGTGGGTACCGCAATCTCAAATGGGTTGATCAGCATGAGAAAGAAGATGGATCCAACTTTTGAAACTCCAAACAAGCCACCTCCAACACTTCTGAATGCGCTAACTTGGGCACTTCACATGGGTATTAGCAGCAACTTGAGATACCAGACTCTGAATGGAGTAGAGTTTGTTTTGGCCAAGGGGCTTTCTCCACTGGCATTTAAGACATCAGTTATTGCCCTTAGATGTGCGAATAATGTTCTTGGCGGGATGTCCTTTGTTGTATTGGCAAGGCTAACAGGATCTCAGAGTGTTGAGGAAACCAAAACAGTTGCAGTGGATGTTGGACCCCACAGCACAGAGAAGGAGAAATTGCTTGGCGGCGGGGAGGGATTGCATGCAAATGAGTCCACTTCCAAACAGTGAGCGAACTCCATTCCCCTCGCTTCATCATTTATCGATCGTTTATTTGTGTTTAACAAACAAACCATAATTAGTCTGCCGGGGTTCGGTGTTTGACCTTAGTTATAGAGGTGTTTTTGAGGGTTGATCTATACGTGGATGTTGGCCAAGCTCATTGTAAACCAGATTGCTAATTTCCCGTACTGAAATGTTGCTTTTTGGGATTTCCAGGCATATACTATTAAACTTTTGAACGTTTCATTTCAACTCCCGTTCCACGACTTTTCTTCGGGCGTCAAACAGCTGCCATGCTTGCATTTTCTCATTTTTCAGTGTTTTGCTTCCTCGGAAGATATAATGGCCTGCTAAAATATATATATATATATATAAATCCATGTCCCTCCAAGATATCCCTCGCCCCCATATAATGGGTTTGTATTTGTTGGTTCATCCCAAAAAAATAATAAAAGAAAAAGGCATCGTTTAATACATTTGAGATGACAAGGAAACCTCGGAGGTAGCCTCGTACGAATATCAATTTTTCGGAGAAATTTACCTAAAGGAGATTTGTTGCGCACGTGGAAATAATTATTTTTTGTAATAAAGGTGAGAGTGCATGCACGGTCTCAAAAAATACTTTTCTATTAAAGTTTTTGTTTTTACAATTCTACCTAAAAATTGCTAATCATTCGGTTTATTAAAAAAATTATTAAATCTTAAAGGTTGGAGACTCGGAAAATAAATATATAGCAAAGGGGCGGAGGGGGGGGGCCAATTTCAAACCAAATGCTGACCCTCGCTCGGGCTTTCGACGTTGGATAAACCGAAGCAAGGAGTCCTGAAAACGAAACGTTCCTGACCGTACGCTCTGCCTTCGTTGTACCCGCCAATCTCTCCCTATGCACATTTGCTGATCAAGAACGTGGCTTTCCACTCTCCTTCTCTCCCGGATCTTCCCCAGTTTAGAGTTGGACCTATTCCTTCCTTTCTTCCTTAGTAATTCTCTGTCATTCTCTCTCTCTCTCTCTCTCTCTCTCTCTCTAATCCGAGAAAAAAAGAAACTAACTCTCGAGATTCGGATGAAGGAAACAGCAATCGCTCTGCGTGTAATGCGAGAGAGACATTCAGGATTGTAGAAGTAAAATCAAACGAGAAGGAATAAGAAGAATCGAGAGTGATAATATAAAAGAATAAGATGGGGGACAAAGTTGAGATTGAAGATGATGAAGACAAAGAGGCATTGGCTGGGCTAAGTCCAAACCCAACCCCACCTCGGAAGGTCTACTCTTATAGCCAGCAGCTCCGGGGCCTCAAGAAACACCACAAGGGCAGAAAGCACAGCCTTGATGACCTCGCTTCCAAAGCCGTCACCGTCTCCCATTATGATCACCATAACTGCGACTCCGATGACGACGACTTCTTGCCCTCGTCCAACACCGCCGAGGCTCCTCCCGGTGTTGAGAGGCTTGACTCCACCCTCGGCTTCCACGCCGATCTCCGCCAATGCCAGCCATTGGCCGAGTTCCTTGGCAGTGGTGGTGAAGCTGGAATTTTCAAGCCTCCAATCCGCGCCGCCGTCCATCCTGGTCGGCCACCGTGTCTGGAGCTGAGGCCCCATCCTTTGAGAGAAACCCAGGTGGGCAAGTTCTTGAGGAATATTGCTTGTACGGACGCCCAGTTGTGGGCTGGCCAAGAAAGTGGGGTTCGCTTCTGGAACTTTGAGAATGCGTACGATGCCGGGTGTGGGTTGAGGTCAGGTAGGGTAAGGAGGGGCGACGAGGATGCGGCGCCGTTTTATGAGTCGGTGAACACGTCCCCAACCGTGTGTTTGATGATTGATTGTGGGAATAGGTTGGTTTGGAGTGGGCACAAAGATGGCAAGATCAGATCTTGGAAAATGGATCATCAGCTTTTGCCTTCACATAATTCTCATGCTCACAGTAGCAATAATAATAACAACAATGCTCCATTCAGAGAAGGACTTTCATGGCAGGCCCATAAAGGTCCTGTCCTCTCTATGGTTATGAGTTCTTATGGTAAGCTGTAAGCCTTTTTTTTTCTTTTCTCTTTTCTCTTTTCTCACCTTTGTTTTCTTCTTTTTAAATGATGTCGTGGTGATCTTTGTTGATAAAAAGAATAATTTCTAAGATTTCAAATGCATTTTGCTTTGATCCAGGTGATCTGTGGTCGGGTGCTGAGGGTGGGGTCATTAAGATCTTTCCCTGGGAGACTATTGAAAAGTCTCTGTCTCTTTCATCAGAGGAAAAACACATGGCTGCTTTGTTGGTGGAGAGGTCACATATTGATCTTAGGAGCCAAGTCACTGTGAACGGTCAATGTAGTATATCTTCATCAGATGTAAAGTGCTTGTTATCTGATAATGTTAGAGCTAAAGTCTGGTGTGCTCAGCCTTTGTCATTCTCTATTTGGTATGTCTTCAATTTAGGCACTGGAAAATTAATATCTATTGGATGATGCTTCGACTTAGATCATGGATCTGCCTGCAGATTTTTCCTTTTGATTATCATGTTTCCAAATTAACTCTAGATTATGACTTGTATTTTAACACTTAAGTCCACTAGAAACCATGTCATGGATAATTTTTGGGGAGCTGGTTGAGAAAAAATTTGTGTCATAAGTTTGAAGCTTTCAATTGCAAGGTTCAGGAAAGAACTGCAACAAAGTGGTCTGCTTGTGGAAAAACATCCAAGTGTATCCTGAAGCATTATATTTATTATCACTTTTTGTTCCTTCCTGCAGGGATGCTCGTACAAAGGAGCTTTTAAGGGTGTTTAATATAGATGGCCAGATTGAGAACCGAGTTGACCTGCCATCAGGGCAGCTGCAAGATCAACCGATTGAAGACGAGATGAAGGTAAAATTTGTTTCTTCATCCAAAAAAGAGAAGCCCCAAGGCTTTTTGCAGCGTTCACGTAATGCTATAATAGGAGCTGCAGATGCCGTTCGACGAGTTGCAACAAGGGGTGCAGGGGCATTTGTAGAAGATGCCAAGAGAACAGAAGCACTGGTTCTAACGGCAGACGGCATGATCTGGAGTGGATGTACAAATGGCCTTCTTGCACAGTGGGATGGAAACGGAAACCGTTTACAAGATTTCATCCATCATTCTTGTGCTGTCCAATGTTTTTGTGCTTTTGGAACCCGGATATATGTAGGTTATGTGAGTGGCACTATCCAAGCACTAGATCTTGAGGGAAATGTCATTGCAACATGGGTTGCTCACAATAACCCCGTACTGAAGTTGGCAGCTGGAAATGGTTATATTTTTAGCTTGGCTACTCATGGAGGTATCCGTGGTTGGAGCATCATGTCTCCAGGACCTCTTGACAACACTCTAAGAATGGAATTGGCTGAAAGAGATATGGCATACACAAAAAAGCACCGTTTAAGGATGCTAATTGGCACATGGAATGTTGGTCAAGGAAGAGCATCTCATGAAGCACTTATGGCATGGTTAGGTTCTGATGTATCTGATGTTGGCATTGTTGTTGTTGGGCTACAAGAAGTAGAGATGGGCGCTGGTTTTCTTGCAATGTCTGCGGCAAAAGAAACTGTAAGACTGAATTGATTAAATATAGTGGTATTCATGACAGCTTGGTTGCTTTGTTTGCTTTTATTTGTTCCTTTGCAATCTAATAGCCCAAAAATTGACTTATTACTAGTTTGTTGTAGCAGAGTGACTTATTTTTATTCACTTTATAAAAGTTACATTTATCTTTGAAAAAAATGGTGAGCCTTGGTGTAATGACAAGGTTACTACAATATAGAGTCTCTTGCATTGGGAAGCCCTTCTTAAATTTATCCTTGATAAACTTTGAATGGCAGGAATACACTTAATTTTTGTCCTTAACAAGAAATTTCGTTTGCCTTTAGTAGTCTGAAATTTGCAGTTCTTGTACTTGTAAAGCTCTCTGATTTACTCATTGTTTGTGTTCCAATTGTAGGTAGGACTTGAAGGGAGCTCTGTTGGCCATTGGTGGTTGGATGCCATAGGAAAGGCCTTAGGAGAAGGAACAACCTTTGAGCGTATGGGTTCTAGGCAACTGGCAGGCTTGCTCATATCCCTCTGGTAAGTAATTGTAATTTAGATCTGCAGATTTGACATGCTATATGCAGCAAAGATGCAGTCCATATCCCTCTTTGTGCCTTATTGGTGACCCAAGGGTCCCTTGTCCTTTTTAATGGTACAATATATGCAGCTTATGTTTTGAGTCCTAAATTAGGGTCAGAAAGATCCTCAGACCCCATGTTGGAGACGTTGATGCTGCAGCAGTTCCATGTGGCTTTGGACGTGCTATTGGTAACAAGGTTTGTGCACCTACCTTCATGGTGCTTATTTTCATAAATGAACGTTAAAGTTTGGTAGCAAACCCATGCTTTCTTCCTTTCCTCAATTAGGAAAACAAAGCCAGCCAGTTGGAAATATCCAAACTCACTTTTTTCTCTCCATTCTGAGGCTTGTGAAGGGGTCAACATTGTAACCCAAAATCATTTGTTATATCTCTTGCACATAATTTACTACATCTTGTTGCTACAAGTTTCTACCATTATTAACCTTCAAAGAAGATTTTAGTAGCATTCCATCTGAGTTGCCATATTCTAGCAGTTTGTAGTGAATTAGGGATGACAGTAGCAATTTGTTAGTTGCATGAAAAGATATTAGCACTTCATAACACCTGTACCCGATGATGGTTCTGGAAGGTAAGGGAGAGGATTTGGATTCAATACCATTTGGACACCTTAACATGGCCATTCTAAAGACATAGGCATACACTGTCATGGCTATAAATCTAAGAGCATATGTTTTCGGTAAACCTAACCCAAACATTCAAATTCACTGTTTATTCTGGACAACACACTGAATCTCTGCACTTTTTTCAACATAACACATAAGTGGGCTATTTCATGCTTGCAGGGAGGTGTCGGCTTGAGAATTAGAGTTCTTGACAGGATACTGTGCTTTGTGAACTGTCACTTGGCTGCCCATCTGGAAGCAGTCAATCGTCGGAATGCTGATTTTGATCACATTTATCGAACAATGGTCTTCAGTCGGACATCAAACCATACAGCAGCTGGTATGGTGCAGATACTTTATTTGTGTTGCTATCTTGTCTTCTCCACATATTTACTTTGGCTGTTTTATATTTCTGGCCTGCCATTGGTCCTATCTGTTGCAGCTGGTGTCTCAACTGCCACTCACACACTTAAGGGCTCCAATGTAGGTTTTTGTTCTTATTACTTGTACCAAATGTTATTTTCTCATTTTTCAATATTTTTATTGTCATTTATATTGGCTACAATCCAAGAGATACAATTTGGTGCCTCTCTTACAGGCTGTTGCTGTGAACTCTGAAGACCTGAGGACTGATTTATCTGAAGCAGACATGGTTGTGTTTCTTGGTGATTTTAATTATCGGCTTTTTGGTATATCTTATGATGAAGCAAGGGACTTTGTTTCTCAAAGATGCTTTGATTGGCTTAGAGAAAAGGATCAGCTCAGAGCAGAAATGGAAGCAGGGAAAGTTTTTCAGGGAATGCGTGAAGCAATCATCACATTTCCTCCCACTTACAAGTTTGAAAAAAACACACCAGGATTAGGAGGTAAAGTATAGCGGTAATGTTAGAAGTTTCTTCGTCAAACACTTGAGCTAGTTTCTTCACTTTGATGGATACAAATAAGAGTTACTCTTGAAGACTGTTGAGAACAGACTGATTCACTTTCTCTATGGACCACTTTTATTTTCCCACTGTTCTTGCTTGTAACACTCGAGTTTGCTTTTATTATGAATCTCCTTTGCAGGTTATGATTCTGGGGAGAAAAAGCGCATTCCTGCTTGGTGTGACAGAGTAATATATCGTGACAATCGATCAACCTCAGCATCTGACTGCGGTTTGGAGTGCCCTGTAGTCTCATCAGTTATACAGTATGGTCACATTTTGAGTGATTCACTGGATTTTTCAATTTTCTTCTATTATCTTGAATCTGATTCTGGTGTTTAATAGGTATGAGGCTTGCATGGATGTCACAGAGAGTGATCACAAACCTGTCCGTTGTAAATTCCATGTTCAAGTTGCTCATGTTGATAGATCAATAAGAAGACAAGGTTTTGGGGACATTATCAGATCTAATGAGCAGTTCAGGTCTTCACTCGAAGAGCTATGTGTTGTTCCAGAAACTATTGTAAGCACCAAGAATATTGTCCTTCAAAATCAGGACACGTGCATTCTCCGAATCACCAACAAATGTGTCAAAGAGAATGCTATATTCAGAATCAATTGTGAAGGTCAGTCCACTTTCAAGGATGAGGAAGAGGAAGTTGATTACCATCCGAGAGGTTCCTATGGGTTTCCAAGATGGCTTGAGGTATATTTTTGTCCCACTTCTAATTTTTTGTTTGGTGTTTGCTGGGTTATTACATTTATATTCACCAATGAGTATGTTGGACTTCAAGAGAAAAAAACCTGTGATAGCTCATAGCTTCACAGGAAATTTCCCAAGTGATCCTGGGGCTAACTATTGGCATTATAAGATTTATTGAGCCACCCAGTTGGACTAAATAGGTTTACAGAACAGTCGTGTTGATTCTGGAGCACAAATTCAATGATCCCGTAGCTAACTATTAGCATTATCCTGGAGCTAACTCCGTGTTGATATTTATTTTTGGGCAAGTGTGAGGCATATGGATTCAGTTCTTTCATTCCAAAGCAGCTTATGTTCTTGTGTTTTTTTTTTTTTGGGGGGGGGGGTGGACTAAATAGGTCACTCCAGCAGCTGGAATAATTAAACCCGATCATTTTGCTGATGTCTCAATACATCATGAAGAGTTCCACACTCTAGAAGAGTTTGTCGATGGCATTCCTCAAAACTGGTGGTGTGAAGACACGCGAGATAAGGAGGTAATTTTGGTAGTGACCGTTCAAGGCAGTATCTCAACAGAGACGGCAAGTCACCGGATACATGTTCGCCACTGCTTCTCTGCCAGGGCAGTGCGCATTGACACCAAATCAAACAGTTCCCAGAAACCCCGGTGATTTCAGCTCACTGACTCTGAGTTAGACATCTAAGCAGTTCTTCTTACACGACAGATGATTCTTGTAAATTGCGTAAGGCTTGTAATTAAATCTCTCAAACTGACAGCATAGAGCAGGCATAGATGGATCACCTGGAGCCACGCTTATACAACTCGAGCATTATGCCGAAGGCATTGAGTCTTCATGTAGAATGTAAAATCATTCCTGGAGGTTTTGTCATCCTTGTTTGCATATAGAGGTATCTCCAGGCCCATATCCAGGTTTTGCTTTCAACTGTCGCATCATTTATTAACTCCTCAATACGGGGAATAGCAATGGCAGCAATGTTCTCTCTCCCCTTTCTATACCATTTATCATGTATGTAGCGTATGTGGAGCGATAAATATCATTACTTAATTTCTACACGCAATTCAGGCAGTCTCTGAAAAAACATTTGCGTGCCATGAAGCTTCAATCAACTGCTCGTAAGAATGACGTTCAGATTCTGATCCCAGCTCGTTTCGGGGCAGCCATAAGACACTTGGACCAAATGAACATACCCTGCCTAGGAAGCTTTTCGCGCATTAGTTGTCAGTTCAAGGATAGCGTGATAATAGCCTCCTAGACGGCGAGCCAGAGCGTTGGCTAGGGTCCCCACTTTGAGGCGTAACTTACTAATTCGAGGCGTTCAAGTTTAGGGAGTGCTAGACATGACCAGGACGCGTAGGCGCTGCCGAGTTAAGATGATGAAGACTCTGTAAAAACGACAGTGGAACAGCTCAAAGATCATTTGTTCAGGTGAATTACAACTTCTATCGAAGTTGAACTGGACTCTGGAAGGTCTAGAACACTACAAAGACGCTAGTAAGCAATTTCTAGTGCGCCTAAGGCATTTACTTGTTGAAGATGCCAGGGAAAAAGTCACTAACCATTGAAGGCAAAACTCGGTGGTCACGCATTGCTAAGGATGCTTGTTTTGCAAACTCTACACCTGCAAAACCATAAAAGCTCTTGGCGACGCTTCGGAGGAGGCAATGTTGTGCCCAATGTGCATTTTGGGAGACGTAACTAGAAGAACCAAGGCCACGTACTGGTCATCTGATCTTTACTGATGTGCACCCTGTTCAGCGCAGCAGCAACTAAACCTCTATAGTCTAGGAATCTGAAAAAGGATGACGAGCAATCTGGTTGTTTAGAAGAGGAAATACGTCCGAGGTTCCAACTATGAGTTCTGCAACTACAGAATATCGGAGATACAAACAGATGTGGCTGCACGGCTGTCGGTAGCTCCATATCTTAGCACCCTCTGTATAATTGAGTGAATTAGAGATTCAAAGGCCGAAACTGTTTGAGCTATGAGAGAGTTTCAATCGAATATGATCTTTCATCAAATTGCCAAGTTCAGCTCATAAAAACAAATATTTACCAGAGGTGAACACGCCCCTGAACAGAAAAACGCTGGAGCCCAAATGGAGAGAGGTTAGCAAATAAAAATTACAGGCTCTTGGCAAACCGCGTGGCTACAAAACACCAAAATGAAGAGAACAATTCAATAAAATTGGCAATAATTGTTCTTGATATGGGGGCCGATAACAGCTCTAATAAGAAAAATTGGACCGACAATCCACAAGAAAAGCGAGTAAACCATACAGCCATCATCAAGAAGAATTAAAGCACCAAGTCTAATGTGTTAAAGCAACTGCTATAAATTTGGAAATCAGATTAATACATCTGCAAGGAACACCAAAAGGAGAAGAAAAAGGAACGACACACAAATACCAACTTATTTTCCACTTGATTGCCAACATGCAGAACAGTTTGAACTGACAAGCTCTGAGGTTACTACTGCAGTTCACTATCTCAACAACCGTAGTGAAGCTAAGATTACTAGTTTCAAGCACACAAGAAACAGCAGATTACTCATTTTTTCTCTTTTACCTCCTCCTTAGCGCTTTCTGCTGTGCCTTCTCTTCCTTCGGCTTCTCCTGTCATCAGAATCAGAATCTGAGCCCGAGTCAGAATCAGATGACTCAGAAGATGAGCTATACCTTCTACGCCTCTCCTTCTTCTTCTGCTTCTTCTTCTTCCTTCGGTGTTGCCTCTCTTCCTCTGAATCAGAGGATGAAGTATAGGACGAGCTGCTCTCCCCAGATGAAGACTCTGAATCTGTGACAGACGAGGACCCACTATCAGTCTCAAAAACCGAAGCCTCACTATCACTACCAGAATCAGAATCTGATCGATGCTTCCTCTTGCTTTTCTTAGAATCTTTAGCATCAGGATTGTCCAAATCATAAGAGATGGATAGCTTCATCCTCAACTTAGGGTTCTTAAGCTGCTGCGTTCTCGAGGGACGTGTCATATAAACCCTCTCGTTCTTGCACTCATAAGTCCAGTGTCCAGACTGGAAACATTTTTGGCATTGGGCAGTGCCACCAACCGCGGACATAGAGGACTTGAGGTCTTTTCTTTCACCCAATCTCACTTGCTTCTCAGTGCTCATCAGATACATCTGTCGTTTGGCCTCCCTCTTCTCCTGCCATCTGCTAGGCCCTTCTTCTTTCTGCCCATAGGCATTGACATTACGTACAGCCGCAGCAGCAGCCCGTTCGGCCTGAGTACGGCTCATACCTTTGGCAGCACTCAAGGCTGCGGCCTTGATCCTCTCGGCAGCCGCCTCACCTTTGTCTTCCTTCTTCGACATCTTCTAAACACCCTAATCCGCGACAATCTTGAAACCCCAGGTAAGACAAAACAACAACAACAACATCAAATTTAATCTCCACTTCTATACAAATTAATTAAATTAAATTCAGCAAAAGGTGAAAAAAAAAAAAAAACTAATTGGTCATCTTGTAAAATATCAAATTAAGCTAAGCATAATTTGAATAAGAAAAGTAAAGGCCTAATAACCATCAAAAGCCGAAGCATAAAAATTTAGAGAAATTGCTTTCAGAGAAAGAGAGATAACCCAGAATTGTGGGGATCTACAAAATAGGGTTATGGACAATATACTCAGGGATCTGCGCGCATATCTTTATTTTTGCGAATCAAAACCAAAGCCAAAACAAAATTATTTAAAAAAAAAAGGAAAGAAAAGAAATTTCAAGATTGGAGAACGAAAGGTTGAGGCTTTACTTTGAGATAAAGATAATACCTCCAAATTAAAGATTGCCCAGTTTCCAGTCGCGCGTTGGACCCAGATCAGAGACACACCCAGAGAGAGGGAGATAGCAACGAGAGGGCCCTTTACTTTTGTTATATATATATATATAGAAAGAGAGAGAGAGAGAGAGTGAGGAACGCTAACGTGCAATTGACGGTCTAGTGGGGCGGTCCAGCGAGCGTGGTGCAAACCGACACCTGTGGACTGGATTAAGGTTGGCTTTGCTGACCCAAAGTGATAGCCACTCTTCAGCAGCCCACTGGTCCAACGCACGCTCACAACTGGGCCTGAGATTGGTCATACAATAATTTTTTTTTTATATAAAATTTATATAATACTAAATACTATTTATATAATATAAATTACTCTGCTCATTAGACTGTGTGTTTGTGTAATCGAGTCAAGTTGATACTTTCTAAACGAAGATTCCATTAATCTATTTAATGGATGGTGGCCACCAAGTTTATTTTCTAAAAATTTTTAAGGATTATGAATTCTGAAAAATTTGAAAACTGAATGCCATGAAAATTTAAGAAAGTACGGATTCACCAATTCGATGGGAATTTTGAATTGCATCTCTGTACTAAGAAAAGAAAAACGCAACTCAATTTCCCTTTCCGTATATGGCAGGAATTAAGTTGAGCAGTTTGGAAGAAGGGTCACAAGAGATGCCATGCGCCAGTAGAAAAGGAAAAGGTTCGTGTTGTCGTGAGGCCCCCGGCCAGGAACACTGAAGCCTATTTTCCAATGGAAATGGTGATCATTGCACCAACTAAAAAATTCTACCGAAGCCGTGCTACAAGCGCGAAATCTTGAATTTATTTGTATATTAAACTCTAACCATAGCAAGAATAACATGGTCAGGAACCCACAAAATGACATGTACGACTGAACCAGAAACAAAAGCAGTAGCAAAGCCGGACGACACCCAGCTTCCACCTTCAAAATATTCCCGTGAGAAGGTTTGCGGCGGTGGAGATTGCAGCTCCAGTGATGGCACACTGCACAACCTGCTCGTGGGAAGTGTCGTCTGTTGTAAGTGCTAATGCCATTCCGGTTATAGCTCCGGCCACTGCACTGTTTTTCTGCACCAACCAAATCAAATGATTGGTGTGTCTAGGTGATGGTCCTAGCAAGGTGATATCAATTCAGACTTCATAGTTAATATTGGCGATGGTGGTAGTCAAATCAGTGAATATGATTAATTTAAGACTTACTGTTAAAGACATGGTTCTCTACGGAGAAGGATGATTAATATATGTGCTTTTTATAGGATTATACTTTACCCAATCATGTGCCCCACGAGCCTCTCTCAGTCCGTATGTGAGACCTGAATACATCCCTGCAGCTAGTCCTGCAGAATCACAATCGTCAATTCAGCAGAAACATATGTCCAAACCCTCTCCATTTATCATTGATAGTTGTATTAGCTACAACCTAGAGCAGCCCTTAATTTAGAGGGTGCTACAACCTAGAGCAGCCCTTAATTTAGAGGGTGCAAAGTTTGTCAACCCCGACCAACCAGAAACAGAAAATAGTCCAATTGTCGTGGATACTCACCCCACTGTAAAGATTCTTTCCCAGTATTCTTCACCTATAAACAATGGAAGACATGACGTTAAAAAATAAAAAATGCACTGAGAAAACGATGTATCCAAGAAAAGAAAAGACCCCAAGACGGATCAGGGCACAACTATAGCCGACAGAATCTTGCAGGCCTTGAAATTGCTAAACGCACTACAAGCTAGTCATAAGTATCTGTTTATTTGTGGACGAAAAGTAATACACGCCATAGATTTAGGTGCAAAAACAAGTTCACATCTGACTAACGAATTAGGACTCACCAGCGCTTCCAGCGACTTTCTGTTGTTTTCCCCTGCAAAACACGAAACAACAATGAGACAAAGCCAACTGCTAGATAGCGGATGGAATTATGCAAATGTATCTCCCATGCCAGAGGACACGAGTGATAAGTTGCGTACATATTAGGTAATCGTGCGGCCAGAATTAATTTGAAATGGGTGTATGAATTGCAAGCGAAGGTTAAAAAGCGCCAAAAAGCTGCTCTCTTCTTTTTCCTTCTTTCCATCCCTTGGAATTCTTCCCGTTTAAACAAACAGCATAAATTATGTATTTCTTCCTTAACTATCCATCCACATTTCTTTCCATCCAACCAAACATGGAGGGTAAGATTTGAGAATTAATTAGTAGCTAAAACATCGTGAAAAAACGCTCAGAGTAGAGAAATAAAAGTGGCGGTGAGATGAAAGAGAGTTCACGCACCTCTGAGATCAGGGAAACGGTGGCGCTTCTTGGCACTACCGGAGATCTCTGGTGGCATGCCGCCAGAATCTAGACCAGTACCTAATCAAATGTTGATAACCCATAATTTAATTTTTCATATTTTAACTCTTATGCAGTCATAAAGATGATAGCTTTAAACGCAATTTCAAACTCATGTTTTACTTTCAACAGCCGTGAAATAAGCCTCACTGGAAACCGCCTGAATTGCACCAATCTGTAACCAAACGTCATATTTTGTCAGAAAACATAATCATCTCTGCCCTCCACCCCCCCCCCACTCTCTCTCTCTCTCTCTCTCTCCCTCTCTCTCTCTTACACACACACACACACAAAACAATTGAAATTAAATAGGAAGGAAGGAAGAAAGAAAAGTGACCCCAGCAGCTTTAACAAAGCTTTCGGCGATGCGGTTGAGGAGAGGGTGGCCGAGGTCGAAGAAGCATCCCTTGTCAAAGCTACGTATTTCATCGAGCAATGACCTTGTCTCCAAGTTACTGCTCATTCTTTTCGTTTCTCTGTCTTTCTCTGTTTTCCTCGTTAAAAGATACTTTCTTTTAAAACGAAAAGGATCACTTTTCGACTCTAGAACGCTAACTTCAATAGAAACGGAGCAGAACTAAGTGGCTGCACCCAACAATGGATGTGTACCAGTCGGTAAAAGGAGTTGATGACTTGATGGGGCAGAAGAAGAACATGGCCGTTACTGGGGGTAACTGAAAGAGGCAGAAGAGTTGGGGGAGGCAACACGTGTTCGAGAAACCGCGCTGCTTCCCGTAACTAGAATGCGCACTTCGTGGCGATTCACAGGGCTTCTGTTTAGACCGTGTGTCATTCCTCGCTTACCCCTCAGTTACCACAAAGAACAGCTACAATTGTGGGTCCGCCGGCTGTTGTTGACAATTCCACTAAAGCAGAAAGGCCTGCTTCCCTTTCAACAGATGATATACGCTTGCTCGCAGACTATATTATGGGCCATGGACAATACTAGGTAGTATTTTTACTCCCATCATTTTATTCCATCTTAAATGTCTCACTGCGTTCGCGTCCTCTCTCAACGATACATTCTAGATTCATTAATACTACAGTATTAAATTATAAATTAATTAATATTAAGACCACCCATTACACAAAAAATTAACTAAATTTTAAAAATAAAAAATTCACTTTCAAACAATGAACTTTTATTATTATTATTATGATATTAAATTTTATTTTTATTAATACCATTATCAAATTCTAAATTCACGAGATATATATATATATATATATAATAATAATAAAAAACACTCTCTTAAAATTAACAATAACAAAATTTATAAAAAATTCACTTCAATCTAATAATATATAAATTTTCCTTGTGAAAAAGAGATTGAAGGAAGATGCCATGTACACTTACAGAAAGGGGTTTTCGTCTTCTCCTACGGCTTTAACACAAGTCAATCGCACAGCAGCACATGACGGTTTCCGTCAGATTAAAAAAGCAAAAGAAAGGGGAAAATAGGAACGCATCGAAGGCAGGTGAGGTGAACGAGACCCCGACCCCCCCCCCAAAAAAAAGATGACGAAACACTTATCCTAAACTTTTTAATGGTTCCTTTCCGTTACCAGTTGCGGGAAAATTTCAAATTCTATCATCACATTCCTTTAAAGTTAGGTACAATTACTGTCTAGTGTACAAAGGCAGAGGTTAATACAAAATTGCTGCTAGACGCAAAGAAAATAAATCTCCTAAGAAAGAAAAATTATGGACAAAACTGGGAACTAGCTCACTTCCAATGTCAATGATGAAAGAGTTGCTACAACTTGTAATTTACAGTGGTCTATAAATGAGACTTTTACTACACTTTGAGAAACTCTGGCCCATGATAAGCTCGCCAACAGCTCCCTCTATTACAACCACAGCCACCAACAGAGAAACATAAAAATTAACGAAGAAGAAACCTATGAAGGGCACAAGGTATTCGTGCCACTTTCTATCATTTTGTCCCCACTTCTAACAAGAATAAAAAAGGCACATTTCAGACGACAGAGACAAGAAAAAATATGATGGGAAAAACAAAATGGGACAAGAAGATTAATGCTGCAAAGTCTTTGACAACTCGACCATTACTAGGCCCAACACTGCCAGAAGTATTCCCTCCTGACCTGAGTGGCACTGTACAGTGAATTCCTTCAATAAATGGAAAGTCATAAGCTGCTTTCGCCAATCCTCCCTCCGCTCATTTCTTTTGGAGCACGTTGTTCTTCAAAAGTCCGAGCTTCAATTTGCCACATCCAGGAGTCAAATAAAACATAGAACCAACGGAGCGTAGTATTGAGAAACCAATTATGAACCATTTACAGCCATTTCCGGCGAGGAACTTGGTGGTATCAAATGACCATCCTCTCCAGCTAATGGTCTACTTTCTGAGGCACTATGCAAGCAATCAGAACAGTTTCTAGATGCACCAAGTTCCCTTTCTCTATGATTTTTCTCACCTGAACTACAACTGTCATCAGGACAATTACTACAGTTGATGGGTCCCTTCTCCTGATGAATTCCTTCACCAGAGCCATTGCTCACATCATTGTTACAAGGAGCTCCATGCGTGGTGCCTACACTTTTCTTACCAGGTAAGACAGCCTGGCTCAGCGTTGAACACAAAGCAGCAAATACACTCTCTCTTGACTTAGGGAATTTACTTAACCGTTGCTTCTTTGGTGGCTGAGGCTCCTTGTCCTTCATAGGCTGTTTACGCTTCAACCTAAGGGACTCCATGGTTCCTTCATCTTCCTCTGACATTTCTGGCTCTTTCTTTGGTGGTGGTCTGTAATCTTCATCATCCTCATCATCATCATAGTCAACCAATCCACCAGATCTTGGACTACAAAATAAAGGAGAGATAAAGATATACCAAAAATCTAAAAATTGTTAGGTCCTAACTTAAGGGGTGACTGCCATACCTTGCAGCAACTCCATTGGATAAAGCAGGTTGACCTTGTAGTTTTTGAGTATGTGATGCAGATGATGTATCTTCTTCATCACTGCATATGTATTCCAGTTCAGTGACTGAGGTAATGTCTTACACAAAAAAGTTCAAATTCGGTATTTTCAGTAGGCTACCTACCTGTCCTCATTGAAATAGTCTTCCTCTTCTTTTTCTAGTGCACGTTCATCAATTCTTCTCCTCAGATCTGGTGCAGGACCAACAGTCTTTGTTTCACTGTTCTCCAGGAACTGCAACTCCACTTATTAGCAACAAGAAACAAGTCCCGATTGTAAATTAGGAGAAACAGACGCAGAGAATACCTGCTCATATTTGACTTTTAAGGACTGAATTGTAGCTAAATGCTCAAACCTAGCCAACTCATTCCAGAATGAGTCAACTATATATTTGAGCAATGATCTTAGGTTTTCCTGCATTAAGCAAGCAGGATCTCAAACTCCTTGTGCACAAGAGGTGCCCAAAAGAGGCTTTAGTAAGATGGATACCTTTCGGATGTACTCCAAAAGCTCTAAGACTGCAGAATTTAGCAGATTATACTGGTTACCATTGCTAACAAAAGCATCCACAATTGGTTTGAGGAGGTTGTACTTCACAAAATGATTCAACAAATGCTCATCCTGTGGTCAACAAATGAAGACAATATGCTGAAAACCAGTTCTCAAAACTAAAAATGTCACATCTGAAAGTCATGTCAGGAATTCGGCAAAACTATGATAATGACAATATCCAGTATACCAACAGTTGCATCATTGGGCAGCAATTATGACAATATTCTACTTGAACATTTGAGGTTGGTAATGACTAAAATATTTGCTACCTATACTGTGTGGCATGGTAGTAGAACAGTTGGTTCCAACTTAGTTCCAGCAAACAAGGTTCAGACCCCATCAACACCAAGCCAAAACAATGATTAAAATATACTAAGAGAACGTTTCTATGTATGCACAAGTTATTCTTAGTTTCATCATACAAGTTATTTTACATGATATGCCAATTTTTTTTCTTCTTCCCACACTACATTTACATAGATAGTATCTAGTTTTGATAAAAAACAAGTTGTTTCAAAGAGTGATTTGTATTAAAACACTCAAAGAAAAAGTGTCACATGGACTGACTGCATAATTTAATGCTATATAGTTGTCTTGAGGCAATGACACAACTGAAGAGAAATTCAAATCTCTCTTTCCAGTCTCATCTATCGTATTTCAAGACAATATTTACTATTACTACATAGTTGTTGCTTATACCAAAGTGCCACCAGTAACTTATTCAAATAGACCATCAAAAGAAGCCACTACTTTTTTGTCTAATGGAAAAGAAATTTTGCAAATTGCAAACACAGAGAAATTAAACTAGCTTCTACAAATTATAATTTTAACAACAGGTTAACAAAGAGAACTACATGCATCCCCAAGGCCCACAGCCCTCCAAGGAACAGGAATGAGTCAGCAATTTAAATGACAGGATGTCCAGCTATTCCAATGCAGTCAGGCAGATCACCCAGTTTGCACAATTGCAAACTCATCTTAAATATTGGTAGAAGCCAAGTAAATTCCCAAGAGCAAATTTGGTAGAAGCCACTCCTTATAACACCCAAAATTTCCATTTGGAAACATCATACCTTCTAAAGCCACACTAACTTTTAAGAAGAAAAATGTCTTATGAATAACTAAGAACAATTTCCCAACTGGAAAAGGGAAAGAAATTTATTTTTTTAAAGTGACTTACATGACGGAGCAGAATAGTGCGCACAAATCGAACAGCAGCAACTACAAGGTACTTTTCCCGTCTTCGAGTTAGTAACAAAACTTTATCTATAACATTATTTAGAAGAAAATTACAC
This sequence comes from Bruguiera parviflora, assembly GCA_019804595.1. Taxonomy (NCBI): domain Eukaryota; kingdom Viridiplantae; phylum Streptophyta; class Magnoliopsida; order Malpighiales; family Rhizophoraceae; genus Bruguiera; species Bruguiera parviflora. Next base: position 2,554,432 of record CM034046.1, read on the forward strand.
CTGAAAAGAGAAGAAAAACACATTAATATTATACAGTGTATCAGAAAGTCAACCCTGTGGTATTGCACATCAAGCAGACAAAAGCTTACTTTATTCTGTAAGGATGGTGCCGAACACAGAAGCATAGCAAGTCACATATGTTTGAGAGGATTTCTGGCTTCACACTATTTGGATTTTTAACTTTTCCACCAAAGCCTGAAGATCTTCCACTTGAACAATCATCAGATTCAGCAGGACATGATGCTGTTATAACATCAATCAATTGGCCCAGGTGCTTGTCATAGAAAATCTCTATTATATTATCTCTCTGCAACAAGTTAAATGAAATCAATCAGTCGACTAGTTTAGACATAAGATTCACAATTCCATTACCCACAGAATTCTAATACTAAATTTTCCAAAAAGTGACAAGATATGCAAAATGCATACACACATTAGAACAATTGTGCCAGATATATTGAAGTATGAAGAATGTACAACAGTCAACACTTTAAGTACTGACTAGAGAAAAGTAAAATTACATCAAGACAACTGATATGGAGTTAACTCAATACATAATGGATACTTAATAGTCTACAGTTTATATCAAAAAGTTACTTCCTGTCATCTATGGGTACATGATGGCATCTATACACATGCTAAACTGACCCTCACCTAATTTATGAATTCAGGGTTAAATGCATGGATACCTCTATGTGGTTTATTGGTTTTAATTTGGAGATCCTTGTGCTTTCTAATTTTGTTCAATCTGCTTTCTTCATTACATATCCATATACTTCTCAATGATAAAATATCATATTACATTGGTGATTAAAATCAACATTTTGGCACTTCTTCTACAAGATAATTTATACTTTCTCTATTTTCAAATATCATTTAATTTTTTTTCTCAATATCATCCCAGAGAAAAGAAAAGTAAAATAAATTTCCATCTTTAGAACAGCTTAAATAAGATTGGGAGTTGCAGTTGAAAATGAAGTGGATGTCTAATGGAGTGTTGATTGAAAGCACGCAAATTTCTAGTGCCAAATTAAAAAATTAAAACCACAAGGCATATTTGTGTGAACCATTAAACCATAGGAGGCATGCATCCATTTAACCCATTAACTTATTATAAAGCAGTCAGTCAGAAGATAAAAGCAGTTTTACACAAAAAGACAAAAAACAGAACCAGAAAGTAACAAGTAGACATACCCAACCAAGCAGAGAATAAGAAAAATAGCATTCTCAGCAATACAAATCAATGGAATAAACAACAATAGCAGCCAGCAGAAAAACATTCCAGGTTTTCCAGCATTTGGGGAAAAATTACCCAAAAATAAAAGAAAGAAAGAATTACAGCTGCTACAACAAATTTCAATGCACCATTAAAACTCCCCTTCAAAGAGTCATTTATGTAAATACCGAACATCATAGCCCCTCAAAACATTTCTAGTCATCTTGACTAATGACATCACCATCACAGAATTGGTTCATGTTTTATATGCCTCTATCTATGGGGATAAGCCCTCAGTAAGTCCTAAACCTTTGGGGACCTTACAGACATTAAATGATCTTGCAAATGGCAAGGATGAAAGCCAAATATTAGAAAGCTTCAATACAAGACAAAGAAGAGACCAGATTTACTGTTTTGCTTGATATATTGAATCTGACAAACCTACCTAGCCTATGTACAAATTATCCTCATAACATGTATGCTAGTCTGGGATGCAAAAACAATGGCTGCATACCACATGAATTATCCACGCACCTGTGCTCCCGACGATGTGTAAAGATCCAGCAAACTGCGAAGAATCTCAAGAAACTGGCAGTGCATGTCTTCTCCAAAGTCTGTTATCATTCCTTTAACCTGTCAGTGGATCAGCATTTAGTTTCCAGATAGAGTAGAAAACATGCTTAGACAGAAAGAAGCACAACACAACTACAGAAGACAAAATACCATAATGCCAATTTGTCAATCCATTTCAACTAAAAGTTATGGCACAAGGTCACATATGAAGAATATTACAGCTTAGGTGTCTGAGAGGTAACGGGCCATCAAACTTATCAACAAGACCACTCCCACAATTAAACCTTCACTATATGTATCCTTTTCACCAACTCCACTCAATCTGCCAACTTATCAAACGGGGAGAAAGAGAAGAACAAATGGAAACTGTGGCTGCAAGTCAAACGCATCTAGATGAAGAACCATGTCACCTTAAAAAAAGCCCCTTGACAACCAGTTGCCCTAGCTAAAAAACAATATGACCCAACCACTAAATCTAAACAATATTGACAACACAAATATGTTTCTGATTCTTTTTGTCCACATTCAAGGCATCAAAACAAAGCTGCAATTGTGCTTCAGGCAACTGATGAATCCCATGTCTTTAGTGATCAAGTTTCTGTGGAACAGTAAGGGAAGTCTATACATGATAAATTACATATACCAGAATATCATGAAACAGGTCAGTAACCAACAAACTGAAAGCTCATACCAACAGTCCAAGAAGTGAAATTCCTTCCTGCCGAACAATATAAGAACACAGAAGGTTTGGGTCCTGATTCATGAAAAGAATGAGGACATCTGTCCTGTATCCATAAGAATAAGTTGCTATCAGACTAAGTAGCTATGAGTGAAAGGAAATTAGAATGTACACCAAAATAATTGAAAATACCAAAATTTGAGATTAGACTGAAAGTTCCATCATTACCCAGTTAATACAAGTTTCTTGTCCTGACTCTGCAAAACTTCGGCAATGATTTCAAAGATGCCTTCATTCACGAGATCCCTACATGAAATGAGGATCTCTTAGCTCTTGCACCATAACAGGTTAAAAAGTAAACAAAATGAGAAAGGGTAGCACTGCACTGATATTGATGCGCAAGTTGAAACCACAACAATTAAACATTTAGTTTCTGGTCTCACAAACCTAAATAGCCGAAGTTGCTGGACCATTTGCAGGCTCTTGCTTAAACTGCAAAACTCGTGCAAAAAATATACCTATATCACAAGAAAATAGAAAAGGAGTCTATCAATTGACATGTGGAAGTAACTGAAGAAGCCATTTTATATATGACTAGCAGCACAAGAATCAAAAAGCACACTAATGTACTGAGAAATTTTATCCAAGGTATCATTGTTTTGAAATTTACCATTTACTAAATTAGACTTTTATTTTAGTTTGCATATGCAGCATCTCTTCTTTTAGCTATAATACTTTTAAGTGAGAGGCCATAAGCTTATAATGTTGCCATAAGAATAAAAAATGTCTGAAAGGTCAAAAATATAAGGCAGCATTTGGATGCAATATTTCTTAAATGGAAAAGCCACTGTGCAGCCACCCAGATCATATTTAAAGACTCATGAGAAACAAGTAACCCCCAGTTTCAGCTATCGCCATTGATTCATGAAACCCCTAAAAAGAACTATCCATGGGTGACAAGGTGTGTGTAGAAGAGTAATTCCTATCAAATGACTAATTATGAACAGAAACTCCATTTTACTAAGTTGCAGCATATTGTTAGAGTGACTGGTAGAGATAAGAGACAAAGGAAGAATGTCACGAGACATCCATCATTACCAGATTTTTCTTTGATTCACCAGATGTGGCAGGTGATTTCAACCTTGCAAATAATTCCTGAATAAAAGTACTGTCATCCTTCAACAGAGAAACAACCTACAATAAAAATTAACATTGAGCAAAAATGACATTAAGTCTTGAAATGTAACAGAGACATACATAAAATAAAAGAAACTGTTGTGCTTTGAATTAAGCAATTTAAAAAAAAAAAAACAAAATCTTACAAAAGCATTATTTGCATGAATAATCGAATTAAGGTTTGCAACTGTAGCCTCATCCAAAACTCTAGCCAGAACAACATCCTAAAAGAGATAAATGAGGTAAGATTTCCCCCACATAACAATAAAGCAATCAGACAGAATAAGATGCCATAGCCAGCAGACAATTTCTGGAAGTAAAAACAAGAAGCATATGAAATGCACCACTTAAGAAGAAACAAAGCCACCATAGATTTCATCATCCACAATCCAACCTTAAGATAACCAACTCTGTATGTCTGATGTATCTTTGACAGGACACATCGATCTTTAATTGGTATAGCCTTAAACATAGAAAGAAAAGAAAAACTTTGTGTCAGTAATACTGATGATTCAGTATCCAATCTTCAACACCCTTCATACAGCATCAGAACTCTATCTCTAACCCAGAACAAACATAGTCAGTTAACAGTGTATTTCACCTCCTTGAAAACTACGTGCTCTTTCAGAAAATTGCGATGATGCTGAATATGAGGCAACTCAGGGTCATCTGGGAGCAACATGACGGAACATTCAATTAACTAATCATGCAAATTAAAATGCACAGACGTTTCAAGCACAAAAGCTCGTATTGTGACCGGGAATGGAACAGTAACTTACACTCAAGTGTGCCGATAATGTCCATGACCAATTCATCCCCAAATATTCTCTCAAAAATTTGAGGACTATTAAGCAAGACTGCAAGCAATGAGAAAAACAATTGTAGTTGATGAAGGATGGTCTGCTAATGAGTATACATATAAAGAAGAAAACATGATTTAGGAGTAAAAAGGACTACTGACTGATTCCTCTGACTATTTTAAATATCATGTGGAGGCCATCAATATTTCCTAGGTCTTCACAAATCCCAAACAGGTCCATTAGCTTCTGGAAAAAAACTTGCTGCACCATACAAGGAGATTCCCTTAGAAATTCCATAACAGATAATTTAACAAGCATGATCTAGAAAAGCAGAAGTTTAGTTAAATGTATAATTCAAGCAAAGGACAGGAACAGATTGCAATTTCAGGGAAAACTTAGCTTGATGAATGAGAAAAAAAAAGACTTACACAGAGAAAAAAAAATTCAAACATATCAATACATGTCATCCAACATCAAATAATTTTTTCACCTCCTATCCACAATCTGCCAGAAAGGTTTAACAGCATAATGACAAAATTATTTTTTAACTGTGAAGAAACAATTGTAATCACACTCATGCATATGATTTACTTTATATATCAAAGACTTGCATATGTATAATGCCCACAATCATTAGTCCATGTCTAGAATTCATTTTAGCCGAATGTCAGCCAAAACCCAGATTTGAACCACTATTTGAAATTCGGTACTTCCACAATGTATGCCTTTAAAATTTCAAACCAAGATATAGAATTTGATTATTGAGCATAAATATCAACTTCACAGGTAAAATTAGAAGGAAAGATAAGATAACAGCGTTATATTTCCAACAAATTAAATAAGAAGATTAACCGATAGTCAACTTATACAATGGTAAAAAATTGGTCATCAATTAATCTAAACGAGAACTCTACTTCCATCTCATCAAAAGAAAGTGAAAGAAAAAACCATACATCATTCAGTATAAGTTCAGTCAGCCTCATATGATCTGTAATGCCACTCTCAGATACAGTCTGCAATACAGACAATTCAACTTAATCAGATGATCAATCCATGAGCGTGAATGGGAATACAAAAGCGATGTTCACACACATATATGCATGATGAGATAAGTGAGAAATTCTTCTCTTCCAGTGAATGGGAGTACACACATGGAATACCACATTGAAGTGAACCAACAGACAATCCAATTCCACACCAGGCAAGGGACCTATGTAATAAATTAATGTGGGATCTAATCTGGACAAATATTCATCAGAAGGCCTAGCAATCTGCCAACATGAATGTCTCAATGCACAGAAGGCACAAGGACCAAAGAATCCATACTTATGGCCATCAAGGCTTAAGTCCATCTGAATAGCTATTCTAGTCTTCTATAATGTTTCAAAAAAGCCAAATATAAAAGCCTTGTGGGGGGAGAAAGAAAGAGGAGATAAAGGTAGACTGTGTTGATGGGAAACCTGCTGTTCTTTATTATAATGTTCTGGCAAAATATGAAAAGATCCTTGGCCTAAAATGAAAACTCAAAAAGGATTATCCTAAAGACAGAATTTAACTTCTCTATAAAAATTACCTTCATACCAATTTTTCTAATCCCAACCAACATACCAATTTTTCTGTTTTTCAAATTTCTTATTGGAACATTCCAACACATTCCAAACAAGAATCTATGCAAACTCAACACAAATTCTTCCTAAATTAAGAAGGGACAAACTAGATATACCAATAATAAGAATAGTTGACTGACATCATGCCCAAGATCAAATCTCAAACTGAAGAAGGGAGATAGAGAAAGACAGAAAGAACCACAGAATAAATTGAATGGATTCATCTGCATGCACAGTGTCCAACAATAAAAATTCATTGAATGAAACAGATATAAAAGGTGATGCAAAGTAAAACACATCTCAAGACCTTAAGTATCAAAGGAAGTGTGGAGAGTTCAACAGCTGGCAGCTCCCTCAACTCACTGTTCATGCTGTGAAATGTCTCGTCTGCAAATACAAGAAAATTGATCAACAGATTCTACAGAAGTACCCTAAAAAATAAGAATGTGCCCAATGCTAGATCGCACATACACCTTCTAGATGTTATGAAGAACACCAAAGACAGTGATCCCTAAAAATTGATCCAGTCTGTTAAGATCCTTCTTAAGGGAAGAAAGATGCATTTAATTCCAGCAATATGTTTAGCATGGCTTCTCAGTCTCCTTGCAGATTTTATCATTTAATTGCATACCAAATTTGAATTTTGGACAAGAATAGAGATACAGATGCAAGGGTAAGTGAAGTCCAGGAAACCATACACAAAATTCACAAGAAATATTGGCTTCAGTCAGAGAAGAAAGAATCAGGATCGTTCCCAGAAGTTTAAAATAGCCAATGCCCTTGATTAACAACAGTAAAATGAGAAATAACCATTATCCAATAACAAAAACAAATTTCACAAGACCATATTTTTAACTGACTATCAAAACCACTTACTATTCAGAGTGCTAAACTGTAAAGCTCTCTGAATGCTACAAATATTATCCCTGAACAAAAGCAAACATATTTGTCAGAAGCATCATGTAGCTGTGAGAATCCAGGAAAAGGAAAAGTCAAACAACATGCTGTTTTTACCATATGTAGGAGCACCCTGTTGTCTCTTGAAAGCTTAGTGCTAATTCCGTAGAATATTCTGGATCTCTCCATGATATTATTGTATCTACATAACAAAAAACAGAAATCATGCCTTAGAAACAGATGATTCAAGGGAGACATAATATTGCAGGTGATAAAGGGCACAGAATTAGCTAAAAATCAATAAACACACTGTTTACTAATAACTAATAATTTGTCACAAAATAGTAGTACCTTCTTGCTTTCTGTAAATGTCATCTGGCATGATACGGTGCGAAAGTAGCGTCTCATTATCTTCTTCATCAATGACATACAAACCCAGCTCTTCAGTTCTCTGTGTAATAAAATACAAATTCAAAATTATGGTATTGGTATAGATAAAATCTAACAGTTCAATGACTTGAACAGACCTCCAAATAGTCAACTGTAACATGGCCTGTCCCTTGGTCATCCCATTTACCATCATCATTGAGACGATAGACCTTCACTCGCTGCAATTTGGATAAAAAGGCACGAAAAAGAGGGGGGAAAAACACTTTTAATCAGCAACTAATACCAGTCACATGGTAATCTAGCAATCTAAGAAAAGAGGGAGAAAAGCTATTTTATATTAGAAAAGGCAGCAAAGTCCTTGAATAGTTTCATTTTATTGAGAGAGAAATCATAATGAGAAAGCAATGCAAGACTGAACATAATGATGGAACTGGATGACAACAAAATGAATCATCAAATACATGAACCAAAAACATAGATGTAACAGCCATATGAAGAAGAAAATACCCAAGATCACCAAATATAAATATGCACAGAAAACCTCACAGCATAAGAAATTCAAGTGATACTACACCTAGCCTATGCATTAGAAGCAAGTTTTTCCACCATGGTTACAAAAGTTTAATGTCGATGTCAGGACCACTCCCAAAATTTTTAACACGTGAACTAATTCCACTCCTTTCACATGACAACTCCCAAGACATGAAGAATGTAAACTTCACTGTAGATCAAATCCTTGTCACTTCGCCAGTGGCCCCAAACACTTTAATTATGTACTGTATAACCCTCAATTCCTAAGTTTTATAGCAATAAACAGATAAACAATGACAATTACACTCATTCATTTCCTCGAAGTGATTTTATAAAAAAGAAATGATATGATATAGAACAAGTATTCTGGAGAACATAAAGATTGGAGAGCCAATCTAATCTAAATGGGATTACTAGGAAACACAGGTTAAAACTCCTATGAGTAAATAATAAAGTTTCTAGAATATCCAACGAGTAAATATATGTGCCACACAAACAAAAATTTTTCCTGGGGCATCAGCCCCAACCACTAAGCTACAAGACAGCATTGGGGAGTAGTGGTTCCAATATTATGCTACCTGTATATAACTTTACAATGCACCACATGATGGAATCCAAACAAAAACAAAAATCATGCAAAACCATGAATGCCATGATTGTTTCCATTGATTGCTTTATACAACCAAACAACCATTGCATCCTCAGCACATTGGTACATTGCTGGACCAGTGGAACATTACACACTAATGCACAACATCCAATCCTAAAGATATCAATTTTCCTTGAGAATAATTATTAATCAATCCAAGTACAGTCATCTACAGATATAAGTTCAGTAACTATGGATAACAACAAATGAAGAAGGAAAAATAGTAAATAGAGAACACCAGAAAGACAACATTAGAAATGCATCACACTGACTCCATCACTAAATTGTCATATTACATGGAAATTTGCTTTAAAAGACCCACCCCTACACTGAAGAAATCAATCAAAGAATCCTCTAAAGTCCTCAATTTGACAAAATCACAGCAAATGCTTCAGATTCCTAACTCACCGGACATCAAGGAGCACAGAATATGCACCTGATCACACAATACCAAGCATAAGCAGACATGTACATGGTACACCCAACTCCATGCCATAACTAACACAGACACTCAATCTCGTGATATAACTAACTCATCCACTCAACCAGTGACACAAATATTTTAACCCTCAAGAGAAGTGTAGTATTGGCCTTGTAAACCAACAAGGCATATTTGATCTTCAAAACTCAAGCCTCGGTATTTCAACATGCAATATAATTGCCACAACTCAGACTGCAGTATACCATACACATAGGCTAGGACCTCAGGTCGTAAGATAACTTTTTTATGCAATGGAATTGATTCTGAAGTTGCAACCTCCAGAAAATATGGTATTGTATTTTGTTAAATAAAAAAAAAAAATTAACAGCATAAACAGCCATTTGAAGTTACAAATACCAATTCCAAGACATTTTTTTATTACTATTCCATTGAAAGAATTGATGCAGGCAGGTATACTTAGCAATCGACTCCATTGCTAAAATAAATCCCTAAAACCACACAACACAGAATTCGGCATGTTCCCTACTCCAACTAAATAAACCAACAACAAATGAAATTCTGGTATTAGCAAAGCATTTAAAAGACAAAATTAAAACTGCAAAACCAACCAATAGAAAAGAAAGACAACCAACGAAGTTAAACTCACAACACCGACGCCACCACCACCTCCACCACCACCAAGGTTTTGACCTCTTCCACGAGAGAATTGAAGTAATTAAGAAGCAAGCAAACATTCGAAACCACAAAAACCCCAAGAGACATGTCCAATTCTAGGGCAAAAGCACAGAGCCCATCCAAAAACAGGACTGACCTGCATCGAATTGGAGTTATCTTGCGATTTCTCTTGTGCACCCATGGCTTAAATTAGAGTTCTATTCGACAGCGAAGAACATCAAGATTGGCGTTAGAAGATCAAGAGAAAACCCTAACCACCGTTGAGAGAGTGAACCTGCGATTTCTCTCTCCTCTCTCCGCCTCGCTTCGTCTCTCTTCTGTTTTTTAATTCTCTCCTAGGTAATGTTTGCACTCGATAAGATTAAAACAACCAATACTAATAATAATAGTAATACTAATAATAATAATAATAATTTTTTTATTTCTATTAAAATAATTTAAAAAAAAAAAACTTTAATCGCCGAACGCGTGTTTTCGAAAAGGTAGAAATTCGTTAATGCTCGTGGTTTTCGTGAAAATTACGCAGGGGTGCCATCGAGCTTTTTGGCCCGTTAACGGTTCACCCGTACCGTGCGATTGCCAATCGCTTCGTCTGATTGGCTCCCAAGAATTACACGGAAGGTCCCCGCTAAGATACAGCTGTTTTGAGGCTCTGAGCTACGGTTACATGCGGGTGACTACAAGCTCTGCCAACGATTAATAAATAAATAAATAAAGCAAGCACGTGTCCTGAGGTGTCACGAATGACCGGTGAACCAGCGCCGTTTAGTATCCATTAGCCGTCAAAATGGAATTCGCACGCCACGTTGCATCATCTGACTGGCTACCAGGTTGGACGGCGACAATTCTTTTATTTTATAAAAGGAGGAATCTTTTGGTCCTTTCAAAGAGAGGAAAAAAATAAAAAAAAAAGGGATGAATGTAAAAATATTGGCTCTGGAGTTTGTGTCAACGCTCCCGATAAATTTTCTGCCTTCTGGGCTAGATTTTTTCTTTTTTCTTTTCTTTTTTTTTTTTTGGGACTGGCTTGACAGGATAAATCTTAGATCAATCTCATGGGCGTGTTCCTTTTTTATTTCGAAGACCAGAAAAAAATAATTATATATATATATATAATATTCAATTATTAACAAAATTATAGTATCTCACGGATCATTTTTGCCGGATAAAAAATGATGATTGCAAGAATTAATTATCTAAAATTTGAAGAACCCCCTCACATCTTGCCTCGGTATAAATAAGTTAAAATCTAATGACATATTCGTTTATTAGAGATTATAAAAATTAAAGAGATTTAAATTTAAGTTAATGCACAATAAAACACCTCAAATTATTAATTAGATTCGTGGGGTTTTTTTTTTTTTTTTTTTATAAATTTTTGGTCTGATGAGAAATGATGATTGCGTATCTTAATAATTCCACTGCACTGCATAAGAAGATCTTTAAGATCCTTCACTCAGCAATCAGCTTCGGCTTTGTGAGAGAATTTTGTCAGTCACGTCAGAGAGCATCTTTTGAATTTTCTTTCCACCGCACCACGCGACTGCTAGTTGTGATCCTATATCCCGTAAAATGGACTACTTCCAGTGGAAGCCAGTTCAAAATCCTGACACGGATTTACCATTGCTAACCTGAAGACAGCATCGCCAATCTTCGAGGTGGTTACTGAAGTTTCTAATCCATGGGGTAGCTCTCTGGTCATACTCCGATCCCAGCACGTGAAGTCTAATCATCGTAACTACTCAAAAAGAGTGGAGTTTTGAAGGTTATTTGCCCGTGCTGGAGGGCACCAAGTCATGCATGGCCAGGCAAAGTAAAAGGTCGACAAATTTGCTGTTTGAAGGGAAGTTTGCAGAGTCGACAATGACTGCTTGATCCTGTTAATTTTGTGCAGCATCTTCTGGGATTTATCACTTGCTGTCACAAACATTCCTTATAGATGTCACTATTGCACGAGAGTTACCGTTGTTTTCTAGCCAGCTTTTTCGATCTAGGAAGGTCCTTATGGAAGGTGTTTCATTCCGGTTGTTGACCCTTTGCTTCCCTTGTTGGGACTTGTTATTCCCCCGTGATCAGATGAATAAAACTTGCTAATTTGAATACGTTTACTCTTGTTCAAAGCCCGTGAGAACGATCAGTCTCTGGTTGCTGTACTTTTGTGGCTGGGGGAAGAACCCATGCCATGGCATTCTTATTTCAATAGGAATTGGGCCGTCTGCAAAACTTAGCGGCGTTACCGCATGACATCATGATTAAACTATTGATAGACGAATCATTTGCGTAAACCCAATTTCCCCAAACTTCCACAAGATGCCTTAGAGACAAACCACAGGTTGTATCAATTTACTCACGGTCAATTCCCTGTCCGCATATCCAAATTGCACGATGCTCGTATCAGAAGATTATTAAAGCAGAGTGGGAACACAGTGGTGCATTGTTCTCTCGAATGAACATGAACCGACATCTCCATAATACGAAATCTCGGAACTTTAGAGTCAAGGTTAAAAGCAATAACACCCAACTGGGAAACTCAACAGCCAATATATGGTGTCCAGCAAGAGAGAGTTGTGCATTAACAAGGGCCACTCAAATGTATGCTAAATTAGCATGTATTACCTCTGGCCTGTAAACCCATCAGTTTCAATCCAGTAAAGCCATACAGAAACATCAATTTCAATTGACACTCATGAACCACACATATACCCTGAAAAATGCCTTCTAGCAATTACATGTAATTTCCAAAGTACGGAAATTAATCACTAACAATAAGCAAAACTAGCACCTGAATGTTTGGTTTGGCTTCACAAAACAACTACCAATGTAGAGACACTTAAAGACAGACAAAATCACAGAATAATCCAAGTTGTCAGCCATTAGCCTTTTATTGTTTGATTCAGACACAAGATGCAATGCAACCATTAGCTTGGTAAGATGAAGTGCAGAAGGTGAATAAAAATATACATCCAGCAAATGCCAAAGGACATTTCCAAGCAATTAAACCAGGCACCAGAATTCTTAGCACCCAAGTTACTCCATGCCAAGAAGGGAATAGTGTCCATAAGCATAGACAGCAAAACAAATAATTATCAGCTCCAACTGCCCAGCATGGTAAGCTGGAAAAGAATTTCGGCAGCCTATAGCATACCTAGAAATATATTTCTGGTGGTATTAATATCCGCCGTCCGCTGTCAAAGCTACCATAAGCAAATATAATGCAGTAGGAATTGGGAATAAACGAGGAAAAAAATGCACAAGCCAATGAGCTTCAGATTCGATTGGCCAAAGAACATAGGAATTGAGTATATTATGGCATCTGACAAACACAGACAATACGAAACAAAGGAAAAAAGGAGATCAAATTGCGGAAACAAGGATAGATTTCATTGTTCAATAAAAGTTCAAGACTTTAAGGATTTTAGCAAACATCAGTAATAACAATCCAAAACAAAAAACAATTCCATTCGAAGGGGTTGGCACGCCCTTCCAGAGTTTACTCTTCCTCGGAGGCAGCCTCGCTATCCTTCTTGTTATGCTTCCTAGCGTACCTCTGGTTCCTCAAGAACTTGGGGTCCATCTAAAAACCCAAATTAAAGCCCCGAATAAGTTGCAAAAATATATATATACATAAAAAAAAAAAAAAACCCTAAAAAAGCAACCAAAAAAAGAGAGAGAGAGAGAGAGTACCCCTTTGGTGGAGGTGTGGCGCTGTCTCTTTGGCTTCTTGATGCCATTCTTGTGGGCCTTGTAAGACTGATTGTGTGCTGTGTGGTTCTTTGACTTTGCCATATCTCTTCAATTTATCAAAAGCAACACATTAAAAATTGCTCTTAGTACATACAAGATATAGAAAGGCTTGTAGAGACGGAAAACAAGAAACTGACCTGAGCGAGGCGCTACTGCAACCGTCGAAAATGAGATCGTCTAGCTTTCGGTGGAATCACAAACCCTAACTCTAGCTTGCTTATTTATACATCATCATTGTGACCAAACTGCCCTTGGTCTATCAGACTACCTGGGCCTATTCGGTTTCCTCATGATCATGGGCCTAGGGGTTGAAGATCATTCGGGCCATCAACCATTAACCATACTGTACTGTGGCAGTAGGACAGGATAGTAGGTGATTGACCATTTTCAAAATTATATTTTGATAGAATTGGAACTCACGATGCATGCTACCAACAAAAACCTCTGAACACTCCACAACGAGCGCTAAAAATGGTTGAATCTGCGAAAGGCAAAAGGCGACAGAAAATGGAACGCCCGTGTTCTGCTTCTGCCTTTAGTTTAGAGTTTAGATCCCCATCTATCAAGCGCTGGCCTTTTTCTTGCTCGATTCCAACTACAATTTTCACACTATAAGTATCAACCCGTCTGTTTTTCTTCCCGTTGGGATCCATTTATTTCTGGCATCCAAGGTAGTTTCACTTTTAGGTTGAGATTTCAGATCCACCACGAGTCTCACACAGCATGTTTCTATTTGACTGGTTCTATGGAATTCTTGCATCTCTCGGCCTGTGGCAGAAAGAGGCCAAGATTCTGTTTCTGGGTCTGGACAATGCTGGCAAGACCACTCTCCTTCAGATGTTGAAAGACGAGGTCTTTCTTCTAAAGCAAATCAATTATTATGTTTTTCTTCTCTTGCGCAACTTCTCGCAGTTTTGTTGGGTTTTTTTTTTTTTTTTTTGTTCTTTGGGAATTGGGTTTTGTTTTTAATCTGGGGATCTTCTTGCAGAGACTAGTACAACACCAGCCGACACAGCACCCGACATCAGAGGAGCTTAGTATAGGAAAAATCAAGTTCAAGGCTTTCGATTTGGGTGGTCATCAGATCGCTCGCCGCGTCTGGAAAGATTACTATGCTAAGGTGTCAGTACTCCTCCGTTTGCCATTTTATTTGTATTGAATATACGATTTGCCGTGTTTTTTTTTTTTTTTTCTTGTTTGCCTGATGCAAGACAATAGGTTCTGCTTTTACTGTTATTCATAGGCTTTGTTGCGTGATTCGAGACCATAGGTTCTGCTTTAACTTTTATTCATATAGATCCGAGTTTGTTATTGTCCGTTTTTATGTGGACTGCTTCTTGCAAGCTTCACGTGCAATTGCATGAACAAGTTTCTGCGTGGGTCAGTTAAGTATGAGGTAAAAAATAGTGCTTGTGTGGGCTTGATTGTTGTGTTTGTAATTGAGTATGATCATTTTCTGCAACGAGCTACAACGCCCTAAAATTGGTCCTTTCCGAGTGTATTTCCACTTCACCTTTCCAGCGTACTGTAATTAGAAGCTTGATCTGGGATAAATGCATTTGTGCCAGTTACCTCCCTTTGTATTTCTGGTCTTCCACATTTGCTTGTATCGGGCAAAATTTTGCTAGCACCATGGATGTTCCTGTTGATTATTTTGTTCGGCATATTCTATATATGTTCCTAGAAGACATAAATTTGCTATCTTTGTTCTCACCTATAAATGGTTTCAGATTTTGTTATTGAATTGATTGTTTTGCATTGAATGGAAAAGAGATGCCCAATTCTGTTTTCAGCTCATAATCGTGCCTTCGTTATCCCAGATAAGCTTTCCTTGTGTTTATCTGATTCACGGGAGGCCAACATTGGTGATGGAAGTTTCGCTGATAGCACCTTTTCTCTTTCTCGGAAGGTGTTTTGATAGTAGCTTTCCACACATTTTTACTTCAAGTCTTGACAAAATGAGTTTTGGACATACTTGCTTTCCGAGGAACTAACTGTCTCTGGGTTACTTTATAGGATCACCAAATGATTGTAGAGATCAAGCTGAAGTTTTTCCTCTTTTGGTGATTGGCAGTCTGCCTTTCTCATCAGGTCTACAAGGGAGAATTCATTTAAGACAGCAATTTCTCGCTTATGAGACAAGAAAGTGCTGTCTTAAACCACATGATTGACAACACTTTAGCTCAAAGATAATTTTGCTGATCCATCAATTCTCTCTCGACTCTCAAATTCCTGGTTCTCTCCTGGATCTTAAAATTTTTAATTCAAATGCACAGGAAAATTTTAGTCCCTCAAAAGGTTCGTGCATTCCATCTGATTCTTGTATTTTTCCTCATAGGTTTGCATTGCTAGATGATAGTAGTTTTCTTTCTTGGTGTGCGTGGCCATCTAATTTTCACACACTCCAGATCACGAGTAGAGACTGGATAAAGTTTAATTTATGTGAACAGGTGGATGCAGTGGTATACCTGGTGGATGCCTATGACAAGGAGAGGTTTGCAGAATCAAAGAAGGAGCTGGACGCCCTGCTGTCAGATGAAGCCTTAGCCAATGTCCCATTTCTCATTCTTGGCAACAAAATTGACATTCCCTATGCTGCTTCGGAAGACGAGCTTCGATATCATCTTGGGCTCACCAATTTCACCACTGGCAAGGGGAAGGTGAATCTTACAGACTCCAATGTTAGGCCCCTCGAGGTTTTCATGTGCAGTATTGTCTGCAAAATGGGATATGGTGATAGCTTCAGGTGGCTCTCTCAATATATCAAGTAGTGATTGGAACCTTGTCTGGCTCTGTATTGTTTTCAAATATTCCAGTCAGTTCCGCGGTGTCCGACTACAGTTAGATTGGAGAATGGAATTTTTGTTCGGCCATCTCATAATTTGATTGGTTGTGCAGTGGCATTCGATTCATAGCTTAGCCATTGTGAAACTGGCGTTTATTGAAGAAAAGTTGTTTGAACTTCGCAACCATCTCCTGATAAATTAGAGACTTTCTTCGGAACAGCCAACGTGTTAATTTAATTTTCGACGCTGAACTTCATCTCTGCCATATTCTATTCCTTTTTGTTTTGTCTTTTTCCACGTTCCATCTACTCTGACAACACCAATTACTCTCTTTCAAGACATTCCGACCAGCTTTTCGTGAACAAACTGAAGTTACCGTCACAAGCTTTCGAGTGAATTGATAGGCTTTTTAATTAATGTATTGAATATGCGGAGAAACAAAATCTCGGAGACCACGGGAACCATCATTCGCCCCCATTCAGCAAAATGTTACTCTAAAATATTAAAATGGTGAGAGACCTCAGTCTCCCGCATACGAAACAATGCACTAAGAACCATTAAAAAAATTTCGGTCCTCTTCAAATCATCCGTCCCGCACGCATACCACGCGGCTTTCATTCTCCGCGCGCAGAAAAGGACCTAGGACCATGGCTTACATCCCTATAAATTTTGTCTATATGAACACAGGAGGTGGCGTGAAGATGGGTCGAAAAGGGAAAACACGGTCTGTATATATTCGGGGCGATACCCCCCCCCTTTTTTTTTGGTCCTTTCAATATTTCCAGCCATGGAGGTTTGTATCTTGCGAGTTCTGGACATCCCAAATGCATCACAACTTGATGAAAGCACAGCCCTCTCAAAATCATTAAAGCACTTCGCAAGGCTGCATAACTACACCGATCTACACGTTTACCATAATCTACAGCTCTTAAAACTGCAATTTTCCCTGGTAACATCTAAAGCATATACACACTTAAGTTGTCCACGATGGCAGTATAAAATTACACCTGTGCCATTGTCTTCATCTTTCCATAGTTGTTTCAAGGTCAAGGAGGCCCTCGTATTCCAGCTGCAGAAGAATTTGAAGTCGTCAAATTATCAATTCAAATGAGTGAGTCTCAGAACCATAAATTTCTAGGTAAATTACCCACCTTTGCTTGCTTATGCACCAATTTCATCCTATGGTATTCCTCTTGTGCTTTCTTTGAACGGAACATAGCTTGAACCCGGACAACAGCTCTCACATTACGCTCTTCAGCTTGATGCCTGCTGGTTGCATAGAAGTCCTCTTCTGCATCACTTGCCTGATTGTTATCAGTAACTGATTCAGCAGAAACAACGTGAAGACCACGGAAGCCTTTTCTCTTTAAACGCCATCGCAGAATTGCCTTCTCAAGCACCCCAACTGCAAACACAATCTTCCGATACTGCTTCCTCACTTGGAATCCTCGGAAAGCAGCCTGCATTTAATAAAAAATAAATAAATGTGTTACAATCTATATCTTTTGAGTTCACAACATAAACATGGAACAGTCAGAAGGAACTACAAAATAATTATTGTAGTTTATGTTCACAAAATTCAAGATTTACAATCTTAAATTGGTTGCTGCATTATTGGTTAATTGAAACTAGTTTTTCAATAAAGTCATATGCACGAATGACAGTATGTTGGTCCTTAATAACATGATCTACTGAAAGACCTTGCTAGGCAGCCAGATCAAGGCTTATCCAGAAGCCATATCAATCTTAACAAGACACTTAGGTCAACTCAGAAAAGAATTTCAAACTAATCTCTTTGCCACTTTGCCAATGTTCATGCATGCTTTAGGTCCAACTTGAGCAAGTACAAAAGCACCTACTTGGATTCTGATAGCCTGACGACGCATATTAAGGAACTCTCTCCGCATTTTCCATGTCCGAAACCTGTACTGGATGTGGGCTGCAGCTGCCATCTTTTTCCGCCCCTCAAAGTTACGGAAGGCATGTTGAATCTTCATTGCTGCAATTATATTCTGAGCTTCAGACTCTGGACTGGAGATCTGGACTGCCTTAGTTCGCACTTTCAGTGAGTGTTCACTGAACGCAACTTGTATACGTGCTGCCGCATCAGCAGCTGTTCGATAAGCAGTTAAAGTATCCTTAATATATAGCTCATCCTGGCTCAGATTTTCAGAGCTCACTGTCTCAGTTGCATCAGTTGACAGGTAACCAGTGACATTTCCAGCTATAGACATATCTTGAAATTGAGATACTAAAGCCTTTTCTGACAGAAACGCTGCTAAGCCATCATAACCCTTTCCAGATGCGAGATCGGCAGCAGTGCATCCACCAGGGTTTTGTGAAGTAGAGTCTGTGACCAAGTTTGGCTTTGCTCCAGCAGATAAGAGAACTGCAACCATTTTCTCCCTGTAACATAAATATTTTCAAATTACCAAAATAGTGGTTATTTCAAAATTTGGATGATTTCCAAAAACATAAATGAAGCATAATCAATGCTTCTAATCCTTTTAGATTAAGCATGCAGTAAATCTTTGACTGCAAACTATTCCTCAGCATGAGCTGTTTGCAGACACATACTCAGCATCGCAGCCAACATTGGAGGAAGTGAGGAGTTTGTAGCCATAGGATTAGCAGAGACAGGGAAGGTTAAAAAGAAAAGAAAAGAAAAGAAGCTCTAAATGGCCACCAAAATGGTTTAAAACAAAGGATCGCACATACCTTCCACAATGTGCTGCCCAGTGAAGTGCTGTCCAACCATGTTTATCACGGAAATCCAATGATAAGCCTGACCAGGAAAACATATAGACAGCCCAAGTATACCCAAGAATAGTACACAAGTGAATAACTCCTTGACCGCATGCATCAAATTCAGTGATTTTACAGCCTTCAACCACTCTCTCCAAAAGCCACTCTCTTACCAAATTCTTCAAAGCAAGTTCAAAGAGACCATCTTTTGCTTGTGCAAGTGAAATCCTACTGTCCTCAATTGACTTAATCAAATATGCCCAACTCCCAAAAATGTGAGAAGTTTTGTGGGCAAAATTCTTAGCCTCCTTCAAGTTCACTGGAGACACTTTTGAAGATAGGATATTAAAGCTCTTGGATGTAGAGAAGAGCAAATATGCAAGTCTCAACTGAAGCTGAAACTCTTCCCACTTGGATTTGTCTTCTGAGGAAACTATAGGATCTTGGAGTGAATGAGCACGGAACTCAAAGTTTAAAACTTGGCTGATTGGTTTATGGCGATCCAAACTCAAACAAAAATTTACTAATCCAGGGGAATGCGGTGATACCAAGCAGCGATATACTCCAGTTTGAATAATTTCAGTAGAAACACATTCATCACCGCATATGCAGAATAGATTGGATTTTGCCAGATGTTGAAACTGTCCAAGAAAATATCCGGTGACAAGAATCTGCAACAACAGTCAAACACGGGTTCAACTTCCAATTGAATGTTTTAATTGTACAGGAATTTTCTTGTTCCTCATCACACTGATCAGTTCCTGCCTTGCTGAGCAGGGGTACAAGTAATTGCCTAATAAAATTCTTAGCAGTGATAAATGGTTGTATGGAAGAGAAACAAACCTTCGTTGTTTCGGTTGAAAAGGCCCATCCAGGTGAGACATCAGTGATGATAAATATTTGTATGGGAAGAGAAGATTGATGCTGATCAACTGAAGGAGAACCAAGCGATTCATGGCCAGAAGAAACTGGAGATTCAAGCACAGGATCATCCACTGACCAAAGAGACTCAGCCATGACGGAGTTCATCCACCTTCCAAAACTATCCTGACTCTGTAAACTGTCATTGATGACAGTGTCCAGAGAATCAACAGTTCCTGGGAGACTAGAATCTTTCCTCTGCAAATTTAAATTTAGTCCGATAACTGTTGTCTGATTATAACCACCAGCTGGGATATTAAGATGAGTGTTTCCACTCCTAACAATTGATTCAGGTAAATCATCCAAAGAAGAAATTTCATTGGATAGATTGTAGGTTGGAAAGTCACAACCCTGCAAAAGTAAAAATCCATTGGTTGATATCACCAAGACTTATGCGCAAGCAACCAGTGAGGAAGCATATTTTGTAACTTTCAAAATAACAAAAGTACTGAGGCTTATAGCAGATGGAATCAATAAAAGGCAAACTTTTCAGAAATGTCAGTCATTAACAATTGCATGAACTTCTTATTCCATGTGGAACAACACATCACTTGTGGGAACCAAGATATATATTCACAAATACAGGATAAATGTTGTGACTGGTAAACTGCAAACACCATAAAGTAAAATCAAGCACATAAAGCTGGAGGACAAACAATTCAAAATGGTCATAACATAGATAACAGAAACATTAAAGGCATTAAATAGATAAAGGGATACAAAGAGCTTGCAAGCATAAATGGTTCTGCTTACATCATTTACAGACCCACTTGATGTAGTTTGATTCTGTTGGTTAAAGCATGATATCTTATCTGCCACAGTTTAAAAAAGAAGTCAACCAAAGATAATAACAGTATTAATGTACTTCTAAGCTGTATCCCACAATTAACTCCTATTTGGTTACCTCCTTCAAGAGCAATTGAACTACTGGGATCATTCGTCACCAGTTCATCCCAGTCAAGTGTATTAATTTCATGAAGCCTCATCTCATGGTTCCTAACAGTTAAACTGTCACCCGGCTCTGTTGAGTTGCCAAAATTAGGAGGAGTGAGATGTTACATGCATTTCTAAAGAAATAATGGGAAGAGGATTGACAACTGTCTTTGGTCGGTAAATCAACATTGATGTCTCGGTTAATAAAGGATGAGTAGAATAATTCTGAAGTTTCATCTTTTTGGTAAACCTAGTGAAACTTAAGCCCCAGTTATTATATATCCTAGTCAAGGCAGGCACATTGGCAGGAAGTGGCTAAACTCTGAGTTACTGAAAGAGGTTTCAATTGAGGCATCAAACATAACTATTTAGTGCATAAAATACAATCAGATATCCATATTTTGTACAAGTAACAGAACCTAAAACTCCCTTCTTACCAGTGTAATAAGGACGAGCAACTCCAGAATTGAATTCTTCCGACAAAAGCCGAGGGTTAGCCTGGTCAGAGACAGAACTTGAATTTGAATTTACTGGTGTGCCTGGAGAACCATGTGACTGTATCACAAAGCCAACCACAGCCAAAATATAAGGTTTGATTAATCATTAATTGGCAGGTCAAGGAAAGCAACAAGGAAAAAAAAAACAAAGAAAAAAGAAAAAGAAAAAGCCTGTAGGATTTAAGCAAATTGCCCTCTTATATCATCAAAAATGCATAAACAAATGCGTATGGACAAGAGCAATTTAATAGCAGCTCATGATGGGTAAGAAGCCAACCTCCTGGGTTTCACGGTAGTGCACCAGGACTATGTGTTCTAGAGTCCTGAAATGAATACAAAAAATGTAAATATATGCCAAAGGTCAATATGCTCAAGCACCCCGTACAATGCTCAGAGTGAGAGAGAGAGAGAGAGAGAGAGAGAGAGCGAGAGAGAGAGTCCATGTAAATGGTCGACCATTACATACTTATCAAGTAGCCAATAACACCTCCGAACAAAGGTTGGATTGTCTTCCCCATGTGCATAGTACACATGAATCCTTTCTTCATTACCAACCTGTAATATTAACCAAAATGACAAATTTCATCAGACCAGATACTTTTTTATGTCACACATTATTCAATGCCAAAGAAAGTCATCACAATGTCATTCATCAGAAGCAGGAAAAATGACATCTAGAGGAACATGATGTTGCATAAACATGTGATCCAAAGAGAAAAACACTTGTACCGCAAATTATATTTTGTTTTACAGGGTGGGGGGATCCAATATTAACCATCTGCTGGCAATGAGCCTCAATCATTTGCTATTGAGAAAATTATTTAACAATATTATGGCGAGAAATTGAAAATAAACACTCGAGTACAAAATGAAAGAAAAAAGATAATTAGGATAAAAAACACATGTCAACATGTCTACAACGTCTTATGAAATGAGAAATATCTCACTTTTAGGTGTTCATGAGCTTCTTTAACAGTCTTCCCATCTTTTTTCTTCTTCCAATTATGACCATCTTTACGGAAGTTTCTAAGCATCTTACGGTCAAACAATACAAGAGTGCCACCTGTACATTATAGGAAAAACAAAGTTAGACAACTACGTGCTCCATCAGAACTAGTTTTATTTTCAACATTCATGGATAAGCTATCAGACATCAGGATGAAGAGAAAAGCATCGCTAGTTTTCAGGAACATAGCAAAATTGAACGAAAGGTTACAGATGCTGCCTTTCACGTGTAGCAGGCAAACTTCACACATATGAGACAACAAAAGCGATGATCATAATAATTTACTCCTAAGGGAGCCGAAATCGAAAAAAACAAGTATGACTAAAGGTAGAAGCATAGAAATAGAAGCTTACTGTTGGGCAAGTGAAGTGGCTTTGCACTGATAGGGAAACACTTGTGGTTGCACAATAGTGCATGGATTTCATTTGGCCGGAGCCATCTCGTTCGGGCATCCTCGTTTATGGTTGCAACATCCAAATCTGACAATCGAACAAAAACACCATTTCTATGGTAAGCACAACTTCTTCTACCATCAGACAGTGAGTTAGGCACTGCCACGTGAAATATTTAGTAAAGCCAGCCACTAAGATAGTCTGTCCCACTCTCAAACTTGCAGGAGAAATGACAGAAGCACGTGCTGCGAAAATAAAATAAGACACAATTCCGTGCTGCTAACGAAGCGTAATCATACTTTCCACAGATGCAAGAATTCATTTTGCCATTCCGGCCACCTACCCCACAATCATTTTTAACCTTTTAATCTTTATTTTTTTCTTCTAAGGTATAGATTTCAATAATCCAATTTTCTCCGATATCTACTTTTGAACTTCACTGCAAATAACCATCTTTTCCTTTATCAAATAATAATTGTGATTGCCCCTCAAAAACCACAAAACAAACCGGAAAAACAAAAAACACTTGTGACTGAACTGCGGTTACAGTGTCCGAACTTAAACTAATACACCTATGGTGTCTTTATTCTTTTCCTATTAGCCAAACAAACACAGGCACGCAAATTCAAGCAAACAAAATTACACGGAACCTTCGCGATTGAAACCGCCCGATGATCATTGTGTGTGTGTGTGTGAGAGAGAGAGAGAGAGAGGGCTAAGCCGTACCTTCAAGTGTATGGAATCCATGAATCTCGGAGCCTACAAGCTGCTTCCCGACGCCAATTTCCATCTTCTTTTTGCGAATAGTAAACCAATCTGCCAGTGGATCGAAAATTAAAATCAGGTAAAATAATAATAAATAAATAAAAGGATAATATTAATCACGGAAATTTGGGGAGAAATTGACCGACGAGCTAAAAAAGATACACCTTTGAACTGATTCTGATCCGACGGTCTGGGGCAGCGGAGAATAGAGAAAATTCTTTTGAGTAATCAAAGGCCTATCTATCTTTTTAATCGGGCGTTGCAGAAGCTCTGGTACGATACACAGGCACCCATGAAATAGAGAGCCACAGGGAGAGAGAGAGAGAGAGAGAGGGTTATATTCGTCTAATGACGGTCCAGGAGAACAGTGTGCAGAGGTGGGCCCCATCTTGTGTCAGCCTTGTTGATTAAAAACTTCACAAAACGACGCGTCCAAAGGGCCAACCGTCGCCCTCCGATTTCCGTCTTCCAGCTCGTTTTCTTTTTTTCTTTTTTCTTTTTTTTTTTTTAATTTGTTTGGTCTTTCTTCTTGTTTTTTTTTTTTTTTTTTTTCTGAGACCAGCAGAGCATTCGGGTCCTACATCCTGTACAAATGTTCCGGTATCAATTAGAATTAGAGACCTTTAATCTTGATTTTCTCACTGTTTGAGACCTTTAATTCATTTCATTTTTTTTTTTTTTAATTTTCTGGCATTTGATTGCCGGCATATCATTGCATGCACGACAGGTTCAGACGATGTTCTCGTTCGGTTAGCTTGAAGGGGGGACTCGTGCAGGAGAAATTTCAGTAATGATTTTGTCTAGATAATAATTGATTTTGAATTGCCGCGTGGCATTTTAGTCCTTAAATCCATTACAATTGCATTAATGTCTTCGTCTCCCACTGTTAAACGAGTTATAATTAAATTTCCTGTCCGGTCCGATTTCCTTGACTTCCTAAAACACTTAACCTCAAATCACGGCGATGCAGATTATCAAAGAAATAACGGCGATAAACTAGACTCTCTTTTTCGACACAAGAAATGAAAGTGTAAATCTTTCACCCCATTTCCATTTTTCTTTTTTTTTTTCTTTTTTTCCTTTTTTTATTTTTTTGGTGCGAGAGAGATCGAAAATTTAAGAAAGAAAAATAGAGAAACTAGAATCCAAATATAAAATCAATAGTTTTTAACAAACGTATCAAAATCAGTTGTTAATCCACAAAAACGAACTGATTGTTTTATTTTTTTATTTTTTGCCTCAAAGATAATAAAAGCTTCGGTATTTCCTTTTCTGTAGGGTTGGCTTATTAAGAAATGACGATGCAACAATGTTTCGGGAATATTCTAATAATTAAGAACAAAATAAATATAAAAATTTAAAAAATAAAATAAAAAATTGTTTTTATTATATAATTCAGTGCCAAATAAATTGATTAAAAAAACAAAAAGCCGGACATGGGTCCGGAAAAAGACGTCAGTTGCATTCATCGTACTATTCTGCTTTCGTGTCCAATTCATTGCCTCTCTCTGCTTCTCTGTTGCGGTTGTGCTTTTAAGGTATAAAGTTTCGTAAGAAAAGGCAATGTGTACACACGTGTGTGTGCGTGCGCGCGCGCGCGCGGGCGGGGGAATCCAATAGATATAAGCCTCTGTGCTATATTTTGCTTAACCCAATTGGATTAGGTGCAAGAAATAGTTATACGAGAATTATTAATAGAACCTGTGATACATGCGAACTTCTGTTTTTCAAAACCAGAATTATGGAAACAGCGCACGAGAATACCTTGATTATATATTCAAAAATTTATTTAATAATTATGTTTAAATAAAAATTAAAATTTTAAGAAGAATGATTATCGAAATTACATTTTAAAAATATTTCACATAAAATTTTAATTTTAAAAAGTTATGTTTACGAATGAAAATTATATTTGAGCGTATAATTTATTAATATTTTTAAATTATATTTGAGTGTACAAATTAACGCATTTAAAATTATGTGTAAAATAAAGTTCAATATTTTTAATTTAAGTTTACGTGCGAGCAACATGTTCAATTGGTCTTCAACGAGGTTAGGTGTTTTGTTTTTAAGTTTAGATTTATGGGTAAGAAGAAACTAATTAGTCATATTATGTATCGAGAAAAGTGGCGCTGTTCGAATTGTAAGTTGAGGCGGCAGCGGCCCACCAAGAAAATACTTGGACGAATTGTCCATAGGCATATAGACTAATTTGCAACCTCGAGAACTGAACAGTTACGATGGAGATGGAGACGGTGATGGAGGCTGTTAACCACAATATGGTAGCCCCGCGAAATTATTGAACCCCATGTGGACATCTCTGCATTCCCACGTTTCCTCCAAGGTTTGGTCCGAACTTCAAAATAACTCTGCTCAAAAAACGAAAATAAGAAAAGAAGAAGAAGAAGAAGAAGAAGAAAAGGACCCTTCCAAGAAGAGCATGCGTGCTCGTACTGTTCTAGAGTTATGAGTTGGGCCCTTCACGGAATTAGGTATTTATGACTTCATGAAGAAATTTGTGGACCATCCTCTTTGCTCGGCTCGACCCAATTAGTCTCCCGAGACACGCGAGAGTGTTAAGAAATTTTTTCTTTTTTTCCTTTTTTCTTCCTTTTTTGATCTCGTGGGGGTTAAATTTAAGAAAGGACCCATCGAACGAGCCTCAAACTAAAGTGACTGTACGGGTGAAGATACTACCAAGCCTCGAACCAGATCTTTCGTTTGTTTCAGACTGTAAGCCCAAGGTCCGAACAGAGCGGTCAGACCCAGAATGACCGTTGCTGGTCCATCGGAGGCCCGGAAAATGATCGTTACTCACTCACTAGCCTTTTACCTGATTTTAACACTTGCAAGCATGTTGATTGGGAAAGAAGACGCGGGCAACTTCTATTTTTGTTTCAATCCTCGATCATACTTTGGATAATTACACGCGTACTAATTAATTATTAAGCCTCCTCGTCTGTCTCTTATCGTTTCCGTGAAGAATTTGATCTTCGTCGTGTCTCCATTTGATTCTCAACTGAGATTTGACGCGTGAATTCTGAAAATAATATCAAGAAACTTCATTGGCTAAGCAAAACACACCACGTATTTTCTTGTTTACACCCATGTTGTCTTCAGTTCTGTGCCGACTTCGCATGGTACGTCGGTTAAAGGATACGGATAGAACTAGAACGGTCCTGCTCAATATTTGGTTGCAACCCCCCCTTTTTTTTTTTATTATTAAAAAATTCGAAATTGAATCTTCATTTAAAATAATAATAAAAAAAAAACAATTCCAGTGCCAATCAATTAAAGTTAATTAATAGTTACCAACCTTTGGTTAATAGAAGTCAGTGGTCGAAAGCACAAATAACAATAAAATGCAATCCTAGCATCGCACGTGCAGCGGGCGACTACAGTAACGCCGTGGCTGCAAATGTGAACAACGCAGTGAATTGTAACATTCTCGGAAATATTTAATTGCGAATTTCGTTGACTTTGACGCGCATTGATTAAGACCGACGCCGCTGAGAATTGGTTGCCTTTGTTAAATTAAATTGATTCTTATAGATACTGTTTTTCATAATATATTATTAATTACGTTTTACTTTCAAATAATATTTAATGCACATTTAAATTTTCTTAAAAATGATTATACCTCTCAGTAGTACAATTTGGCATCCCAAAAGTTGCCTTTAAATACAAATTGTAATCGGAAATATCTAGTCAGTAGTTTTTAAGCGTAGAAATGGCAACTGAAGACTTAACCATGGTTTTTTTTTTTTTTTTTTTGAAAAATCAGTACATAAATGCATTTATTGAATTAGCCGAGCCTATGAATTGCAAATTGTGAGGTCAAGTCATTGAATTGAGAAAATAAGAGTATCTAGAAAACTGTCCGATCTGTCTTGCTCAATCAGTTCGAGCAAAATCGAACAAAAAGAGAAATAATTGAGCAAAAGTTATAAATTAGGTAAACTGTATTTGTTGGTTCGATTGGGGTTTTAAAAATTTAAAGACTGCAAATAACTGAAATAGGTGCAACTTATAATAACAAGCATAATTACATGATTTTTTTTTCTTATTGTTTTTTTATTTGACTATAAATATTAACAAAAATTGAAGGATTTATATTTTGAAATTATCTTTGAGGTAAGTTGTGGATTTTAGGGACACTATTTTTGGGGTGTAATTTTTATTATAAAATTCGGCTTGATTTGTTTATGCGACATAACATATTGCAAATATTAGTTTTTCTTTTTTTTTTTCTGATTAGCACGAGCTATATTGTGAAACTGGTTAATCTAATATGCAAACGCTAATAAGATTTCAATTGCTTTTCACTCTTATTTTAGTCGTTGCGATTCTAAAATTTTTCAAACGGCAATAAAAAATTTAAAATAGAATATAAATGCCAAATCAACCGAAACTCCAATGAAGAAAAGTAAGCAGGAGGTTGACAGGACAGGTTTTGTCCTTCTCGTGATTGTCACCGCAATTCAATAAAAAATTTAAAATAAACAAAGTGGAGTACGTTGCATCATTGTTGGACGAGTGCAATTTAATTTTGTCTTTCATTTACGTCGAAAAAAATTTAAATATTTTTTTAATTATATTTATTTTATTTTTTAAATTTACTTAATATATTAATTTTATTAATTTAATTCAATTTATTTTAAAAATTATACATAATTATCACATAATAATAATAATAATATTTAATAATTTTTAATATAAATTAAATTTAATTAATATATTAAATAAAATTTTAAAATATATAAAATAAATATAATTATAAAAATATTTAATTATAATAAATAATAATAATTTTTTATTTTATTAGATAATTATAACTTAATTTTAAATTTCATTAATTCATTCAAATTAATTTAATTGAGACATACACTTTATTAGTAATCAATAAATTGCTAAACAAGTTATAATAGTTATAATTATTCTTTAAATTAGTTAAATAATAAAAAAATCATAAATCAAATTTATAATTTAAATTTGACTCGTTTTAAGATTATAAAATATTAAAATTTTTGATAAGAAATTATATAAATTATTTAAAATTGTTAATTATATAAAAATAATATGTAAAATATTTATTTTTAAATTAATTTAATGTTAAATATAATGAATAACAAAAGATTTAAGTGAATTTTAATAAAAAGATTATAATATTAAATTTATATATATATATATATATATATATATATATAATGTAATTTCTAAAAAAAAAAAGACATTTTGCTTGTAAAAAGAGTAGGCTTATCCCGAAACGAGACTGTGACATGGCCCGATAACTAGACGCTTCACACGGCTTACCATATATATACACATGCGAGTGTGCTTTTACCACCGCCAAGTTAGAGAGAGAAATATAGATAGAGAGAGAGAGGGTGGCTGAAATGGGGAGAGACATCGATGATTTGCCAAAAAACGAGGCGAACTACACAGCGATGACGCCGCTGTGGCTGCTGGACAGAGCAGCGACGGTTCACCCGACGAGACCATCGGTGGTCCATGGGTCCGTGCGGTACACGTGGCTAGAAACGTACCAGCGCTGCCGTCGACTTGCCTCCGCTCTAAACAAACGCTCCATCGGACTCGGTAGTACGGTAAGCTCCTACACTTCCGATAGCCAATCTACTACCGCTAACTTCTTCTTCTTCTTCTTCTCTTTTTTAATTGCTGAGAGAGCGTAGTAATTACTGAAAAAAAAAAACAAAAAACAAATATTTATTCGGTAAGCGTAGTAATGTTTTTTTTTTTTTTTTTTGGTAGTTTGAACATTAAGAAAACAGTATAGTTTCGGGATCGTCTATATTATGAAACGAAGTCAGAATGAATTTTATAAGTTGTTCCTGAGATACTGGGAACCGGAACAAGTCCGTTTGTGGTTCGTCCGAAACGCCAGTTTCCTTGCGGTGTTTTTAAATTAGAAGCAGATGGGTCAAGTCTTTAATAATAATGATGATGATGATGACGACGACGACGACGACGGCGATGATGATATTGGTTCCGTTAATTAAATTATACGAATAATTTTTGACTGATATGATCGAATTTGATTTAACAATATAAAAGTATTAAGAAAGAATTTTTTCTTTTCTTTTTTTTTTTTAAGTTTAAGTGTATGATTTTCTTTTATTATTATTATTTTATTTTTATGTTCGTTAAATTCGTGCATGTCCACTACTATTAAAAAAAGGGTTAGGCGAGTCAGGTAAGGTCATGTGAGAGTCCACCTGCGCGGCGCCCGGCACGATATAAGATGGGCCTTGAATCTCTGTTATATCGGAAGAAGAAGTCAAAAAATCATTCTTCGGGTGTGATCCGCCGTCTTAATGAACAGTGGCTGGTCACTGCTTCATTTGGTTCGCGGTGGAAATGTTAATTTGCGAGTTTATGATTTACCGTGGTGCATAGGAAAATTATGCTAACAATTTTGTAGGATATAAACTCTGAAGTAGACGCGCTGAGGTTTCATTTTGTGAAAAAAGAGAAATAAAGAAGAAGAACTTTTGAGTTGCAAGAAATTTTTGTCCTAAAAATTTTAGATATAAACTCTAAAGTAGACATTTCAAATTTTCATTTTTATTGAATTTATACCCAGTTAACACTTTGGTAAATTGGAGACCACAAATATGCTTTGATCATTGGATAACAATGTCAATATCAATAGGTGACTTTGGAAAAATGAAAAACTTGTATATACAGATAAATCTCATAAATATATATGACAATTGATAAATTGAGCATATAGTGTG
The DNA here is from genome assembly GCA_019804595.1 of Bruguiera parviflora. Classification (NCBI taxonomy): domain Eukaryota; kingdom Viridiplantae; phylum Streptophyta; class Magnoliopsida; order Malpighiales; family Rhizophoraceae; genus Bruguiera; species Bruguiera parviflora. The sequence goes on from CM034046.1 coordinate 2,584,614, forward strand.
CTGGCATATTTGATTGACTATATGTAATCTTTAAATGGTTTCTCTTTTAGGTCTCGCGGAATTTATTAGTCACACAATAATGTTTTCATTCAATTACAAGTTGCAATAGGTTTTGTTCATCATTTTTCAATGGAGGGGTTTGGGATTTATTTCCCACTAAAATTGATTTGGTCGTTGTTTGTAAAGAGTGGAATTGGTTCATTATTAGCATGTCTGAAATTTACAAATCCAATATGATTTGGTGGTAATTGTTTATTGTCAAATGTTGATGCATCTCTGTTTGTTGACATGCTTGGATGGTAACATACTGGCTAGCCTGCTAATTGATGAGAACACTGATATCTGATTGGATGGATTTGATCCTTTGAATTAAGTTTATACTTCATTAGGATCTGTTGGAGCTTGTTGGCAGATTAATACAGCCTTCCTGTTTTGCATTGGCAGGTGGCAGTTATTGCTCCAAATATCCCTGCAATGTATGAAGCACACTTTGGAGTGCCAATGGCTGGAGCAGTTGTAAACTGTGTTAATGTTCGTCTTAATGCAGATACCATTGCTTTCCTCCTAGGTCATTCTAAATCTGAAGTTGTGATGGTGGACCAAGAGTTCTTTCCACTGGCTGAGGAAGCCTTGAAGATATTAACAAAAAATGATGGCTATTTTAAGGTTCCGCTTTTAATTGTCATAGCTGATGCAAGTTGTGATCCCAAGTTGTTGAAACATGCTCTGGGCAGAGGGGCCATTGAATATGAGGTGTTCCTGGAGAGTGGTGACCCAGAGTTTGCTTGGAAACCACCAGAGGATGAGTGGCAGAGCATTGCGTTAGGTTATACTTCTGGTACAACATCCAGCCCCAAGGGAGTTGTCCTAAGCCACAGAGGGGCCTATCTTATGTCCTTGACTAATCCTTTAATTTGGCCAATAAGTGATGGAGCTATATACCTTTGGACTCTGCCCATGTTCCATTGCAATGGTTGGTGTTTCACTTGGACACTTGCAGCTATTTGTGGAACAAGCATATGCCTTCGCCAGGTAATTTTAGTGTGTTGATCTAACACAGCTTAATTTTGTTGCAAGCTCCTTTTGGTTTGATTTCCTTCCATACAAGACATCTATGGACATTTAGGTTACATTAGGCTTTGGTGCTTTGGTCATTCTTCAGATCAAGGCAGGACTCTGTAGTTACCTTTAAAAATAGTTTGACCATGGAGGCATTTGATATCTTAGAAAGAAGTCAGCTTGGTTGTAGTTTTCTAAAAAGAATTCTTTAAAATTTAAGGAATCATGCCACAATCTATTATACGTTAAGCTGTTTTGTGAATTGTGACACTGAAGTTGATCATCCTCCTTTCTTCCTGTTTACACAGGTATCGGCAAAGGCAGTCTATTCAGCCATTGCGAATGATGGTGTCAGCCACTTCTGTGCTGCTCCAGTGGTACTCAACTCTATAGTTAATGCTCCCAAGGAGGAGACCATCCTTCCTCTTCCTCGTCTTGTACATGTAATGACAGCTGGTGCTGCCCCACCCCCTTCTGTTCTCTTTGCGATGTCAGAAAAAGGCTTCCGGGTCACGCACACTTATGGTCTCTCAGAAACTTATGGCCCATCCACTCTGTGTGCTTGGAAGCCTGAGTGGGACTCATTACCCCCAATAACGCAAGCCCGTCTGAATGCACGCCAAGGGGTTCGTTATGTTGGCTTGGAGGGCCTAGATGTTGTTGACCCAAAAACTATGAAACCCGTCCCTGCAGATGGAAAGACGATGGGAGAAATAGTGATGCGGGGCAATCTTGTGATGAAGGGTTATTTAAAGAACCCAAAAGCCAATGAGGAATGCTTTGCAAATGGATATTTTCATTCTGGGGATCTTGCTGTAAAGCATCCAGATAACTATATAGAAATCAGGGACAGATCAAAGGACATTATTATATCTGGAGGCGAAAACATCAGCAGCTTGGAGGTGGAAAATATAGTGTACACTCATCCAGCAGTATTCGAGGTATCTGTGGTGGCCAGGGAGGACGAACGCTGGGGAGAATCACCCTGTGCTTTTATAACATTGAAGCCTGAAGTGGACGAGTCTAATGAACCGCAGTTAGCTGAGGATATAATGAAGTTTTGCCGGTCTAAAATGCCTGCCTACTGGGTTCCAAAATCTGTAGTCATTGGAACACTGCCAAAGACTGCTACTGGGAAGATTCAGAAGCATGTGCTAAGGCAGAAGGCAAAAGAGATGGGACCCGTGAAGAGGAGTAGGTTATGACTTGATTCCCGAGTCCCGTCGACCCTCAGATGTTATATAACTTTCCGTTTGACAAAGCTTGCACTGCAAGTGGACTAGGAATAATGCTTTGTGTGTTCTTACCAAAGTCTAGGAGAATGGTCAATGGACTCATTATTGTTGCATTGGTGAATGCACCTTTTTCTCGCGTTTGGACTCTGCGTGTTATATGTGACTCTCTCATTTAACTAGACGGAAGATGCAGATATTAAACGTTAAATCCAAAGGAAGGAAAATTGAATTATAACACTCGCTGCTGAATAAGTGCGATTACATTGTTTATGGTTTCAGTCGACTCATTCCGTTGAAAGAGAAGCGCTTCCTCATATGTCGACTGCCTCAGTTCTCTCTCTTTTTTCGCCGTCATCTCTCTCTCTCTCTTTTTCTTTATTTAAAAAATAAATAAATAAGAAATTTATTTCTTTATCCCCCTTTTTATCACTTTTTTTCCTCTTTTTTTTTCATTTGTTCGATCAGTTCACTTTTATTTTTTTTTCTTTTATAAAAAAACAAAACACCTATCCATTTTTAGGGGCTCTAAGCTAAAGCCCCTGAGTTTGTGCGAGCGTTGGACCCTGGATACCTGGGCCTTTGTAGTCGGACGACGGACCGTCCGTATTATATAATGAGGGGCTGGCTCGTATATGAGGGTACAAGGAGTCTACTTTGCCTGAAGGCCGACTGTGAAATCGGACGTGCTGGATCCACATGAATGAATCTACGGGGTCCCAATAACAACCCAGTACGCATCATTTCTCTCGGTCTCAGAGCCATTAATGTGCCACTGCGTCGAATCAAGGCCTCAGAACCGGACCCATACAAACCACTGGGCCGCAGCTGCCGCACAAGTACCCTAATTATATATTAAAGAACTCTGTTGTTAGCAATACAGTCACGTGAATTTTTAGTTTTAAATTTGGTCGTTATGAATAAATAAAACAACAATAACAATAATCTCGATTCTCCTATTCTTCCGCGAATCCCGATTGCTGATGGTGTACACTATCTTGCGGTCAAAACAGAAACGAAAGCGAAAGAGCTTGGTGAGTAGAGTAAGTGGGAGGAGTGGGCGTTGCGTGTAGGATTTGTTAAAGAAGGTCGGGGAGGAGACAGCCGAAGACGGATAAGAAGAGGCTCATACTCGGCGGGCTGGCGTGGCTGTTATATCCTTATTTTTTCTTTCTTTCTCCAAACGACGTCAGAAGTTGCAATTGTTAAGGGTAAGAATGCTATCCCCAAATCATCCACATTATCTTTGCTTCCAATTTCAAGACAATGTATATATCGCAACTGTTATAGCTAAGCTTAAAAGCAGCGGGCTCTATCATCCAGATATGTTGGACTTGACTCATCCACAGATCACCAAAAAAATTATTAAAAAAAAAGAAAATTATATATATATATATATATATAAAGTCTGTCCTTATTTCAACAGGTCTACTGACCCATGGCTCCGTTCCCTCTCAAAACCGTCGTGCATGCTTGTCGCAACGGGAAGGCCGGCTGGCGCAGGAAAGTGCCACGGGTAGCGACACGGGGCCCACGGAATATGTTCCCCCGTGGGCTCCATTTGTGATAAAAGAATTATTTTTCTTGAAATTAATATTCTGTTTTTTTCAAAAGAAAGATTAATAGTCGAGCATACAAATTGTTCAAATGTGCAAATCAATCAAATAAAATATGCATTAAAATAAGTAAAAAGTACATAAAAATAGTCGTAGTTTATGATATTATATTTTTCATTTATTCTGGCACATATTTTATCCTACTTAATATCTTATATTTTCAATAAAAAATATTATTATTATTTTGTTGACACGAGTGGGGCTCATACGCCCGTAAGTGGGATGTGGCTGCAATGGCGCTCTTATCATAAATTATAAATGTCGACGCCGTCCGTGGGCCCACGTACATTATTGTCGATCGAGATGGCCCGAGTTGGGCCAGTAATGGCAACATCCATCTCCAGCCAGTCATCGTACAACTCTCTCAATCTCTACTGGTTCGTGCTTTCGTTAGTTGCCCCGTCTATCCCAGAAAGGCTTGACCCCATCATGCAAGAGAGTCGCGTTACGTGGTCACGAAAGTGATCATGTTGGTCGCCCAAAATGGTTTATCTGAGGGTTGGCAGTGTCCGCAAGCCAACGCCAGGATTTGATCAGAGCAATTGTCACCGGGGGCAATTTACCTGGAGCGGCCCGTGGACCCGTTGACGTGGCTTGCGTTAACCTGGCATGGATTCCCCCCCCCCCACCTTTTTTTTGTTTTTTAGTTTGTTAAATATAGAATGTCTAACAAACAACAACCAAGCATATGTATTTAGGATTTTCTTTTAAAATTATTTTCTTTTTTATTTTTTTACATTTTATCATCTTTATTCTATATTCCACTTTAATCTATTACATATCTCATATTTTTTAATATATATATATATATATATATGTGTGGGTAAAATTCACGTTAATTAAATTATTTTTATTCACCTAATTTTTTTAGTTATTTATTATTATGAAACTCAGTTTTTTCTCGTGCGTTGTTCTACAGTCATATTGAGTTAGGTAGTGACAAATAAATTGATACACCAAATGCCAGCCAGTTTTGGCGAATTCGTCAAGGTTTGTTCGAAGTGTTTGTTATTCGTCTATCCAAAGTCTTTGCGTCTGCTGGAATCTAAAGCTGGATATAACTTGAAGCTTTGAACTTATTTATTTATTTTATTTATTTATTTTTAACCTTTTAATGAATAAAGGATACAGCTATATATGTTTGGGTGTGGGTAGATGAATGGACCATAACGAGTTTCATCACTTCCTTTTTCCCTTCTTGGTGGGCAATAACTAATCTTTGAAACTGACTTTACTTCAATTTTCTTCTCAGCGATGCGTTTTTGTAGAGGATTTTTTTTTTTTATATATTACTTTTTTCTTTTTCGGTTAGTTGAGTTGAGATTAGCATTCATATAACTGAGATAAAGAGTTTGAATTCCACGTCTCACCTTCCAGCGAGCGTCAACTTTTTACTAATACTGAAGCTTTAACTCCTTTACGTGTCGACTCTGCCTCTTTGCTTCGCCCAATTATCTGTATTAAATTTTAATAATTGTGCCCACGGCTCTTTATCCCTCGATTTACTCTGAAATTCCCTTTGCAAACGGCTGATAGAGATTTTGGTAATCAATGTCTTTTCTAAGGAAAATAGCAACTTTTAATGCAAAGTCGAAACTTAGTGGGAGAAAAACAAAACAGTCTTCGCAAAAGGGTTTCGCACCACTGTGTTTATGCGGAGGTTAATTGAACCCAACTTCCCTAACTCTACAACCGCGGGTAATTGATACATGCACTTCAAATTCTGGGGTTCTCGGCATTGTAAAGCTAGTGCTCGACCCCACTAGACTCCTCCAACACCACGTAAACAATCATATAACGTAGAAGAAAAGTATTGCACGCAAAAAGCTGATTCCTTAGGTGATATGTAACGTCGCGACTCCAATTTATATTATGCACACGAGATTGTTGAAATTCACTCAAATTAGTAGTCAGTTAAAATTATAGTGCAAATTAGATTGATGGAATTTAATTTAGCGTAATTTCATAAAATTAGATAAAAAGACATAATGTATATTATTGGAGGTATTTTTTTAATTGTTTTGTGATATTTTTTAATTTAATAAAATTGTGGGTGTTCCGCTATAGATGGCATCCCTGCTTTGTTTGTTACTGGCATTCCCACCTACTCGGTAGGTAAGCAAAACGCTAACTAGGCATTCTAGAATACTTGGTATTAAATTTGAATGTGTTGGAGACATATTCTCTCATGCAACTGCGTCCAATCAATCAAATTGTTCATTGGATAACTAATACATAATAAATAAAACAGAAGCTTGAAAATTACTTTTATATAGAGCACAGAAGATATCAATGGATCGTATAACCTGCCGACTGCCTGTTATCTAAATACGATATTATGCGAATAGATTATACATCGCACAGTAAAGTAGCTTCCATCGCACGGTTCGCAAGTTGAAAAACAATGTCAGTAACAAGACAAAAGTTCTTGCTCTGACGCCACTGGTGGCTACTGTCTTCACGAGATTACTTAATCTTTAGGTCTTAAAGCCAGTAATTCACGGGTTCAATGACTTTTATAACTAAAAAACAAGAGCATATTATAAATATGTGTATATAGTCGACTACCCATTTTCGCATATGGAGACTAAAATCTAGCAATTGATTCGTTCATGAATTATACACTGCATTTTGCAGTGAGCGTTCAGTATTGGCCAGAAATTTGTCAAAAAAGAGCAGCCATGGCCAGCGCCAGCGCACTTTCACTTCTTTTTTCCAACCAAGTACTTACCTAACGGTGTTATGTTATGTCTAATGAAAACAATTATTTCTATAAATAAGTATAGGGTAAAAGTTAATTATGTTCGGTCGATTCCATTACCTTAAAAATAAGTTTTTTCTTCTTGTTTTTTTTTTTCTCTGGGTCATCCTAGGTTATGGCAATCATGTATGGTTGTTTACTAGTCCAGCCGGCGCCAAATTCTAGGCTGTCTCCGTGAGTAAGACTCTCAGTGGGCGTTATCATCGCATCGACGTGGAATTCTAATCATGAAAAACTAATATGTATGGTTGAAACCTAACGGAGATCAGACGGCCGGTGCCATATTCTAGGCTCTCTCTGTGAGTAAGACTCTCAGGATGCGTTAGCATCACATTGACGTGGAATTCAAATCATGAAAAACTAATTATCTTGCGTTCAGGACGCAACCTTCCTCTATATAAACACCCGAACAATCTACCCGTAAGAGCATACAAACCAAGCTCCTTGATAAGCTAGTCCCACTATGGCTTACAATAATAATCACAAGAGAACCACACTCACGTTCTCACTTCTTTCTCTCCTTTTTCTTCTTTGGTTGCACATTAACCGAGTAGAATCCAGGTCCCCTTTTGCCTGCGACCCCACAAATGGGCTGACTAGAAGCTTGAGGTTCTGCAGGGTTAATGTGCCAATACATGTCAGGGCGAGGGACTTGATTGGGAGGCTGACACTGCAAGAGAAGATCAGGCTGCTGGTCAACAATGCTGCTGCCGTGCCAAGACTCGGCATTCAGGGCTATGAGTGGTGGTCCGAGGCCCTTCACGGGGTCTCCAATGTGGGGCCCGGAACCAAGTTCGTTGGTGCCTTCCATGGGGCCACTAGCTTCCCTCAAGTCATCACCAGCGCTGCTTCCTTTAACGAGTCCTTGTGGGAGCAAATCGGACGGGTAAGGATTATTCTTCTCTCGCTTGGTTTCAACTCCCTTTTCTTTTTCTCCTTTTTCAATGTTCCAAAGTTCTTTTATTAATTTTGCTTCGCAAGTCCATTCTTTTAATTGTTTTATTATTATTTGAGAAGAATTTTCAGTGTCAGTACAACATTTCAACGTTCAACGCCCATGTGATTCAAATTGAATATATACCGTCCTATTTTAATCGTAAGAAAAACTTCAGCACCCGTAACATTACCTTTTTCTTCTTTTCTTTTTTTTGTGTGTGTGTGTAAATGTTGGGGTTAATATATAATCAGTTATTAGATATCACCCAACAACTTAAAATTCTGAATTGATTAATTATTTTACATGAGATATACTATAAAATCATAAATTGAGATTTTTTTATTAAAATAAATTTAAATTGATAATTTACCATTCAAAATAAGCAGAACTTCTATCTGTTCAATAGACCTATGCGCGTAGAAGAGTGCTACGACAAATATATAATCCGCTCATGAGTCTCAACGCTTAAGGAGCTAGGGTGATCTCTCAACAATAAATTCTTAAAACAAATGATTAGGTTTATCACCAGTCAATCTTGCACCACAAACGTTACTTTCTGTCAATAATCATAGCCTACGGGCCTACTAATCTAGCCAGTCGAATATTATTGTTGTCGTGTTGCCCTTTCTACTGTTATTCCAATGTTTTTCCGTGCCTGGCACAATGGCCTCCAAAGTGCCCATGTCCGTCAAAAAGAAGTAAATAAAAGGGTCCGACATAATATAGCTTTCGGTGGAGGGCGACAAAAGAGTGAGTGAACTTGATGTGGGCATCTCATGCTTTTCATACCAGAGAGCTCCAATGCTGGGATCCTTTGCCTTGGTCCAGCTCTAGGTTTTTGAGACGTATTCCTTGCATATAAAGTCCATATCTGATTGTCCCTTTACAGTTCTGTTCTATTACAGTTGAAATAGTTAAGGTGGGCGGGGCCATATCGCCAGCGTCCACCGTAGGAACTTAAATTTGTATGTAAATTAGTTCGCATGAAGTGGGATTGGTTCTATTTTAGATAAGGTCATAAAGTATATATACCTGTTCAAAAATAATTTAAAAAATGGACGCAATATTTCTCCCCCCCCCTTTTTTTTACTATTTAAAAAAACTGTTAATCTTTGGTTTGAACATATACGTGACCTCTGACAAAATAGTCGCACAAATTATATAATATATCTAGCCGGCTTCTAATTAATTGGTCCATGAAAACTCCATGGCTACACCGCCCCTGTCATCCTGTCACCTCCTCCGTACACTACTCAGGATACTAAAATTATGATTTTCCTTTATGCGGCTGAAGAACATCCTAAGCCACTTTATTTGTGATGTTGGTTATTTTGTGCGAAAATTATCGAACTTGCAATCAAATATGAACTGTAAAGTGCTCTTTATTGTGAAGATTTCTCTTTTTGCCAATTTTCATGGAACACGTTATTGCTTACAAAAATAGAAGCTCTCAACTCCATGATTGCCAAGTGCAATGTATAAGATAATAACATGGTTTTTAATAACAGATGGTGAATTATATTCTAGCATTTAATCAAATTAATAGCCCCAGATAGTATGGTAGCAGTTAGAGTAAAGAAAGAGGCGTGAGGATTTGTCAAATGAAGATTGCAAAGCTGTAATTGCGTGTGCAATTGTTCCACTTAGATTACCTTCGGGTTCCACTTTTCTTATGAAATTAAGGATAACGAATTGATGTATGAACTTCAGCCACCCAAATATCTAACTTCTAGTGCTTGACTTCATGTAAGCATTATCTGAAGAAGAAATTATGCAGATTCCATGAGAACATGAACGAAAAGGACGTTATAGAGATAACAAAAACTACTTTACATATCATTGATGCTGTTAGCTTAAAGATTAACTTTTATATCAGCCCCGAAGTTGAATTATTGCTTTGATAGCCTTCTTTTTCTTCCTTGAAAAAAAAAAAATCTAAAGAGAGGCAAAGAAAAAAAAAATGGAAAATGAACACTAAGTAGTGTAGAACAAGAAGTATTTTTTAAAACCCCCACTATCGCCAATCCGCCAGCTACAGAAGGGTAACATATGTTCTACATAAATATATATACACAAGTTTTAATTTTTTATGCAACATAATGGAGTGCAGGTAGTGTCCGATGAAGCAAGAGCGATGTATAATGGTGGGGTGGCGGGATTGACATATTGGAGCCCCAATGTAAACATATTTCGGGACCCCCGATGGGGACGAGGCCAAGAAACTCCCGGTGAGGACCCCATTCTAGCCGGAAAATATGCTGTCAGCTATGTCAGGGGGCTCCAGGGTAACACAGCCGGAAACAGATTGAAGGTTGCTGCATGTTGCAAGCACTACACGGCCTATGATCTTGATAACTGGAATGGCGTGGACCGGTTCCATTTTAATGCCCTGGTAAATACATTTTACCCCATTAGAAAAATAAGTAGTAGTATTAGTGAGTAGGGGCATTTAAATTTGGATAAACTAAACCATTCAATTCCATTACACAGTGTAATGCTATTCTTAAAATTATTCTCATCAACTTGGTTGCCTGACTAAGTATAGTAAAAAGCATAGATGAAGTCAGATTTGTCCCCGTCAGCTTTTTAAGTATTCGTGCAACTTAATGGTGGAACCAACCGAAAGTATGTTATTTCTCATTCCACTATTGATACGGGGCATGGAAATGAATTCCAAATTGCTTGCACGAGACGTATCAATCTATTTGGGCCAAAAAGGTACGGAGATGCATTTTTGGGACTAGACAATTACTAAAGGCCGAAGGGGAAGCGATCCCTTTATCCAACAATGCACGAAAAAAGGGTTCCACTTATTGGTTGATCGAGATTGGATTATTGGAAAGGCATAACGAGAACTGCAGTTTTTCTAACCGTTTGATGGGTGCAGGTAAGCAAGCAAGACCTGGAGGACACATACAACGTGCCGTTCAAGGCCTGCGTAGTGGAAGGGAAGGTGGCTAGCGTAATGTGCTCTTACAATCAAGTCAACGGGAAGCCAACCTGTGCTGACCCTGATCTCCTCAAAGCCACGGTCCGCGGCCAGTGGCGCCTTAATGGGTGAGCTCTATGGTACTCGCGTGGGCGTCAGGGCACAAATATGAGCCTTTGAGTCTTAATTATGTAAATCTCCTGAATTAAAAAAAGCGAGTCAACTAACTATACGATTCCTGATCTAATATCTTTTTGGTGGGCCCAAGCAGATATATTGTGTCGGACTGTAATGCTGTTGAGGTTCTCTATAATACCCAACGCTACACCCAGACGCCGGAGGAGGCAGCTGCGGCCACCATCAAGGCAGGTGGGTTGCGTAGGACTTGATGCGCCATGATCCATTTTATGTTTTTTTTTGCGGGAGACACCATTATTTGATTATTTATACCTTTAAATAATCATATCATTATTCTTCGACAAATAATTGATGCATGGAGCACGTTTTAGTAAAGGCAAAACCATGTGACCGAAACATAATTCCAGAGATGACCCGATTGGGCCTATCGCCTGTCTCCAGGTCTAGATTTGAACTGCGGCGCATTCTTGGCAATCCACACGGAGAACGCCGTCAGGGGAGGGTTGCTAAGTGAGGAGGATGTGAATATGGCCTTAGCCAACACACTGTCGGTCCAGATGAGACTGGGCATGTTCGATGGAGAGCCATCAGCCCAGCCATTCGGTAAATTGGGCCCGAGGGACGTTTGCACGCCAGCCCATCAGAATCTTGCTCTGGAGGCTGCCAGGCAAGGCATAGTTCTGCTTGAGAATCGCGGGCGGGCCCTCCCATTGTCCCGGATCCATCACCGTACTGTAGCAGTCATTGGGCCCAATTCTGATGTTACGGTCACCATGATAGGCAATTATGCTGGTATGTATTGTCCGATATGACAACGTTGGCACGATGGCTTGCTCTACGAAGAAAAAGGATAAATTGTAACATTTTTACTTTTCTATCCAGGTATTGCTTGTGGTTACACCACACCCGTACAAGGTATTGGCAGATACGCAAGGACCATTCACCAATCCGGGTGCGCAAATGTTGCTTGCGAAGGGAGCCAACAATTTTTTGCAGCCGAGGCTGCAGCCCGTCAGGCCGATGCGACTGTCCTGGTAATGGGACTCGACCAATCCATAGAAGCAGAGTCCAAGGACAGGGCGGGGCTCCTTTTGCCTGGACATCAACAGGAGCTTGTGTCGAGAGTGGCTAGAGCCGCCAGAGGTCCTACTATATTGGTCTTGATGAGCGGTGGTCCCATTGACGTCTCATTCGCTAAAAACGATCCTCGTGTCGGTGCTATTTTGTGGGTTGGATATCCTGGTCAGGCTGGAGGTGCCGCCATTGCTGACGTTTTGTTTGGAACAACCAATCCAGGTGTGTTATCGACTTTGACCAAACTTCAGCTTGTTTTAAAACAGTAACGAGGCGTATTCTGATGTTAACCGAACGTGATTACAGCCAAAAGAATTTCCACGGTGACCTATCAATAGAGAAGCATAGACAAACAGAAAATGATCAAAAGTACCAGCAACTTAGTCAGCTTTATTTCAAATTTAAATTGAAAAAAAGACATATCCCAATGATGCTTTGTCAGGGATGGTTGATTGAACGTGAATAATGAAAGACTTTCTCACCTGGAATCAGGAGTACACCATGACAAATGTTTTTCCCATGTTTATGTCTCCAGGTGGAAAGCTTCCAATGACATGGTATCCACAGGACTATGTTGTCAAAGTGCCCATGACAAACATGGGACTAAGGCCTTCGAGAGGCTATCCCGGCAGGACCTATAGATTCTACAAGGGTCCTGTTGTGTTCCCATTTGGCCATGGAATTAGCTACACCACATTTGCTCATAGTTTAGCCCAAGCTCCCAAAAAGTTCTCGGTACCTCTCACCAGTCTCCATGCTTTAGAAAACACGACTTCAAGCAATGCTGTCTGGATGTCTCACACCAACTGCGAGACTGACACACTCCCACTAAGCGTCCACATTGATGTCACAAACACGGGAACCATGGATGGAACTCACACCGTTCTGGTCTTTTCTCAGCCACCAGCAGGAAAATGGTCCTCAAGCAAGCAATTAATTGGCTTTGAGAAGGTTCATTTGGTCACTGGCTCCCAGAAACAAGTGAAATTTGACATTGATGTGTGTAAGCACCTTAGTGTGGTCGACCATCTTGGAGTTCGAAGAATTCCAATTGGCAAACATCAGCTTCACATTGGAGATCTCAAGCATTCTATTTCCCTCCAGGCAAATCTGGCGTAGATCAAGTTCTGATGCCTACACATGAACCTTTTACAACTGTAAAAAATAACACATGGAACTTGAGAAGATCAGCCAGCACTTAACTGTGTAAAATAATAAAATAGATATTGGGACGGTTGAATCTGCAAAGGCAGTTCGATTTAAATAGGAGCACCAGCTTGAAGTTTGCTGCTGTAATTCTGCTTCTTGTGTGCAATTATGTATTGGTAATTGTAATTTTGTAACTTTTGCCTCAATAAATCAATAAGCTTGCTTCCATATCTTCTCCAACAGATTGCTGCGAGTTAGTCCAAATGGTGGTCTTATTGTTCCCCAAACGAAATTGGAATATTCTGTTCTTTTTATTCCAGTGTCAAATTGCACCTTCTTTGTTTTTTTTTTTCTCTCTCTCTGTAAATTATTGAGATGCGGCAACTTTTTGGTACTCCTGGACAACTGGCTAGAAAGAGTACTGGAATGTGCAATTGAAATGACCTGGAATCCCATTGGGACAACTGGGACACAATATTGAGATTCCTCATATCACAGTATGGAGAAAAAATAGGTGAAGATCACCACAAGAAGTTGATGTTTCTGTTCTATGTAGGAAAGCAACCGGAAATTTCACATGCAATCTTAAGCTCGTACAGCAAACAAAGATAGTGACCAAGCCAAAAAGAGTACCTTTTAGTCACTTGCCAGGAAGTGCACATTGCCACCATGCGCCCCTGAAATCAGCGAAACCTTTGACCGGAACGTAACCCTCGGTGTTCCCCTCTCCTCGCCAAGCTCTCTTCCGTACGGATACTATGAATCTCCACAATCAGTCCTATGTTTGCTTTACCTGAATGACGTTAATCTGATATCTCGGCATTGAATTACCTCCCCTCCCCCATCCTGCATCAAATTTTATGCAAATCCTAACCTTTGAACTTTTTTTTCTTTTTCGGAAATTAAAATTAATCTCAAAAATATTTTTGCAGGGTATAAATTTATTATTAATTACTATACTTTGTTCCGAAGGGAATGAGATTAGTTGAGGACGCACGTGCATTTCCGGTGACGGATGGGAGCTACAATCGGTGAACGTACGGCGTGGGTTTGACATGAACCGGCTGACGTGGACATCTTAACGGCCCAAAAATAGCGACTCATACGCAATTGCTGGCCCAAAATTTTTTTTTTTTTTCCCTGTATACAATGGACTAAGAATTCGGTTGGCAAAAACCCAGTTGTCTAAAGCAGCTGAGGTATAGAACTTAAGTTTATATATATATATATATATATATATATATATATATATATCTCACTTCAAACTAAAAAAAAAAAAAATTCCGTTGACAAATGGGTATTGAGTAGTGCTATTTTGTCCGGCCATGTCCATAAAATTATACGTCTAAATTTGGAAAGAATATTATTATTATTATTATTATTATTAGATGTATTACTAATACATGAAAACATAAACATAATGTCCACCCTTTCCTAAGCAGCAACCCAACAGCACTAAACCTTATTCCTACCCACCCTTTGCCTGACCTTTTGGTGCTATTCGTTAGCTTTTTGTTTCCGATCAAGTTTGCTTCTGTATTATTTTTTCTCTCATGCATCTTGACCCTCTTGCTCTTTTTATATAATTCAGACAGAGATATTACCTTTCTCATATTTATCTCACCTTCTCACTCAACCCCCCACCCCACCTCTCCCTCTTTATTGGTTTGTCTCCCTTGCACATCTTCCTTTTCTCCCGTGCAAGCTAATGCTTAAGATTCTCTCTCTCTCTCTCTCTCTCTCTCTCTCTCTCTCTCTCTCTGTGTACGTGACACACCACACACGCACAGAGACAAGGGCTTTTCTCCTTTTGTCCATAAGTTGCGAGTTGTGACTGGCCTTATATACCTGGTTTTTGGTTTTGTTACCAGTCACCCATTTCACCGTAGGCTTTCTCTTGATTGTTACTAGTCTCATTTGGTATCTCTCTCTCTCTCTCTCTCTCTCTCTCTCTCTGAGTTTGAATATGGGTTCTAATTTTCTTTTTAAGTATCTAAATTCTATATATATTTTTTAGTTACCAATGTTTCTGGATAAATATTTGTTTGATTGAGCAGGAGGAACCAGATGGCAGATTGCAACAGAAACGATGATCATAATGGTTCTCAAGACTTTGAGGTACAGTCTCTACATACCCCATCAGCTGGCGGCTATTTTCCTCTTTCTCCCTCTCTTCTCCATGTCTTTTTCAATTTTTCTCCTCGAAAAAATTGCTTCTTTTTTTTTTTTTTTTGGTTTTGGGTACATCGAAATGGGAGAATTTTGCTTCTAGTAAAACCAAAACAAGATTTCAAATTTTAGGAATTGGAGAATATAGATGAGAAACTTGATAATCCTTTCTTTTTTTTTTTTTTGAATATCATAAAATTTGAACTCTCATAAATTTAAAACAATAACTTAACTTATTACACCGCGAATTTAGTGTAACTTTTTTTTTTTAATAAAAATTACAACTATTATTTTTTGTTTTTTAATTTTTAAAAAATAACTTTGTAATTACTGGCCATATAACTGTTGCATTATTTTTTTAACCATTAGAACTGTTGTGTTACAGTGACTGGATTTTGATTCCTTACATTAATTAGGCTAATTTGGATCCTTTCGTTAGGTACGTCCTAAGAGGATACATCATTCACGTAATAGCCTCAAAGTAAGGAGCACGAAATCTCTGACTAAATTGAATAATTTTCTTTTTCTTTTTTCTTTTTTTTTTTCCGAGGGGATTTCTGAATTTGATTACGCGTGATGATCATCATCCCGCAACGTCTGCGGTCCCTACATCTAACGGCTATAACGCAGACATGACAATGTATTTGTTTACACTGGCTGACATCAGAGACATTCTTTGAGATGTCGGGTGTCGGCAGGGTACGGCGGCACATTAGCACAAGTATTCACAGGTTGTGATATCGTTATCTTGGTGAGGCAGTGAGATAGCACGATCACCAGTATAAAAACTACAAATTGTCCTACCCCAGTAATTCACTCGGTTTCTATTTCAAAAATATTTATAAAAAAAAAAAAAAAAGAGGAGGAGGAGTCGATTCTTGGAGACAAATTATATAATTCGCAGGTTTCGTGTCAAAAATTTAGTCACGATTTTAGACAAACTATTTTACCCTTGTTATTATATGCCTGCCACGTTATTTTTTAAGTAAAATTTTTGGTACTTTCGTCCTCTTTTTTTTTTTTTTTTGGTTTCTTTTTTTGTTTCCTTGTACTTGTGCATAATAATCAGAAAATATAATTGGGGAATTCTCGAGGCAAATAATGGTATGAATGACAGGCGGCTTCTTCGACGACCAAGAAATATGGAGGACTCGTGCCCAAGAAGAAGCCCTTGATTTCAAAGGTGAGCCTAACGTTTTCATTTATTGAGATAAATAAAAAGCGCAGCGAGCTGTACTGTTTTTCCATGGCTGGGGCTAAAAAGACGTTGATGTTGGGATTCGTGTAGGACCACGAGCGTGCTTTTTTTGATTCGGCGGACTGGGCTTTATGCAAGGTTTTTTTTGTTTTTTTGTTTTTTTGTTTTTTTGGTTAGTGCATCGGAATATTATATTCTTATCCATTACCATGATTTGCCATTGTGAATTATAGATTTCGGGGCTTGAAGCCATTAAAGGTATTAAAGAATACCTGATGATGATTTGCAAAAGTGCAGCACCTGCAATGCAACATCTATTTTTTTTCGTTGCTTTTCTTTTGGTAATTTTTTGTTCATATGGTAATGGTTGAGTGTGGAACGCAGCAAGGAGCAGGAGTGAATCAGAAGTCCGCGGTGGCAATAGAAACATTGCGACCAAAACTGCAGGTAACTGTGCACCACATCTATGTTCCCATCCCCACTCTCTACAAATGGCCCCCCGGGGGGGCGGGGGAGGGTTATAGATTTAGGCCCCCCCCCCTCCAAAAAAATAAAAAATAATAATAATAATTAAGATGATGAAATGTGTTCAATGGAGCTGATTGTGAGGATTTTGCAGAGGACGCCCCACCAGCAACTCCCACCCAGAAGACCGGCTTGTACATCTGGTAACCATGTGAGTGCCGATGATGTTTCACACCCACAATATGTTTCGCATCGCGATCGCATGATCAATTTCATATGCTAAAGGCCGTTTTCTTTTCCTTCTCTCTGGATGTTGTTGCAGGGAGTTTCCATTGACTAACCGCTGCGAGGGCACGAAAGTACATGGCTTTTTTTTCTATTATTATTTAAATTTTTATTTTAATGTATTATTATCTAGAGCTTGTAATCTTAGAAGTTAGTTAGTTAGGGGACGGTGCAGATTCTAGGTGCCCTTATAAATGTGCTTTTAACTCCTAATAAAGGAGCCTCCGTTATGGGTGAGAATTTCAACATTCTAGTCTTATGATTTGATGATTATTAGTATAATTATAACATCTAAATTTGAATTGGATTTAAATTTTAAATTTATGACAATTAGACTAATTCTAACTAAAACTTATTTATTTATCTATTATTCTTAGTTTTGCTGCTACACACAAAAAATATGGGAGCTGCCAATCGAAGTCCTCTAAAATTAAGAATGCTCGTCGACGAAACAATCGACCAAAAATGTAAAAGTAGATAAATATAAACAGTAAATTAATAATTACTGATGGGGGCATCCTCAAATAAATGAATTACAAAAAATTTAAAAGCCCAAGCTTCGTCTGTAAAAAGAAAACGTCGGGCCGCTTGCCTTCCAGTCCTTTTATACCTTTATGAAACACAAAAAAAAAAAGAAAAAAAAAAGACGCATGACCAAAGCAGTTCAATTTAATCATAAAAATCTTGGGTTGAAGTTTTTGCTGGCGTTAAGTTAAAAAAAATAAATAAATAAATAAAAGGGGGGGAGAAAAGGTCTATTTGTTTGTAAATTGTAGCTCACTCACATCCACTTAAGCTAAACGAAACGACAAGTCGTTGCCGTAATCTCATACCAGAAAAGAGGCCTTGGGATTTGGTTGCGACCGAACCTCGAACTACCGGAACTGATCCCGCTTCGCTGCGGGAGGGAGAGGAGGGGGGGGGGGACATGAGAGGCCTTCCTCTGGCTTCAAGAGCATCTTCAACTGCCTTCAACAGCCTCTCTTGCCATCGAGAATCTTTAACTCAACCAAAACTGAACAGACAAGACCTCTCAAAGCCCAAACCTCGTACGGATAGAAGTGACGCCAAAGCCTCTTCAGGAGGTAACATCAATTGTTGTCCCGACTCTGTCTCAGTTCCAAGAAGTCCCATTTCGTCTCATAAATATCTTCAACCTATTGATCATTGTTATTTCTCTCGAGTTCTGTCGAAGGAGGACTGGTTTTTATTGCTTAACCAAGAGCTCAGGGCGGAGAGGATTGTTTTGAATCCTCGATTTGCTATCAGTATTTTGCAAAATCTAGAAAACCCATTGTATTCTGTGAAGTTTTATATCTGGGTTTCGAAAATCGATCCGTCGTTTGCAAGAAATCAGTCGGTTAAAGGGGTTTTAGCTAATTGTCTTCATCGAAAGGGTCCTGTTGTCTTATCCGTTGAATTGCTCAGAGAGATTAGAGACTCGGGTTGTCGAATCAGTGAAGATTTGCTTTGCGTTTTGATTGGCAGTTGGGGTAGATTGGGCTTGGCAAAGTATTGCCATGAAGTATTTGGGCAGATATCGTTTTTAGGTATTAGTCCTAGCACGAGATTATATAATGCAGTTATTAATGCATTGATAAAGTCCAATTCTCTTGACTTGGCTTATATGAAATTCCAGCAGATGCAGTCAGATAATTGCAAGCCAGATAGGTTTACTTACAATATACTTATTCATGGAGTTTGTAGGGCTGGTGTGGTGGATGAGGCACTCCGATTGGTTAAGCAGATGGAGGGCTTGGGATATTCGCCTAATGTGTTTACTTATACAATCTTAATTGATGGGTTCTGTAATGCAAATCGTGCCGATGAAGCATTTTCTCTGACAGAAATTATGAAATGTCAGAATGTTAGTCCTAATGAAGCTACGGTTAGATCATTGATTCATGGGGCGTTTCGCTGTTTGACTCCAGGTAAAGCATTTGAGGCGGTAATAAAATACATAGAAAGAGAACCCATTTTGAGAAGATTGGCTTGTGACACGTTACTGTGTTGCTTGTCAAATAACTCCATGGCAAAAGAAGCAGGTGCATTGTTGACAAAACTAGGGGAGAAAGGCTACTTACCTGACAGTTTGACTTTTAATATCACTATGACTTGTTTGTTAAAGGGCATGGATTTGAATGAGACATGTGAGATATTAAATAGATTTATCCAGCGAGGGATGAGGTTGGGTTTTGTCACATATCTTGCACTAATTGAAGCTTTGCTCAAGGCAGAGAGAAGTACAGAAGTTGGTCAATATCTTGATCGGATGTTAAAGGATGGACTTCTGGCAAATGTGTTTTCCTGTAACATGGTAATTGACTGCTTCTGCAAAGCAAATATGATGGAAAGGGCAATGACTGTTTTTAAAGAGATGGAGCATAGAGGCATAACTCCCAACCTTGTGACCTTTAATACCCTTATGAATGGGCATTGCAAGGGTGGAAAGGTCAATAAGACAAGGGAACTGCTGGAAATGCTTTTAGAACGTGGATTCAAACCTGACATCTTCACTTTTAATTCAATAGTTGAGGGACTATGTCGAGCACAACTGTTTGAGGATGCTTTAGATTGTTTGACTGAAATGGTTCAGTGGGGTGCCTCTCCCAATGCTATTACATACAATATACTAATTCGTTATCTGTGTGTTGTAGGAGATGTTGCTAGAGCAATGAAACTCTTTAGAAAGATGCAAATGGTTGGAATAAGCCCTGATGTTCTTACCTTTAATGCTCTTATTGAGAGTTTTTGTAGGATAGGAAAAGCCAAGAAAGCAGAGAGGCTTTTTGTTTCCATGTTGACATCAGGTTTGACTCCTGACACTAATACTTACGGTGCTTTTATCAGAGCGTTTTGTGAATCAGGGAGATACAATGAAGCTAAGAAGATGTATATCTCACTGGAAGCAAATGGCTTTGTTCCTGATTCTTCTACATGCAATTAATTTAGAACCTATAGTCAAGCTCAGGCAAGACAGAGTTCAAGAGGCTCAAAATATGGCTAAAACATTCTGTGGTGAGATTTCTGTAAAATCTTCTGATTCTTTCTAAGATTTTGCTCTTTTTTTTTTTTTTTTCTTTTTTGGTTCATAAGTTGTTGCTTTGTCAGGAATGGCCCCATAAACCACGACAGAATGCCAGGCACCTTTCTGCTTATTGCAATTGCAGAACCATGTAGATCAAGGGACCCCCTTTTGCCATTATTAAAATGATTTGGTAGCAGCAATATCGCAGGTGTTGCTGGGAAATATGCTTGTCAAGTTGGTAGAATTGGGTCCAAGGAAATTAGATTGTAGCCCTGTAGAGAGATCATCTTTGTCTGCCTGACAGTCTATATTGCTCAAATTATTCTTGGCAATCTTTCTTGATTTGCTAGCATTCGTAGAAATGAAAATTGTCCTACAGTTTGAGAAGCATTGGTCTCGTGGGAATCACAATAAGGTGGGAAGTTCGTGGAGAAAACTGGCATGCCACATTGATTATCTCTTTGCCAAGTGAAGCCTGGTTGCATATGTCCACTGTGAATGCAACCTACTTCCTTTGGGTTTGCCAGATATTGAGCGAGGTCCCACTATGTCTAGCTACATTTGGCATCTGTATGAGTTTCCTAATGTATATTTACAATTCCGGCAAAGGATATCATTTTGGTTGCCAGAATATCTTAACTGACGCCATTGTTGATATTGAACCATACTTACGGAGGCCGGGCATTATGTTGTGAGGAACAGCCATCTGCACGGTATGCAACAGTTAGATGTGTTAAAATAAAAGTGTCGCTTGTTTTCCAGACGTGATAGTATTCAAGCATCTTGACCTTTTGCTTTGCATCATTATCATTCGTCCCTCGAGTACCGATTGAAACCGAAGCTGTCTGAATTGACGGTTAATTTCGTTGGTTATACGGGCCAAAAAGTTTTGTTGGGACTCGTCCATGCCATGAACTTTGATTTAGTTATCAAAACTATTGTAATTCAATCCTATGAGTCCGCTTGATCCGTCGGCAGGTGTGATTGGCCACGTATTGGGAACCCCCCCCCCCGCCGGAATTCTTTTTCTTCTCTTTTCCATGCCTGAGAGACAAAACAATGCAATAGAATTTCCTGATGTTGTTGAGAATACCGAATGGAGCTGTTCCAATATTTTGAGGAAAATAGTTCTAGAATGCCCACCTGCTCGTTCTTATTTTATTCCAACCTCCCCGTGTACACGATGCCGTGCTCATTGGAGACTATTACTTGGGGCACGAGCTATTTACCAAATTTCCTTGCGATAAGATTAGGAAGCAACCTTGAATTCTGAGGAAGCTAATTAGCCAGAAAGGCCTTTTAGGTGTGCTTCTTATTACTCGAAGGCAAATTCCCAGACACGCGAAAGTCGGCGATTTGCTTACCAACTTCTTTCCTCCTCTGTTCTCTGTATTCCTCTAGACCAAACTCAAATAAGGTGCAATGACCACGACTATTTTATTTTAAATTACAAACCTACCTTCTTTGCTTATTGTAATGTACTCCATTTTGTGACTTGTTCCCTTAATTACTTGCACGAGGTGCAACCTCAGTAGTCCCAACAATACTCTGTATCATAGACCAATGGAGCGAAAATATACAAAAATAAAAATAAAAACTCGAGGTTGGCTGATTGTTCAACATGAATAGTAAATTGGTCACATCGGTCAATCCTACAATTAAATTTATTGAGAAGCTAACAATCATGTTTTCCATGTGATGGTGCACCAATTTGTTATATAGTCGACCCCCAAATCACCCCTTTTGCCTGGTACGAATCCTTGTGTCCTATATTCTCCGGTAATGGCATCCCCACTTATCACTAGAATCTCAGTTTTAGCAGTAGCCTTTGTCTGTGTCCCCTTCGTCTGCTGCATCACAGGTACATGTGCGACAGGTTAAAAAATTTTGTCCTGAAAAATGACTACTTCTCTCATCTAAGAGCAATACTGATTCGTGCTCATCCTGGCAGGGAAGGCGGGTGAATGTTCAGCTTATGCCGGCGATGATATTGAAGATATGCCCAATCCAAGTGGCACAGGCGGCCAAGGAATGCCCGATCCGACTGGCACAGGCGGTCGAGGAATGCCCGATCCGACTGGCACAGGCGGTCGAGGGATGCCTGATCAAACTGAAATTGTTGAAAAAGCATTGCTGTGCTTTAGCGACAAATACGTGCGTCGGATCTCAATTATGCATGCATCGTGTGGAAATTTTTATGTGCAACAAGATGAAACACATCTATCTGTAGAATCAATTTGTGTTATGGAGTTAAATGTTTCCAGTTAAAAGATTTCTGACGTGTCTATCTGTTTTCATTCGGGAGTGTCAGATATACAGAAACTGTGAAGAATCCTGCAGATTGACCGAGAGTGGAAACCTCAAGGTGTCTCCTGAATACGTTGAACCTTACTGCAGCGGTCCGTGCCTTTCTGAGACACTTTTGGTGCTCGACTGCATAGAAGGCATTATGAAAAACTTTGAATTCTACAACAAGGCCACTGCAAAAGACGTTAGAGAGACGGTCCATGCAGGATGCGGCCATGGCAATGAAAGAGGTGCTTACTTTACTAGCTTATTCTTTTGCTCTGCTGGGCATGGCCACCATAATCTACTTTCTTTCTCTCTCTCTCTCTTTTTTTTTTTTTCCTCCCTCTCTTTTTTGTTGCGTAGGTAATTTTAATGTGATTGAGCACATCGACTCCAAAAGAAGCAGCGCATACAGGATTATGAAGCCGATTACAATGGCATTTGGGTTCATGATTGTGGGGCGAGCCTTCTGGCTTTGAAATTTATCAGGATATCGAAATCAAATGCAAGTAGATGGAAGTTTCTTGCCTTCAAATTATTGTTCAAGAGATCACAGAATATTCCTTTTTATTTTGACTGGCATCATATGGGAAATAGAGACGCTAATGTGTATGATTTGGAATTTCCGAGAAGATAAATAAACTCTGTACGTTCTCATACTTGGCTAAGAGCGTTGGGAAGAAAATCTTTGATGTCTTGGATTAGATGAGTTTATGTTCACATTGATGCTGGCCAGAGTTCTCTCTCGTTTAATTGTTGCTCTTTACCATGTTAAATTACAGGATCGTTACAAGAAGAGAGCCAATTTGCTGCAACACTTTATTGACCCCCCCCAAAAAAAGCAAAGAAAAGAAAACTGAATTTAAGAAGGCAGGAATCAAAACTGAATTGCGAACCATAATCAGAATCTGACGCATTTTTTCATTTTACCAACTTGGAAGTTTGAGCCTTTCGATGGCATCTTTCAAGACCCATTTAACAAATTTCAAGAACATCTCAAGAACGTCCGTTTCTTGTCCTTCTTTTACGAGATCAAGGTCAAGAACCAATCTTTTAGCCGTTTCACTTGTTCTTCTCTCCCTTCTCTTCCTCTCTAGTTCAGTAACCAGCCGCTATACCACATCTTTCACTGCCTCTGCTTTAGCTACCCGCTTTCTCTCTGTGACTAGTTACATCTCTCCTTTCTCTTCAATCACCGACTCAAAGTCAAGCACGTGTCTTGTAACAGAATTTAAAGATAATTGCACGCTCTCTTCCATTGCTGCAATGGAAAGAGTTCGCAGGAATTCAAGAAAAGGGAGAAATGATGTGATTGCAGCACTCAGTTCTTGCGATATCTTTGATGGTAATTGGATCATTGATGATTCTGATCCCATTTACCAACCTGGGTCTTGCCCTTATGTTGACGTTTCTTTCAACTGCTTCAAGAATGGAAGACCCGATTCAGATTACTTCAATTACCGATGGAAACCCTATGGGTGCCAAATTCCAAGGTTCTAAATGTGGTTACAATCAAGGAAATTTTCAACTTTGAGTTGATCTTGGTCTTTTCTTGCATGTTGTGACTGTCTGTTGTTGTGGGTTTGTTGAATTAGGTTTGATGGTAGAAAGATGCTGAGGATGCTGAGAGGGAAGAGAATGGTGTTTATGGGGGACTCACAGAGCAGAAACATGTGGGAATCTTTGGTGTGTGCGCTGAGAGGTTCTTTGGAGAATAAGAGCAGAATCCTTGAAGCTGCCGGGACGCACCAGCCCAAGACTCGGAGGTCTTACTCTTTCAACTTTATGGTGAGTTCAATGTCACTTTCCATTCTTACTTTTTTCTGTTGTTGATTCTGTCAGGCTTTTGCCTCTGTTCAATTGTAGTTGACGTCTTCTTTTGTTGAGTGCTCAGGTGCCGTTCAGGAATGGCTCCTCAAAAGGAATTATGCGTTGATTAATTTTAGTTTTGCATTGAAGGCATTATATACTGTTGCAACAAAAATAATATCCAGATTGTTCATTGTGACCTGTGAAAAATACTGGGATTTCAGTCCACATCCTATCAACGTGGGGAACACATTATTGAAATATTGGAAAAAGTTATTAGCCTAATTCAACCTACAATTTCACTGTCTTGGGGTTATTTTTCCACTGATATTCTGGAATATGCATTTATCTACTCAAATCCTGGCATCGCTCTGTCCTGATTACAGGCACAGGATCATTTGACTTGACTTCTCTAGAACTTCAAGAAATTTTGTGGCAGCAATTTTAAACATGCTTTTGCGATGAATGTAGGATTACAGATGCTCAATAGACTTCATCAGATCATCATTCCTGGCTCAAGAATGGGATATCACAGACAAGTCTGGAGCTGGAAAAAGAACACTGAGCCTTAGCCTTGATATAATGGGAGGCACTTCCTTCAAGTTCCCTGATGCTGATATAATTGTCTTCAACACAGGTCACTTGTGGACTCACCGAAAAACCTTCAAAGGGTATATTAAACAAATGATCCCTTCACCATCATCATTGTGTTGACACTTCTAGGATCAAACCAACGAATAAGTTTGACCTACATCCTCTATTTTTCCTTGTTTCAGCAAAGGTTACGTTCAGGAAGGTACTCATGCTTATAGCAGGCCAGAAGTGGCTGAAGCATATAGAAGAGCATTGTGGACTTGGGCTCAATGGGTTGATGCTAACATCAACAGCAGCCGTACAAGGGTCTTCTTCTGTGGATACTCAGCTCCTCACTTCAGGTATACTGAATCATGACTTCCAATTGCTTTGGCTATCCACTTAGCTGATCCCCATCAAAAACACCATGGTACATAGACTGCCAAAACTTTGCCTGTCTGTGCTTGTGGGAATTGCAGGAAAGGGCAATGGAATCCAGGCGAGCGCTGCGATGGCGAAAAGAAGCCAATAACCAATGACAGTCAACTGGCAGAATATCCGCGGATCGCGAGCATCCTTGAATCTGTGATATCAGAAATGAAGACACCAATTTTTTATCTCAACATTACCAAAATGACAGATTACCGGAAAGATGGCCACCCCTCCATATACTGGCGTCCTGAGAGCCAGCGGACCCCTCAGTCGATCCAAGACTGTAGCCATTGGTGCCTTCCCGGTGTTCCCGACTCCTGGAATGAGCTTCTCTACGCTACTCTTCTGCTGTCACACAATGATTTTGTCAATCTCCTGAATTCTTAATTTTACATTTCAGATTCAATTTTCATCACTTAAAAAAAAAAAAAAAGGATTGAAATATACAATTACAAAAATATTCTTGATATTGACATTTTCTCAAAAAAAAAAAAAAAAAAAAGCATACAAAATAAACATAAAATAAATATTAATTGATTATAGTGTTCTCATAATTGCAACTAGCGCGATAATCATCAGTATCTCTATTTTACAGGATAGAAAAAAGAGAACAAAATTTATCAAATGTCCAATGGGCTCTAGCTCAAACCCAATAGAAATAGGACAAGTGGACAGAGGCTTCCGTGCCTACTCGAAGCTTCGCCGAGCAGCTCACCGTGTCGACATCGACAAATGTTTTCTTGAATCAGTTCAAAAAACTTAGCAAAATCCTCTTCTTTGTCTCTTTCTCTCTCTCTTTCCCCTGCAAGACATTCGAAAGAGAGATTCTTCATCGGAATAGCAAGGCGATCGCCGGAAACCGGCGACAAGAAAAAAGAAAAGAAAAGAAAATGAGGATCAACGTCAACCGAGCCGCTCGCAAAGTCGAGGTCGATAATCGGATACCTCTTCGTAACTATTATCGAATTGCCGATAATTTGCTCAGACAGGTTCCTCCTTTCATTTCTCTCGAATTTTTTTCTGTACGTAGTGTCGTTGTTTAATTATTATTGCTATTGTTATTATTATTATTTCTTTTTGAGTTTGCTTCAGGCAAGCATTCATCGGGAGGAGAAGAATGTCATAGATTTGTATATTATTCTACTTAGGTTTTCAAGGTAGACGGAACGAGAATTTTCCTGGATACCTTGTTTATGTCTGAAACCTAGTTGCCGAGTTGATTAGTGACTTTGGTTGTTGTTTTGTTCTAGTTTGGTGTCCGAAACTATTCCGTTCCATCGGGATTATCAAGTTTTGCTGCCTAAGGAAAGAGCAAGCTATAGGAAGGTGATCATTGTTATAATTTTTCTATATATTCTGTAGTTTATGGTGTAATTTGATTGTTACTTTTGACCTTACAGCGGCTGATAGCGGTTTTGGATGAGCTTGAGCCTTTGAAGCCTGAATTCCAGAATCAACTGGAAGAATTGACCGAAGAGGATTCAAGAGATCAATTGCATGAACCTGATGGCCTGAAACGGGTTTCATTTGGTTCAGAGGCTTTTTCTTCAGAATGGCCATCTGTTAGCAGAAATTCTTACTCGGCCGTGGATGCAAAGCCCGTTGTAATAATTTAAACATTATGGGAATTTTGATTTTTCTTTTTATTTCTTTTTCAAAGTTAAGGCCTATGCGGAATTTGATCTATGTTTTTTGGTATATATTCGTTCCCATTTTTCTCGGGAATTGTTAGTATTATTATTTTTTTGGCCTTTTTGGGTTTTAATTTGTTTCCATATCTGTTTTCCAGTTTGCCAGTGTGGTACCTCAGTCTTCATGGAAGTATGATCATTCTCATGTGTACCCTCCAGTCTCCTCTCAAATTGACAAGCAATTTAATAAGTTGTGAGTAGGTTATTCAAAGGCTATTGCTTTGCTTTAAAGACCCGTAAACAATATTGTCTTTGAAAATGCTAAACCAGTTGTTGGATAGATTGGAAAGTCATACTGTGCATTTCTTTTTACTACTCAACAAGGCCTAAACTTTAGTTATCAGAAAGATACAAACTTTGGTGACACTCTTCTATGTGTTTGTTATGGCAAAAATAACAAGAATAAATTCTTGTATGTCCCATTAGTCTGTCTATTAAGTTTCCTCAGAGTATGTCTTTTAGATTTATGTCAATGAGCATGTATGCTATCTCATGTTTTCCACCTTTCATGTCTTCTGGGACGGATAATCTTAAGCTTTAGCAAATATTCCTGGCTAATTCTTTATATAGAGAGTTGGGTTCGTCAAACTTTAGAAACTGATGTGTCAGATAAAGTGTACTCATTCAAATGCATCTCCCTGCATTGACAAGGTGATTATTGCATAAGCAGATTGTGGGTGCAATGTGTTTCTATGTCTGAACTGAATTTCCCTTGTATTTGACAAGAACCTCCTTAAGTTTCAGATCTGTGTGGTTATCAATTTCATAAAATTTGGGATTATGTTCCTATTTTCTAAACTGCACCTTGGTTCTTCCCAGAATGCAATGTGCTTTAGTTGACCTCTTATTATGTGGTGGAAATTACAATTTCCTTATGTGGACTTCTACTTCATCAGTCTAATTCCTCAATTGTAACACAGAAATCAGATTGCAAATTGCCCAAATAACCTTCTAAACAACTTTTAGAAATCCTGATTCCAAAAACCTGTAGTCCTATATCAAGTATAAAAAAATGGGCGTCCCACAAGGCTCTCTCATTTGTGGGTTTGGGGAAGGGTCAGATGTACAGCCTTACTCTTGTTTTCGCAAAGAGGCTGTTTTTGTGATTCACATAACCACCAAGTCACAATAGAGTAACCTTTACTGTTACCCTATACCAAGTGTAAACATTCTAAATAAAATTTGCATTATGGTCAACTTTATCGAGTTGTGGGTTCTTAAATAGATTTCTACTAAACTGCATCTTGATTCTTAACAACTGGATGTGTTGCTTACAGTGTTGTATGTGTGCCTGAAATATGATGTGTTGTTTTTGCCAACTCCAACCTCCTATATCCCTTATTTGGCATTTTGTTGGTTGCAGTATTTCAGTTCAATTTTTATGGTTTTGTCTTCATGCTTAGCATCTGTGATTTCCTTTAAATTGAATTGGTCTCATCTTTGTTCATCTCTTGTTGGTTTGGTCTTCTGCTGCTCCCACATTTTCTTTTTCAGATAAGTGGTTTGAAAGTTTAGTTTTTTTTTTTTCCTTTACCATGTCATCTACAATGCATGTCTTGATAAAGTGTTCCTCATTAGTGTTCTCTTATATTTGCTCCATTTTGCTAGTTTCCCTAGAAATCATCTTTGTCTCTACATATGTGCAGACCAATTAGTCTACCTCGTCCCAAGCAAGAGACTTTGTCTAGGCACTCTTTCTTAGGTCCAACTGGTCTTCGGGGTCAATGGGTAGGGCCTAGTGTAGAGATAAAGGTAAATTTATTGTATGGTTCCTTATGCTTTTCATTTTCATTTGCCTTTTGCTTTGCTTGTTTAGAATGGCTTTTTATATCAACATGCGAACTATGAGAATTAATTACTTCTTTTGTGTAATGCAGGTTCAGTATCCAAGCAGTACTGACTTGATCCCTGCGAAAAATCTAAAGTGAGAATCTCATTCACAGTTTCTTCTTCCCTTATTCCTCTGATTTTGCTATTCCTTTCTTGTCTTATTTGAATTAACTCAACCTGTTGAATGTATTTGTGGATATATGTTATGTTTCTCTCTTTAAATTGCCATTGCTTGTAACATTTCTTTTTCATGTCATCCATGGTATGATAGTCTGAATCAGGCTGGGCAATATGATGTTGTCGCGGTAAAAGATGGCAATTCTGGGGAGGCTGTGTCCACCATGGAATCTGTGTTGTCCTTAGATGATGGTAGATGGTCACGTCCAGCTGAGGAATCCTGTCTCAAGCTAACCAGTGAAGAAAGGGAAGATACTTTTAAGTTTGTCGGTCTCAGGCAACCTTCACCTCCTCCAGTTCTTACTCAAGTGCAGCAGGAACTAACTCCAATCCCTGCATCTAAAGTTGCTGATCCAAGACCTGGACCAGCAAAACCTTCACAGGATCGGTTGCCAAGCTCCAATGCGTATCAACATGTACACGTTGTAAGTGTTTCATTGTCTTATATATTCCTCTTTCCCTCTTTTTAATGCGTCATACTTTCATGGACAGATCCAGCCTTTTCTTTTGTTTTCAGTGTTGTGGTTGTCAATTTCATGATTTGTTTTGTTTCACTTGGTCTTCATCTGCCTTGAATTATTGATCATCACTATGCTAGTTTCTTATATTCTCTTGGCATAACCACCGCAGCCTGTATCTTTGATGCAAGACTTTCTGAGATTGGCTCGGGCAAATACAGAGAAGAATTTAGAAACGTGTGGTGTCCTTGCTGGTCTACTGGTAAGGGATTCAAAATTTTAATGATACAATATTTTACTTCTTTTGACTTAAATGATGGGAGCTCATCAATGGGGTTTCTAACAAATTAGTTCATTTTGCATAGAAAAACAGGGTTTTCCATATAACAATGCTTATAGTCCCAAAGCAAGAGTCAACTTCAGATTCGGTATGACAATATTTCTCCTTCCTCCGAGTATTCATTTTGTTACTTCTATTTACATCTGGTTTTCTTGTAACCCTTATTTAGCTTCCTCGCACTTACACTCCATACGTTCTAGGCTTGATTGCTTGTAACCAATTGAGTTATTGACATATTACTACAAAAATAACGTGCACTTTTCTTTAGGTACTAATTAACTTTACTTTTTATGATTAGACGATTGGACAGTGGGCCAAGCATTGTAACCTAAATCATGCATTGTGGCTTCAATAGACATCCATAAAGATATTGGCATTTATTTGCTCACAGCTCGTGCTATTGTCTTGAAACCACTGTTATTTTTCAGTGTCAGACATTGAATGAGGAGGAGATATTTGAAGTTCAAGATAAACTCTCTCTTGTTCCCCTTGGATGGATTCATGTAAGTATATAGTAATCTTGGTTTTGCTGGGCTGTTAAATATGTTGAAAACATGGTTGGATTGCATTCTCACTCTTCCTCCTGAGCTGAATTATGGCTTCATCATGCTGTTTAATCTTATGGCTTTACATATACAAATGCTAGACTGTTTTGGTTAGTTTGTTACTGCTACCTTTTCTCGGGAGGTAATGATTAGTATACCAATACTCCTCTCTAAGCATTTTTTTTTTTTTTTATATAATGTGTTACCTCATTCTTGGATTTCTTACTTGAATTTCCAGACACACCCATCACAGACATGTTTCATGTCATCAGTTGATCTGCACACTCATTACTCATATCAGGTAACCATGGAATGTCAATTGTATATTCTCTTATTGTTGGTTTATAGTGTGTGATTGTCAATGGGACAATGTTCTTACTTGACCATCTGCTAACTGCTTTAAATAGCTTAACACTGGTAGCATTCAATTAGGAACAGCCCTTCAGACAGAGGCTTCAATTAGTTCTTACTTCTTTTTCTCAACTCTCTTATCAACATATTGAATATTGCTAACTGCAATTCTCTGTACTTCCTTTCAGATCATGCTGCCCGAAGCAATTGCCATTGTTATGGCCCCAACTGATATTTCAAGGTAAGTTACCTTTCAGCACAAGAGGCACAAGTTATCGATTCCTTAGATTTAGCTCCTGCAAACTCGTGGAAATAAGGATTTGTTATTCAACAGCATTTAAATTTCATAAACATAAATGATTATCAGACTTCATATCTGCTTACTGATATAGTCATTTGGAGGCTGATCTGTAATTCAGCAAAGTGTGCTGGGCCTGGAAACTTTAACCATGTGTTGAAACATATAGGCCAGACTTCTGCCTAATATATTGATCGGCCGTTCAACTGCACTATGTTACCATTAACAATTCCATGTTTGGGGTTTCGAAATTATAACATTATTTTGGTTTACTATTACTTTCTATCTATGCCGTGAAATTGTTTAGTGAGACATGACTAACGTGCAGAATTTCCTATCTGTTCTTATCGCCCTCAGTTTTAGCTTAACATCTCATTTGTTAATGCAGCCCACATGGTGTATTTCATCTATCTGATCCCGGTGGTGTGTCTGCAATTCGTAATTGCCAGCAGAGAGGTTTTCACCCCCACGAAGAGCTTTTGGACGGAAGCCCAATTTACGAGCATTCTTCCCATGTCTACATGAATCCCAAGTTAAAGTTTGAAGTGGTTGATCTACGGTAAGCTTTTGCTGGAGCAAGGGCTTTACGAATTATAGTTTTCACAAACAAGGAAAAGTGCATATTTCAACATGTAAATTTAGCGCAGGGTGTGAATAGAACTTGACAAAATTTAACTTCCAACGACGGCTTCCCTGCTCGAGGGAATCGCTCTGGCTACGATGTTACAGTCAAATAGTCAATACAGAATCATTATATAAACGATTAACCGTTATGATATGCATTTTTGCTGCTGTGGTGATTAGGCAAAGGCTTTTTGTTTTTTGTCCCCTTCTTTTTGTCTCTTTCTTCTGTTGATATGTCAAGGACCCTCCGCGTTTCAGTGACTCATAGGTCCTCCCTCACCTGAGTCTTTTTAGTGACCAATTTCAAAGAACTTAATGTAGAGTAGGGCCTTCTTGATAAATGGCAGTGGTCCGTTACCATGACTGTACTTGCTTCTTCCCCATGCCACATCGCTGTCAGAACTCCAAGCTGGCGCTGACGAGTGGTCACAAGACTTTTTTCATCCGAGCGTGAGAGACTGTATCTTAAGACGTACTTGCTTTTTGTTACCTTGTATACTTGTGGTTCATTTAGTGCTCTCGGGATGCGGGCCATAAAAATGGAAAATTCTAGCTACTGAAGACCGTGCATCGTGGCCATGCTGTGTCAGGGCTCCCACGAAATTGAACCACCTACTGCGCCATAAAGGCGATGCCAGAGCGCTTGACATGCGGCCATGCTGCACGTTGCTAATCTAGAGATCTCTGTTTTTGCTCCCTCTCCCTCTCCCGCGAGCGCGCGCGCACGCACATATACACACACACACACACACACACACACGCACATTTGTTATTCTGCCCGTTGGTTCGTTGGCAGGGTAATTGGAGAAGAATAGCCAAGCTGAGGAGGAAGATCTTCAGATGGGCTCTTTAGGCTACTACATTCCTCTCCATTACTCATTAGCCAGCTGGTCATTTGGGCATCAGCAAATGTAGCACCTTCGAGTTACTAGCAAATTCGTAGACCAAAGTTTGCGGTCTCTGCCTTGTTCACCCATGCACGACGCATATGATTCACGTCAACGTAGCTAAGAATGATGCTGAAGTTTTGAGGAGGCTCCCCGGTTCCTCCTTGTATTAAAAACGTAGGGAACATTTGTGCCTTCTGCATCAATCAACTAGACGTTACACGGTCGTTGTCACCTTGTTTCACAATATCGGATGCAAAGGCCGAATGGGCATGCCTTTTGAGTCTAGAAGCCTAATTACTTAATATAATTCAATAACTATAATTAGTTCAACGCGATCAATCTTCTCATCACAACGCAATCAGTTGAAAACTACTTCGAGCAGCCGCCTAAATATCAGTATTCTAGTCCATTGACATATATTTTACAGAATGTGATATATTGTGTAGTAGATGGGCTAAAAGATTTCGTACAAATCCCATTTTTTGCTGTTTATTAAGAAGCTTGTTGTGTTGTGATTATACGATATAAGTGGTTTTTTTCATTCTACATAAATTTTATGTCCTTTCTTGAGAATCAGAACTTGACCTTTCAAATAGTTGTTAAAACTCGTAATTATTAGGATTTTCTCAAAAGATTCAAGAACTATTAATCTAATATTATTTAAATGTTTTTATAAATGGTGAATTTATTAACCATTCTATTTTTCAATATAAGTCAACAAGGCTCATATTTCGAGTATATGTATTAGCATTTCTCCTTTTTGGTCTGATGATGTTTGCTTCCTCGTGATATAATTCCATAAATCAAATTTTGGTCAATAAAATGGAGAACATATTTATTTATGGTATATGAATTAGGTCACTATTAAGTGCTAACCTCAAAGATTTTACTAATCGAAATACATAACTGTGCATTATAACTCGTTCTCACAGATTAACAAACTAAACCAAATGAATTTATGATAGCAACTGAAAAGAAAATACAGTATCAATATGAAATGGAAGATAATGCTATGGTTCTAACGTTTTCTTTATAATCCTCTTTTTTTTTTTAATTTTATTTTTAACAAATATACATCGGTCATCCTCTGCAAAAAGGCTTGAAGTTTGGTGAAGACAAGAAGGGACAAAAAGAAAGTAAGGTCATCAAAGGTGGGAGATCAAAAGCTCATGAATGCAACCCTCCTTGTGGATCCATCACAGCCCTTTACTGTGCCTTGTGGTGCGATTTAGTGAGCCCGACCCTACCAACAGACAGCGGTTTAAATTTAGTATCCAACTGCTTTAGAAGCCCCATTGAATTTCACAACAAACCCAACTGCCAAAAACAAAAAGCCTCCAATTGACATTGACCTCGGAGCTGTTCCCTCGGTCTTTCGTATCTTTCTTCTTTGTTAAAGAGTTCGATGTATAAGCGTCAGAAAGAGTTTGATTGGCAAATCAATTTTCTTACGTGGCTTTATGTTGGGTATAAATCAAAATTTGACATGTTTTTAGTTTAATCCATTTTAATTTTTCATATACCCGATAATAATAATGATGTACCGCTTTCTACATTGATCAATCTAGGGCAGCTAGACGAGAAAAACACTTTTTAAAAATGTCATACACATTCGAAGCTCTCTTTAGTTAATAATATTTGAGCATATCAAATTAATTTAAAATTATGTTGTAAGCGAAAGGATATATGCTCCGCATGTTTGAGGTGTGAGAATCAATACTTATTCATTTGTCTTGTTATTAGTTCTAAATTATAACTTGAATTAGAAACCATCCATGTTTGAGAAGACTCTAATATCACTTGGTAAAAGTTCATTAGCATCAACCAAAAAGAGTAAAAGTTCATTAGTTTCATTGATATTCATTTGAGGACAGTATTTAGTTTTATTCTTTTTCGGTACAAAGAGTATTTAGTTGAATAACATCGATAATCAAAACCCCTTCTGGCGTGAAGCTCGGTTGGCATAGTTTTGTGGAACCTGGCCGGCAAGATTGGACGACTATGAAACATTAGTCGACACACGTGGCTCGTTTTGACACCGTTGGCATGTCTTTGTCATCGCGGTCTTCTTTCTTTCTCTCCCCTGTGCTGTCAATGTCTATATATGATTGCTCGGAAGACAACCCAAAAACAACCCCAGTTCGCCTATGCTCTCCACGTCTATGGTTCCTTTGATTGATCATCAGTTCTCGGTAGAAATAATAGTTCATTGGGGATAAATTTATACATTTCTATTCAAAGTAGTAAAATCAGATGGGAAGATCACCATGTTGCGAGAAGTTGGGGTTGAAGAGAGGGAGATGGACTGCTGAAGAAGATGAGATCTTAAAGAAATACATACTTGCCAATGGAGGAGGCTCGTGGAGATCACTGCCCAAAAATGCAGGTAGCTTTTAATGCGTAGTTTTTTGATTTCCTCAACGTAACCCTCTCCCATTTTTACGTATAGGTTCATATTCTACTAATGGTCCTAAGTACAGGCTTTTTGCTGAAGTTATAAAATTTTCTCACCAAATCATGTAATTAGAAATTTTTCATAGATATCATGCGTCGAAGCTATTTAATGAAATAAGAAGGCCATGGTAAAGCTTTTACCACTAGGCCGCTAGATACATTTCTCATATTCCTTCAAAGCACAAGACATACGAAGGAAACCATCTCCTTCTGTTTTTTTTGTTAAAGGTCTGTTGAGGTGTGGCAAGAGTTGCAGACTGAGATGGATTAACTACTTGAGAGCCGATTTGAAGAGAGGGAACATCACCAAAGAGGAGGAAGAGACCATCATTAAGTTGCATGCAGCTTTGGGCAACAGGTCAATTTTTTTCCTTCTATTTTTACCTCTTCTTCTCATCTTTCGCTGAGGTAAAATCTTCTTTACGCTCCCCAGGTGAACTACCGAGTACATGACACATGCAGTAGCCCTATGATAATTACACTCCCCCAAATTAGAAAACACCAAGCTATTAATAGTACGTGTAATGGGTTATCTCCCTCGGTACCAAAAAACAAAACAAAAAAAAAAAAAAAACAAAGAGAGATGTAGGAATTGTCGAGATTCCATTGTATGGATCTTCAATTCTCACATCCAAAATGAGATTATCGGGCAACAAGTGATTCCTGGAAAGTTTGTTTGGGCTAGAATGTCATAATTAAGTTCTCTATCTTATTGAATGTGTTATCTGAAGCCCCACGATGCGATCATATGTGTATGTCATAAGTTAAACCAAGTGCAACAAACATTTAAAAGTATGCCCATAAAAAATATTGACACACATACGTATTTTCTGAATAAATACGAAAATAACGATCAAATAAGTGCAACCAATTTTTTTTTTTAAATATATATATATATATATATATATTTATTTATTTATTGAATAGTATTTTTCATGTGTCGATAATGCACTAAATTTTTATTTTCAAATAATAAAAGTCTGTATTTTTCTGATATCTAGCGCTCGAAACGATAAGATATTATTCTGATAGACTACAGACCGACATTTGTCTAATAAGATTAAGGGATCAATATAGAATTTAGGCAAAACATGATAATCAATTCATGGCCCTTCTTTTAATTTGGTCACCCAATTCCCCCTCCTTTTCCTTACTCTTCTATTTTTCTTCATTTGGAGTGGCCCAATAGCTAAGACTTGCATTTTGAACCAAAATTTACCTTGCTTATTGGGTGAGTCAAACCTAATGCAAAATTTTCATACCTTCAAATTAAATGTATATTTAATTTTCTATAATTTTGAAAATAAACGATGATTTTTATTAGTGTTATAAAAATCACTTATTTTTATAAATTTATTATAATGAATCAGTTTATTTTATAATACGAATTTAGTATAATTTTCTCAATAAAATTGTGAGACATGGTCCTATTTTTTCATTCTATTAATCGAAAATAAAAAGAAAAAAAAATGACACACCATTTACATATGCATAATTTATCTGTATGATTTATAATATAAACGTGCATATAATAATAAGTTCGGACAACTAACTTAATGGCACAATTCTTTGGTAAAATTAGCATGTGAGGACATTCAGTGCATCCTTTTTATGTTCCCCTTCCTTTCTGGTTAACTCTCATGTCAGAGCTAATGGCTTATTCCTTGTTAATTAGTATTAATGTTTCTAGTTGTTTTAGGTGGTCTCTTATCGCTGCCCATCTGCCTGGAAGAACAGATAATGAGATAAAGAACTACTGGAATTCTCATCTGAGGGGAAAAATCTACGGCTCCGCCAAGTCTACAAGTGATTGCATACCGTACGCCATGAATGCCGCCAATCTCGTTGGGGCGGCAAGCAAGCCTAAAGGGACTAAAAGTATCCGCCCAGCAATGAAAAAACACTATACCACATTAATGCCGTTGGGGAAGGCCGAGAAATCAACCATTCCTGATGGGGCGCTTAAGCCAACCACAAACGGCACAGGACAAGTGGAGGACACCCCAATAATGGGTTCTGTCTCTGGGGGCCCAAAAGTACATGAAGCAGAAGAGACAACGAACCCAGGAGTGCAGGGCTCTCGGGCGTATGCACGAGAAATAACGAGTAAAGAGCGAGACGGTGCTGAGGGTTTGGGACCGTATGAATGGCTAGACTCTGAAATAAAGCGTCTTAAACATGATCTGCAAGGTGAAGTTGGTGGCCCGAGTGGCAGTGATACCCGACAGAATGGGTTGGTTGTTGGCACAAGTGAGGAGAGAGAGAATTGGGTCATGGGTCCGGACAGAAAGGCCACAAGTGATCAAGAAAGTGTGGCCAGCAGCTTTTGGAGCCCAGATGAGACCGAGGGGCTTTATGATTGTTCTCTTCAACCCAACTATTCATGGTTTGGTGAAGAATGGCTTGACTGGGAAAAGATGGGAGGGGGTGACCAAACGTGAGGTGGGGAATTATGAGATGGAGCGGACAAAATGGGGCAAGTGTTAGTCATATTCATTCTCTGCAATGTAATCAACCTCTAGACTAAGTTGTCAATTGTCATCGACAGCGTTGCCCGCCTGGTAATACAATTGGATTAATTCAGGTCTTTAATTTGCTGGGCATGCCGATTCAGGCAATTACAGTCCGACCCTAGTCCTAGTCCATGCGCTTCTGTCCGGGGAAAGCCGAGCATCGAAACCGCACGGAACAAAACTATGTCCTGTTGGGTCGCATGTTAAAAACGGACAGCAAATTTAGACTCCGACATTAACGCACGTTGAAAAGAGAAAAGATAGATGAACCGCGTCTATTCATCCGAGTCTACGTATTGATGCGCTATTATGAAAATTGTATGGTTATTGTCGGAGACGGGTCAAACGGGATTTTGGGTCAGGCGAGGGAGGGATTGTCTGGGTTCCACAGCTAAATCTCCGAAGTCTTGAGTTTCTTGTCCTTATTGGGCCTCGGCCGCCGACGCGTACAGCGGCGTTGACACCGATTCAGAGGCCGTCAAAGCCGTCGTCGAAGACGACGCTATCCTAGAGATTGACGCTCCTTTTCTGAGCAAATCCTTCGGCCATATCTAGAGAGAAAAAGGGACACAGAAAGACTTTGAGAGAGAGATAAAAGCTTGAAGGATTTCTTCAAGGACGGGACATTTGTGTGTGTTCTTCGGTAATTTTTCATTAGGGAGGGGAGGGCGGGGCGGGGCAAAACATTAATTAAAATCGCAGTATCATTCAAGCTTAAACCGAACGGCAATCTTGATTCTTTTGTTTAATGGTAGTGGTAGCATTAACGTTCTTGTTTCTTTTTGTTGTTTCAATTTCCAGTTTGTTTTTGGTTTCTTTTATCTCTTTCCGTGTTTTTGGGAAACGAAGGGATTAAAGATTTTAGTTCATTGACAGGTGGCAATGTTTTGGGTTCTTGAAGTGCCAAGATTTGCGAATGCTTCTTCGGTATTTGACAATGTAAATTTAAACATGGATAACGGGATTTCCTTGGATCAGATCTAAAACCACTCTTTTTTTTTTTTTTTTCTGTGCTCGCCATCTGAGAATCCCCATTAGGAGCTAATGGGGTTCTCTGTTTAATGATTCTCTGTTCTGGGTTGGGAGGTGAGTTCACAAATTAGAGCTTTATACTGACCTTTCTCAACAAAAAATCCAGCAATTGTACACAGCAAATAGAGCTTTATACGTCTCAACCCATTCTACTATGCTTGCAGTGTTCTAATTTTTGCAAGTGTTTTGTAGCGTTTACGTCGTTGTATCTGTGCTCATACTCGATAGTCTGTGCCCATACTTCATAGCCGGGAACAATAACAAAGGGCTCCTCTGTATCACTTGATGATGATGACGACGATGAGAGGGACTGTTAACTTTGCCATTTTGTGATTGAGGACAATGCAACGGCTCGACAATCGGTGGGTTATGGTAATGCATGTTGGCCGACATCTGACAAAGGGTCTCAGTAGGCAAATCCAACGTCATCATGTATCTTATAGAGCAGAAATCTGAAGTCCATCCAGCTCTGGAGTGGGAAAATGTCTCTCACAAATCTGAAAACAACTGGGAATAGTAGTCTCTGGTGAGCTTTGTGCCTTTGCATCCTAAGAGAAACCAGTTGCCGTCTCGAATAGATTGGTTTTTGGCAACTCATACATTTCTTGAACGCAAGTAATAGATCAGTTTCTTTCCGAATGAATTAAACTCATGATACAGCCGGTCAGTTTATTGATTTATCAAGCACTAGCCTCAGGCAATGAAAGAGTTCTATCTCCTACTTGCATCACGGAGGAGAAGACAAGGAAGAAACAAGAACAAAACATAGCAGACAAAAAGAACAGCAACCATGGAGTTTAAAGTTCAGAGATGCAAGGAAATTTGATCATTAGATGCAGATGACAACAACCAACAAATGCTTTGATAGATTCAGAGGCAGCAATGAACAGTAAGATGAACCGTAAATTAAGATGAATGCTACGGACACTAGGTTCCCAAGGTAAAGGAAAAGGACTCCATATCCTGAAGTGGGAAGCAGTCATTCTCAAATGTCTGACAAAAAAAATGCATCAGCTTTACCAGACCAGCCTTCTATCGTAGCTGTGCATGTGCACTGCCAATCCTCGTGCTGAAATCCACTCAAAGTAAGACATCAGCCGTAGGCATAAAACATGCAAGAAATCTGTAGCATCAAAACCATAAGACATCAGCAATGACCTCATTAACTAGGGAACTAAATATTTGGCCCTCAACCTCTACCGCAAGTACAAATGCATCAACTTCAAAGTCCAGCCATCTTCCATACTGACAGCTCATATCCTTGTCTACAAGCTCGTCCACCATAGAGTCTCTCATGTTTCTCCACACCGTAACCTCCTTGTAAACTTCTTCAGTGAGCTTCTCTTTTCTTTTTAACGTTGTCACCCCTTTCATCCATGTTTTGTATCCTCCATTGACAGAGTGCCTGCATTTTAGGCTGAGGTATTCGCTGACGCAATCAAACAGCACCTTCCTTTCTAACCTAGCCTCAACAGCATCTGTTTCAAAGCCATAAATTTCCAACTGGTCAAACAAATGAGGACTTATTATCTCTTGAGTCCACCCCACTGCAAAGTCCTGAAACATCAATTCCAGACTGAGGAATATCTTCTTTATGTATTCCATTTCCCAGTCAGTTGTTGATTTCAAAAGATCTGCCTCACATACTATATTTGAATTGTTTCTTGGCACAGTTCCAGTGGATGCTGAAGAAGCGGCATCTGATAAATCCAATTTCGCATCTATATTGTGAAAATTCATAGATGGACTAAAACCAAGAGCCTCTTGTGCATGGATGGATGAACATGGCTTGCTTTCTGAAAGACATTGTGTGTGAGTTAGCAGTTTTACTTAACTAAGTAAAATGCAGAAAATATACCTTGGGTTTAACATGCAGGATATGATGTTCTTACCTTCTGTACCACCACTATCTGTACTATCCAATGAGCTGCAACTTTCAGTTGAACAAGAAGGTTCAAGAACAGAGATTGGGCTGGGACGCCTACATTCCAGCGGCTTTGTGGAATCGTTAAGCTGACTGATGTATTCTTCTGTGTCATCAAGTCCCTGATATGTTAAGAATTGCATCAACCTAACTTCCAATGATATGGTGATAAACTATGGGACAATTATACCCTACGGCCGGTAGGAATAATTACAAAGGAGCTTGAGAAAATTTTCCAAAAGCAAAAGCCATGTGTATTATCAGATTAACTAATTAAATCCTAATGGTGGAAGGAATAAAACATCTAAATCAGCAGATTAATGAATTAGGACAGTCACAAAAAGAGTCTGATAAAAACTTGATAGCAAGAAAGCAATCAAAAGAGAAAAAGAGTCCATCACTAAAGACCATTCTTAGAAATGCTACAGTG
Organism: Bruguiera parviflora; assembly: GCA_019804595.1. Classification (NCBI taxonomy): domain Eukaryota; kingdom Viridiplantae; phylum Streptophyta; class Magnoliopsida; order Malpighiales; family Rhizophoraceae; genus Bruguiera; species Bruguiera parviflora. The sequence goes on from CM034046.1 coordinate 2,625,314, forward strand.
AGGAAACTTAACAAAGGTCTATGGTTGCTTCAAAGAAAGTAATGATCACTGGTTGCTTTGAAAACATCATCAGCAACAAGAACAGCTTTGCCGACTCATTACCATCATGGCAGGCTTCAGTCAGCAGTGTGCTGTATTTTACCTAAACCTGAGATTGCAGTATCAGCAGGACTAGTCTTGTTTCCAAGGATTTTTCTCAATTAAAAATAGTTAATCTTGACACTTAGCAAACTAAGAAAAGTTAACATTCACAACAGTGGCATCAAAATATTAGAAGAAAAAGATATATGTATACCAAGCAGTGAGCAGGGTTATATGGATTGAGCAAAAAGAAAGGTCAATCAACCCAATAGTTCATAATTCAGAAATAGTACCTGAAAAACTTGTTTCAGTCTGGGTGCTATGGAATTCAGGGATATTAAGTCTGAATCATGGCTGCTACCAGATCTATCTGTAAATGAGGCATTTTGATCCTTCTTAGAGGGAGACCTACTTGTGCCACCTGCATTAAGGGTGGATACCAGGTGTTGCAAAGTTGGTGGAGAACTAGAAGTTGACCCAACTCTAACAGAATTGCAACAAGAAGATTCAATACTCTTGGTTAACTCCCTTAACTTTTGCTCCAAAAGTGTACTCAAAGCATCTCCCCCTATTACATTATAACCCACTGAAGATAGCTTTGTACTATCTGCATCCAGCAACAGCCTTTTGCCCCCACTATCTGTGCAGAAACCAATGTCTTGCTGCCCCACTTGGCTGGAAGCTCCAGAACCAGCCATAGACCGTGTCAAGGGGGCTGTAAATGTGAACGAAACTACATCCATGCCTTTCCGTTTGCTTTCTTCTGCCCAACTAAAGTGCTTTTCAGTTAATGGATTAGATTCAGTGGCCTTTGGACCATTCCGAATCATCGTGTTCTTGAGTACTTGAATTTTCTCGAGATGTAAGTTCCCTTCAATTGATCGTTTCTTCCTAGGAATATTCCTTGTGTCACAATTAGAAATTCCCTTTTCACTCTCTGTTATGTCTAAGCCCAATTTCCTGGACCCAATTTTGGGGCCAACAGTTTTACCTGGAGTTTTATGTCTCAAAGGGGAAGGGTTTTTGGATGGAACTCTTCTACTCTGCAAGTTGGAAACCAAATGCTTTGAGGCCGATTTGTCTTTATCCATTAGGCAATTCTGTTTCTGATTATTCTGCCGGAGCACACCAGAGGTACTATTAGTGGAACTTCTTTTGTGCAAAGTTTTTTGTCCTTTTGGTTGGCTTTTGAAGGGCTGGGTTGATGGAACCTCACTCTGTTCTTTCTGGACTACCAAGTCTTGACTGTTGCTTGAACTCAAGCCTTCTCTTCTCTGCACATTAACCTTTGCTTGGATTGCAAGTGAGATAGACTTTCCCTTTTTCTTTATACCAGAAGAGCAGCCTTCAGTCTCAGGAAATGCCCTAAAAGACCATGCTTCAACTGATCCATTCCAACTTTTGTTCAATGACTGCCCCTTAAGGCACTTAGCCACATTTGACTCAACTGTTTTTTGAGTAGAAACTTCAGGAAGCCTGGATGTTTTATGGGCAGCTTCAACCTTCTCTTTTAGATCACGGTCCTTGAGGGGTCCTAAAAAGGTCCTAGCAGACGCTTTTTGTGCAGCATCCAGTTTTTCTTCAAGATCTCTCACTTTCAAGGGCATTGAAGAAGATCCAATTATGGGCATTTTGGCCTTGACAGCAGCTTGGGGACTAGCTTCAATAATTTTTGCGGCTGCTTCCATGATGTGAGCAGCAGTTTTGCTTGGAATGAAGCCAGGGCTCTTGATAGGAGATAGAAGTTTATGGCGTGTAATTGGAATGGATTTAGCAGATTTAGGAGGTAATATTTCAGTTTGGAACTTTTCAACAGGCCTGCTTAGAACTTTCTGTGGCTTTGTATTCCTGGGAGGGCCATCCCTATTCAGTACATTTCCAGGGCACATAATTTGGGAGTCACGATAGTCGAAATGTTTCCTACAATTAGAAGCATCTTTAAGAGACCAAGTATCAAAAGATTGGGCAGAGTTAGGCTCGGATGTACTAGATATTGGAAGAGAATCCAATCCCATAAGCCTGGCTACTACCCCTGGGGCCCTAGCTCCACATCCATCATCATCAGTTACCGAAGAAGCACAACTATACTCGCTACTTCCTCTGATACTTGTTCCTGCTCCAGTTTCATCCTCATCCATCTACAAATGTTAAAGCAAATGTGTCCATGTTAAGAACTGAATAACAGGTATAACATAAAGAAAAACCGAAATGTTCATAATCGAACCAGACAAAGACAAGTTGTTGGCAAGTTCCCATCACTTCTCTTCCCTTGTTTTGGATGCTCTGCAAGAGAATGAGAAAGCAGGTCCTTAACTAAATGAAAGAAGCTAATCTTGTAAATGCACACATGCATTTGTTGCTAAACACTGAATGGTAGCAGAAGAAGCTTATACCTGATAAATCTGACTTGCTTGAGAAAAGCTTCTTTCTAGATTTTGCAGTCCAGTCAAACAGCTGAAAAAAACCACCCACATAACCTCCACTTTTTGAACTTTCTTTCTCAGCACCCATTTTCTGGAATAATCACAACTGTTCAGCATCTATAAATGGAAAAGGCAACAAGAATTGTCAATTCTGTCCATTACAAATATGATTAAAGACAAATCACAGTTTACTTTCCCAACAGAATTGCAGTTGTTATCCAGTAAATACAACTTATTGGCAATTAAAGACATTTCATATGATTGCAAACAATCACGCACTTCATACCATGTAGATCAAACAGCAAGTGATCTAACTAATTCTTGAACAGTTGAAGAGGGAAGAAATTGTCAACAAACTTCCATGACACTAGGTTACCAAGAATGGTCTACATTTCCATCACTGCATCTAAAACTGCTTTCAGATTGGTAATGCTGATCTATGCCATTCACCTTTAAACTCATACTGTTATTGCCATTGGAAACAGTCCACCAGCACCAAATTATGACTGCTGCCTCTGACCCCTGGAACCCTGAAATCCCCAGGCTACCCAGAAAAGCTGTCTATTGTCAAGGCCTACAACTCCATTACTACCAACGTCCGTGATAAATGTCGTCACATCACTGTTCTATTAGACTGCCACCATTCCTCCATTTATCAACTTCATAGATAAATCCATATTAACAGTTCAGTTCCTCAACCCATTTCTCTGGCTTCTTTGTAACGTTAACACTTGAATTTTCCATGAAAGAAAATCCCTTTGATCTATGATTCATCTGATTCAGATAAATTCCAAAGAATTGAACTTTCTGCAATGCAGAGAGGGGAAAAACGACCTTAACCAAGGCTTTAAGAACGCACAAAAACCACCTACTCATGATTGATGAGAGGAGAGTAATAAGGACGCTACTCTAGCGCAGTAAAGAAAAGTTGGAAGCTTTGCCAGTCACTCTACAACCTTGTTAAACATATATTTATGTCAAGCAAGTAGCACATTTTCTAAGCAACCAACCAGAGCCCCCAAAGTCAAAAAAATTCAGAGGAAACCCAGAAATCCATTCGAAGTGAACAAACAAACAAACAAACAATGAGACTCCTAAAAATCTAGCCATATCAAAAACAATCCAAAGGACAGAGCCAGAAAGAACTTACAGGAAAACAATGCGAGTGAAAGTGAGAAACCACCAGCTAAAAAAAGCCCACTCTGGATTCAACCACCCCCACCCGTTTTAATGCTATTACTGGACAAGTAATAAAGATTCTACAGAAATTTATGATGGACGAAGTGAAAAATTGAATCTTTCTTTGTGGGTCAGCGGAAATGTGAGAGACTGAGAGAGTGTGTGCAACAGTTCAAATGCATTAAATGGAGACAACATTATGAAAATAGTGCTTTCTTTTTTTTTATTATTTTTCTTTTAATTCTTCCAAAACCCAAAAAAAAAAAAAAAAACAACTAAATCTGTAAAATTTACATTTGCTGATGTTGTTATTATTATTTATACTGTTAACAATTGCTTAGAAGGTACGAAGGTTGCAACGTCTCTTTGGATTTCAAAACCCAATCGAGGGACTTGATTGGTTGTGCATTTGTCTGTCACCGGGTATGTGCTAAAGTTACGGGAGGGTGGACAGAGAAGTTGACATACGTGGCGCGGGACACAGTCAAATGCTTGAAGACGGATGGGCCGACGGGTAGCTCCAGATTTGAGGTCCTCGTAAGGGAAATGTTAATATACTCCACTCATACATGTACGTATAATATTCTCCTAAAATTGTTATATTTATTATTTTTTTATAAATATATTTTATTCATACTATTTTATATATTATTTTATTTTAAATAAACATTTTTATTATATGATATAAAATTATAAATAATTTAAAATTAAAAAAAGAGTCCAAATAATAATTTCTTTCTAAGTTTTTTTTTTTCACCCAATTTTACTATTTATATTATATGTTTTTTTATTTCTTGATCCCAGTTCAGCTTAGGTCGGTTTTGTTTATAGATTTGAATAAAAGCGTATGCCTAAATCTCGGTTAAATTCTGTAATTTCGACCGGCATGTAATTTCTTGGTTTGCTCTTTATTAGCAAATGAGTTTTGCTTGCAGCTGCAGGGCCCATATGTGAACAGGTGAAAGGATGCCAAATGAACAATTATAAGAATGGAATCTTCTGAAAATGGGACTGAGATGTCCTCAGATGGCGTTGGTGCCATTGAAGAGACATCCAAAGACACAATACTATGGCAAGCTTCCGCGAAGTTCGTTCCCTCAAGACTCTGCTCGCGAATTTCAGTTCAATTAAACGGCGTTATACTTGCAACAGGATGCGAGTGTGAGAAACCTGCTGCAGTCTTGCAGAAATGTCAATCGAGGTGATCATTTCGTTGACCTTGCTGCCACGAACGAAGTTGATTCATCGAAAGTGATAGAAAATGATGAAATAGTCCAGAAGTTTACAATTTGGGACTCTCATGATTCAATAACTATTGGGGAGCAAAAATTAGAGAAGTCTTAACCATCCAATAGATGTAAAAAAGTGTCCAGAATTAGAAAGCATTGTTCTGGACCTCGCTCCAGGCTGTTCCGGACATAGTATATCAGTTGTTCATAAACAGAAGCTGATATTTTTTAGTGGCTCTGAGATGGAATACATATGTAGCAGGATATTGAAGATCGTAGCTTTTGTGAAAGCAATCACAGATATCGAGGATCGTAGCTTTTGTAAAAGCAATCACATTGAAAGAGGTATTCTCTACGGTGATGCATTTACATCCTTCATTGGTTCACAAGTCCATCTCTTATCTTTCTTTTCTGATACTTCTTTCAGACTAGCATCTCTGTTATAATCAGTCAAACGCCTAAGTCTCGATTTGCTGTGAATTAGGAAATCAGGAATTGTCTTGATCAGGAATGCTTCAAAACAGGTATGGCCTGACCACCGTAAGTGTCAGCGGAAAATTTCCCATATCACCGTAGACGTTTTCATCATCTAGCACGCCAAAGGAGCAAAAGTACCGTATACCTTTCGAACATGTTTTATTTACTTCTATATTTTAATCTCAGCTGAATTGAACTTTTTGTTTAATGATCGGATGATGTTAGCCACACTTAGGTATGATGTATAACTTCCTTTGTGCAAGTCGGAATTTGATTTTCTTTTCAATTTACCCCTTCTTCAGGCACGCTTAAGATCTTGCATTCCTGTACATATTTTTCAAAACGACATAATATCTATGATATTGTGCCTTTATTTTATTTACAGAGGGGATTTTTAAGCTAAATGGGGCAACGCATATACCTTAGCCCTCTGAATCATCAGCCAATGAAACCTTGCTCAGCCTGCTTGGCAACAATTTGGCACCATTTTTCACCAATTTCCTGCCCTTGGTCCGATGATGCTGTGACCCAAAAAGTGCTCTTTTCGCCAGTGCTTTCTCGAAATTAGATTTGCTCGTGGCTTTCATGTCGGACTTTTTTTCTGCAACAATGGCTTGTTTGCTGCTGCTGCAAGCATCCCCAGCACAAGACTTCTCAGAAGCCATTTATGGGTGTCCGGATGCAGGGTTTCAACCAAAGAGACAATGAAACTGAAAGGCCATCAACATTGGTGGAAATGGCATTAGTGTGAATTTGAGTTTTATATATGCTGAAATGGGATCGTGCCACAAGTTGCTAAACAGGCAAGGTAACGGAATATTTTTCAAAACAAGTGGGGTGACAGAGCGAAGTCATATTTGTTGGGGTGCAGAAGGAATAACCTTGTAAAATTCTTCCTCGTGGAATAAGTTTCGTATAACTTGTGAGTGAAGTAAGTAGGGATGCACCATGACAATTACTTACCCGTTGTTTCTGCGTTCTAAGAGTTCGGCAAATTCATGAGATGCTCCGAAGCCCCTTTTGCATGCATCTATGCGATTGCTAGAAAAAGATAACACAGGAATGCTAGTAATGGGCTGTGCTCAATTTCTGCCGTTGATTTTTACATCGGAAAACACCCTCTAAAGAGTAGGAACCTGGAAGGCATGAAGTGACATGTTGAACCTGACTAGCACTATCTTTTTCGTAAATTTTCTGGAAAGGAAACCAGGAAGAAATTTTGACCGAAATCCAAAAGGATACATGCACTCACAGTCGGTAGGCAACTAAAAGTAGTGTATTTGTAGGTGCATCAGTGTAGCTGATCGTATGTTGCCGCAGGATCTGAAGCATCTACGTGACTCGTGTTCTTGGCAATCGGCAAAGCAAATTTCTGGATGCAGAAGAACAGAAGGAGTAGTTTACTCATATGCTAGTTAAGGGATCCTACGTATTTTTTGTTTATTTTACGGATACATGGTACAAGGCCTTACCTAAAGACGACTATGATCATTGGATACGTTGCTGTACCAGGATCGTTGGTTGCCCCGAGTTTATAAGATAGTTCAACATGATCCTGAAGACAATCTTTAATTACTTGAAGCGTTCTCAACTACCAGATTTCTCCACCCTACTACTGTTCACGCATCTGCGTGGTCTTGGGGAAATTTTTCAAAAATTTATCGGGGGCGCCACAAGATGAAAAAGAACGTGGACTGCTTCTGAAAAATCAGTTCCTCTATGCCCCCACTTTCAGGAAATTACACAAAAAAAGATGGGGAAATTACTTTGGCATGTCTTGTTAGATGCCTTAAGTGCCTTGCAATGTTAAAGTTCTCAGCATTCAACTGTCAGCATTCAACAGTTGAGGGGTGACTATCGTTGTTAGTCTCACTAAGAAGGATTTTTTTTTTAATTCCCACGGGGGAATATGTTATTGCCTTCTCTGAAATGCGCTTTTTAGCCTAATCAAAATAAGAGGGGAAAAAAAAAATCATAACAAAGTAGTTTTGAAACCACAGAAAGCAGCAGAAAGAGAGAGAGAACGGTTGTGCGTCATTAGCAATTTTCCTTGTTGCATTTTCTTTCTTCATCATCGTGCAGAAAAAGAATATCCTTAGAATCCCATGTTCCTTGTGTGAATACTTAAAGCAATAAAATCCAAAACCCTCGAATCGTCGGCCTTTTAAGCAACCTTTGCTCCAAGCAATTCTTGAATTTTTTTTTTGTCCCCTTTATTAATTGATTTTAAACATCTATTCCCCATTATTCTCTTCTTCTTCTTCTTCTTCTTCTACCTCTCGTGTCTGCATGAATTGTGACCGTTGTTGGGACTCTAAACATGCCACAAACAAGAGCGGTCACACATGCCGACCTTGCAACGAGTCCTTCAAGCACGGATTTGGGTAGCAAGACGGCTGCCTTTTTGATGGTCTTGACCATTCTCTGCGGCCTTTTTTGCTTGATTCTTTGTTTGATCGCCGAAGCCACCCGTTCCCAGGTAATTGTGCTCTTAGTACTCGCTCGTTACCTTAAAACATTGATGAAAAGCCATGTATGGAAGCGAAACTTAAGCTCTATATGTACGTGGGTGTATACATATGCCATCTTTATAGGTGACATGGGTCGACACTAACAACGGAGGAAATGGCAGAATTTATCAATGCGTGTATAGTGGCAGCGGCAAGACACCTTTGTTGTGCGGTGCTATTGCATTTGTGGGTCTGGCAGTTGCCATGGTGGTGGAACATACGTACATGTTAATTGCTGTCAGTAAAGCCCCACCTCCAGCTGTGGTCTCCTGGGAGCCCAATTCTGTCCCGTTGGCTAGGTCTATAACATGGCAAGCAGGCTTTTTCTTCGTTTCAACTTGGTAAGGCCATCTTCTTTTTCCCCTGCAGTTCGTCAATCATTACTCGCGTCTGTTTAGAATGTCGAGCATTTCACCTCAATGTCAGGGTATATAGAGATTCGAACTAATAATCTAACAATTTCGTGTGATTTCTTCATATTATTTATTAAAGGCTTTTAATCAGTGTTCTGATGAAAATATAAGTTGCGAGTTCAAGGCGTTTCTCTTTCCATAAGGCCGTAAATCTATTGCATTGGAACATGAATGCACGGTCCAGTTCATTTAGGAAAATGGAAGACGACAGCATTGTTCAGCTTACCATTCTGGGCCACCTCACACGACGTATGCTTATGTAACATATCGGGCTTGAAGGAATTTGAAAAAATAAAAATAAAAATAAAAACAGTATACTGCCAGATCAATTTCCTTTCTATTAAGAAATTGGTGTACCGAATACATTATGTACTAAATTTTATTACGTATTTATTTGCACGTAAATGAGTTTGTGCAGGGGATTTTTTGCAGTTGGGGAGATCCTGCTCTTAATTGGGTTAAGCGTAGAATCGGGACATTTGAAGAGTTGGTATAAACCAAAACCAAGCTGCCTAGCCGTCAAAGAAGGCTTGTTCTCTGCGGCTGGGGTCTTCTCGCTGACGACAGTCTTCCTTGCGGCAGGGTTATACTTAACTGCATTGCGTGCACAAAGAATGTCCCGAGAGCACGAAAACGTGCAACGAGAGATACTGGAGACGTCTGCCCTCTACGCGTCTCCGCCAACATCCCCACCCCATCGGATCACTGCCATTGCAAGGGAGAATCCGGTCGTCAGAGACAATCAGATTGAACGGCCACCGTTCATATACCCACCGACCTTCAGCAAGCAACGGCAGCACCTGAGTTTAGTGTAAAGCAAGCAAGGTACTGGTTGCTGAGCCCTGGTAAGGCACCAGGGGCATAGCAATTGGTACTCCATTTGGCGCGCAAGCAAACTCGGAGAAGGACATATTTCACATTCATGTACATGCAATCGTGATTCATTTAATTTTGTAAATAGAAAATTTATCCCGACAATGTTCAGGGAATTGACCTAACGCACGTTGATCCGGTGCCCTCGTATGATTAACGCACAAACGATTGATGATTTTGTTATGGTACGGATAGCATCATGCATCCCATAGATGCAACTCCGCGAAGTGGTACGTCGCGATGATTCCCCGTCGAAATTTGATTAGTTTCAGTAGCAGCAAGTCGGAAAACAGCGTCTGTAAACACTCTTTTGTTGGTAAAAATTGTTTCCTACCATCAAAAGAAAAAGAAAACCAAATTTAAAATAAATTTAGATTGGACAGATGAATTAAAACAGACGGGAGATTAGATCATGGAATTAATGCAATTATTGGTTTCCTTCGGTCTGTATGTCTGAAATAAAAAACCCCTGTCTACCCCCGTCCCTGCATCCTGCCAACATCTCCCGATGAGGTGACACATGAAACGACATCGATTATCTCTAATTTAGAGCTGTCACGGGTTAACTACTTTTCTTTTAAATCACAAGCACTTGTGTTTTAATTAAGGCTGCAGGAACCCAGTCGGATTGGTCAGTTTAATCCAAAAATAAAAAAATAAAAATAGAAATTAGTCCGATTTTTAGTTAAATCTGAAAAATTTGAAAAATCGCTCTGAAAGCCCCTAAGTTATTCAATTCACCCAAAAATTAATAAATTGATCTTAAAATTTTCAACGATGACGGTTTGATTAAAAAAATAATTATAAACAAAGAAAACGACATATTTGAAAGAAAATAAAATATAAAATTTTCTATTAATTTGTCCTTAATTATTTATCTTTATATAATATATTAATTAATTTTTGAATATCATTATATTTTACTTTTATATATATATATAAAGTTTTGCATATATTTAATATTAAATATTAATTTTGTTGTTTCATTTTTAGTTAAATTGACTAGGCAAGTTAAACTATTAATTTTCGAACTTTTTGGCTCAATAAACTGATCTATTTTTAAAAATTTGATTTTAATTCTTTGATTTTCTTTAATATTAAATGTACCAAATTTGCATTTGCAGGAAACAAAAGAAAAACTCAAACTTACCTCTTCCCACCTTGGGGAAAAAAAAAATTAAAAAAAAAAATTTTAAAAATCAAAGCCCTCAAATATTTAAACCCCACCACTAATCAAAACTCAAACCCTTCTCTTCCAATCTTCCGCATCCCAAAGCGCTCTGTTTCCCTTTCCACTTTCTTGGCCTTTTCGCTCTCTCAGTCAATCCGCTAGGGTTCGTCCGCCCCCAAGAAAAAGCTTGATACAAAAGCAGCTTTTTATTAGCCATGTCGTTGAGGCCTAGCGCTAGGACCGAGGTTCGCCGGAACCGCTACAAGGTCGCCGTCGACGCCGATGAGGGCCGCCGGAGGAGGGAGGACAATATGGTGGAGATCCGCAAGAGCAAGCGCGAGGAGAGCTTGCTTAAGAAGCGGAGAGAAGGCTTCCAGCCCCAGCAGTTATCGGCCTCCGCCCTTACCTCTGCCACGGAAAAGAAGGTAACCTACTTCTTCAACACGCGTGGGCAGTTGATTGTCATATTTTAGTTTTGGGATATTGTTTCGCGTTTGGAATTTGTTTGGATTGGGTTAGTTTGGTTTATTGATTTTTTTTTTTTTTTGTGTGTGTTCTGTTTTGTTTTTCCTATCATGATGCAGTTAGAGAGTCTGCCTTCAATGGTTGCTGGCGTTTGGTCTGAGGACAATAGTTTGCAGCTGGAGGCCACTACTCAGTTCCGAAAGCTACTTTCAATCGGTATTGTGTCGACAATTGCCCTGTCTGTTTTTCTTACAATTTCTTTATTTTTTTTTTATCTTAATTGGTAATTGGAGTATTGTTGTTACGCATTTCAAATTCTGCTTTTCAGAACGAAGTCCTCCAATTGAGGAAGTTATACAATCTGGGGTTGTGCCTCGTTTTGTTCAGTTTCTTCTTAGGGATGATTTCCCTCAGCTTCAGGTTTGTAGTTGCATGATGATTTCAATCCCTTTGCATTAACAGTTTTTTAGAATAAAGTGGATCCTTATACGTTTATATGTGTTTACATGTTGGGAATTTGTGTAGTTTGAGGCTGCCTGGGCACTTACCAACATTGCCTCTGGAACCTCAGAGAACACCAAGGTGGTAATTGAACATGGTGCAGTTCCTACTTTTGTGAAGCTTCTTGGTTCCACCAGCGATGATGTTCGTGAACAGGTATGCAGTTGAAATTTGTTTATCCAGTTTTGGAAATCAGTAAAAACTATCTATTAGGTGTAGTATGGTAGAGAATGCAAGATTCATGGCATAATGTCGGTGAAATTTCAGGCAGTTTGGGCATTAGGGAACGTTGCTGGTGACTCTCCAAAGTGCCGTGACCTTGTTCTCAGCCTTGGAGCCATGGGACCACTGCTAGCGCAATTGAATGAACATGCAAAGCTCTCAATGCTGCGGAATGCCACATGGACACTGTCGAACTTCTGCAGGGGCAAGCCGCAGCCTCCATTTGAGCAGGTTATTTTCTGTTTTTTCTGTGCTGTTTAGCTTTCCAGATGGCTGTTGTAGCATTTTCCTAACACATGGAAATTGATGGCAGGTGAGGCCCGCTCTTCCTCTACTTGAACGGCTTGTGCATTCAAGTGATGAAGAAGTCCTAACTGATGCCTGCTGGGCACTCTCATATCTCTCTGATGGTACAAATGACAAAATCCAAGCTGTGATTGAGGCAGGTGTCGGTCCTCGACTTGTTGAGCTCCTCCTGTGAGTCTTGGTTTTCATAATGTTCTTGTTCACCCTAGATGAATACATAACTCATAATATTTTGGCACAATATGACCAATAATTTTTACTGCATATGTTTCAGCCATCCATCTTCTTCTGTTCTTGTTCCAGCACTTCGTACTGTTGGAAATATTGTGACTGGGGATGATTTCCAGACTCAGGTATCAGTGTACCAAAGGCATTTAAGGTTTTCTGTCTCTCATTTTCCTTTCTCATGAATAGAATGTATTCTTGAAGTTATAATTAATGAACTAAGTTGATGAATGATAAAGTATGCCAGAGTCCATGGGGCTTTTGCATCAATCAACGTTCAGCAATGTGGAGGAGTAGAACGAATAAACACAGTTAAGCTTGAGTACTTGATCGAAGAACTTGCAGAGTGAAAAAGTTATACTGCATAAGCAATGAATATATAATACTTAGGGAGAATGTGCCTTTGAAAGTGCAGTTTTCTAGTTGCCTGCTAACAAACCTGGTATAATGGTTCACTATTCTCTAATGCATTTAGGATTGGAAAAAACATCATGGATGTATTCTGCTCACTGCATTTTGATGTGTTTAGGTGAGAAATGTCTTTCAGGAGATCTTTATCATAAGAATAAAAAATTGCAATCTTCCCTGCACCGAAAAAAAAAAAAAAACCTGTGTGTCTGTTTACATTTGCACTTGTGTTTAATTTCTTCTTGCTATATTTTCTAACAATACGTTACTATTTGTCAAAATGTATTTAACTTTCTTGGGTTCCTTCCTCTCAGAGTGTGATCAATAATGGTGCATTGCCTTGCCTTCTAAGCCTATTAAGTCATAACCACAAAAAGAGCATTAAGAAAGAAGCTTGCTGGACTATCTCAAACATTACAGCTGGAAACAGGGAACAGATTCAGGTTAAAATAAAATTTTTCTGGTCTATCCTTATTTAGGTCATATTTTCTTTTCCTTTAGTAGAAAAACTTGAGTTTCATACTTTCAGGTGTACCTGGACTTAACATAATAATTATGTAGGCTGTAATTGAGGCTGGTCTCATTGGTCCCCTGGTTAAGTTGCTTCAATTGGCTGAGTTTGATATAAAGAAAGAAGCTGCTTGGGCAATTTCAAATGCTACTTCTGGTGGTACTGGCGAGCAAATCAAGTATGTACTGATTGCTTTTAGAACGTTAAATGTTTTGCGTCTGTTATTGCTCTTTCAGAGAGCTGATTGACTGTTTGTGGATGATAGGTTTTTGGTGAGTCAGGGGTGCATAAAACCATTGTGTGATCTCCTTGTATGCCCGGATCCAAGGATTGTTACCGTATGCCTTGAGGGATTAGAGAATATTTTGAAGGTTGGGGAAGCTGAGAAAAATTTAGGGAACAGTGGAGATGTTAATTTCTACGCCCAAATGATAGATGATGCTGAGGGATTGGAAAAGATAGAAAATTTACAGGGTCATGACAACAATGAGATCTATGAGAAGGCTGTCAAGATCCTAGAAACCTATTGGTTAGAGGAAGAGGATGAGGCACCCGGAGATGATTCCCAGCAAGGATTTCAGTTTGGTAGAAACGAAACTCCTCTTCCACCTGGTGGTTTCAACTTTCACTGAGGGTATGCAAACATCTACTTCTGAAGATCACGGTATACGGGGAAACCACTTCTTATGCCATTTCTATTTTATTGGGTGCATAATTTAAATTCACTGACTGTTAATTTATTTTTTTTTATCCATTATGAGGTCAATTGAGCCTGAGTTGCACAATAAATGTAGCTCTCTCTCTGTATATGGATAAACCTCACACTCTCTTTCTAGAAGTAAAATTCAAAACCTTAAGGATAAAAGTTTAAATTCTTAATTATTAAAAAAATTTTAAGGGACAACTTAATATTTTTTGGTACACCATAACATTAACATAATAGTTCTTTTGGTTCACCAATTTTGCAGATATCAACTGTTTGGTAACGACAAAGCAATTTGCGAGGTCAATTGGGGTTAAGTTGGGTCTGGTCATTGCACCGTGTGTCTGATTACAGTCCAGTCTAGTGTCTATTGTGGTTGAAGAGTTGCCGCAACAATCTAACCTGTACTACATTGTCGGAATAAGAGAAGGTGATGGGAAACGGTATTTTACTTGGTCAATACTGGTTGTTGTTTAGGCACTGTAAAATCACACGAGAGAAGTCTTCAATTAGTTGATTGTTGCATGAGCAGGGCCCCTTTGCTTGAATCACGGCATCGTTGTGCCGTTGGATGTTTATTGGTTTGCCGCACCGAAGTCCTTTGCATGGCGTGAGTCCCGGTGGTAATTTATGTCTATGTATTTTTCAGTGCATAAACACAAATTAACGATATGTTCGTTTCCCTGTTATATTTTATAAAGAAATGAGCTGGGGGTATTCTTTTGTATGATCATCCTGTCTGTTACAGATATTATGATTATATTTCAATATAACCGATGTCTTGTTTTGATGTAACACTCTCAATTTGTTTTTCTGTTCTGGGGCTTGTGTGTGTGTGTGTGTGTGTATTATTTTATTGTTCTTTCTTTTCTTTTCTTTTCTTTTCTTTTCTTTTCTTCTCTTTTCTCTCGGGGGTGTTGTAGCCACCAGGCAAGATATTATCAGCAACCACAATTTGCTTTGCTCTCCTTCTAATAGATCCAAAACAAACTATTTACGTAATGGTTAGGAAAATCCCACAAAGAAGAGTCCTTTTACATCTTCACTCTAAAACGAAGCTCATTCTATATGATAAGAAGTATGTTCTTTCAAGCAACTCAGTCATAGCGATTAAACCCAAGTCAAATCAGTATCTGAAACCAGTGAACGGGATCATAAATCGTGTAATTTGTGGTAAAAAGCCACGACAAAGCCAATGCTCACCTTTACGCATAAATATAAAATAATTTTTTTAAAAAATTTTTAAAACATTAAAAACTAAACCAATCTTAGACCCTTGGGGGCGTGATGCCTAATTTATTGCACGCCGCGAACTCGTCCTCTTGTAACGAAAGGGGGCTCGGCTCTCGAACATCTCTTCGAATTAATTGAACGTCGGTTAAAGGGAAGTGACAGTGACGACCGATAGTAGCCTATTGATATTCAATAATGCTACAAACAATTGTTTGTAAGAGAGGGCAGACCATTTAATAAATTCCACTTTATCATTAAAAGATTTCCTTTGAGAGCCAGGGGAGGGGGCTGTCCCTTGGGCCTGCGTGGTCCTCGTGCTTGTCTCTTCCTCAAACACAGAGCAAAGGGCAACAATTGACACCCTCTTTATTCTTTTCAAACTACCTCCTCTCTTTTTTGCTCTTTTTTTTTTTTTTTGTTTTGTTAAGCTTTCTTATGTTACTGACTTTTTCTATGCATCGCATACGGCAATATCATACAACTCACAAGATAAGCCCCTTCTCATTTTTCAGTTGACCAAAGTAAGTGTATGTCTGCATTAGGTGCACATTTTATGTCTTGTATCTTGAACTAATTTTCGGGTAAACCCACTCGATCAGGCTACGGTAACTCAATTTAATTGGAATTCATAGTCACGCCAGTTTTGAGTCTCGGAACTTGTTTTTCAATCGATAAATTTGATATGTCATCTAAAATGTAGATTCGGCCTCGTATGATTGTTCTGTACGCATGTGGCCATGTGCATATATGCCAGACCGTGCTCTTGTCATCATCTTTAGTTGACAATGAGATGCCGGCTATACACCCTCGTCTTCTAAATGTGGTTCTACGTTGAGCTACTTGGATGATTGATCGCCACTCGTGCTTCATCTTTCGTCCATGGAGCTGTGATCCACACAAATTGAAAGGCCATGAAGTTGGGCCCATTGTCTTTTTTGGTGTGCCAATGTTTCGGCTCAAAAGTCGTAATGTCCAAGGCCCCATGATTTAGCCGATATACTCGAAGGGAATTGAATTTTTGCACGGAGAAAGCCGCTCCGTGTACACAGAAACAGGAGGCTAAAATGGGACCTACGTTATTTTTTTTTTATTTTTTTTTTCGCGAAAATAACATCTCTCTCTATATACTAATTTATAATAATTTGTAATTAATATTTATTTTCAATTTAGATCATATTATATGAAAGTATTTTATAAGCTGATTTGTCAGAAAAATTGAACCCTCTCCGATGCCTTCCGCGAGGACTGAAAACCAATGCTGTTTGAAATTTGAGTCTTCGAGATTCTGCACTTGTGTGATGGGATGGACAAAGATAGATGGACGCAGCCGAATTAAATCACAACATCATATTATCCGAATGCTATATGACATATCGTGACACGAATGGAAGCTTATAATATTAAGTTAGGATTATGCCACAATAGTAAAATAAAATTTTAAAATAGCTTAACTCCTACAAATTTCTTTTTTCTTTTTAAAATGTTGTTGTTGTTGTTGTTTAAACCTAAAAAAAAAAAAAAAAAAGTTCAAATACCATATTTTCAATTAATTAAATCTCACTAGAAATCTTTAAAATCAAAAGCCACGCATTAATTAGTATACATTCCGATAAACATTCCCTGTAATATTGAATGTACTTTCCCTTCCATACTTCGAGTGCATCCTTAACGTTTACAACTCGGGATATTGAGTACGAAGCACTTACCGCGAAAATTAGAGCAGGTTACTGCTTTAGTTTTACCTTTGCGCAAACCCAAATGGAGTGTTTTCCAATTTGGGCACAAATAGTTCTATCTTGGACTGTACCATAAAGGTAATTTTTGGATATGCTGCGGAGGTGGACTCAGGATAATCACCAATTGCAATGTCTCAAGAAGATTGCGTAAGATTCTGAATTCAATACATTATACGAACGTGCGCCCGTTTGTCCAAATATCTTAACTATCCAGATTCAGGGGTGGATATTTAATTCAAACTACACCAAATCAACTAGAAATCCAAAAATAGCACAGGACCGTATTAATTAGTTAATTTCGTGGGATTGAACCAGCCTGAATGTTGAGAAATTGATTCAATGCATTTGGTCTCGTTTTGAAAACTGCAAACCTCGTCACGGTAAAAGGTTAGCGGTTAAAATTAAAAGTTAATATATTTAAAATAATAATTAATAAAAAAAAAAACTACTTTTGGACTAAGGCAATGAAGAGTAATAAGTGAGAGGAGATTGATTCTGAGAACAACCCTCAGCCTGGCTTATCCATTGTTGACCCAATCAAAACGGTGTAGACATGTAAGCATCAGGGTTTGACCAGAACTCACCTGAAGCAACAAAACGAAACATAATGTGAACGCGACTGTAACTCCCAATCATGTCTTCGTGGACGTTGTAACATAATATAAAATAGTTAACAAACCCATTTGCTGCGAGCCAAAACCCACCGCCAGAAACTTTGTGGCGCCATTTCTGTACCTTTTTTAGCTTTTGAACGAGACATGGGAAAATTTTGTTTTTCGTTTTTTGGGGTTGCTGAAAAAAAAAAAAAAAAAAAGGGGCTCCCGCGCCTTTTATTTTTCTTTTTGCATTTTTGGTTCATTTATCAACAATTTCCCCCCCTCGTAGGTTTTGGCGGGTGACTTGTCGTGCGTCGAAAAAATACAGAGGCAGGGGCAGTCTCGTCATTTTGAGTTTCCAGGATGGGCTAGGGTTTCGCGACGCACTTATAAGGCCATTTCCGGACCGCATCTGCGTGCGGTGTGTCTGTGTCGGTTCGGTTACGAGCGAGTGGTTCGCCTCGTTTTCTTGTCAAACAGTCTCTCTGTCTCTCTCTATCTCTCTCTCTCTCTCTCACTCTCTCGGTGGCTGCATGTTGGTTGCTCTGTCCTCGTTTCAGTAACCCTCCCCTGATTCTTGACCTTCGATCGTTTCCCTGTAGGAGAGAACATAACACACTCGCTGCCTTCTATCTGTTAAATTTGTCAGATCTCCAAAGCGTTATCAGCAATACCCACTCGGAGCCGATTGATTGCTATTTAGATCTCAGTGATCGGCTGTTTCAATACCCACTTCAACCGCCGTCTTTTCTCAACTGGGTATCCTTTAGATCTCTCGTATAGCCGCTAGAAATGCTGGATCCAAGTGAAAAAGTGAGTGTGCGTTTATATTATCTAGCTTACTTCATTGAATTTGATCCATGATCCCGGTTCAAATCTCAGCTAATCGAGCTGTTTTTCCGTGTCGATTGTCTTGTCCAGGGATCAGAGGCAGGGGAAATAATAAGTCGGAAATTGCAGGAAGCGGAGAGTCAGCAGAAGAAAACTTGTGCTGATTGTGGAACTACAAAGACCCCTCTTTGGAGAGGCGGCCCAGCTGGCCCGAAGGTCCTGGATCGGGGGTTTTATTTGCTTTTTCTTTTTCTGGGGTTGTGATCTTTGATTTGGTCCTGATTCTTTGATCCAAATGCCTTATTGTGCAGTCATTGTGTAATGCTTGTGGCATCAGAAGTAGGAAAAAGAAAAGAGATGTTTTGGGTCTGACCAAGGCAGCCGCAAATGAGAAGAAACCAAGAAAAGGCGGCAGCAACAATCATCACAAGAATCATAGGCAGCAGCAGCTAGGCGACGGTCTAAAACAGAGGTTCTTGCCATTGGACGGAGAAGTTTTGATGCAAAGATCAACGGTGGATAGGCAGAGGAACAAGTTAGGAGAAGAAGAGCAAGCTGCAGTGTTGCTGATGGCTCTGTCCTACGGGTCGGTTTATGCCTAGGCTTTCTCAGTTGGGTGCCGCCGTTTAAGGCTAATAATGGAGATTAAGATTGTATTAGCTGACCAATTTTATTTAAGTGTATGTGGGTGGCTTTTCATATGTTCCTTTGTTAGCCTTTTTTTTTTTTTGAAAAAAGTCCTTTTTAGATGTTTTAAGTTTCCGGCTAACTGTACTTGTGATCTAGCAAAGAAATGGAGATTGGATTCTATTTTTCCGAACAAATCATGTAATATCCTTTCAGATTTCAATTTTCGTATGTATCTACTAATTTTTGACTCCTGCCCAAGATTGGATTTTCTGTTTTTTCGGATTTAAGGGTTCTTCCCTTTGATACGCTCGTTAATCTACCCACTCATACTAGGATCAATATTATTGCTGTATTCTCTACAATAATCGATGCCCCTATTATTATTATTTGCAAACAGCCAAAATGTAATTCTCGTGGATGGCACTGCGATTATCTTCTCCTGTGGATGGAATTATACCGCACTTTAGCGCGCGCACAACTACAAGAAGCTTAATTAAAACCAATTATTGATCAATAATTCTTCCACCCCTTTTTCCTTTTTTCCCTTCTTCGTCGAATTGTAGCCAAATGCAGTAATGAGAAGTTTTGGATTGCCATGCACTAGGACAGTTTTTAGGCTTTTAGCTCAAATAAGCAAGGAAAGAAAAAGTTTTTGGGTGGTGCCGTGGAGTGCGAGAGTTTATTGACAAATTCACTACAGACGCATCTAATCATCAATCAAATCAAAAGCCATTTTCATAAGTTTATAGTGGCCAAAAAAAGTTTTGTTAGCAAAGGTGAGAATGATAGAAAAGACGAATAGGAACATCAAGCTGCCAACTCACCGTTACAGTGTTAAAAAAAAATAATAAAAAAACAACAAAAAACAGAGGGAAAAGGTGTCTTTCGTCTCGAGAAGAAGAGGCAAAGAGAAGTTATTGCATTTCGAACATAATGAAGCAAGTGTCCTTAAGAGTCTCGAATCAAGCCCCTTGGGTGGTAGTTTATGTCATGTCCTGCTTAGTAGCTTACTACACGATTATTTCAGTTAATATCAAAATGAATGATCATGATTATTATTTTACAGAAAGTTCCGTTTGAAGCCGTGTCAATTTGCTTATGTTCTCTCCATTCTTCATATCTAATGAAATAACCAACCGTAACCCCTTTTAAAGCACGGCATACTTGAGCTGGGTTTGGTCTTGCCTTTTTTTTAGATGGGCGTCCTTGAGCTGGTTGCAAACTTGCAATGTAGACTTTTGTGGTAGACCCGTAGTCCACAGATGAATAAGTGGACACGCAGTGGAACTGAAACATGCTGGCCCAAAATCATTTGAACAAGAACAGGTGGAACTCGACGGCGATGGACTGGACCCACCCAGATGGACAAAAAACTCCATCCGTCGCAGTACCATGGGTCATAGCATCTCACAAAAATTCAAGTTAGGCTCTGGGTTGGCACAGAAAATTGAGCCGACATTGTTCTTTCGTTTTTTATTTTTTTTACTTTGATCAGTTTGGGCCTACACTCTTTACTGGCAGATCAGAGAACGGTAAGCGGTGTTTAATCCTGAACACTTCCTCCACGGCGTTTCTATGGGCCTTTGGGTTCCAACCGCCGAGCCAGGAAATTCGTGTTTTGTTGTTCATACAAAATTTTCCCCTCGTAACCGAAAGAAAAAAAAAAAAAAAATCCCCGCTGGCCATTTGTTTTGGGTGACTTTCTT
Source organism: Bruguiera parviflora (assembly GCA_019804595.1). NCBI lineage: Eukaryota > Viridiplantae > Streptophyta > Magnoliopsida > Malpighiales > Rhizophoraceae > Bruguiera > Bruguiera parviflora. Next base: position 2,645,743 of record CM034046.1, read on the forward strand.
TTATTAATCGTTGGCTCGGCTTCTATATATATATATATATATATTTTTTTTTAAATGTGGTTGTACCACTTGTCATTTTATTCAATGATTATAAATAAGAAAGTAAATAAATATTGCTCGCATTTCTTCCATTAAAAAAGAAAACAAATTGCTTCGCGTTTCTTGGATGCCTTTGCGCTACTTGTCCAAGACCCCACCATCCACTGATCCACCACCATGAATGCCATCCAGCCAATTGTCTCGGTATTTTGTCTCGTCGCTAAAATTTACAAAAAAGAAGTGCGGCTGTTTTGTCCCAATGGTCCCATGCCTAGGGCAGACTAAACCCTCGTCCTCCTCCTCCTCAATTACAGCCATATGAATACATTGTGCTTGTTTTCCTCGCCATTCCCGCACAGACAAAAGTTACCAGCAAACTACCATCGCTAGCTAGTTTCGTAACAATTCAGGGTTTTAATATTCCATCCACATTGTAGAAATGGTTGGTAGATCTAGTAAAGGTCCGTGATCAATGTGATCATGGTAGAGTTGGACGTCAAATCTACCACGATCACGGCCTTTTGTTTTACCTCAAAAATATTCAGGAGAACTTGCAAATGATGGCGAGGACCTAAATTCCCGACTACTCGAACGATGCCATCCGACAGTCGAATTCCGCGAAAGATTCAACTATAAAATAAAATAAAGAAACCCCCCCACCCCCTTCGACAAAAGAAAGACGGACTGATAAAAGGATGAGTCTTGTACATAAAAAAAATAAAAAAAAAAAACTATAACAAAGAAAGACGTCACTTTACCGTCACACGAGATGGGCAAAAATGTGGTACAATTCACCATCGTAAAAGCAAAAGAGAAAAAGAAATAGCCCAAAGGAGGCACGATTTGTGGGGGATGGCACTGTCTCGGGGTAAGGCGTCTCAAGTTTTGGGTTGGCACATGGCCTGTTGGTGACGCTCCCCAATAATAGACACCCATTTCTAGTGGCCAACAGTTACCAAAAGTTCGTTACCCGAGTTTCGGTCACCCATTGGCGTGCCGGAACAGGGAAAATCAGGTACCATAGCAGCAGATCACGAGCTGATTGGATGAGACCATCGTCTTCAGAGGGTCTGTCATCGAGAACCTCATTCCTAACCAGTTTCAATTATGCTTTGCCAGCTCCGCAATTATTATAAGCACGTAAATCGTCAATACGATGATTATTATTTTTATAAATTAAAATTAAACTTACTTGTTTCGTATTTATTTAATTTTTTTATAGTAAAAAATCGATCTTATTGAATCGATATTTATAAATTTAAAATTTAAAAACTGTCATCGAATCAAGTTAAATATTCATTAAAGAAAAATCGGGGGGCCAATATGGAATTCACGATGAGAGCATCAGGAAAGGCTGATGTAAGTTTTAACTCATCATTGCAATTATATAATAAAATAAAAACGCAAAAAATAAAAAACCAGGAAACAAAGAGCAATTGCTGGCTATGTGATAAAGAATTCGCTAACTTTTAACACAACATTAAATCTAACTATCTTGAATCTTACAAAATAAGGCAGCTTTGTCGCCGTTGGACAATGTCTACCTCCACGCTGCAAAAGATTACGAGCACTCTTCCTAACCCGAGTCATGTGACAGAGTTGTTAGTGTGGGATATGATTAGAGGTCATAAAGAGTGGAGCCCCCGGGCCCTCCTGGTACGAAAAGTAAGTTAAATCTGAGAAATCACGAGCTAATTCTTGAGAAGCAGGAACTTCATGAAGATTACAATTTTTCAACCTCGTTTAAGTCTCAGTAGAATTGAATCACCCGGAATTTCTTTTCATATTCGTGACATCAAGAGAGAGAAATGAAAGAGAGAGAGAGAGAGAGAGAGAGAGAGAGAGCACAGGACCACCGTGTCACCGACAGTGTGGCACTAATGGAGCTTAAATATTGCTCAAATATCAGGAAGGTTGATTACCATTCGCCAAAATAAAATAAAATACAATAAAGTAAAAAGAACAGTTGCTAGTCACTGGTTTCAATTTTATTTAGAATTATTAAGCAAAACAAGATTTGTAGATACAAATTGTCAGACAAATGACAGATCATTCTACGGCAAAGGGAGTCAGAGAGATACGGAAACAGTTGAGAGAAGAAAAGATTATTACTTCTCTAATTGCTCATAATTTCCAGATTTCTGTGCCAAAGGAACCCTGTACTTCTCCTTTGATTCCAATTTCGAAAGCTAAAAGTGAAAAGACAGAAGTGCTTTTCTGAGGCCGTAGCAACTCCATTTCTCTTCTTTCTTCCACTTTTTGTCTTGGCGAAGAACGTGATATCAAGACTCGATCTTTATCTCAGCTGCAAATTTCAAGATCTGCCAATCTGCCGCATTATTTCACTTTCTTTAAGGCCATAGTAAGTCTTGTTAAAATAAAGAGAGTAAAACAACGATCCCCATAGAAAATACGTAAGAAAGAGAGGCCTTAAACTTCATGCAGCCAGAGATGTTGGAAGGCGGAGGGTTATAATAATAAAAGGGGAAGTAAGGAACAATTGGGTTAGGAGGCGGGGGTCCGCGGAAGTTCTTGTAGGTTTGCGGCGGGTAATAACTGCTACCAGTTTCACCACCCTTTGGTGTTGGCGGTGAGGAGTAGGTGTAAGGGGAAGAAGGTGGTGGCGGAGAGTAGTAGGTAGAGCCGCCCGAGGGTGGGGTGCTTGGTGTAGAAGGTGGGGGTGGAGAATAGTAGGAAGAGCCGCCCGAGGGTGGGGTGCTTGGTGGAGACGGTGGTGGTGGGCAGTTGGAGCTGGTAGGAGTTGGCGGCGGGGGCGGGGGCCTTAATGATGGCGGCGGGGGCGAAGGCACTGGGTCGCAACAATTGGAGCACGTTGTGCAAGCGGTCTGGTCCAACATTCTTGGTTTTGGGATTGAGATTTGTGAGGACATGGCGGAGGGTAGTACTAAGAGAAGAGCCAGAACAGAGAGTGCAAAATTGTGGGCAATTTCCATTTTCGGAAAGAATTGCATGTGACTACCTTTGATAGTTGAGACCTTAAAGAACAGTTGGATTGTAAAATGTAGAACAAGAACACCGAGAACAAGAAGGATTCTTGAGAAAATTCAGACGGGATGAAATTACTGGTAGGGAATAGGGAGTGCGAAGAGAGAGGACAGTGAACAGCAATTAGTGAGCCTTGAAAAGCCACCGCCCTTTTTATCTTTTCCTCTGCAAGTGTCCCTTGGCTTAGAGGCTACACCAAACAGCGTCATATCGTCCTTTTATGGCCAATAAATAAAGAAAAAAAAAAGTTAAATTAAACTGCAAAGGAGGATTAAAATAAACGGGGGCCTCAAATTCTAAAAGATGAAACTGACCCCGTTTTCCTTACTGCGGCAGCCTCGCTTTTAACGCGCATTAATTGGAAGGCATCTTTGAGAAGTTGGAAGTCGGAAGGTTAATCGTCGGACCTTGCGGTGAAGCAAAAGTCTTATGGGCCTCAATGGACCGTAGGGACGCGAGCGAGTGTTTGTTTGGGTTATAAACTTGGAAAAAGTGGACACGAGAACGGTGAAATCGGTGGAAATTTTAAAGTAAATTCGGGACGGAGAGTCATGAAAGGTGGCTTGACCGGTAAACAGATGTTCCCACTCGGGGAAATCACAGTGGCTGGAACATTGCGGATCAGGGTTACACGTAAACAAGACGCAAGCTCCACGTGGCGGCAGCCCTCGTTCGCTGGTACGAAGGACTTAAAAGTGGGCGGTGGCCAAGTTGTTCACAATTACTTCACATCCCATCCCTCTCCATTCCAAGCAGCTGTAATACCCCTGAAGCTGGCAGTGAAGGTTCCTCGGCACATTTTACGCATGGTAAAATGCAAGACAGATATATGATTTTCACATGTGCCTCTTGCAAATAATTGAAATACATCTGACCAAAACAGTCAAGGCGTGAAGTGTGTGCTCCCATCCGATTCAATTTTGAAGATTTCCTGTTTAAAAAAAAAAAAAAGGTTACGCACACGCAATTAAATAAATAAATGATAGATATAAAAAAATATAAATGAATTATTTTTTATTATTATTAATATTAAACATAAGATTAAGAGTAAAAAAATTATTTTGATACCATCTTGTGACACCACGGTGACACTGGTCTCGCTATATTTTGGTACAAACTATAGCAATATTGGATTGCCACGCAACTCCTTTGAGCACTGTGCTGCTCGTGAATTTCTCTCTCTTCCCCTCATTCATATGAACAACGTGGTTATGATATGGCACAAACCCCAGTTCATTGTTTTTTTTTTTCTTTTCTTTTCTTGAGAATTAAAGAAGAGAAATTTCAAACTGGGCATGCTCTACTCTGAGCAAATTTGAATACCCAATCTGCTATTCGGTTCAGCTCCGGTAACATGGATTTGGGTTTATTACATTGAATTCAACACTTTCCCCATAACTTTCGGAAATTAGAACAAAAAACGATGTTATTTTTTTGATATGCAACTTGTGAATCGCGGGGAGGGGCAGCACATCAATTTTTGAACAACTTTACCGGATGGATCGCGGGGTGGGGCAGTTCTTCGAGGCATGATTGTGTATCATTCACTGCACAAAAATCTTGGACCCCAGTCTAAGAAAGAAGCCGAATCACATGCATTTTTTGGTTGACAGCTTGACATTAATTGGCATTGCTCTTGGTCTGGGTTTCTGAGGAAAGAATTTTCAGTGTACTCTATTCTCATCCCACATGCCTCCGTACAGTGATACGTGTAATTTATATCTAGATAAACTCTTTGCAGTCGAAGAAGGAAATTAATACTTACCATATGCCGAAGAAGGAAATTAATACTCACCCTGTTGAGTAAGTGACAAGTACATCACTTGATTCGGTGAGAGAGAGATTCCGCGTGAGAGAATATCACGATCTTTTATTTATAAGATCAAACGATACAATAAATGTAAGAAGTCCGTAGAAATCTCCTAAAGAAAAATAATATAACGAATATAGAAAATTCTAGAAAAGGGTAGCATCACGAAATATATATCATGTAATAAATATTAGTATATATAGGTAGTTAAAAATTAAAGAGATGTAATATTTATTGTTGAATTAAAAAAAAATTTAACGAATCATAATTTTTTTAATACTCGTATAAAAAAAATCTCATTCTCTTTATTTATTTATACCGCTTAATTAATAAGTGAAACATATTTTTAAAAATATTGAATGAATATTTAACTAATTTAATTATAAAGTTTGGCATTATTCCGAGGGATTTGCAATTGTGGCCTCTGCATTTGAAGAGAAAAGGCAATTATTGTAGAAGGCTTGTTTTTTTTTTTTTTTTTTTTTGGGGTTGGTTGGTTGGTTGGTTATAAGGGGTACCGAAAGACAAATAAAAAGAGAATAAAATCATTAGAACTCGAATATAAAATCAATAAATTCAAACAGAAATTCACCAGTTGTGCCAAACCCATAAGCACAGAACCGAAGAATGGATTCTAAGAGGCTCGAAATGGTATCTCATAGCTGATAATCCGACAATCGCCGAGACTGGCCCTTAGGCCGAATGCACAGTCAAATGGCCCATATAGCCATAAGTTGATATATGGGCTGCTCTCGCGAGAATCAATGGATGATTTCCGAAGCAGAGAATTCTTTGCACTCGTTAATGGGGGACACAATAATAGATGACTTCGGCTTTATTGCACAGCACGGCTTAGCTATGCGATGTGTGCTTCTAAGCCTTCGGCACACTCAATATTTTCATTTTCTTTCTTTTTTAAAGCCTTTTACTTACACTTCAATATCTCCAATTTTGAAATAAGAAAAAAAAAATGCAAGAGAAAAATCTGCACACATCCCATGAATCCGTAACCGCGTAACGGAATCACCCGAATCACCACGTATTGGAAGCGAAAATCGATGAGTTTGGAGCAAAATTTCAATGCCAAAATCCGAAACATGAACTTGGAAGTAGGGGGGTGACACTGTTTCGTCCGGAACCGATTTTGAATCAGATCGAGCGAGAATTTGACTTAAAATTTGAATTGATTCTACGGTTTTACGTACAATCCCAAATGTTAAAACGGAACGATTCAACTATAAATCCGAAATAAAACCGAAATTTAATTAAAATCAAAATCAAACCATCTTAATAGTATACACTCAATTGAACCCCCCCCCCCCAAAATGGGTAAAGATATCCCCCCGTTGGCACTAAAATTTGCTTTTATTGGAAGAAAAAATGTAGGTGACTTAAAAATAATGAACTTAAATAAATAATATATATATATATATATATGAAGAATTAAATTTTAAAATTAAAATTAAAAATACAGTAATTTTACTACTAGACTTTATAAATAGTATAATAATAATATAAAATGTTGTATTTATAATATAAAAATTATTTATATTCACATAAATTTATTATTTTTAAATTAATATAATTAAATGCAACAGAGAAAAGAACGAGAACAAGAATTTATGGCTGGAATAGTATCAGGAGCCAACAAATGTATTATGTACATGGAGGTACATCTCCTAAATTAGAAATATGAATTGAAATTAACAAACAAAATCAAACTTAATCTGTTATTAGAGTTAGAAAGCTCCTACAAATTCTGTAGACATCTAAAGATTCATCTCCACAACATCCGCACAAGGATGCTAAAATTAGTTGCCTACCGCTTGATTTTCCAGCCAGCGTCGCAGCCAAAAATCTACATGTACGCCTTTGCAAATCTGGCAGCAGTTTCTTCTAAGCTTCACAAACCTCGACTTTGAATTTCGTGGATATACGGTCATTCATAACCTACTATTCACAAAGGGATGTGGCCAAATGAAATTAAGCAATTCTGTCTCCCGAGGAAAGGCATTAAACGTGACTTGTCACCCTTTGCTTCGGGAGACAGAAATCAAATTCCCATGTAGCAGCAGGTATATGTACACTGGACACGACAATGACAGGGAGAACTTAGCACGAGAATGTCCTACGCTAGAATGTTGTCCATGGCATAGCCGTCAAAGTCCAATTCATTTTCAGCTGCCGCAATGCCTCCCTGCTGCTGCAAGAATGACAAAACATTTCAGACTACTAACTAAAAGCCCCCCCCTGCTCTGGACACAACTTTCTAAAGATAAAAACATTTTAAGATGACATGCAGATAGACTAACCTGTTTGAGAAGTGCACTCATGAGATCATCCTGACCAAACTGTTCAGGAAAGACAATAGTCTGGGAGCTTGCATCAGCTCTTTCAGTCTTAACCCTTACAGTGCTGTCCGTGAAAAGAGTATTGAGATGTTGTCCAACACCTTGTGGGTTGATATGATCAGCTGCGTCACCAGGAGAAAATATTGGCCTTCCTATGGCAGATGTGTTTCTGTTCTGTCCATTCCTTTGGCTAGAAGGAAATCCTAGAGGTAAAGCTGATGGTCCAATGTCGAGGCCGCCTTGCAAAGAATTGGGTTGGGGAGAGGCATTGAAAGTCAAGCCTACATTTTGCAATTCCCACTCGTTGGACTTCTGCTGATGCAAATCACTAAAGATATCGTAACTTGGCATGAATCCACCACTCACTTTCATCTCTGAGTTGAACTCCTCTTGGAATGCCCCTTTAGATGCGAGACTGGATATCCCCAGAGTGCTTCCAAGAGAAAAAACATTGCCAGCGAGTTCTGCTGAGTTGTTCAAGGGGCCATTTAACATTGAAGAAGATTGTGACACTGGATTATATGCCGTCCCTCTCCCATTTTCAGCCAATCCATTTCTTGCCAAGAAACCACCGGTAATTGAATTAGATATCATAGGCTGCCCTACAGATGATGGAAGCCTGGGAACATGTCTGCTTGCATTTTCATTTAACATTGACATTCTTGACTGTGGTTGAGACATATGCATCACCAATGAGTTAGACTGACCACCCTGGCCTCCTTGTGAACTCACTTGCACATTTATGCTCCCAAGGGATTGTGCTGAATGGTGCAAACTGGCAAGCTTCTTTGGCTCCATGGTTGTTGGGATTCCATGAACTAAATTCATTTGCCTACCGCTGCTCAAATGTTGCTGGTGCTGTTGCCCCTCTCCATATCTTAGTTTTGGATTTTCAAAGCTGAAGAGGCTCCTTTGATCTGCAACAGGCATAAGCATTCTAGGCTTTGGTGATGATCGACCAGGTCCTGCTGCTTGAAGTGTGGCAAGACTCTGTGCGGGGAGTTGACCAGTGGCAGCAAGAGTTTGTAGGTCCAGTCCATCGAGTGCAGACAATTCCCCATAAGTTGGATCTTGAGGACTAATAAAGGAGTTGCTCATATTGCTTGGGTGGTGTGAAACCCCACTTAACCTTCTAAGATATAATCGATATTTCTGTACCATAGAAACAATAGTCAGGATGTAAAGGAAAGCAATGCCTGGCAAGGCACTTTTGCTAGCATAGAAAAGATGTCCAACAGTAACTTTATGCATTTGAATCTACCCATACTTGAAATATTTTATGTGGCATATGTGTGCCATACCTGAAGGTGGCTAGCAACATTTTCTCTGGTAAGCACAGGAACATTCATCAACTCGAGAATTTTCTTTGGAACAGCTTCTGTATTCACAGACCAGAGACATGGTAATGTAAAAGGACAGTAATGTGTGGAATAGTTGAAGATTATCTGACATCAAATTTTATCATCATAATAAATAAAAAAATAGTGCAATAAACATGGCGAGCCATTAAATGAGGGCTATAACAATCCAAAGGTATGAGTCATGTATGTCAGTGAACGATGTACCGACAGTCTTGTTGTTGACTTATAATCTAATGCCCCCAAAATTTCTCTGGCATTATCCTGAAAGTTCCTAATCAATCTATAGCAGTTCTGCAGTTGCAGAATGCAGTGTTCAAGGTACAGTATGGCTAGATAAAAATGAGTATCAGCAAATTGAACAAAAGGGCTAAAGATACATACTGTCAATGCCAAGTTGATTAACTGCCGCAACGAATTGCTGATGGAGCTCAATTGACCAAACAACACGTGGCTTCTTTAATGCGGATGTCTCATCTCTGTCTTCTGTTTCTTCTTCTTCATCCTTCCTCTTCTTCAAGTTCCTCCAATTGCCTTCATTTGCTGAGGATGTGTAATCAGCATCTTCAGATTGCTTCTGCTGTCTATCTCCCTCTTCTGCGCTTCCTGATTGCTCCAGTTCCTTCCACTCATTCTTTCTCTTGCGAACAACATGCTGCCATATGTTCTTCAGTGCCTCAATACGGACTGGCTTAATCAAGTAGTCACAAGCACCATGAGTGACACCCTTCATAACAACACTTTTCCCATCATCCGCTGACATCACTGTTTGATTCACAAATCACGTATGGGACACTACATCAATGTAAAACTGCGAGGAGATCAAGCCAACTGGAAGTTATTGCAGTTGGATACTTACTAATAACAGGCAGATCCATCTCCAGCCCAATGTCCTCAAGCAGTTTAAAACCATCCATGTCAGGCATGTGTACATCACTGATAACAATATCATACCCGTTCTTGTTCTCTCGAAGCAAGGACAAGGCAATCTCTGCTCGATTGCATTTTGTAACTGAATAGTCCCACACAAACAAAATCAATCAATAAAATTACACAAGCACGCGCCCCCAATTTCTCATACGCACACATCCACAAGTATGCTACGTCAAACCAAGTTAAGAATTTGCGCACTACCCACAACTTCATTCAGCTTACTAACGACAGCTCAAAGTACGAGATTGTGAGATAGAATTCACAAGTCTAAACCAGGTCAATTGTTCTTTTCTCTTACGCATATTCATACCAAAACCGTCAAGTAGCAGAATAAATGATCACTGCCATGTTTTGTGCATGTCATGATTCACAAAAAATAACAATAAAAAAAAAGATCATAACCCGTGTCTCGGAGCACAAAAAGGATATAGTAGCACAACTCAAGGAACCATACAAGAAAGAATAACTAAAGTTCGCGAAATTCTTGCAGTACCTTCATAAAGACAGGTCCTGAGCATCTTCTCCAAGATCATGAGGCAAGTTGGATCATCATCAACAACCAAGACCCGCAGGCCGGCCGGAAACTGATCGGAAACCATATCCCCGGCTTTCCAGGAAACACTAGAAGTAGCCGTTGACATGAATCCCTTGGCGTTGCTCAGATTCATAGCACAAAAACCTGGATCCCACAGCAACAAAACAGACAAAAGAAAGCACTAAAAAAAAAAAAAAAGGGACACACAATTCACATACTTGGACTTGAACTCAGCATCAAAACACTGACACCCAGTTGGGAACTGAACGAACCCAGTTGAAATACTCAGGAATTTGAGGGAAGGGGGGGGGGAATTTTGGATTTATTAGAAGAGAAAAAGAATTGAAAGGTATATTATTTTTGCTTCATATGGGGATTGAAAAAAGCTTTTGAAGGGCACATGGCTTGCTTGCATCGGCTTCAAGCTGAATTTCTCTGCTTTCTTGGGCCAATAATATTTTTTGTTATTGGATTTTATTAAACCCTTCTTCTTCTTCTTCTTCTTCTTCTTCTTCTTTTATTTATTTTTTTAAATTATTATTATTTTGACGACTAATTTATTCAAGAGTGGGTCAGTCCTGGAAGAGTGGATCCAGCTCACACATGAAATGTAACTAACCCCACCGCGTCTCTGCAACAATCTTTACTCTCTAACAGCACAACAAAAACCCAACGTTAAAGTTGGTCTTTCATTTGCTTCCAACTTCACACCGTGTTTCTTTTTGTTCTGTTTTTTTATTATTATTATTATTATTTAAAATTTTATAAGTAAAAGGGACAGTAGCACCATTTCTTCAACAACAACAAAAAAGAAAAAGAAAAAGAAAAAAGAAAGATAAACGAATAAATATTTTAAATCACTAAACCACAATAATAAATGAATTTCAGTATGTTTCGAGTACCTTTGTCTCCTTCCCTTTTTCCTTCGTTTTCTGGTTTTTCTTCTTCTTCTTTTTTTTTTTTTTTTTTGGGTGGTCAATTTGTCAACGCAGGATTTCCGGCTACCATTTTTTTCTCACCTAAGACCCGGTCCTTCGTCCCCTTCTCATTGGTCAATTTTCCTTCAAACCTTTTCCGTCGGATCCTTTTCCTTTCTCTTAAAATAAAAATAAATAAATAAAAATTTAAGCAGAGAATATTAGTGGAAGTTTTGTTTGGAATTTCACATTCCTTTGTTGTTGTTATTTTCTTTTTCGTTTTTTTGGGTTAGAAACTAAACGCAAAAAAGGAAAATTACCGACTGTGTACAGCTGGATTAAAAGCTCGGGCTTGAATTTGAAAATTCATCAATGCCCGGCTCTAATTTCACAATCTTTGTACCGTCCCAGCATCGCTTTCTTTGTTTTTTGAACCTCGAAAACGAAAAAGTCATTTGGGTTTTACCACTCTAGTTAGGTAGTGTGGAAAAAGTGAAGTCGTTGTCAATAGAATTGATGGTTTGCACGTTCTGTACTTGCATGGCTGCAATTTTCTTTGGCCCCATATGACTCCCTCGTGAATATCTCACAAAATTTGGCATCAGTATTGAACAATTGATCGCGCGCACACACACGGACACACAAAAAGGCCTTTTGTGATATGATTTGTGAGAGGTATCAAATAAGGGTCACGTTTGTTTCAAGTTTCTACATAATAAAAGTTTTCTGATTTGCATTTTTCTGGTCATGATCTGAGTGTTCATTTAATTCTGGCTGACAGATGTCCCTTTTATTAGGCAGATACAAGTGGTGTAGGTTCTTTTTTCAGACACTTTTGATGTTTTTGCTATTTAAATTCTGATGTATCCAAAAAATGGATTCAACCTATAAGGGAAACAAATTGAAAACTAAAAACATAAATCTACCAGCTGTACCCATCCATCTACATTATTCGAAAATTGTGAACGCGGCGACGTTGTTTTAAGCAAATATATTTATGTACTGCAAAATAACCGGTGGCAGTATGGGGTTGATTTTGGTTTCCACTTTCAAGTTTCAAGCTTTCCATATATATTCACGCAGCAGTCAAGTACATTTCTTTTTTCCATTTTAGGTGTTATTTGGATTTACAAAAAAAAAAAAAAAAAGATTCTCTGCTTCTTTGCATTCCATGTTGGTGGAAAAGGAAGAAAAGTAAAGACAACCAAACTGGTCCTTACCGATTCCCCGTGACAAGCCCAGCAAACGGAGCCGAAGGGAAATGGGCATCACATCCAAACATCTTTCTTTTCCCCCATTTGAAGCTCTTCTTTTTGAGTCCTTCCGATTGGAACACTTCATCAGTTTTTAGTTTTTACCTCTTCCTACCTTGCCCCCAAGCTGACACGTTTTCATCCTCTCCACCTCTTCCGTCCTCTTTATGTTATTTTTTCCAGTCCTTGATATGTTAGGTTGTTAATAGCACGTTTTGCTTCCCAGGGGAGAAAAAAGAAGTTAAATTGATTTTTGGGAAAAAGCTAGACTTTCTTTGAACAATAATCCCACGTAAATGTTACAAATTTCTGATCGCTTTCATTGGTTTCTCAAACGTGAACATTAAAAACACGAATTGGGTATAATTTTATTATTATTATTATTATTATTTTATTTTTACTGGGTTTACGCAATAAGTAACGGGATAGCTTGCTTTTTCCACTAATTCACCGCGAGAAAAGCCGTGGAATTGATAAGTAGGACACCACAAACGTATATTCTCCGTACACCTTTTCTCTCACTTTCACTGTCAAAAACCTCTGCTTTTTAAAAAAAAAAAAAAGAATTTTTTTGAGCTCTGGGCTTTGAGAGCTCCAATAAATCTTTTTTTTTTTTGTTTTTCTAAAAAAGGGGGGGGCCTCTGACCAGGCAGCGTGCAATTCCAAACGGTTACTAAGTGTCACATATCGCTTTAATTAATTGTCTCAGTTTCCCAACAGATTTCACAAAATCTTTAAAGTGAATGAATGATTTAATAATAATTGTTTATTGTGCTTGGTTTTAGCTTTTCATCCGGGGGGGGGGCATGCTTTTAAGGTAAAATGGGATACGTGAAGCCTCGAGCATATTCTAGTTCACGCGCGGATTAAACTAACAATCTGCTTTAGTAGGGTTTTCAGGTGATTGGGAGCGCCCCCCCCCCCCGGCCACGTGGCGTCCCGTGGAAGTTGGAGAAAAGTTGGATCGACTTCTCCCAACTTTTCCTGGCCTCATCTCTTTAAAACGTGTTTGCACTCTTCCCTTTTGAATGATGAATGCCATTTTCGAGCTAACAGATCACCTTTAGGACGTGTTCATGCCAGATACAGCAATATAATTATTGTGCTAATTTGAAGTTTAGTTTGTTTTTTTTTTTTTTTTTTGGGTTATTGTTTGTGTTTTTCACTCAACTTTCCCATTTTCTAACCTTTGGCGGGTGTTTAATCTCTATGCATCCCGATGCATATTTGCTAGCAAATAGGGCAGCCAAGTTGTTTTTGTTTTTTTTTTTTTCTTCTGATAATTCATTTGTGACGCGCGCGAGAAATTAAGAAATTTTTCTAGCGGTGGAGGTAAGTGGAAGAATAACAATTTGTGTTGAGGTGTTGTGCTCGATATGGTGCTCTAGACGTCAGACATTTTAAACTTGGTTTGCTTCAATTCCAAAAAATAAAAAATTAAAAAAAACGATGCGCCAATTTCCATCAATCCATTTCATTCGGATAACGAAAGGCTTATACTGTACCAAAAAAAAATCAAATTATATATATATATATATATATATAATGTATTTTTTATTAATTTGTATTTAAAATTTTCACTTTCTTTATTCAATTTAAAATTTAAAATTAATATATAATATTAAAATTTAAATTTATTAATACTCAAATTAAATTTTATAAAAAAATATTTATATTTAGTAATATTTAATGATGATAATTAATAATAAATTTAATAAATAAATAAATATTAATTTTGAATTAAAATATAATAATTAATATATTCATAATATATTTTTTTATTAAAAAAAGTTTATAGAGATATTTTATTTCAAAATCATTGATTTGGCTCCAACGCTAAAAAAAGTTTAAAATTTTAGTCATGCTTACGATCGCAACACCACGGTGGGCTCCAACAGAGGTTGGACTGGGCCTCCTCTCCGCCCAGAGCCTCGAGACCACATCGGTCAGACTGGAAAGAGCCCTCCGGCTGGGGGAGAGGGACGCACTCCCTTCGCCTAAACCTTGTACTGATTTGACAGTGGTTATATAATTTATTAGCGTTGAAATTATTTTTAAAATTAAAAGTCTTAATTTCATATTTAATTCAGAGTAGATTGACTGAACAAAATATTAAACCCATTTTATGAAACGAGAGAAATTTCTCATTATAAAAAATTATTTAAATTATTCAAAAATCTTGTTTTACTAAGAATAAAAAATCGTAAATAATGTAATTAATTGTTTTTTACTTTTAAATTTAACGGTTTAAAATCAAATAAGTAGTAGTAGAATAATGATATATTCTTAAATTGAGTCCATCGTCTGCCATTAATATAAACCAAATAGGAATAATTGTAAGATAATATTTTATTAAAGTTATAATTTATTTGACATATGTAAATAGTATACTTATTTTTTTATAAATTAAAAAATATATTATCATATTTTTTAAAAACTAGATAGGCAGGATGAAATTTAGAGTTTAAATTACATATATTACTTTGAAGTTCGAAGTTTAGATACAATTATCGAACGAAAAAGTAGAAAACCCTCGTGGTCAAATTGGACGGTCGGTCCAATTTCAATGTGTAAAACTCCGGTTATAGTGACATGGGGACTCGCTATCGTCATTGTACATTAGGAGGGGCACGTGGCAGTCGATGAAACTCTTGCTGCCAGACACCCAGCCAGGCACGTGAACGTGAGCGTGATCAATCTCTTTCTTTGAATGAAAATTATTGAAGTGGAGCACGAAATTACCTACCGTGATGGGTGCTCTACGTGTCCTATTTGGAATTATATCCGCGTCTACCCTACGTAGCACACTCCGCTAGGCTCGCGAGCGAGTTGGTCCAGTCAATATGATTGTCCCGAAACGAAGATTCCCCGATGGAGCCGAAATCGCCGCCGACCAAGTCCAGAGAAAGAATGTGATCAAATTGAAAGGATGCCCCAATCTAGTGGGAACAGTTGCACCGGGAGAGTATCATATTATTCTTGAGTTTTGTCTTCAGATTTAGGTCAGACCTAGTGTCCATGCTTGTAAGATGAATCTGGACACTTAATTTGCTTAACCAAGGTTGAACTGGAGTGCCGCTTGACGTAAAGACTCAACATCTCCTATTATTCGTCGGAAAGAGCTACTGAGCCCGGATGAAGAACGGCACAGATCTTGAATTGGAAAGGGGCCTTCTGGAGAGCCGGACAATGACGACACCGTGGGAAGTCATTAAGCACGCCTCTCCCGGGCAGGCAACTTGTAGGTACGTGTATAACGAGATCGACGCAATTGCCCTGTTCCGGAGTAGTCCCTTCCATGCGGGCAATAGAAAAGTACAGGCTCCCACATGGACTTCGACACTCAGCTTCAACTCGTGCCCCGTAGACTAGGCAAGCAATTAGCAAAATTGATTTTCTGATGTGTGTGCCGTAAGGCACGTGCAGTGGAAGGGCGAGGCAGCCTTGTTGCACGCAGCATTTTGCCTAGTCTTCGTTTGTAGTTATGAATATATGATGCTCAAATTGCATGTAAGATATTCTTTCTAGTCCGTCTCGCAAATGAGAGGACAAGATAGAAATTTGAATTAGAATTTGTCAGCAATATTAAGTCTCTTTTTGTTGCCAGACACAAGACTAAAAAATCTTAAAATAATGTAAAAGTGCCTAAAAATACATGTATCTTAAAACTTCTATCAAAAATCAATAAAAATACTCGTTAAAATTTTCTTAACAAAATTATAATTATTGTATTTTATAATATTTTTAATAAATATTTAATTATAGTTGCATATTAAAAAATTAAAAATATTATAAATTAATTATTTTTTTATTTATAAATACTTTTGATAACTACACAACAATATGATACCCCCTTTTTTTTTCTTTTCAACATTTTCAATTCTCTTTTACTCACCCTTTTGACATTTTCGCCGATTCTCTCTCTCGAATTCTCTAAGCTTTTGTTTTTTTCGTAAATTTGACTGAAGTTCCGTGACACCGTACCCCCTCGGGGGGTCTCGTGGCCATGGTTGGCCAAGTCAACGACCAGCACTGGACGGTGGATGTTCTTACGCATTGTCCCCAAATGGGTAGTGGCGTCCAAAAAAAGTAGCTACGAGTCGCTGAAAAGTACAATAGAGCCCAGATACTGGGCGAATTAACCAAGTTCGGCAGCGAGCACCATTTCTCTCGCCCGGATAATGGCCCATTAAATGAAACGTAGCCCATTAATTACTTATTCCACAATCAATCATCTGGTTCGATTTTGTTGCGGGAGAAACCGTGCTTTTGGTTGGTGGCTGGCTAGATAACGTGGTTATCCTCTAGAAATCCAATCATACGATTTACGGGCCGGGTGGGCCCAAACGAATCATCGAAAGCAATTTCAATTTTAACAGGCATTTTACCAAAATGCCAAAAACGTAATAATAAAGTAGCGGCGGAGTTGCTCCCTTTTTGAGAGTCGAACTTCGAAGCTGCCACTCGCTAAAGAGTCGCTCTGACCAAGTGAACTACGACGACTTTCCGAGATGTTGTCGCAACTAAATCATAATAACACATCCAAATTTCTTTTTTATCTCTCTCTCTTTCTCTCTCTCTCTCTTACAATTTCCTCGTCCTTTCCTTGAAAGTCTTCATTTCATTACACATCTCCTCTGTCGGTCTTCTTTGTATGCAACAGTGGGCCGGGGGGGGGGGGCCTTTTCGCCCGATTTCAGTGAACCATCGTCTGAAATTTCTGAACATACCGACGAAACTCCAATAAAGCTCCATTCTGACCACCCTCCGGCACCGCCCTCAAGTTAGCCAGTTAAGAATCGACAGGGAAATAGGAAAATATGGCTTCGGATTCATGGAGCTCTCGCTCATCTGCTCATTCTTCAAGACGGTACCACCTTTCTCGATCAGGTCGGTCCGTTCGAAAACGTTTCCTCGTTTCCCACAATGCCCCCTCTCTCTCTTTTTCTGGGATTTTCTGGGTTTCTGTTTTTTCTTTTTCTTTTTCTTTGGCTAATTTGGTTTTTTTGTTTTTTTGTTGGTTAATGGTCTTAGATCTGTATGAAGAGAATGATATGGACGATGATTTGAGAGCCGAGTTTCTCTGTCCGTTTTGCGCTGAAGATTTCGACGTTGTCGGACTTTGTTGTCACATCGACGAAGAGCACCCAGTTGAAGCCAAGAACGGGGTATTCTTTGTTTTTTTCTTCTTCTTTTTCCTCTTTCAAAACAATGTTTTGGGATTTTTAGATTGCTTTGGTTTTGGCACTTTCAGTAAACTCTTCTGTTTTTCGCTTCTTTGAGTTGTTTCAAGTACTAGGGTTCGGATTTTGGGAATTTAGATTCTATTTTTAGTAGATTTCTTCGCCCGTGGGGGTGGGGTTGGGCTGGCTTTTGAATATTTCCGGTGATTTACGTGTTACTTAAGCATGGCGCTAAAAAAAATAGTTGGGTTAGTTTAGTTATGGATTCTTATTTTCTATTTTCAGCATGCTTTTTATAATTTCCATGATATTTGCCAAGAACAGAAATGGTTGGCTTAGTTTATTGGATATGGGTTTGAGTACAAGGTTCACACATTGTAGGATCTGGCAAAAGGGAAAGCTCCGAGTATGTCACGTTTTAATGAATGAAGTGATTTTACTCTTATTTTGTTTTTTTTTTTCTCTACTCTTTAGTACTCAGATCATCTGCGCATTTCAGTTTTCGGTAACAGGTTGCAATGACGTGAGTTATTGTTCTTTGAATTTTCTGTTTCAGGTTTGTCCAGTTTGTGGCAAAAGGGTGGGAATGGATATCGTTAGCCACATTACCATGCAACACGGGAACTTCTTTAAGATATCCTTTTTTTCGGTTTTTGGCTTACATTTCGTATTTTTTCATGCGTATCCTCTCTCTATCATTGTTGGTTACCTTTGAGGGTCTGTAGTTTCTTGACTATAAAATACGTACAGCGCAAAAGGAGATTGCGCAAGGGGGGATCTAGCTCAGCATTTTCAATGTTGAAAAAGGAATTGCGAGAAGGAAGCTTGCAATCTCTTCTTAGGGGATCTTCATTCTTTGTTTCTTCCTCCAATGCAGAGCCTGATCCATTGCTGTCCTCATTCATTTTCAATCCACCTTGTCCTAACAGTACACAGAGTGTAGACCTTATTTCATCTGTTGAAGCAAGCTCAATTAAGAGCTCCACAAATGACGAGATTCAAGAAAGGTATGATTAATAGTGCCTTATTTTGTTTCAATTTTCTTTTAATTGGTTCCTTCTCGGATTGCAAGAGAGGTGTATGGACATTTTCCTCTTCAGATTTTCTAATATCAGTCTAATTACGACAGGAATGTTCAAAAGTCGACGCTGTCCGACGAAGACCAAGAGGAGAAGTCTCGCAGGTGTGAATTTATCCAGGGGTTATTGATGTCGACCATTCTCGATGATAAATTATGAGTTTGGAAGAGGTAGCCCCGGAGGAAAGTCAGGTTGTGTAAAAGTATTTGACATTATGTTAGCGATTGGGGGGAAATAAAGAGGTGCTTCATTCCATGTCGCAAGTCCTAAAGAGTTCGGTTCTGCGGGCTATGTTCTGCTGTTATGTTCCAACTTAGTCATATTATATTCTTAGAGGAGAAAAAGAAAGAGATTATGCTTACTATCCAAGAAATTTGTAAGAACTTGTCTCTGCTTTCTAAACTCTCAAGCTCTATGTTTAGCCTTAAACCATATGGTGTACCTCGACGTCTATTTACGGGATGCGAATGAATTATGAGCAAAGAGCAAAAGATACATATTTCCACTATTGCAACTGCTATGAATCAATCCTCTACCCTCGCTGTCCGGCAGCACGGGGTCAGGGGTGTAGCTTACAGTGCCCCTTCTCGTGTTGAAAAGCAACCCACGAGCTTCTCTCAGGCATGTGAAAGAAACACGCAACTTAAATTTACCATAGCACCTGCTTTTTACTTTTAGTAACGTTCACCTGAGCTAATAGGGTGCACAAGGTAGCTGGACGGGGATATTCTAGTCCAAAAGACTTAACTAACAAGAGATTGTCACGTTAAGGGAAACTTTTAACTGACATAATATTGTCACGTTAAGGGAAACTTTAGTACAAAAAGTACTTGAGCATACGACAGATAACAACATTTAAATATACAAAGGTCTCTCAATATTTTCATCATCATCACCGTGGCCACCAGCTTACAACCTTATTCAAAAAGCTATGATAACTGCAGTCTGGTCAGGGAAACCTTCAACAGGATCGAAACACCATAATTCAGCAACCAGAAAGATTCTTCGAAAGCACTTCTAGAGCCAATATAAGATTAGGCTGAGAATGAAAGACCCTTCTCCATACTAGTTTCAAGACACCTGATAAAATACAGCCTAGGCTGAAAATTGGTGTTTTGTCTATCAGGAGAAAGGTTCTGATTCTCTTTTATTAAGGACTTAATGTCACCTCCAGCTTGAGTTGTGGGAAACAAAGAAACCAAAATCGGGATGATTCACTTTCAAAAGCCCAAGCCAGTTGTCAGCAGCTCGCAGCAGCGAATTTACTTTTTGAGATTCATAAGCTCCACTAGGAATCCAAAATGGAAGTCTGAACTTATAGGAAGCAAGCCCAAAAGAGGGTAAAGGTAGCTTCATGGTCATGTCAGCAGAGAAAGCCTCCCTAGCACCAGAACCATGAGGGTGCATTCCATCATTGTTTTGGCCTGCTCCAAACAAAGAATGCAATAGCATATAAGCCCTAAGACTGAGTGCAGATACAAGTAATTAACCAATTAAATATAAGCAATTCACTGTACACAATCACATCCGCATGCACAAGTAAGACAATTGCATGCATGCAGATGTAGGGGAAGGAGAGAGAGGTACCGTGGAATTGTGTTGAGAGAGAATGAAAGGTTAGAAAGCAGGCATCCAGATTCTGCAATGTTGGACCCATTGGTATCCTGTATATTGGATACCAAGCCACAGATATCCAACTTGAGGGTGATAGGTCACAGCTCCTATATGTCTTCAGTTCTGGAAACTGCAATGCAAGAACTGAGATCTGTAAAAGAGTCATGAATGTTAGTCATGGTGAAAAGATTCATGAAGTAGGAAAAAAATATATAATAATAATAATATGGGAAGCCTAAGCTGCACTCAAAGTTGAGAACTTGCCTTGTCAACCAATGGCTGTCGAACAAATGGTGAAGCATACTCCATATACTCAAAAACAAGGTGACCCGGAGGGTTGGAGATTTCACATTCATCACTTGATGAACCCATCAAAGGTTTGTTCTTCCTTGAGAGTCCATTTGAACCCTGAGCTTTTGCATCAGCACTACTGTGCAAGCTCCGAGGCCCCCAAATGACATTGGAGGCGCCTCTTTCTGCTCCACTGTCACTGCTACCCTGACTGCTTGTCTCCCTAGACGAATCAGCATCACTCTCCTCACCAGGCCTCCTGTCAGAGGATGAGACCCATAACAATTGATATAAGACCAATATAAATCCCCAAAGACCAAGGATTAGTAAATGTACAAAAATATGTATGAAAATGTGTATTGACAACAAATTTCTGTATGTTGACAACTGAGAGATGATGTCACACAAGAAGAATCATACAGTAAAAAGATAATTATACAAGCTTATATAGTACATATGTAGGCTTAAGCCATACCATTTTTTTATGCAAATCAAAAAATTTTGCTTCTATTCTTTGTTTGGGGTAATTTCTATTTATTAAGGGCCCGGAGAACAACCTACTAAAAATTAATCATCAAGTTTTCCAAACAAATTGACTCCAAAAACTGCATCTAACATATATTGAATTTCTAAATAAGCAAGAACAAATGTTATAATAAAACCCACAATGAAAAGTACTTTGGAAAACAGGCACTTGCAACTACAGGCTTTGAAAATTGAAAGGAATTATACACACCTTTAAAATGACTTGCCAGCTAAAATGAGACATTCACAATGTGGATAAAAGAGTGGCTATTAAAAAATTAAGACGAACTCTCAGGCACCAGTTAAGTAACTTGATAGACAAACTGTCATGTTTAAACATTGATAGAAAAGTTACTGCATTTACAACGTGGATACAAAAATCCATCCACCTTGTAAGCTTGCACACCATAAACTAGACAACTTTTAAATGACTCAACACCTAGAATGGCATGCTTGCAACATGGAGAGAGAGGTGGACCTTCAGAAATTAAATGGAACTACTATAAAACTGACAAATAACTACTACTGAGAATGGCACATTTAGAACATGAGTAGAAAAGTTCTCCGCATTTACAATGTGCAAATTGACAACACAGATGGAGAAGTTATCTATGTTGTAAACATGCAAGTTGAAAAATTGGACGTCTTTTAAACGACTCGCCTAGCAAGAGTTGCATGTGTACAATGAGGGAAAGGTCTCTGTGTCATAGATGTGCACATTGCAAATTTGGACACCTATTAAATGACTCACTAGCTAGTGTGGCATGTGTACAATGGGGATAGAAATGCAGATCTTCAGAAAGCAAAAGGAACCATTAAACACGCGCAAAATAACTCGCTAGCTAGAACGGAATGTTTAGACATGGATACAAAGGTTTCCAAACGAGCACATCAACATGGATGGAACCACATTTACAACATGGACAGAAAATGTATTCACACCTACAACGTGCTTCTTTAATGTGCACATTTACAAGGTGATGTCTAAGATTACAATGTGCACATTTGCAACATAGATAAAGAAGTTATCCATATAACAGCACATACATCAATCATATTAAGATATGTAAAGTCAAAATCATCAAAGGGAAAAGATCCAAACAAATAGAATTCAACAATAAATAAGATGCCAGGACAGTGGCTGACCTTAACCTTGGTGAGGGTCTTGATGGGTCTATATACAGCTGAATGCCAGACAAGTAAGGGACATAGTACTGCATTGCAATTTCATTCCCATCCAACAAAAGGGGAACACCAACTCCATAGGCACTCCACTCCCTGAAAGACTCCCAGAGATCTCCAAGCACAAAGTAAGTATCACAATCTGGCTCCTGGCTTCTCCATCCCCTACCAATTGTCTGCAGAACCCACAAATGCAACCATTGTAAGACTGCATTTACCAAGTAAACACAAAAAGAAAAGGCATAATCAATGAATTCAGATCGATCATAATTCAAATCACAACCTAGATTAGAATATTAACAACCGCAGAATTTCCTCTGAGCATTCCTTATTGTTCAACTAGGAGAATCTGAAGCGAACCAAGTTCCAAACGCTAATCTTTTCCTCACTGATGACCTTGTAAACCTAAAGAACCCTAATTTAGGTCATAAAACCAGAAACCCACAAAAGAAATCAGAGAAATTCGAATCTTTAATCTTCCTATAACCAAAAGAATTAATATCCCGGCGAACTCTCCTTTATATCTCACAGTCTATGGCATCAGGAGCCAAAAGCTAACCGAAACTGAAGCCCTAATGTTCGTTATAAATTGCTACCTTAGGCAACAACTGAGCAGGGACCACCGGCGTAGTGCACTCCAAGAAACGATCCAAATTCGTCAAACCATCTTCGCGCTCAGCCCGACTCCAGAGGGAACAGTTCGACGATAAAGAGAAGGAAGAGGACGCCGACGACCCGCATTGATCGGACTCCGCTCTTTTCTCCGTCTCCGGCGCCGCCGCCACGGCCGCACGATTTTTCAGAACGGCTGTCTTCTGCTGCTGCAGTTGTTGTTGCTGCTGCTTTTGCTTCCTCATCGCCGGCGACACGTAGAACCGATCCTCCCCGCGAGTTCGGGCCATCGAGACCCCTCCGGTTCCAGACATTATAAGAATGCACTGAAATTTTCAGCGGTAAGCCGCAGAATCGATGTCCTCACAAGGGATCGAGAGAGAGAGAGAGAGAGGGAGATTGAAAAGCGAGGTTTTAGAAAGAAACTTCTTCTAGGACTCTGTGCAGTGGGGTTTTAGTGTTAGGAACCCGTACGGGTCCTGACATTTAGCGATTTTAACAGACAGATAGATCTCTCTCTCTCTCTCTCTCTCTCTCTCTCTCTCTCTC
>CM034046.1:2668989-2804073 GCA_019804595.1 Bruguiera parviflora
CTCTCTCTCAAAGGTGTTCGTTGTCGCGTGCATGCTTGTGTGGCGTGTCGTTTGAGAGATTATCCTTTTAAGTGCCTGCGTGTGTACATTGTTGTGTATTTTTGCCACTTTCGTGTAATGGGCTGAAGTGATGAGACGAGAAGACTCGA
The DNA here is from genome assembly GCA_019804595.1 of Bruguiera parviflora. Taxonomy (NCBI): domain Eukaryota; kingdom Viridiplantae; phylum Streptophyta; class Magnoliopsida; order Malpighiales; family Rhizophoraceae; genus Bruguiera; species Bruguiera parviflora. The sequence continues at coordinate 2,669,139 of CM034046.1, forward strand.
GAAAGTTTATCTTTCTGTGCGTGGCTGGCTGGCTTTTCGACAGCAAAGCTTTGCTCTTGGCACGTACGACAATGACAGCTCCTGTGTCTGTTTGTGTGCTGCGTGAAGTTCTGGGCCTCTTTTTTCTAGTTGTGTTGTGTTAAGCTGAGCATCTCTCTTCTGTTTCTATTGGGTCACAATGGGCCTATATACACTGGTTGCTATGGCTCCCATCCTAATAGCGAACAGATCGTGTTTGTGTCGCGGTTTGCCGCTCGGGCCCATTCTAAATAGTCAGCCCAATTCTTGCATTTGGGGTTGTGTGTGTGGAGTTGTTAAGTGGCCCGATTCTTACAATAGGGCCAGTATGTTTCTACGCTTGACTAAGATTCTTGTAATGTTTTGCATTCACCTAAAGATCCAATCCTAGCCTTTCTTCTTGGACCTGGACCAATCCATAGTAATCGGGATGTTTTGGATGCCCCGGGGAAATCTTAAAGAAAAGCAAATTGGGCTATCCCAAGTTAATTGGTGCCTGCGAACCCGCTTCAGAAAACCTCAAAAGAGAGTTTGAGGCCGTCCCTCATTTACAGTAGCATCTGTAAACACGACCCTATCGGAGACTACTAGCCCACACTTCGGCCGTATTGATTTCGGCGAAAGCAGCTTGCTTATACGTATAGGGAACAGAGGGGTCTTCCAAGTCTATTACTAGTTAAACTTCACAAGGTTCCCTCATTTTTATTCCATAATGACAATGCGGGTGTGACATGAAGCCCGGTGGGCTCAAAATTCCAAACTTTTGAAGCACGTAAATTTTTGTCTTGTGCTTCTCGAACATGTCTACGTAGAAATTCATGATGTGACACCTCGCGGAATCAGTTGCTGTTCTCCATGTGTTTGCAGCCATCATTTTCACGGGGGAAGCAGTATCTCCATCTATATATAAGTAGCGCCAATTCTCCTCATATTGCCAACACGATCAATCTATTTGCATCACTTATCAAGCCCTTATCTAGCCTAGTTCAACCTGGGTGTGGTCACTTTCGAAGAGCAATATTTTTTTGCCATCCCTCCTGCCAAGATGTTCAAGGCCTCCGTCCTTGAAGCTGGAACCCTCTACCCCAAGATCATGCCACAGGCAATTCGGAGTGTTGTCATTCTGGAAGGAAATGGAGGGTCTGGCACCATCAACCAAGTAAACTTCCGTGAAAGTAGGTGACAATGGATGCTTTGGCGTGATGACTGACAGCCATTTTGAGAACTGAACTAACGAGTCTTTTTTTTTTTTTTTTTTTTGCCAATTGTTCAGGTAGTAAATTCAAGTGTATTAAGGAGAGAATTGAAGAACTGGACACAGAGAATTTCAAATATGTCACTACTCTATTCGAGGGTGATGGCTCTGGCGAGAGTGTTGAGAAAAACACGAGAGAGCTGAAGTTTGAGGCCTCCCCTGACGGAGGAAGCATTTGCAAGAGCCTCAACAAGTACTATCCCATCGGCGACCGTGAGATCCCAGAAGAGAACTTAAAGGCTGCCCAAGAAATGTCCAAGGGAAGTTCGAAGGCCATCGAAGCTTACCTGTTGGCAAATCCTGATGCATAAACTGGTTGTTTTACTGTTCTGTCTTTCAGATCAGGCCAACCATTGAATTTCGAAAAGTCCTTATGGTTTCAGTTTCCCTGTCTTTCGTCTGGCAGAAGGGTCTTTGCTCTCTCAATAACAAACTGTTTTGTTCCCAAAGAAGAAGTCCACATGTACTAGTTTTTGAATAATATCTAATAATACTGTTGTTGTTGCCGACAGACAAACTCATATTCACTGTGCCAATGCCATTAAGCTACCAGTGGATTGAAGAGGTGTCTCTCATGGTTAGCAGTACTCCTCTTTCAATTAAATCACGTCCAGCCAACTAATATCCGAAAAACTGAAAATTAATAAGCTTGTAAATGAGATGTAAACTGATTTTAGAATGCATTCTGGGCGTTGTTCCTGCGGGGCATCATAAAAATGAAAGCTGCAACTTACTGGGCTGTAATAGGACAAGATGCTCAGATCAGGCAGATACTTATGGAATTGTGTCTTTCTCTCTGCAATTAGTCGACGTTTTTGGTTTCATATTACATTTCGCCAGCCGAAATTTGTCTTCGGCTTTGGAATATACGCCGTTTTCGCTCTGCTGTTGGGCTGGCGAGCGGAGGCCTGCGTCGTTCTCGAGCTCGGTCTGACTAAAAACAGGACCCTGACCTGGTCCGCGGTTCACAGCTTAGATTCGAATTGGAGCTCGGTCTGGTCCGACTCGATATTTCCAAAAATTAGTCTAAAATCGTAATTGTGATTGACATTTAAACTAAATTAAAATAGAAGGTTAATAACGAGAACATAAACAATCTCCTTATATTTCAACTATCTATAAATCATTCGATGTAAGAATTCAAATTATTAGCAATAATAAAAAATAATTTATATATCAATATACAAGATTTTCTCTTATATGATAAATTTTTAAAAAATAATCAAAGGTACATAATTTTAACATTATATGTTACAAAAAAGTTGTGATCATATTACAAATATTGTACAAGCTTGCTTTAAAATATTTCGTGGGCAGTGCTAAAATGACATGTATCACATCATTTATTGGGATTATTTGATCCAACAATTTTCTTCCATTGAGGAAACATTTTCAATTGAGGAAGAAAATGGGGTTAGGATCCTCCTGCAAGCTTTTCTTTGGTAATACGGTTCAACTTTTTTTTTTTGTTTTTTTCTCTTAAAAGAAATTGAGGTAGACGTTGAGATCAATAAATATGGGAATCTATTCCAATAAGAAGACAAATTGGCCGGCTTTTGCCTCGGAATCGAAAGTTACAGATGAAGACAGGGTTTACAAATTACAACTAATACAGGACAATCACAGACCTCGTTGCCGCTCGTTGAACAGACAAAATGGTCCGTTTTTGGATCTCTCCTGAACAGAATATCACCAGAAGACCACTAAAATATGACAAATACCGCGTAAATGTAGCACCGAAATAATTAATCTAGAGAAAGCAACCTCATTTGGGTGGTTGAGAATTTGTTTTTTCCCGTTGATCCTAACCATATTGCTCTACACATTTTTGCATTGACGGGTTCGTAGCACGATTGGCACTGTATTTCCTTCGTCCCGAAAGTGGGAATCATTCCACGAATTTGCCGTATCACCAAAACCGGGAGTACAATTAGGAGAGACAGTGGATGCGTGTGGCACCTAGAGCAAGGAATTAAAAATTTGAAATCTAAAGGGTGTTCGTAGCACGATTGGCACTGTATTTCCTTCATCTCAAATGCGGGAATCATTCCACGAATTGCCGTATCGCCAAAACCGGGGGCACAATTAGGAGACAGTGGATGCGTGTGAGCAAGGAATTAAAAGTTTGAAATCTAAAGGGTGTTCGTAGCACGATTGGCACTGTATTTCCTTCATCTCAAATGTGGGAATCATTCCACGAATTGCCGTATCACCAAAACCGGGGGCACAATTAGGAGACAGTGGATGCGTGTGAGCAAGGAATTAAAAATTTGAAATCTGAAGGGTGATTTGACCTTGAGCCGATGCACTTGTTGCGGGGAATTTTAAATCAGCTAAATCTCTGGTATAGAGGACGCAGTCCTGAAAATGACATGTTGGACAAAGAGACGTGAGCAAAACAAGAGAACCAATCCACAATCACGTAACGCGAAAAATTATTCATTTTTTGCATCATAAATACCCGTAGCTCCCGGCATCTTCATCACCGAGATTTTAAATCTCATTCTCAAGCCTAGGAAAAATAAGCAAGTCCTTTCTCTTTTTATCAGGCTAACAACTTTTTCTCTGGGACAGAATGGGTGTCTTCACTTACACCGATGAGCGCACTTCCCCTATTCCCCCATCAAGGCTGTTCCAGGCTTTAATTCTCGACTCCAACAACCTTATCCCAAAGCTCATGCCAACGGTTGTCAAAAGCATTCAATTTATTGAAGGTGACGGTGGGGTTGGCAGCATCAGGCAGATCACCTTTCAAGAAGGTTAACAATACACATTCATAGACTTTCTTTCCCCATCGACCTCCATTGTAATGTGGAGGTCGCTCTGTTGTATATCTGTCTATCTCAGACTCACAGTTTCAGTGTCTCGTACATTTAGTTTAGCGAATAACAATAGAAACATTAATAAAGATCAAATTTTTGCAGATCAAAACTTGAAGAATGTCAAGAACAGAATCGATGCTATCGACCCAGAGAAGTTCTCATTGACGTACGCTTACCTCGAAGGGGATATGCCATCGGAGAGCGTCGAGAAGATTGTTTATGAGGCAGAGTTTGTGCCAAGTCCCGATGGAGGCAGCATAAACAAAATGAAGAGCACCTATCACACAAAGGGCGACCTTGAGCTGACAGAAGAGGTAATCAAGATTGACAAAGAGAAGGCATTGGCCATGTACAAAGTCGTGGAAGGATATCTGCTGCAAAACCCTGACGCCTACGCTTGATGTGTCCTTTGTTGTGGCATTTGCGGCTCTTTTAGTGTCACTTCTGCATTGTGTCTTCTATCGTGCCAAGTCTATATGGCTTTCGAGTTTGGCTAGGCTGCCATGGTCCCCCGCGGATTTCACAAAATAAGGATATTACCCAGCGCGGTCTTCTTAATGGCTTTTCCTTTATTTCGAGTTAGCAACCGTATGATATAACGAGAATAAATGTCCTGTTTTGCTATAAAGTTTGAATTTCTCCTCCTCTGTTTTTTTTTTTTTTTTTCTTTTTCCCAATATTAAGGTCTGGTAACTTTAACCGAATATCCTCATCGCAAAAATAAGTTTGAGTCATTTCGTGCATCTAGTATAATTAGTTAGGACAAGCTTATTAAAACTTTTTTGATTATGCATTCGAGCCTTTAGTGATTTTATAGAATTTTCCAAACTTTTCAGCCTTCCTTGTTCGAAAAAACAAAAAGTTTGAGCCCAGTTGCGTCTTTACCAATCTTTTTTTTTTTTTGAAATTCAAATCTGGTAGGAAATTTAGTTTTTTGTGATTTTTCCTTTTTTTAAAGGGAAGGAAAGTTTTCTTTTAAATGGGCGTTTTTCTGATTCGCGGCTCTCTCTTTATTTTATTTTTATTTTTTATTCTTCTTGTTTCGTTAGTCAGGTTTTTTCAATATTTTCTTCTTTCATTTTTCTCCAATTTTTCAGACTGCGTGCCGCGTTCATCCAAAGACTTTGGGCCTCTAATAAGAAATTAAATCATCTGGGCTGTCGGATTTTACCTGTAAGAGAGTGCTTTTTGTAATTTTCCCATTGTAAGATAAAACTGATGCGTCGATTAGTATCAAGCATATGATTGTTATCAACTGGAGAATGTAATGAGTCGGGACATATGCGCATTTTACATTGATTCTGTTGAAATCTCAATCAATGTAAAGACCCCACCATTTCATCCAAGCATGTCAATCAGCACGGTTGATCAAAAAAGAAAATTGTCTTGACGTCGAGATTGTACGGGAAAAAGGTGAAGAGTGAAATGAAAAATGCGAAGTCATGTTGTTGGGTTTGTGCAATCACTACCAAAACTTTTCTTACACATGAATGAAGAAATGAAGCTGTACAAATAATCTGCAGATTTCAACATGCGAGAACGGAGGAAAAAAGTGAAAAAGAAAAAACCAAACAAACAAAACAAATGGCTTGGATAATGTTTCTTATTGGAAAGAATCTGACCTACTTTTAGAGACAGTAAACTGTAGAAGAATCCATGTTTTTCCCAGTGTGGCTATGGTGTGAAGGAATGGTATCATAAACTCGTGAATTTACCAGAAGAATTTACGAGGGAGTGGCAGTCCATGGAGGAAGTTGAGTGTGACCTTTCGAGTTCGGGGCATGGCTCAGGTTCAACAAACTCTGAAAAGCCAATCACATATGAACAAACCCAGGGAGACTGGGCAGAAACCGATAAGGAGATATTAAATAGGCAAATAGAGGTAAAGGGAGAGTCTTCAATCCCAGTGAAGTTCCCAGCGATGGTGATGTTTGTACCAGTCACATCTTGCAAGGTGATCTGATCTATCACTGGAAGAGCATTGGGATCATAATTATCGTCCGGATGTGAACCAATATCTCCTATAGCTCCAAACGCCCTTCTGACGCTTTCCAATTCAACATCCGATATAATAACGCTTTTAATGTAGCCACCTCTGCCCTTGGTTGTTCTAAAATCAATGCCACTCAATGAGTTGTGTATGAAGACCTGCTCCACTCGCACATCAGATATGCCACCAGACATCTGACTGCCGAAGGCAATACAAGAACCAGAAGATGATTGAAGATGAACCCTTCTTATGTGTATACCTGTGGTGGGTCTATCGTAGGCAATGCCATATTCATCCCAACCACTCTTTAGTGCAATGGCATCGTGGCCCATCTTAATGCTGCTATCCTCTATGCATACATTGCTTGAAGAATCTGAAATTTTACAAAACTGGTTTAGTAGTAGAGTTTTGTCTTCTTATGGTAATGTGCAAAAGTTCCATGAATCCAAAATGAAAAGGAAAATAACTCTGTAGATCAAATAAATTGATTAGAGAATTGAAAGTAAAAAGGTGCGAGCCAAACAGTAACAGCCTTTTCTTTTAGGACAGTATTTTAACACCGCCTAGAAAATAGAGTTGACATTTCAGACACTGCCAGCTTCTTTGGGTACTCTGAGGCATCAAATCATGCTTTAAGGGATATTGCTTGTGTTGTTTGTACCTTGTGAGATAAGGGTGCTCATTCACTGTTTGCCATCCAAATTGTTCAAAGCCTTTTTACAGTAAGTTCAAGGATTATGTTTTAGGAAATCAGACACTTCTGGCAGAAAAATGGAATGGGTAGATATTGGATAGTGTAATGGCACTTAAAAATGGAAAACCACGAGACCTTAAATAAATAAAACCAATTCCACAAACCTGGTACTATCCCAACAGTGTAGGGGGATTCTGAAGGAGCAGAAACTGATATATTTTGAACAAGCACATTACTGCACAAGAGCCAATTGCACAAAAATTTAAGCCGCTCTAGGTTATAGATAAGCTGAACTAAGATTGAAGACTTGGCTAGCAATAATCAATCTTCTTTTTTGGCCACATTACCTGCAATATACAGGATGGATGCTATATGCAGGAGCATTCCAGAATGTAAGATTGGAAACTACTACATACTCAGAATCTATAAATTCCACAAGATTAGGGCGGCTGTGGTTCAAGGAATGGGATTTGAACCAATCCCACCAAACTGAGCCCTGTCCATCAACTGAACCATTATCACCTATAGCAATTAATCAATGTGAGGTCATTCAAGGTAAAGACCATGAAAACCAGAAGGTAAAGAGAACTAGTTGCACTTAGAATTACCAGTTATCACTACATCACGCAATCTATATCCATTTATCAAGCTTCTGTATCTTTTCCCAGGAAGATCAATCCCACGACCGTAGGAGGGTAATGGTTTAACAACATCCCAATGAGATGGATCCTAACAATACATCAAAAGGTGTATAAGAATCTTCTGCTATAAAGTGTTCATCAATATTTCTTATGCACAGCAACCAAAAGCAAAATAAAGGCCAAAAAAACAAAAAAAACCGCATGATTAAACAAAAGATGAGAGCAAAATCACCTGATATCCAAGAATGACAGCACCTTTTTCCAGGAAGAGTGTGAGATGACTGGTAAGATTGAAACTTCCAGTAAGCCATTTTCCCGGGGGCACATAAAGCTGAGCACCACCCTTGTCAGCAAAGGACTTGAGATAGAAAATGGCATTCTGGAAGGCAACGGTATTCAACGTTTTACCATCTCCAACAGCACCAAACTCTAAGATGGACACACTGTGCGGTCTGGGGTCTAAACTCGGCTGGTAATCACACTTCCCGTTGTTCTCTTCTCCAATTACAATTGTAATAGCATTGCTCAATGCCAGCAGCAGGAGCACTGCCACCTGAAATAGTGAAAAATGCATTTCTCAGGACATATTCTATAATCGCAGAATCATTTTCCCGACAAACCACCGAACAGTAACCAACTATGACTTCCATGGCCAGGGCATAAGACAAGACAAATCAGACTCTATACCCTTTAGTGGATTCTTCGAATCTATTATTACAGGGTTCACAAGGCCAACGGAAAACCGATACAGAAGTAGATACCATAGCCACCTTCTGTAAAAGTTGAAATATGAATTTTGCAACTCCAAAAGCAAGCAAAAGTAACCGGCCAATAACTGGAACACACGAAAAGTAAAGAGGTCTAGATATCCATAGAAGGAGATGACTGAGAATGCAATCAAATCCCATTGAAACATCACTTCGACATCCTTCCTGGCAACTCAAGAGGGTGTCTAAAGAACATTGAGAAGCATTAGATATCCATAGAAGCGGTAAATATGAACTCATTCAGATTCGGTGATAAATAGATAGCTAAGCTTGAAGAAATTTAAAAAGCATATTCAGGCAATCAAATATTTACTTCCAAGCATGATCAGCCAATCACCTATAGCAATCAAAATCGAGCAACCAAGTAAATAAAAATTCCAGATTTGGCAATAAGTTAAAGAGACGAAACAAAAAGTGAGTCCAAACTACAAAACCCAGATTAAAAAAAAAAAAAAAAAAGAAAACGTACTTACTGGCATCTTCATGGGGTTAAAGCCTCTGCCAACAGTGACTGTCAGAGAGAAGAACTGACTCGAGAGCCAAAACGGCGGCAGAGGAGACAAGCCGTAACGCTCCCTCAAAAGAAGAGAAGAGAGCGAGAGAGACAGAGAGAAAATGAACAAGAACGAAAGAAGAAGCAGAGAAGAAGGAGAACCACAAAAACAGGGCAACTTCTTGTAATCATTTGTATTATTAGCATTAATTATGTATGAATGACACAGAACAGGACCTAGAGCCACAACATTCTTGTCATTTTCGTGCATTATTTTTTTCCTTCGTTTTATTTTTTTAACATAATAATAATAATAATAATAATAATAATAATATAATTAGATATATATATATAACATAGTAAGTAAGTAGAAAAGGGAACAACGAGATTATAATGAGACACATTTATAGCCGCTGATTAGTAGTAATTAATCTCTATTTCCATTTGATTAATAACCAACAATTTTGTTTGAAACGGCCAGTTGTTAAAATTGTCTCTCTGTTTCTTTCCTCAAACATGTCAAGATCCTGTTTGTGAAAGGCACGTTAAAGAAGAGAGCTCTAGGGGAGGGCGGTGATAAGTTGGGGTTAAGGTTAGTAACACAATGTGCTGTTTGGTGACATGGCGGTTTACCCACGTTGACACGTAAGCAATATTAGTTTGGGGGACGAGAGAGACTGGGGTTGAAGGAGAATAAAAAGAGGATTAAAATTAAATAAATTGGGCAAAAGAGAGAGTGCATGGGGGCATGGAGAGACACAGCATGGTGGGGGCAGAGCAAAGAGAGGCTAAAGTGGGGTCCGACATCAATCATGCCCAAGCTGCTAGCCTGGCGTCAATCACTTGACAGAACATAACAGGACACTTACATCACGTATTCCAGATAGGGAAAGAGAGAGAGAGACAGAGAGAGAGAGAGAAGAACGTTGAATTTTTTTGTCCATAAATATGTCGCCGTAACTCGTGCTGTTTGGTTCGATTTTCTAAAAAATTGTTTTTCATTTTTTGTTTTATTTTGGACCGTTTGAGTTGGAACCGAACAGCATTCGGTTGTCGACTTGTCTCGGGGGAAATTTCTTGGTCAAGGTGCATGCACCAAGTAAACCATGGTTTTTCTTGAGAATCACTGCACGAATTAAGGGTGAAATTCTCCTAAAAAGGGTGTGTGCCATTCAACGCTTTTCTTTATCATCTGGTTTTTTGGTTCCCTATATAATGCATATTTTGAAAATAAAACAACCAATGTACGTGCCTGCTGTGATGAAATTGAGTAACTTGTGGTAAATAGAGATCATATAAATTATTGATAAATAAAAAGACTCGTTTTTTTATGTGCTTTATTTGTTTGTGTTGTCAACATAAGATGATATTTAACGGAAATCGTAAGGATGAATAAAATTTACAAAGTTTGTTTTTGGGAACATTTTCGATATTAAACTTTTTTTTTTTTTTTGAAGAAGAAGAAGATCTTAGATATTAAACTTGAATTAAATGAGGAATTACACAATTACTCATAAAATATACATTAATGATAAATGCGACACTAAGCTTATTTATACTCTTTTTTAAAATAAAAAAAAACCGTATTTTGTTTCTTCCTTTTGGATCGTTTTCCTATTTTTTTTCTTTTTAACTTTCTTAATTGCCCCGCTGCACAGCCTCGAGTTAGACAACTTCTGGAAGCCTAAATCAACTCAAAACACTTAAATGAATTTGTGTCGTATTCTCGATTTCTACTTGTTTAACCGATAGGGGAAAAAGATAAAAGGTGCAATCTTCAACCCCAAAATACAATAAAGCTCTAAACTTTAATATATTGATGGACCAAGCACCTAACTTTGGCGCAAAAATGTCAGGGGATAGAGGTGGCCTGGCAAGTTGCAGACTTCAAAGTGGATAGAGGTGGCGACGTTGAGACCAATCTACCTGCATAGAAGTGGAGATGTTGATCTCGGCAACGCTGAAAATACTTTCCTTCGCGTACTCCTTGACGATGATCTTGGCGACAGCCAAAATTGAACTCGAAAAAATTATCATTATTATATTCACAAACATCATTCTTTAAAAGGGTTTGTAAACGGCAACTTTGCAAACTGAAATTATTATTATTATTATTTTTAAAACCGTTTGCTCTGGTAACGGTGTGAGTTTGCCTTTCAAATCAGCACTTAACACGTCGCTATCTCAAACACTGAAGTCAAGATTGAGCTAACATATACGGCCGGGACTAATTTCAACGTACACAGCCAAAATACTTATCATCATGACCGCTTGAGTATCCAATGTGCTCCATAGCAGGTTCAATAAAAGTTAATCATCCGGTAGCTAGCAGCATCCTATGTTACTCATATATGTATGAAATGTGCGGTAATTGACTAAACGTTTCCACTCATGAATAAAGAGACAGATAAAGTGATTGGTGCATGCCTGTCTCCACATGCCCTTTTTTGGGGGGGTCTAGTTGGCCTTTCGAAATGAATCAGGTTTAGGCTTGAAATACCTTCTCTTACCCTTTAGGGTTCTTTGAAGACCATGTCTCTCGCATTTTTGGTAACTTCATGGGATTAACTCATTAAACAAAAGGATAAACTTGATATCTATGGTTGAATCGCATGTCAACTGTTAAAAATCCTGAGGACATGAAGATGCAAACAATTATATGTTTGAGTCACTTATCTAGACGCGCGCGCGCGCATCTAGCATTGTTGCTGCAGACAATGGCCGAAAAGCTCTTCTGCCATAGATACAAGCATGCATGCACAGCGAGACTTTAACCAGTGATACCATGATTGAATGACTTGCCATTGGTTAAGATGGCCACTTCAAAAGATACATTATTTCTTTGGCTGTAGATTACGTGCGAATTGTCCCCTAAAAAACGGAACATTTTCTATACAACCACGAGAAGTCCAGCTCGACATGTGGGCTGCCTAACTTTTTCTGTTCTGTTCAATGCTCTCTTTACTTCATAGTTTTAAATACGGTGAAGAGGCAAAAGATGATTAGGAAGATACCTCAAACGTGGAAGAGGTGGCAGATTCGGGTGAAAATTTTTCATCCTTTAATTAGGCGGTACCTAGAACATCATAGCAGGGCGACAGTTATGCTAAGCTTCAACTTTGCTGCGAAAAAAGCCAATTTGGAGAATAGCGCGTATCTTTGCATAAGGAAAAGTCTCAAAATAGAGACAGTGACGCTATTTGCTTGGGTTATATATCTTGCATGCCAATACCAAGAGGCAATTGTTTATTATTATTATTTTTTTTTTTTTATTCAAAAGTTTTTGTGAATTATATAATAAAAATAATTCATTTTATTCTTATAAATACTAAATTACACACTCTCTTGTTAGGCCTAGAACTTAACACCCCTCCTCCCCCCCCCCCCACCACAAAAAAAAGACAATTTTTTGTCACAACGATGCACCAATCACCAAACTGTGTGCTTCGCATATTCATTAGTGAAATCGATGGGGCCGCTCCGGGCAATTAACTAATCGAACGTTTTCGGCCATGAAAAACCGGGCTTGGGCCTCGTCACTTATATTTCGGCTCAATCTCAGTTATTATTGCTAAGGCCGTATAATCTGGGCTCCCCCCATAATTGATATCTGTCATGTACAGCACAGACACTCCAAATCCAAAACAAAAAAGCCCTCAGAAAGGCCCCCCAAGCAAGATGAAAAAGGGCAACAGAATTAATTTGAGAAGAAACGGGACAAATTGTACCATCTCTAAAATTAAAAGTCTCTCGTTTGAATCTTAATCAATTCTAATTAAAAATAAAAAAATATATATATATAAAAAGAAGAAGAAGAAGAAACAGACAAACTGGCTTCAAAAAAATGCTCCATCTATTATTCAAGGTCATGAACGGACACATGTAGATTTAGTCTTAAACATTCTTCTGTCTGATTTATTCTCGAAGATTGGGGAGTCATGCGTTCGTGCTTGTCTGCCATTCTTCAAAATGTTATTGCTCTGCGAGCACCAAAAGTTCATAGTTTCCTTGTGAACCCGGTTCCTTACGTGAGGATAGCCATGGAACGAGTAATCTGATGGGTCAAAAATTGGGGATTCTTTCTTTGACCTCCACAGAATGCTGCTTTGGAACAGGTTTTGTGATAGGTTGAAGATAGGGGATTCTGTCCTTGATGCAGAATTGGCCCTCAAACAATTCTCCATCACATTGGCTTCCTCTTTGAATCTGTCTCTGATGTCTTTCAGGCCTCGCAGATTCAAAAAAACTTTTGAACCAAACTCGGCATTCCATTCCTTGGATTCTATTGATGAGGTGGACAGTGCATATGGGATTCTGTTACACTCAATGCAGAAGTATTTCCATCTCTCCAGGTTAAAGACTTCTCTCTTTTCTTTGTCGGATAGACATGAATAGGCCTGCAAGCAGGAGTTAAACTTTCTAAGCATCCCGGAAAGAAGGGGCTAACCGGAAGCCGATGAAAGATTTAGTTTAATGTAAATCAATGCACTCATACCTAGCACATGGAAGCTGTTTGGTGAAACTAAGGTGTCTAAAATGAATTCCTGTTGTTAAATTAAATGGTCTGTCCATTCTTTATGGTTGTGTCAGGTGGGGAAGTCCCATACAGTAAATGCTCTATGTGCCATCCCCTGAGTAACAATCTACTCCATTTTGAAAAGCATTTGCCTTTTCAGGTTTCACCCTAAGTAAGGTCTGGAGCTTGTTAATCTGATTTCTTTTAAAAGTTTTACCTATGTTACTGAACAAATAGAATTGTCTTATTCCAATTACTCACGGACTGAGTTTGACCTTTAATTGGCCTAAAGATTTAGAATTATAGGTCTTATAGCCGAAACAAAACAAAAAGGACAACAGAAAAGACAGTTGAAATATTGTATTCATCTGTTCATGTCACCCAAAACATGATTATTAACAAATCTGCCAACAAATTCACGTTCAAATTGACCAATGCATACATCACAAACTTCCTACAATAACAGGATTCGGAAGGCTATTTGGATTAGGCACATAAAGAAATCAAATTTCCATTATCTTTCCAAATATTCCAATTACCATATCATTTCATGTATGGAAGAGATTATGACTACATTTACGTTAACCAACCTCTAAAACAAGCTTGAAGGCTATATCAGCTTTAGGGTGCCCGTTCTTGTCTGGATGGAGTTGCAAAGCTGCACAGGAAACAATCCTCAGCAAACAAGCAAGTAAAACATATCCCAAAAGAACCAATCAAAAACATACCCAGTTTGTGATATTGTTTCCTTATAACATCTACGTCAGAGTTTTCCTCCACCTGCATAGAGACCAGGAATGAGGAAAATAGAATCCAATAAAATACATCAAGAAGAAGAAAACCTGACAATAAAGATCAAGAAAGATAAGTACATACCCCGAGGAGGCGATACCAGTCAATAAAAGGAGGCTTAACAGGGCTTTCATGATGCCTATGGATGCAGGCCATGGAGGCGGTGGACAAAGTGCAAATCTCCACTACTATCTGGGATTTGCAATCTGATTCTTGTCCCATTTTGGAAGTGGCCAAGAATGAATCTTGGAGGCCAATGAGAAGATTTTGCAAAAATAAAAAATTAAAGCAAAAAAAAGAAAGGGTTAGTGGAGACTTGAGTTTGTGAACATTTTTAATGTGGGTGCGTGCGTTTTTGGTTGGTTTTAAAAGGAGAGAGAGTGATTAGGGAGGCGAAGCGGTTAAGAAAAAATAGCCAAGTTTGCGGGAGAGATTTTTGAAAGTGGATCAGTTGGTGGGAAGGCAAGAGGACGACGGAGAGGTTAATGTTAATTTTGCCACGTGGGCGTCCTTTGACAGAGTTATTAGGCCCTTAGATTTCCGCAACCACTGTTTAGAAAGTGCGAATTGACTATTATCTTTGGTCATTTAATTCAAATCAAATCTGGATTGGTTAATCAAATGCATTATGCGTATGAAGTTTTTAAATCACCCCTTTATTGTAACGTCTAAATATTTCGATAAAACATTGGAGAAAAAATGATTACTTGAAAGGGGGAATAAAAAAAAAAAAAAGAAAGAAAACTGCTTTCAGAAATTACTCGTGAATTCAAGCTGGAGCCTCCAGTAGGTGAGAATCGTATACTTCCCAGTTGAAACTCAAGCAATACAAGAATGTGATTATGGTTGGTGGAAAGTAATCTGCCAAAAGAATGCATGCATTGGCCCCACCATGTGTCCTTTCTGATTCTGCCAAAAGCTAAACTTTTATCCCTTTTACATTCAGCACAAAAAAATTTAAAATCTCCTCAGTTTCTGCCGTGAGATTTTTTTTCTGTCTTGCTTGTTTTGTTGTTCTTGTCGTTCTCTGGATTAGAGAGCCTCAGCACCATTTGGAGGAAGTCCCGTGACGAAGGTTTTAGGATTTGCAGTGGCCTTCTAGTATCCCGTATCTGATACCAGCTAGCTTCGACCTTGGTCTTATGCCATTCCAATTTCTAATCATCTCGGGGCTTTCAGTTTCCACTATTGCCATTTGCCCATGATTCGTCCAACCAACACCATTACAACTTTCCTATTGAATTAAATACTAGGCATGGTGACTCTTCCGGGACTTGTACACCTGACAAATTGTGCGTACCCCAAAAAAAAAAAAAAAGAAAGAATTAGTAGAAATCCTTACGATTGTAATTTTTTTATGCTACTGAAAGCAGACGCAGGATGATGGATTATTCTTGTGAAAAGTTGAGGAGTGGGAATCGGCAGACTTTGGCCTATCAGATGATATGATGGGTTGGAAGTAGGAGATTCACATTTCACAAAGCTACAGTAGCCTAAGCCTCTCGGTCAATTGGAGGGGTTGAATTCAAAACCCTGATGCCGAATTTCGGGACAGGATCTGCAATTCCAAAGCCTAGAGTAGCAGTCAGTTGTAATCTGCTCCATTTTGAGAATCTAGGAGTTGCCTTGCTCAATGCAAAGCTTTCTTTTCCCAGGTGGCATAGTTATTAATGTATCCTACCTAGCACTACAATGAGAAGAAAGCAAATCTAGAGGCATCAAAAACTCTCATTATACAGCTTGCCTCCAATCTAGAGGAAAATCATAGTGTCCAAAAATTTAAAATTTTATTTTTAAATAAACAACGAAACCAAAACGCCACGCTCTCTCCTGCTGCTATAGAAATTTGGAGGACTTGCTGGGGGCCACACCACCACAGTCGTCCATTCAGCGGGATCCCCCGGAGGAGGCCCAGTACGGTACAAATTCCAGTGACCAGGTTCAGACCCAGCGACGCTGGACTTGGTTGATTGTACTCCGGAGAGAAAAAACATAAAAGCCACAGGAGTTGTCGAAATTATTCAACAACCTTTTAATTATAATAATACCCGACCATTCGTGTCCCACCCAGACCGTATGCAGCAACACCCATTAGGCCTCCGTCGGGCTTTGAGCTTGGATCGAGGCGGGCTTGTGAGTCTTGTGAACTCCTCGTGGGCCCAATCGAAGCTATTTCGGAAAATGTAAGCGAGTTCAAAAATAATTAAATATTATATTATATTAATATTTTTATATAATATAAAAATTATTTGTATTCACACTCACAGATCGGATCACGAATAGTTCCTCCAGCGAATTTTAGAGTTTTTGAAGTTCCGGCAGTTGAATCACGGCTGCTAGGCTACGTGCTGAGTCGGAGGTGGGCGGCCAAGGGGCCGCGAGTGAGTCGGCGATCGGAGCGGGGGGACTTGTCCAAACCGAGATCGGGGAGGATGATTTTCAGTTAACTGCCTGTTTAGTGTGTTTACTTAGTGAGAAGAGAAGGGTTCATTAGCAGTCACCGGTCGGTTACAGTTCACTCTGATTTATTGCTTTCTTTGGTGGAGGCCCCTGAAGTTCCCATTTATAGCATATATATGCAGACTGTTCTTTTGGTGTGTCTGCTGCTTCATCTATCCCATCGCTGTTCTTAGCTCTTTCTTATTCTTGGGAGCATGTTTCCAAAAGGAAGTATCAGAATTATGTGTAATTGTGAGTATCTGCTCGTGGACCTAGTTGTGGGAGGAAAAGAGATAATGAAAATGACAACACTGTGAGATGTTCTTCTACTGTTGTGTCAAGTGATATTTGGAGATGGTCGCGTAGCCTACTTACGTTTACCCTCATTGTTAAGTGAAGTGACCAATGACTGTTCTTCGAGTAGTTTTCCTTTTACCTCTCTGGGACAGGGTGGATTATGATGCTATTTGGATTCCGGTAAGGTTACTTTCTCATTCTATTTTCCGTTGTGCTAAGACTTGTGTTACTGCTTAGACAGTGTGCTGTGTGACATTGGGTTTTGATTGACATATTTGCTTTGTCATCTATCTTGAGCTTTATGGCACAACACTGTTTTGATTTAAAAATCGGTATAAATGAATTGCGTTACGAAAGTGATTGCAGCTTTCACAAATAAACATAGAAGATCAGAACATTTCCTTTTACTTACAGCAGAAACTGGTGCAGCAGTCGCTTTCCACCATTCATTCGTAGATAATGGTGGAATAGATAATTTAGTGTTGGGATATAGTCACTGTGGAATGGTTGCCGCAGCCCGTTGGATTACCAAGCTCAGTACTCCTTACCTGCACAAGGCAATTGGTGACTATCCAGGTCACAAAGTTAAGGCAATAGCCATACTCCTTCCACATGATGTCACTTTATGCAACATTTACCCATATGGATGTATTTCTTCACTTCTTGTTTTGCTTCACTGTTCATTGGAGTTTTTGATTGGCTTTGAGATCCTGTTTTCCTTTTGAAATATAATTCGAGATTCATGCCTCATCAATCCATAATGCAATTGGACATTAAAGAATGAGAAGCTGTGTTCACAATTCTAGTTCTGGATGTTCCCAACCCAGTATATGATTACTACATCCAACTTAGGAATGTTGTTCAATAACTTTTAAAGCTTGATGCAGGCTGTGGTCCTGTTGTTTGTAAAGAGTGAAATTTATGTTTTAGTGAGCTTTTGAGGGGTAAAATTCTACAGAATCTCATTTCTCAACCAGACAATATAAATTGTAGGGATCTGAATGTAATACAGAATCACTTTCTACTTGGTGGCCACCTTTTGTGACCATCTCATTTTCCTTTTGCTGCCTGATTTTCAGAGTGTTGGTCATTCACTTGGTAGTGGTACTGCAACATTATTAACATACATTCTTCTGATTACCTTTGCCCTAGGCATGCACTGGTTATTCTTGATTCAGAAGAATATAACCCTAATTTTGTATGATGTGCTTTACGCTAATGCCTTAAACTGCCTTATTTGCTGCAGCTGCCTGTTTGACATCGGATTTAGCAGAATAGGCAAGCACTTTATTATCCATCATTAATGGATCTGATTTGGTTCCTACATTTTCCGCTGCTTCACTTGACGGCATTCGATCTGAGGTGCTCATATATTCTCAGCTGGAAACTGATGCTCATTATTAATCTTCTATATCAGACAATATCTTAAATGGTTATTAACCAGGTTATGACGTCATCTTGGTTAAATGATTTGTGGGACCAAGTAGAGCATCCCAGAGTCCTTAATATCGTGTATCGCTCCAAAATTACCCTCGTATCTTGTCTACCTTCTATTGGTAGTGCAAAAGCCAGGGTTGCTAGGGCAGTTGCACTCCTGCATCTATCTCTAACAGCAGTACTGTACTCAGGTATCATCTTGGTTTCCCTGTGGGTTCCCAGTACTTGCAATTCAGCAGTGCCCATCATTCAATGATTGCTTGGAGATAGGAACAAAAATTAAACATTTTGTGATATCACTCCCTCTTCTCTAATTGTAACTTATCATGTAGATCATGAAAGGGTCCCTCTTGGAAATTTTAGGTGGTAGTGAAGCAAGCACAGAAGCCCAAGCTGTTGTCAGAACACATGTTCATCACCAACATCATGGCCTTGCATGGGTCCATTTTCAAATTTGGAAGTAGAAGATCTACCTGCAGCTTCTGTATTGTGCAAAATTTCCTCAGCTATTGCGAATGGTGTCCTGCCAGAAGACCTGTGAGAGAGAATGGAGAGTAATCCAAGTAGTGGATCAGGGCATGATGGCACCGAAGAAAATGAACTGCTCATCTCTGATGACAGGCTTGTCAATTTGCCTGCCAGGGAAAATGTCACTAAAGGTGAATTGTGGCATGAACTGGAGAAAGAGCTTCATAGGCAGGAGGCCAGAGTTGATATTCGGGCCTAGAAGGAAGAAGCTGCCGTGGTATAAGAAATTACCCAAGAGGAAAATGTTTTGATAAGAATCCCCTTTTTACGAGAGAGGATGCAGAAAACCATGAGTTCTTTTCGCCTGGTAGGATCATGCACTTTGTTTTTATATTTCTTTATTTCGAAAGCCTTCCCGCTTAATAGTATTCTTATTCTATTACTTTCTGGGCTATCCGTAGCATATCTCAGAAATTTTACAGACAAATCTAAAGTTGGAGTACGGTGCTAGGTCGCAATCTAAACTACCGCTATCTGGGCTTCGGCTTGGCTGAAAGAATAACAGTAGAAAGCTAAGAATAAGGTTTATGAGCCCATCTCCATCGGGAGAGGCTTCCAAAAATTGACGGGCAAGCCCACCTAAAGTAGGGCGGGTCTCACTCGCCTTTTCAAAGCTGTGTTCGTTGTACAAGGTGTCGGCACGACTCGCCGTCTCTGAACGATCATTGACGAGTCGCCTTTCACCCCTGACAGGACGGGTTAAGGACCTCTCAGCGGGAAGTGCTCCTAAGATATAGCTAAGCCGGAGCCTCGTAACTCTTAAACTTTCGATGTGGGATCTGTTAGCTGGATTTTTCTTTATTTTCCCGGCTATGGGATTTAATTTAAAGGACATTTTTGTCCGTTTGATAAAGAAAAAAACTTTTCTCCGTTACTTTTCCTAATTTTCCTTTTATGCGGTAATAATAACTAATAAAATTTCTATGCGTATTCGTGAAGATATTTACAGACGCTATAGGGCTCAGATCATCCGGATATTCTAATTCAGCTCTCACACAAGTAGAGGGCTTTGCTTGGTCTGAAATGCTTTACATTTTCACACAAAAAAAAACTGTTCGGGAACTGAACGCTTTTCTTAGAAGCAAGCCATCTGCCCAGCTTGTGGTCATGTCATTTTTGCTTCAAGAGTACCGGATGGCCAGCATCCTGAGATGGCGGAGGAGAATGAAAGAAGAGACAAATGGCTGACATATCATCCATAGCGATGCCTCTTCTCTTGAATTTCCAAGCACGAACAGCGCATTCTACCAGCCTTTTAGCTGACTTTTCCCTGTCAGGAGTTGACGAAACAATCTGCACTGCTTCTTGGTTGGAAATGACATCCCACACCTACGCACCATAGCAGAACAACAGCAAAATGGTTCATATCTCCTTGTGATTTTTCACCTTGTAATGTTAAGTGGGCATATGCTGTATTGATTTATTTTATGATTTATAACAAGGAATTGCAATGAAGAAAATGCATACCCCATCAGTTGCCAGAATGACAAACTGATCTCTGCTTGTTATTCTCCTCTGTGTGACATCAGGTACAGAGATGAGCCCAAAATCTTTCGCAAAGTAGTCACCAAAGGCCCTTGATAGTGCTAATCCGCCAGTCTTACCATTTGGCATCCAGACCCTATACACACCAGGTTCATCTTTCAAACAAAAAACTCTACCCCGTGATTGCATTATCCTTTCAGCCTCCTCTGCAAGCGCAGCAAGCATGTACAGTGGAGCACAAGTTCATAACCATCAGGTACTTGCTTACGCATGTTGAGAAATATTTACAAGTTGACAGATCATAGATGCAGAGAGGAGCTACCGGGTAAATTGGGCTTAAAGTCGATAGTCAGCTGAAGTGACACCAAGCTGCCATTATCAGAAGTCGTTGCCAATACAGCCCGAGAATCGCCAACATTTGCTATGACAAGATGTTCACCCTGAAGAAAGTAATGGCAATAAATTAAAATTAATTTGTAAAAGTCTTAATTCATGTACAAGAAGCTAACAAAGGAATGGTCAGAAATGCTTGTTATCTCCAGCTGTTAAGCTAAGATAGCTTGATACTTTTAATCTCTGGGTTGAATTAAGTTACAACTTTAAGAATTCTTTGGATTATAAACAAAAATAACTTGTCTATCTGGTTTAAGAGCACGTCGAGGGTTATGATTTAATTCCAAATTCTGTTCTCTGGGCTTATTTTCATTTGATTTTGGTACCTAATAGCGTCATCTGGTAGCGGAGAAGAAACGCCAGAAAAAACAAAGGAACTGTCAATTTGGAAGGAAACGTTAAAAAACTATTTACATCCATTGACAGAGAAAGAGCACCAGCGTATTAATAGGCATACCTGTTTAATGATCGTTAAGGCTGTAGAGCCACTAGAAAATGAATCAATCACTGGATTCTCCTTAAGTTCCTGATCAATCTCAGCATAAGTCTTTATGTAGGACTTCTTCCAAATGTCAAACTGGTGAAGGTTTCTGTCCAGTTCCACTCCAAAATCCAAGTCAAGCGATGTCAAAGCAAGAGTTTCTAGCCAATTGCACAGCAAATAAGAAGGAACGGATTCTCTGACACTCTTGGCAACAATACGGCCCCATGGACCATGTCCGTCAAACACCCCACAACAGATCAAGTCCTCTTGGCATCCAAATTCCTACCATCCCAAACCCACTTCCAGAAAGTTAGTATTTCTTCACATCTGGTTTATGCTCAAATAGGCTCTCTGGATCCAAAACATCATGCAAATTGGCTTACCTGCCACACAACTAAGCAATCTTGATTGATTCCTTTCTGTCCTCTCTTGGAGAAGACTGAGGCAAAGCTATTCGACTTTTTGGACCGGACAGCTCCAGAGGAAGTCAACATCAATTCCTTCTTCCTGGCGTGCTTTGCTAGTGCTCCAGCGGCTTCCTTTCTTGCATCTCTTTGAGAGTTCCTCTCTTTCTTGATGGACACTGTCTTGGCCAATCCATCCAAAAGAGACGGAAAAAGCACCATTGTTTTCTGTAACGCAACCGAAACGAAATAAGCTGAGTTAAACTAATCCAATGCATTGTAACTTGAAGCTGCAATTGTTGACTCTCACAGAAAATTCTATTCAGAAACTGATTTTGTTCATATTGCTTAAAAGTCTATGTTAGCATGCATGCCCTTCTAGTGCATAACATGTTCATAGATCATAATCAAGCCAGCATATAAACATAGATGCCAAGGCCACAAGGTTCCATTTCCCCCTTTTCTGATCATCTCTTTAGCCGCAAAACGCTTTAGCGAAAAGATTCATCAACGCTTGTTGCTCTTTCGTATATTTTCTGGGAAACGAAACTAGAGCATAAGCAAAATGAATGTGCATACTCGTGGTCAGCTATATACGACCAAATCAATTAGAGCCAAAAATAAGTACGAAAACCTTACTTTGATCGAAATTTGGCTACAACAAAGAAGGACCAGCTATTAGCCTGGGAGCCGACACACACCTCTGCCTGGTATTCCCTCTCACCAACCGGAACCCGATGCCACTCCCGCGACCTGAACTCTTTGTTTGAACATTTCAAGGTTCCCAGCTGCTCGCGGTCCATCCTGCCATCCTATCAAGTTCACGAGTACGTAATGTACAACTTCCCTTTGGCGTCTGGGTCGGTCACGAAATGACCATTACGACCTCGCAGTTGCTGTCGTGTTATGCGCAAGTAGTGCGTCTTCTCGTCATTTTCAAAGTTTGAATTAGTCCGGTCAATGCCAGAAGTTGCGTCATGGCCTTCCAACTCGCACGTGCCCTTTAGTCTGGTTTAAAGATTCTAAATGTGGATCGGATCATTTCTAGGACCATCAACATCGGCTTGTCAGAACACTAGGCAAAAGTCGGTCAAAAACATAGTATATAGGCGGCCCACGGAGACTAAATTAGAAAGAACTTGTGGTTGGAGGAGCATTTGCGCTGAATCTGCATATCTCTAGCCCAAGTGCTGCTAATTGGAAATCATTAACAAAACAAATTTTGATAATGAAAGTTTTCTGATTTTCAAAAGTACGTGATGGGGTTTGAACGCGTGGTTGCAATGGGACGCTGACCAAAATAAATATTCATATTTGTTAGTGCTCTATGACTGCATCTCAAATACATGGCCATCGGTTAACCGCTTGTTTTAAAAGGTCAAATAGTGAGCTACATGATCGTGACCCACTGGCCATGATGAATGATACTTCCGTCGGCACAGACACATGAAAAAACTGGGGATTGTGGGTGGACGTGTGTGCGTGCCAATGGCGCTTGGCTGTTGGGAATTGGGATCGCGCGTAAAAGCATCAGTTTCATTACAAGATACTGTCAACTCGAGAGTTGCACACTTGATCACTGTTTAATACATATTTATAATTTTTTCATTATTAATTATAATTACACATAAAAATTAAAATGCTGTCAACTCTAACAATACAATATGTAAGTTTGTCTCGGGACACGCCACGTTGATCATGACTCGTTCATATAATTTTACCGAAAAACATCAGATTGTGAACACGACGTTTAAATCAAATCTAGATTTTTGAGCTGCAAAATAATTTAGCAGGGGGGCACGCTAATGTGGCCAAGAATATCATGATCAGTGGATAATCAGACTAATACAGTATCGTCGGTCCATTCGACACGCACTGATCATTCCGTAGTTTCGAATTTCAATTATTGGCCTCCCAATTGTTTCTAGATTTTAGGCCCTACTTGGATTCAATGCTGAATATCAATTCTAATTGATGTCTGTTAATCGAATGCACCTCGATGCCAAAGAATTAAATATATATTTTTAAAATATTAAGTTCTAATATTAAAGAGAGTTATAAAATTTATAAAGTAAAAGAATTACGTTTACGGTGTAGTTCACAAATTAATGAATTTCTTAATTAAAAAATTTCCGGGTGATGTCTTGCTCACCGTATACCATCTATTTTCCAGATCTGATCAGGTTAAATCTCCTCAGAATCCCTAGTATTAGCATAGTTAACCTGCTTTGATTGGTTCACAGAGCTTTGTAGCTCTGTATTCAACAAGAGAGAGCCGTAATAATTTTCCGGGTGATGTCTTACTCACCTGCTTTGTAGCCCGGACGAGAGAGCCCAAATAGAAGAGGGGGCAGAGCATGTATTCAACAATTTTCCGTGGAGAAACGGGTGTCTGTATGCTAATGATTCAAACTTTAATAATTTTTCTTGAGGCCAACTGGATTTTTAAATTTCCATTGATGATGTCAGATCTTTTTACGTATCCGGAATCGTTGGTTTCAAGCTAAACCCAAAGTCAGGTACCGTTGCCCGTGCAACACCTTAGACAGTATACAAAGATGGCTTGGAAATCAAACCCAGGGAATATATCGAGAGATTTGCTGCAAAGAACCATAAAAAAAAAAAAAAAACAATAAATTTTACTTGATCAGTAACAATGTATTTTTCTGATATGATGATTCCCCCCCCCCGGGGGGAAATCTGACAACAATTCTTACACTTCATGGTATATCCTATGAGAGACTTCGAGAAGACCCTCCTCATGCTTGTCTATCCCATTCCCTGAACCCCGACCCTCCCTCCGGTTTACATGTAACTCTTTTGTTAGAGATGCAAAGAAAATTCGCCACCCAATTCACATACAGGGTGATGAATATCTGTTACACCACATGGTGTACCCAGCTCAAAACGTGGCAAAAATATGATAACCAGTCAGACAAATAACAATAAATAAAATGACATTTATCAAGCTTTAGTGAAAAACTTGAGAAGCATAGTATTCACTCTCATTGAACACGGGTCTTAAATCTTCCTTGCACATGAAATCCAAAGGGAAGGAAACAAGATGGCCCCGTACCGTCTGTAGTCTCTCCAAAGGATCAGTGTCTTTGATGTCCCCATTTTGATAAGATTCAAGCCTTTCAGGGCCTATTCCTAAATCAATTGTGGTGTGGCCTAGTTTTTCCTTCCAAAACGAAGTGATTTGCCTCAACGCAGCTCTGCCGAGGGAAGAAAAAGAAAAGCATCTAAGGCAGCAGGAATTAATAGCTAGAATGGATGAAATCGTAGTGCATTGCATCCACATAGATCAAAAGATATGATGTGGGTTTCACCATGTAATATGACCAAATGGTCCCAGCAAAATTTGCTCGTAGATGATAGTGAGTAAACCTTGTGTAGCGAAAAACCACTGCTATTCAAAAACCCAATCCCACCTATTAAACAGATAAAATGGGAGACGTAACATACCTGGAATGTATCAGATCATTAGGTACACAAGAGAACACATCCTGGTAGACCATAGTATTTGTCTGTAATATGATTCACCAGTACAACAGTGTTACTTGGATACCAAACTCAAAGAATTAAACATCATATCTAATAGTTGGTATAAAAGAAAGTCAAACCCACGTAAGAGTTGGATTAATATGCATATCACAAATGTATTAGATATTCTTTATCATCATTATAACTATTAACTCAAAAGATGCAAACACACTTGTAACTCAGAATCAGAGTTGCAAGCCTTCCACTTTATTCTCTTTTGAAAATAAACTTTGAAAACAGATGCACTAGTATACCTTCCTCTTCCTTCGGTTCCCATAATGCTAATCTCAACCCAAATGGGAAGTCCTAACATTTAAGCTATATCCCGGGGTATAGTCTGAATCCTATCATACATCTGATTGAATACTATTTCTGTCTGTCTCCCTCATAAAAAATCCCACACACTTGTATATGAACATTTTCTGCCACTGTATGAATATTCCAGGAAACCCAAATTTTTGAAGCAGTTGTTAATTTGTGATTCAAATCTTCAAATAAAGATTTTCCCACATGGGGGTGCATTCAATAAGCCTTGACAAACAAAAGAATCTGTTCTCACCTTTGCAGTGGTGACCCATATATCTTTGTAAGTTGAATCAATTATTGGGTCAATTATTCGATTGATCTGAGGGAGGGAAGAACAAAAGATAAAATTTGTCAGCAGAATAACACTAACAGAATGTTACACAAAGCTATCAAGACTTAGTCCCACCAATTTTGACCGTAAGTCAGTATTTCCACAGGCAAGCATACTAACCTCCCCAGCACGAAGGCCAAGGTGTTCAGACCACAATGATAGCCGCAGACTAATAGCAAATTTTCCAGCTTTCCAAGGCTTTCCATCCATTGATGATTCAACTAACTCTTTGTCTTCAATAATTACACCAATCTAAAAATAGGAAAATTGTGAGAACTATGATGCAATCAAGATCAACAACATATCTCCATAGAACGGAAATTTTAATGTCGATCAAAATGCCCCAACTTCTAGATAACGATGAAACAGTGCTATTGTCAAGACTATTTCCTTGGAATAATTAAAGCTCTTTGGGTATAAACAACAGTGTCAACTCCACACTTTTCATCTTTAGTGGGCACTGATATAAACATTACCCTTTTAAGATTCACCATATACTATGTGTGACTTCCAAAGAGAACATAGTGCTCAAACAAGGCCTAAACAATAATTCTTCACCTATTAAAAATGCATAACTTTGAGGATTAAAGTTTCTCAAGAACAGGCATTCTGACAAAAGGATCTTGAAACCAACCAATACCTCAGAATCGCGTGAGCCGAGTAAACTCCTATCGTTTATATTTGCTGAACTGATCAATGCTGTACGGTCATCCACTATCATGACTTTACTATGCACATACACCTGCAGATGCAAGAAAATAGAACACAGATTCAACAGAATAGTGGGACATATTCAATATGAGCAAATTGCACCACCCAGCCATTATGGATAGATGGCATGGGCAATAGAAACCACTTATCAATCAGGTAAGGAAAAAAAAAAAAAGATGAATAATGTAAGAAATCAGATAGCAGAGGGCAACAGCATACCTGACTGGTAGCCACTGGACCACCATCAAAAAGTTGACCATGAGCTCTAAGACCAAAAAATGTGATGTAATCATGTGTCCTTGGACCAAGAAGGTCATATAGATTATGCAATATTGAATTCAGTCCTCTGCAAATTGTTCGATATTGCCAATGCATTATGGCTCTTACAGATGCTGCACCAGCATCGTCCAGGCCCCCCTATTAAAGCAGATATTCAGTGAGTGGCTCAGCAAGAAAGGAAAAGCAGATTGTAAATCAAAACAAATCAACAAAAAATTAGTACTTGGAAACCAGGAAGCAGTGGTATGACAATAATAACCCTGAAGGACTTCTTATCATTGTATGCTCGCATAATACGCCGATATAATGCTTCTAGTACACGATTCCGAATGATTTCATCTCCTGAAAGACCTGATATAAAAAATTGATTCTGGGAACCAGTTGCCCAAGAATTAAGCAAAAGTCAGGAAAACAGACACATGAGAATTCTCAAAGCCTTCCTAACCTCAAAGTCTGAAACTTCCATACTGACTACAAAGAATTTGAAATACACATAGCTCATGAAGACCAACTGTTTTATAAACAAGTCTTGGACCCATATGGTTACCACTCAAAGTATCTATTGTAAAATTCTCCTTGATGTCATTATCAGCATTAATACTTTTCAATCATCTGATAGTCACAGACATGGGTGGCCCACCATTCTACCCTAGACATGCATGGCCCTTTCATCTGTTAATGTTATGTAATGCGCTATTTTCTTTCAATGCAATCACAGGTTCAGCAAGCGTTAACACAGCACTCCCTGTAAGATATACTCATCCTAGAAAATGACTCCTCATTTACTGGCCCCTGACAGTCAAGTGTCAGTGTGGCATTAGACATATTTAAGCATTTCCCAGCTAAAGAAGCACAATCAAGTTCATAAAATTTTATTTGAGTATCTAGATGAATGCATTTGCCAGAGCTTAGAGAAGGTAGGCAAAGAACATGATACTTATGATTTGGTAACCAGCAAACAGAACGTGTAATAAAGTAATGAGAAATCAAGACTACAGGTTAAAGCCTACAAAACTAGCTGTTGTCTGTTCTACTAAAAAATGCTGAAACAGTCATATTCTGCTTCAGCTATGAGTTAATTCTCCATACTTGTGCCTCCAGTGATTTTTCAGCAAATGCCAATGTCCTTGTAATACGAATCTCCTTGTTACTTTTTGGTTCTTCAATTGACTTTACATGGAAGTCCCACCACACTAATGACAATACACTATCCTAAAGATCAAATATTTGTCATCGTAAAAGCAGCTTAAGAAAACTTCATACATTTCTTCATAAACAGCGGTATCTAGAAAATGAGTGAATTTACTCTGTAATTGGCTATCCATCTGCATCTCCACGGAGGGCCAGTTAAACTTCTGTTGCTAATGCTTGATATTCAGTATTTTCATGTACTAATAGTGAGTTGTCTTCAATGAAAGTTTAAATTTAGTATGCCACAATAATTCATACCTCAATATAGATGAAGTGCTCAGCCTTCTCAATGAGAGAAACATAGGCACAGTGAATGCTTTCCTCGATTTGACCCGTTCCTGCAGACCATTGGCTCACACTCCTTATAACCTGAAAATGAGAAGTTAATATTGTAAGGCACTCTTTCTAAATTTTGTGAATCAACTACATCATGTGTACATGAGGAAGCAAACTTATAACAGCCAGAGAACAGGAAATATAAAGCAATCAAGCCTTTTGATTGCATAAAATTCACCACTTGTAATCTATAAACTGCTGAGTGAGACATCCAAGCACTAAATAATTGCAACATACCAGGTGAAAAATATGAGGACAGCACTCAATTGAAGATTTTGACAACTTGTCTCTCCAATCAAATCTTCAATTGATTTGAATCAATTTAATTCAACACCACAAAAGATTATATGGGTGCATAACCCCACTAAACAAACTTTTGAGAAAACTGGCAGTTTAGCATAGATTGGCTATTTCAAAATTCTAACTCTCTTCTGAAGTACCCAAAAATCCCAACTAGGAAGCTCATTCCTAAGCTATAGAGCCCAACTCTGAGGAAATGTGCTATAGAGCCAAACTAGGAAGCTCATTCCTAAGCTAGTGGTATTCCTCAAAATCAGTCAAGACATGACAACAGCACAACAACACCTTGAATTACAACCCACCTGACAACAGCAAGAAGCTCGTGGGCCAACTTGCCCAGTTTCATCTCCAAAACCAAGTTGGTCACCTCGCTCCTGTGCTTCCCACCATTCTGAATCTGAGGTTTTGGTGCTGGCCTGTGTGAATAAGTCTGGTGACATCTTGTCATGGATCTCCAGTGAATCATGGTCATCCACAAAGCCTTTCATTGGTACATCTGGGACCAATGGTTTAATTTTGTGTTTTTGGAAGAGACCTATGGCAGTCTTAGAGCCATTTAGTTTTTGGAATCCACCAGAACTATCCATCCCCTCAGCTTCTTGAGGCAAAAGAAGAGGGATATCTTGTGCAGATGACCTAGAGGAAAAAGAATCCTGCCGTTTGATGCCTTTGGAATTGTCATCAACATTCTTACCTCCAATCTTCATCCCACTATCTCTTCCCATATAGTGTGGGATAACCATGTGTTGCTGAGGCATGAGTAGTGGAATAGTTTCCTCATAAGGAGCTTTAGTTCTCTGCGAAAGGAGGGGAGAGCTCATTTGTATTAAAAATAAGGTTGACACAAACTTTGCAAGAAACCATAACAAATGAAGCTCAAATTAACCTTTGCATAGTTCCAACGCTGAACAAAGTGCCTAGCTACATCTCGACAAGGTGGTCCCCAAAGTGCACAATGAACATCATGCCAAGGCATTCGTGGATATTTTCCACGATCCAGCTCATCCTTCATTGTATCTTCCCATGAATTTGGTTCTGACTCCCTGACACATAAATATGTCATTATCAGTCTCAAACATAACCAAAATTTGTAGCCATTAAATGTCTATTCAGTCTCTGTAAGCAAGATATTCCATCAAATGTATATTTTAATTTGATGGACAATGATCTTACCTTGGGTTATAATAATCCTTTCCAGGCCATACTTGAGAAGGGTAGTCACCCACTATATGTTCACAAGAGTCATAACGGCCAAAGCACAAATCCAGTCCTCCCATAAAGCAAACATGGTGATCAACAATGACAATTTTTTCATGGTGGGACCTATGGAATGAAGTTACATAAGAGGTCAAAAATTATTGCCGCTAGGAGAAAAAAATATGCAAAACAATTCTACTGCATACCAAAGATAAACACCAGTAGAAAAGTGGTCTGGGTAGCGCAGCACTCTCACATTCTCATGGATGCTAAGAAGCTTTCTCTTGCTATACACACTGTTAATTTTGAGAGCAAGAGCCACCTCCTTATACAGGAGTATGTATATCTGCATGGGTAAGATCAAAATGATAAACAACTTTATAAAGTAGAATGCATATCTGCATGGGTAAAATTGAAATGAAAAATAGCTCATGGAAAATTTAGCACAATTCTTGATGGCATCCAACAAAGGAAAGCTCATGTGCAGATTTCTCTTTTTAGTGGTTCCTCAGTAGGCTTTGAACATATATGTGACTCAAAGGCAGTTCTAATTAAGGTTCCTCAGCCCCTTGTAAGTTATTTTGCTGAATATTTATTAAAAAAAAAAAAAAAAAAGCACAACCTAGCCAGAAAATGCATGTGCTAGTTTGAACCTGCAATAATAAACATGCTAGAAGCAAAACTGCAAGCCAAGATTCTGATAATCAAATAAAAAAAAAAAAAAAAAAAGAGGAAAAGACTTGATATCACGCAAGTGAGTTGACACCTTTTTTATAAGAGAACTTGATGCGTAAACTGCCCTCATAATTGTTTCCTATTATTCCTCCTAACAATCAATGCCGTTACAGCCATCAAGATATCATACATACAGAGACATAGAGAGAAAAAAATTGAAGAAAAGAATTGACTGTTTGATTATGAGGTTGTTTCTGCCACTTAAATCTGTGACCTTCAAGTCATAATGCAGTAATCTTACCATTATAACAAAGCTTGCCCTTCAAGTATGATGATTAATAAGAATATTAAATCAATAAGTACCTGAACTCCTTCCTTAGCTTTGGCTTCCAGCAAATTGTCAAGCCTAGAGGAGGACTGAGAAGGAAAAGGACGTCGTAAATAGAGTTCTGGGCACAGCCACCAGCCACAAATAAATATCTGCATACCAATTTTGATCAGATTAAATTAAACAATAGATGAGTTTTCATATAAATAAATCCTGTCAACTGGGGCCAAAGGGGACAGACCTCAGATTTGGCATCCTCAATTGATGAAGCAATAGCTTCAAAAGCAGCCCGGCCATCTATAAACCACTGAGCCTGACTACCATCTTCAGACAACCCCCTAGGAGGAGCAAATGAACCAAAGCGATGGGGATGACACCATCCTTCAGGAGGCCGAAGTCCAGCATCATTAATTGCAGCAACCCAATCTTTCACTTTAGCACTGGTCTTGGCTCTCAACTTTATACTTCGATTTCCACATGTGACCTTTAAAGTTTCCAATCAATCTCTTAGTAAGTGAAAGTATCTAAATTTTCATCACTTAAAAGATGAGCTACTATCAAGAAAGTTGCAATGATAAACTTGAAGAATTTTCTCGTCCACCACTAATTTGTGTATTATTCTTTGCTGGTGTTGGGTTTGTGTAAGTGCAAGATACAGGGTAGAAATTCCATAGCTAAGAGAGGTTAGAGAAAAGTCTCTGCAAAACCTTTGAAGCACAGAGGAGGTGAAGTTCCATACACACAAGAGCTTTGTCTAGCCTCCTAAAAGCAGACATTCAATCTTAAGGAATCTAAACAAACTAAAGTGATATTCTCAATCTACTATCTTGCTGTTGGTTTATCCCACATCTTTACCTCAAGCAGATCTTACCTACATAATAAGTCAGATTCTGCATATTTTATGAGGACTCTTCTGCTCTCTGAAAGCATAATCTCAAAAAACCAAACTACCTTCCCACCAAAAAGTGGGAAACTTTTTGGCTCGCATGCATACAGGATGGGCTAGACTGATCTTAAAGGAAAAATGATAAGAAACAAAGCAAAATTGATTGGAACATTGAAGATTTGACCTTTTCCAAGTCTGTCTATAATTGATGATAGGCTCAGAAAAGGTGAACCACAGAGAAGATGTTCACAAAAGAGATTACAATCGGAAATGGAGAACAAAAATCCACAAAACAGACGACAGAATTTGCTTACCTTAAAGGCATGCCGCAATGGATTGCGTTCCTTTGTTTCTACTGCTAATGAAACTCGGCCTTCGCCATTCCCTACTGAAGCTGGTAAGACATCAAAGACAATTATATCCAAAGGTTTGGTATCAAAAGGATCAGCTAGCAGGGCCAAGAATCCAGGTTTCAAAACAGCCCACACCTGCAAAACCATATAAGACAAAAGCTTCCATGTGATCCCCCATGTCAGCATATAACTGAATATCACAACAACAATCATTATAGATATTCCATCCATCAATAGCTCAGATAGCAGAAAGAGCATCTTCTTGATAATGGAATTGAATGTAAGCATGCAAATCACAACCAGCCAAGAGTATTAATACAAGTGAAAAGGAATCAAGCAGTGCCAGCTAAATGGGAACCAACTATAGCTGCACAAAACCACACATGTGGAACTAGCACTCAACTTCAACAAGACTAAACAAAAAATGAGAACAAAACTAGTTACTTGAACAATTTCATTACCTTCTGCCAGCTGTCATTACAGCAACCAAACCAGGGACATGCACAACATTTCCTTGAGTCAACATTCCTTGGGATTTTTGGGAGATGCTTCACCATAACATAATCCTCTTTCAGCTTGGTGCCATATTCAGGTGCAAACGACAATCTTGAAACCTCTAAGAACCTGCATACCTGCAATACAAAATTCTTGTAGTGAAAGGCATGAATCAAAAACTCAAATGTATATACTTCAATGATCAGGAACCATCAGATATTCCAAACAATAAAGTAATCAAATCACTCGATTTTAAAAATTGTGCATGAAATTTTCAATTAGCAAGTTGATAAAGATGGAACTGAAGCCTATTCATAGAAGCAGAAAGACAAATTGCCAACTTGGCAACAAACAAGTGGTTAAGGCTGAAAAGCTCTGGAACTGAAATAACCTGAGGTGAAATATCAACTTGATGTCAAGTGTATGGCTCTTGGCATGAATGACTTAATAATCAGTTTTGCAAAAACAATGGGAGTTTCATGTAACCAAAAAGACTTGACTAAGATTGAAATTAAGTTGGAACTGACACTGATAGCTCTACTCTTGACATGATAAATTCTAAGGATAGCATCAAGGCTGTTTAACGCTGTGCACTTGCATGTGCAGCGATGCATAGTAGGTAGAAAATTGAGAGGGAAGGATGCATATATTTTGTCAAAAGAAAATTTGCTATTCTACTCATTGATAAGCACATGGCTAAGAAAATGATTTGCCAAAAAAAACTGAAACTGTAATGAAATGATGGCAGCAACAATTGGTTAAAAAGAACCAAATTTCAAATAATGCTATAAAACAAGAATAATAATCCTGAAATGGAAATTATTTCAAGCACACCTCTTGAGAGTTTACAATATCCAAGTTCCCTAAGAAGTGGTTCAAATACTGTTGCATTGCAACCTTTGCTCTGTCTGACATGGAATGCTGCCTCCCCAAGGCTGGACGGATAACTGGCAAAGCAGCGCTTGATGGAACATCTCTGAACAAAAAACCCACCTGTAAGGACTGCAAGAATTATGCAAAGGAGGACGTATTTAATATTTAGCAGTCATCTCATATGGAGCAGGACTCACCTTTTTTTAACACTTTCATCCTGATGGAACGAAATAGTCTCATCATCAGGATCTTCGTCGTCTTGCACTACTGGTGCATGATCGACTATTCCTAGATTTTGAAGCCATTCTTTAACCTTTAATGTAGTGCCCCAATGACAAGTATATCAAAAAAACACATCATCCCAAAAGAGGTAATCAATAAGACAACGTGCCTACAAGCCTCACTCCATACAAAACGTAGATCAGTGACAATTTACACACCTGCTCCTGCTTTTCTTGAATTTCCTCAAAAAAAGCACGTTTCTTTAAGGCAAAGTGTAGATAGAATACTTGGGCAGCTTTCTTCACTAACTGCCACTTGAACTGGTGAAGAAAAAAAGAAACAAATAACGAAGAAAGCGTTATTATAAAACACTGATGAACAATCGCACAAACATAGTACTCCTAGAAAAAGATAACAACGTCTTATGCTAAAGATTTCACATCAGAAGTCTCAAGTTCTCCTTTTCCATTAAAAGAAATAGACTGCTTTTACAACGCGCATGATATTGCATCTTGAAATCACAGAATTGAAAAGAAAGACCTAAATCGGTCTGTAACAGCAACCAATATGGGACGGACAGACTTTGTCCGTTTCTTTGCAAATTCAAAAAGTCCGACCATTGATGATGCTTTAAAGACACGACAAAACACAGTAGGCTAGGTAGCGAGAGTTTAGTACAGTCCGACATGCAAACAAAGGCTAAAGCATATGCAATATTCAACAGAACAACATTCGATCCTGATTCACTTCAAGAATCTTTCTCGCCAAAAAAAAAAAAAAAGAAAAAGAAAAAAACTAAAGGAGATTCTATCAAAAAATAAACAAAGAATTTAACCTTTTTTATTTTTTATTTTTTAAAAAGACCGAAATCTTGCCTGCTTATATTGAACCTCGATGGTGTACGACAAAAGCACGGGGCTAAAATCGCTCGCATCGGGTCTGGAAACGGAGATGATAGTGGCCTTGGGCAACTCGTCGAAAATATAAGCGCTCGTCTCCGACGAAAATGACGACGGCATAATCGACATCTGCGTCTGGATCGGCGGCGGCTCCGATTGCATTCGGGCGTACCGGTGCCCGCCGTTCCCGCTTCCCATCAACTGCTCCGTCGACACCATCGGTATTTGCCCCGTAATTCTCCGATCGCCAAAAACGAAATTTCTTGCAAGAAAGCAATCAATGAAGAAAGATTTTATAAGTTGAAGAGGAACGAGTCAAAAAGTCATTTGTTTTCAAACAAAATTACAAACATAAACCAAAAAAAAAAAAAAAAAAACTCGTCGCTTTAGATGACAAAAAGAAACGCAGTTGGTTACGCACTTCCGAACGGCTAACACGTCAGAATGACAGGCCCTAGAAAGCTTGGTCGTTGTCCCCCGTTCGTGATCTTTTCCGGGTCGCCCCGATCCGAAAATCGGAAAATTGAATTTATTGTTTTCACGATGAAAACTATGACGCGCATTCCTTGTTTTTTTTTTTTTTTTTTGTCTTTCTTTAATTAAAAATTTTCAACAGAAGAATTCGAGGGTATGTTTAAAATGGCAGCGTTCGTTTATAACGATACTGTTTACCACCTTTCAAATAGTAACATGATTATTTGAGACATTTAATTTCTTTATAATAATAATAATAATAATATTATTATTATTATTATTTACGAAAATACATATTATTAAAAGTAATTAAGTACATTAATAGCCTCTTGCTCGAAAAGTAGCCTTCAACTACTTTTCAAATTACCTAATAGCATACAACAACCAATAAAGATTACTGTTGGAACCTTTTTATCACATTGCTTTAGTGACGTCGCTTTCCCTTTCCATTTTTTACGAGGAGTTCGGCTAACGGTTACACAGAGGCCATTTCTCCACGGAATAGAAAATGCACAACAAAATACACACGATAATAATAATATTCTTTAAAAAAAAAATGTTCGAAACAAAAATTAGAATCCGTTTCAATGGCTTAGTGAAAGAAAGCAACTGTGGTGAGAGAAAAGAGGCCATATTTCCAACTGGAGGGAGGGGTGACAGACGCGGGAACGGTTCGGTGTACCCGCAGATCGAGTTGGGCTTAGGCTGGGCCGGGAGTTCGCGTCACACGACCTTTCTTCCAGCCAGAGAATCCAATCCTCCGATTAGAAGAGAGACTGCCGAGAAAATCGAGTCCTTCCAGAAATGGGATTGGGTTCGCCGTAAGTATCATTTTCTAATTATAATCCGATAACCATGAGTCTATGACGGCATTGATCACTTACCAATTACCACTCGGTACAAATGCTTGCATAGCAAACCCAAGGGGGAGAGGGACTCAAACCGCACCTTAGACTTTTTCTTTGGTACTTGCACACATTTAAAGAAAATAATACTCAAAATACAAGAAATAATGCATAGCTGATAAAGCTCCGAAGAGATTGCCTATTAACTTTAGGAATCGCTTATCACTTAATCGTTACCACTTAGAAATGCCGGCAACACAAAATGGGCAGAACTCAAGTCACAGCACAATTTCAAAAATGCAAATGATCAAGGAAAAATAACATTCAAGATGTAAGAAGTTACAAAATTTCACACTTTATAAATGCAAATTTTACCACATAGGAGATTGATTAGTAACTTTGGGAAATTAAGTCCAAGTAAGAAAATTAAAGACGTCGACATAACTCAAGCTGTTGGTCTTACATGATCTTCAGACAGTTGGGCAAGTTACTTCTAGGCTTCCTTTGCTCCCCTGCATTAAAGGAAAATGTCAAGCCACAACCATTACCACCCCCTCCCCCCCCCCCAAAAAAATAAGGAAAACACCAAAATTCTACCATCTTACTCAGTCTGGTGAGGGGCAGGGGCAGATACTGGCTGCAACTTCCGCTCAGGTCCCTGCGATGTCACGAGACCAAAAGATATCAAACATCTATAAAATTGAATACACCATTTTAACTAACTCAACTCAAAAAGGCCTCAGTCCCAAAATTAATCGGTTTTGAGCCGAATCTTTTCCCATCAATCCAATGCTCTTGGGAACAAAATGGGTGTCAAATACCCAAATGCCAATGTAATAATTCAGTCAGCTGTTTCTTTTACATGACAAAAATTGAACATCAGCAGTTCTGGTATTAATAACTACCTGACCTGACCTTAACTAATGATTTGTCATGTTGATATTCTGATTAAACCAAAAGACTAGGAAACAGCTTTCAACATTTGAAAACCATTGTTTGAAAATCAATTTGTATGAAATTCATCTCACCTGCACCAAATGCTCCTCTCTTCTGGCCAGTTTCCTCTCCCTGCTTGCCTTGTTCTTTGCACGCTTAGCCTCAAACTGGTCAGACAAATTCTTTTCTCTTGCCTTTTCAGCCTTTTATTTGTGGATACTCTCCATCAGCACACGTTTGTTTTTGAAGACATTACCTTTCACCTTCATGTACGTGTACATGTGCTTGTCAATTTTTTTGGATTCCCTATACTTATGCAACAGGCGCCTCAGAACACACATTCTTCTCATCCAATGGATCTTAGTCAGCAGCCTAGCCTCCCTGGTACCCTAGCCCTACCTAAAACATTAAGGAAACAATTTATTATCATCATCATGACCTTGAGTAAGTTCCAAAAGTTTAGCAACGATTGAAACAAAAGAACCCCAAAATTTCCAAGATCCAGCTTACAGCATCCAGAGTGGCGTCCCTTTCTCTTGGCCTCCTTCATACTGCATGCACGAGACCATGAGTGAATCTTTGTCAGTTTCCTGATAATGAAACCATCTTTCCCCAGTTTCCTAATTTTCTGCCCTAAATCCAGCATCCATAATGAAGAATCACAAGGAGTCGCAATATAACCAACACAACAATAATCAAATTAATTCCGAAATCTTAGTTTAAACAAAACAGAGGCCATCACAGTGAGGGCAGTGCCACTGTTTTCAATGCAGGAACCCATGAAAAAGTTATCAAAATATAAAGGGTCCACCAAGAATCAAACTAGTTCCAATAGCTTGGTTTGCCAAAAAACAAGGCAGAGACCCAGCTGATGAGAGGCACATTTACTGCTTCAATGCGGGAGTTTTAAATTGTTTAAGGCACATCCATTTCTGCCAATGACTCTGGTATTTCGTCAGCAGTGCATTTCACGGGTAGGAATGTCAAAATCATTGACATTAAAACTCAAAAACAACAGGACTCCATTAAGTTAGTTCCTAGAATTCCGTTAACATTCTGTTTCACTAACCAAAATTTTTATTCTGGTATATTTCAATAACCAAACCCCTAGTGTGAGGCAGGAAATAGAACATCTACGCTACCATGCAAGCAGGCTACAATGAATACGATGGAGTAGTCAAGTTATTACAAAATTAAACGTTTAGGCTGACAACGTGAGCCATCTTGCATACTTTTTACACTCGGGAACTCAAGGATTCACCAGTCCTCTGAACCAAACAAAAACAATCAATGCAATCGAAATATATATCGTTCAATAAGTTCTGCGTAATAAGCTTCAAAATGAGAGAGAGAGAGAGAGAGAGAGAGGTAGAAAGCAGGCAAGGGAACGTACTGGAGTTGGCCATGGAGATTTCGTTGACCTCATTGGGGTCGAGCCAGACCTCGCCTTTTCCCGCACTTGAGCACGCTAGCGGCAAGCCGCTTCCGGAGCTTCAGCAACACCATCTCTCCTCCGCGCTCTGTCTCTCACACCCGGTCTGAGCGGCGGCCGAAGGGTTTTTGGAAATAGCAGCAGAGGCCCCCCTGTTACCCTTCGAATTTTATCAATTAGAGTCGCCAACAATAAAAAAATTCAATCAAGTCCACCAACTGTCATTGTGGAACGTGTGTTTAACAGAAGGTGACGTGTGACGTGTCATTGAAGTATAGCAATTATAGGCCCATTGGCCCGTGTCCAGTGAACGCGTCGTCCTTTTTCCCCTCCTCAGTCCTATCTCTTATTACGACCTCCGCCTCTCTTTAGTTTATGGGTTGGGTTAGCCCATTCGTAATGCACAGGCACGATTCAATAAGAAAAATCAAAAAGGGATACTGTTTACATTTATCTTTTTAATATACTAAATTCATTATTTTTAATTATATATATGAATACATATATATTTTTTAATTCATTCTATTAAAAATTTTTGTTATTTTCGTATATAATATTGAATTAACCCGGCTCACTTCTTAAGAGAATTAACTTAATTTTCTTTTTTTAAAAAATACCTTTTAAAAAATGTTCTGACAATAGACTAGCGACTCCGGAACTGTGAGAACGGGGAGATGCCCCATTATTGTCTGTTTTGTTTTTTGGTTTTTTTGGGGTCCATGGCATGCTCCATTTCTCTATTGTCGTACGTGCACGCATGGTTTCTAAAACAAAAGCCTTAGCCGATGGGGGTTAAGTCTTGCCAGCCAGCCCTACTTTGTTTCTAAGCTCAGAAGAAAGGGCTCAAATGGGCCCAGCCAGAACCGCAGCCCAACAACTTTGCACGCGTAACACCGAATCAAAAATCACGTTCCCTCTTTCCTTCAAGTTTTCCCTCAACCTCGACTTTCCCGCAAAATCAAATCCCCGAAAACTCTTAGCTTAGCCGCGTTATAAATTGTGAGAAACATAATTTAAAAAAAAAAAAAAAAAGAAAAGAAAAAAGGGCGCGGCAAAGTCTCAACCTGCAAATTGCGTTTTGCGGAATTGAAAGTCCGTATGGATATTTCTCTGGTCTCCGATACGCTCACCGTGGGCTCGCAACAAGGCCTAGGGTTTGTAAACTCGTTTCTCCGTTGCCGAGATTTCAAATTAACGGGTAAATCTCCGGCTGATCAATCCGCTGGTGCTCAGCAAATCTCCGCCGTTATAGTAGACGCGATCGCTCCGCCCCCCGTCAGATCTAAGCCTTATAGAACAGCTCGCCGCAGCCTCCTCCGCAAAAGGCGGCGCACCGGGCGCAGATTGCACGGCGACGGAGACTCCGGGAAGGGCGGCGATGATTTCTGGCTTTTGGGAGGTGATGTTGGAGACGGATCGTTCGGGGGCGCCGGCGGAGGTTGGGGCGGCGGTGGCGGGGGTTGGAATTTCGGTGGCTCTGGAGGGCAAAATTGGGAAGAGTCTTCGTGGTCGCCGTCGTTTGACTTTGCTTATGGTTTCGTTTACGAGGTAATCTGCTGGATTGCCCTATCCAATTGCGTGCATTTTGCGTTCAAAAGGACTCTGAGGATCTTGGCCAGTGTGTTACCTTTGCTCAAAGGGAGAAAGTTCCTCTGAGGGTATTGACTTCTAATCAATTTATGGATTGGAGAATACTTGGATGATCATGGTGGTTGTGATCAATCGGGTGGAATGGAATGAGCTATGCATTTCTTATTATTTGTTTCCCATTTTTTATGCATTCGGTTCTCACAATTTAATGTATATGTTTTGTACATAATTATTGAAATTGTTTACAATTTCTGTGAATCAGTTTGTGGCTTCTTTGTCTGCTGTTTGGTAGAGATAACCAATTGCTAAGGAATGTTGCAGGACCAATCATGCTAGTTAGCAGTAAATTGACTTAAATGAATTTGGATCCATAATTTATAGTTCTATTGTTAGTATTTATAAATAAGAGTGTGTTATTTGGGTATGTTGTCAATGCTGAATGCTGATCTTCTTGATGGGTTGTGACGTCTAGAATAGTTGTTTAAAGAATGCAGTTTTTGCATGTGAAGCCAATTCTTCTAATTCTCTTTTTTTTTTTTTTTTTCCTTTTTTGGGTCCACTAAATGATCTATTGAATCGTAAATTATAAATTATATGGTAGAAATTGTTCTCCCAATTCTTATAAAAGAGAGGTCTTAAGTATTTATCTACTAGAAGTATCCCTTAAGATTTTAATTCTTCTCTAATATAGTCAAAGAATAGTACGAGTATGGAACTCGGAGTCTGGAGTGGCATTGCAATTTTTTTATCAGCTGAAACTCTGTCAGTTTAGCCAGACCCACACGGTCAAGGTAATATTGTAGAGATGAAGCCAGATTTAAGCTTACAGCTGAACGGATTCCAAAGCTGGAATCACGCATGGAAATACCTCAAAATTAAATAGGCTCACTAACCGCAAGGAAGGAGAACCAATTAGTCCTAGGACTAGCAGGAACCAGAACTCTTGTACGTCTTCTGGTTGCTCCATAGAGGATTCTAAGGATCCCCTCTAAACGGGTGGTTAAGAGTATGTCTCTTGTGATATCGGTGGCTGCCGGTCACCGTCCAAAGTAGCACCTGAACACATTCACCATAGATCACATGTTATCATCAAATAATGATGTTGGTCTTGGTATCACCTTTTCAATGGTAGATCATAAGTGACATGTTATTGATAATCATTAAATGAGATGCATTTTAGGGTCTAATTTATCATAATCGTGTCCTCACTTGCGAGACCACATTTCTGTTTGCACTTTAAAAGATTAGTTTGGTCATCTTGTTATAAGCAATTGCAACTTGTGCCTTTTTTAAGTGTATGGCTGTAGCTTTCCATGGTCATAATCATATCTGTACCACTACCTTCATCCCTTATAGGAGATGATCACAGAAATTTTTCTTTAAGAAAGATTTTTGCCTGCCCTTTCCTTTACCAGTGGATTCACTTAAAAAGTTGAAAATGCACACCAGTGCCTAGGAAAGCAAAAGGGCACGGCCCCCCAACTTTCTTGTGCGCTTCCATTTGGCGAAAGTTGAGAGCGGACGAGTTGAAAATTGTGTATGCTGAAGAAGTGTCCTCAACCGTCATCTCAAACAAATGAAGAATAGATTTAGAAACTTGAACCTACATATGCCTAACTAATCTTTTCATACGCTGTCCCTATATTGATTAGGTCAAAGATTAACTATGGTCTGTTTCCGGTGTGATAGATGCCTTTAAAAATAAAATTTACCACAGTTTATATCCATTATTCTTATAGGCAAAATAATACTAATAATTTTATTTATTATGTTTAAATATTTTTTATAATTATATTTATTTTATTTTTTAAAATTTAATTATATTAAAAATATTTTATTAAATATTATCAAATAAGAGTCATATTATTATTATTATTATTATCATATAACAGATATAATTTTATATTATTATTATTATTATATTAAAATTATTAATATAATATAAATTTTAATTTCAAAAAATTAAAATATTATAATTATATATTTTAAAAATATTTGATTTTTTATTTTTAAATATTATTTTAATAAATTTAGAATGAGATTTGAAAGATATTATTTTATTTGTAATAATTTATAAAAATTTTAATTATTTTTATATATTATTAATCTTTTATTTTTATTATAATTAATAATATTTTGAAAAAATTCATTGTATTAAAAAAGTGTTTATTAAATATTTAAAAGAAATATAAATATTATTATAATATTTTTTATTTTTAAAAATTTTTAAAAAATTAAAATTAATATCATATCATTTTTTAATATAAATCAAATTTAATTAATAAAATTATTATATTAGATTAATTTTTAAAAATTTAAATAAATATAATTAAAAATACTCAAATAAAAAAAATAAAATTATATATATATATTTGTAAAATTATTCTTATATTGTGAACATTTCTTCTGGGTGAAACGCCGGGCTGATTCTTACTCAATTTTCCCGCCTATCTTTATTTACCGTTTAAGTCGTAGATCTCAACCCCAGTCATGGAGGAGTCGAGGCTGACTTACTGCCAAAAGCTTTGAAAAACGACAATTGAGGACAAATCATTTTTGAAAGCGACAGTGACCATGGAAGGGGCAAAAAGGCCTTCAAAGCCGAAGTGGACTGGAAACTACCGTTTTAACATGCACAGTGTTTGTGAGATAGAGTTGAATTAATTTTAATAATATTATTAAATTTTAATAATTTTAATAATAATAATAATAATATTATTAAATAATTATATAAACACCCTCTATAATTGAGCATAAAAATAACACATACACTGTAGATTTTTACCCGTCTTCAAAAGCAGCATAGTCTTCTCAAACGCGTCCCACAGAGTGTGCATACCTTCATTCCCTAGCGAGGCGCCATTTTCTGAATCAGTGTGCTATAAACCAGCGGCTCTTTTCCTTATTGCTTTAAGCAGTCTTGATCACTCGAGTAATATCCAACATGTTTGAAAGTTGGTGCTACCACTTTTTTAATTATTTGATAAATTGACAGCTATATTTGGGAGATACCTATTTATGTTACAGAACTTAGTTTATTTTGATACAATGGAAGTCTAGTGAGCAAAACAGTTTATGAAATATACATTTGTTTGAAAAGGGTGTGTGTATAATGAATTATGACTTTGTGAGACGACATATTCTGTTTCGAAAAAGAAAAGAAAAGAAAAGAAAAAAAGGTTGTCCGAGTAATGCAATTTTTGATAAGCAAAGGAGAGGACATTGGGGCTTTTGGCTCTCCAATTTATCCAAAAAGAAGGGGCCACGGGCTTTGCACCCTTCGAAGGAAGCTTCAAAGTCATAGAGCAGCACACAAACACTTCGAAGACGGACAGAATCTTTATAGGTTTAACTATCCTTTGTTCAGCAAAAATAGAATAACAATATTGCATGACTTTGTTATAAATTCTTGCGGCACAAGAATTTTTAACGGCATTAATTTAATAAAGAGGATAGTAACGAAAAAAGGGTTACAAGAGTCGGGGGAAGAAGAGTAGGCAAAGGAACCCGGAAGAATTCAATTTGTACAACTAGGCGAAAAATCCAAAGACGAGGATGGATTTTCGGTTAAAAAAATGCATGTTGGTCCAACTATGGAAGAGCGCCTATCTAATTAAAACATCAAGTGGCGTCTCCAGGTCCCTACTCCAATCATGAGGCGCAACAAATCATAGAAAACTTAGGTGCCCAAGTTGAAGTGACAGCCATTGTGCTCGCGGAATAAACCGAGCCAGTTGACAAGAAAAATGCAATATGCCCTAAGCCTCTAACAATATGGAATTAAAATCAATGATTTTAAGTGGGTTGATTCCACCAAAGAAAATGTGATTGGCAACTTGAAGTTAGTTTTTATTTTTTATTTTTTTATTTTTGTAGGAGCAATAGGTTTTAAGTTCGATTACCTACTTTATTGCCGAAAAGAAGACCTACAAATATTCATCAATTCTATGGATTTAAAACTACGAGTATAACATGTTTAGAACTGAAGATTACTTTGTTCGAATATTAGAAATTCAGAAATTCTTTTTTCTGATTCAATTTTTTTAACGAAACTTTTGTTTGATTGAAGTTCGAACCAATCAAAATTCATACCAAAAAAAAAGAAAAAATACTTGAAATACCATAAAAAAGATTAAATAAGGGAATATTATGAGAATAATAATTAGTTAAAATCTCTCTATGAAACACTCTGTGAAAACCCACCCCCCCTCTGGCGGGGATTCAATTCCCTCTAAAACAAAGAATTTTAATTTTCTTTAAAATGCTCAAATGACATTCCGTCTTCTTTAATAAGACAAATAAACAGAAGAATTTCTCAATTTCAAAAACTTAAATGATTGCTCGATCCATACCGTCATAGCAAAACTTATAAAGTCATACTTGGTGAGTAGGATAAAAGGTATAATTTATACTAGTTTAGATATAATTCATTGTCATATATAAATTTTAAAAGTCTAGCAGGTTTATTACTCTGGGGCCACATAGATTTTGTTTGCACCTTTGGTTCATGCACCTTTCCTTTAAAGGATAACCCACTAAATTCCAACTTTTTGAGAATTTATGCTATGTCGGTCTGTCCACATGCCAAGATATGATATATGTTCATGCATTGATTCTGGTTTCTTTAATCTCATTTTATAGAATGATTGTGACATAATAATTATCATATAGTTCGTTTCGAGCACCGATCGTTAGCAGTGAGTTGTCGAAGACAGTAGTGACCTCGTCCCAATTGATCGATATTGATTATTATGTTTGCCTTTTTGGCCTTTTTGATTACTATTATGTTGC
This sequence comes from Bruguiera parviflora, assembly GCA_019804595.1. Classification (NCBI taxonomy): domain Eukaryota; kingdom Viridiplantae; phylum Streptophyta; class Magnoliopsida; order Malpighiales; family Rhizophoraceae; genus Bruguiera; species Bruguiera parviflora. Next base: position 2,713,590 of record CM034046.1, read on the forward strand.
GTTTTTGGCCTTTTAATTAAAGGGGTCTAACATATTTGTCATGTTCCTGATTCGTATTCGTTTGCTTTTTTTTTTTAAAAATCGATATTACGTATCGATATATATGATTCTCTTTTCCTATGTGTGTGAGTGTCTGATACACTGATACACACACACACACACACACACACACATATATATATACACACAGAGGGAGAGAGAGAGAGAGAGAGAGAGAGAGGAAATATGAGAGAATTCGGGTCTTTTAAGGTTTCGACCATTGGCCCAAAACAATACAATCCATCGGTATAACTTTATTTCAATGCAATATTCCATTGTTGGCGGTAGCCCTGTTCATATTATCTCCCTCCCTTAATCCTGATAAGTCTCGTAATGATGATTTCTCCCACCATTAACGTGGTTGTTCTACTATTCTAGCTATCGTTGGCTTTCATTTTCCTTCTGCTTACTTACACGAGCAGAGTTCTCATATAAACTCGAATCACTAAAATTTTCTAACCTTCGATAGATTTTATCTCATTTTGTTTGAGGTATCCATGACGATCATAAGCCCAGTCCATCATCAATTTTTTACTATTTATCTCTGTGAATTACTCTTTAGTCAAATCTTTAATCTTTGTGTCACCCCAAATGCTCAATCAATCAAACCGTGTTTAATCAACGTTCGTAATTGGTCACTTGCATGTGGCTGGCTTACGCAAGGAATTGACTGTGGATAACATAACAAAATGAAGCAAGGAAAGATTCACTGAGTGCATGTATGATTTAAGCTTTGTTTAGTAGTGCGATTTAATCTCCGCATTACAGTGAGTGTAAATTTTTTTTTTTTTAAAAAAAAAAACCTTTTAAGTTGAAAGACAATTAAAAGGCTATTTGGTCATTTCTTCCAAATTGAATCTTTTCACCTCACCTCTTTCAAAATTCAAAATTATTATTTAAAAAAAAAGGATAAATTTTTTATTGTATCTTTTATGATTAATTTACGTATTAACAATTATTCTAATAATAATTTTACTAAATATTCATGATTCTATTCAATTTTGTTTAACATCATTTTTATTACTAATATTCGACAATATATAATTTTAAAAAGCAATATTTCTAATCTCAACGCTTTTTACTTAATAGTATTTTTACCGTCAAACAAATTTTAATGATTAGCTCTACTTTTGGGCATGACGGTGAAATATTTATAAATTTTGTCTCGTGCATTATTTGGGAACGGGAATCGAGGCCCAGGGGATGCCACGAACTGCTGATGACCACCCATAAAATAATGCTCGGTAGTTGATTCCCCGGAGACTTCAAGGTTGACTGGTCTGATAGGTTAACACTATTGAATTAAATTACTTCCAGCCTCCACGGTTAGGTAGAATGTGCTACTGACCCCGAGTTTACTCGAAGACGATTGATCATCATTAAAGACATCGAAGTTATTGTCGAGATTAATTTTAGTAGAGTCGGTTTGATTAGTGAAAAAAGAACAAAAAAAAAAAAAAGGAAGAAGGTGAAATTGTTGAGAAATTCAAACATTATTTCACTTAAAACCAAGCAGAATATTTATAAACCAGCCTTAATTAAAGCTTAAACATAAAAGCATTAATTAGTGACGGGTGGACAGAGCTTAGAGTTAAACCTAGTAACACAAACACGGGCCCAGTAGATTGGTTTATTGTTACTTCAAATTACTACTGTTTATGTACTAATTTAACTAGCGATAAGCTGGCTTTGTTGCTGGTGATGGGTCACGAGGTCGTCCAGCAGCCAGAGGTCCGCGGAGTCGTACACGCAGCCGCTGGCGCCGCTTCCACTCAGCTGAGCCGCCACGAGTTCGGGCTCCGGGCCCAACAATGACTCCAAGATTGAAATTTGCTCGTTCCCGAGCTCGTACGACTCGTTGGCCAGTCCGTTTGGATTGTACTCGTAAACGGAGTAATATGGGGACACGGTGGGTGCGAAGCTTGTGGGAACCATCTCAGGAACGGATGCTACGCAGCGCTTCTTGGCTGGTGGGGGCGGCGACGGCAGGGCCGCAGCCTTCATTTTTGGCGGTGCCGGTTGGTGGGGAAAGTTGAGCTTAGCCTTGTCGCCGCGGATGCGCTTTGCGGCTTCGTCGTAGGCTCGGGCGGCTTCCTCGGCTGTGTTGTAAGTGCCAAGCCAGACTCTGACGCCTTTGTATGGGTCTCTGATCTCAGCTGCCCATTTGCCCCACGGCCTTTGCCTTATTCCTCGGTACACGTTCTTTCGAGTCCTCCGGGTCTTCTTTTCTTCATCATCCGTGGCCGGGCTGTGCTTCTTAGGCTTTCCACTCCCAACTGCAAACAAATATAAGAATCGAACATTAACATGTATACACCTTTCAAACTCAAATACATCCAGACTATTTTGAGATTAATCTGAAAATTAGATGTCTAATGGTAAAATCATTTAATGGATATCCTGCTAGAGATACAAACAATAAGACAAAATGAAACACTTAATTTTTGGTATTATTATCCACTGCCTTAAAATAAAGCAAGTGCTACTTGGGGCTGCTGCTAGAAACTTATGAAATGGGAAAAACTTAATCTGGAGAGAATAATTGAGATTCGTATAGTAATTACATGCAACAAAATCGAATAGAAAAAGTTACAGACTTTACGGTGCATATCCGCGCGGAAGGCCGCAACCAACCCAGAAAAGAATTATTGTAAACTACAAACCTAGTCGCATCCCAGATGAACAAAATTAGCGGGAAATAGCAAAATAACCCCCCCCCCCAAAAAAAACAAAAAAAAAGGAACCTTCTTGGCTGAGTTGCTTGGGGCCTTGATCAAGAGGGAACTTGAGATCAAACTGATAGGTGGACGGGACGTCCTTACCATTAGTATTAATTGGGTAGTCCAAGCCGAGAAGGTCAGAGACGGTGTCAAGCTCAGCCCACAGATTCTCGGCCGTCAATTTTCGTCCCGGCCTCTGCAGAGGCTCGAAATCGGTAATCATTGCACCTCCACACATTTTCTACTGCTCTTCCAGAAACACAGAGAGAGAGAGAGAGAGAGAGGGGGGGGGAGGAAGAGAGAGGGAGGAGGAGGAGAAAAGAGGCAGACATGGGACTACTAAATAAAGAGATCCACTTTTTATAGACTGACAGTTGCAAGCCAACCTGCCCGGATGCAGACAAGAAACCATACAACTTTTTTGTGTCACGTTCGTTCACTTCTGTGCAGTGATCAGACGGTGGAGAGCGAATCAGGTAAAAAGTGGAAGATAGCGAGAGACGGCCGTGAAAAGATTACAGACCAGAGAGAGGTATAGATGTACGGGATTCACGATGACCGCACGATCAAAAGGAAGGGACCACATCGGGATCTCAAGTAGACATGTGGGCTCTAAAGTTGATGAGGTGGCTGTCTCTGACTGGGTGAGAAAATTTGTGTAATGTTCCCCTAGAACTCCAGCGTAACGCCTGTCCTGGGGTTGGAGAGAAGCACTTCCCGAGACTATTCTGATGGGGCCCATATTTGCCACTAATAAATGACCCCAACGTTTTGGCGGAATTGCAATCTCACCGCAAGGTGGGTTAACGACAAATCATTAAATATTTTCACGACAGTGGAAGTTTTTATTAAATAATAAATTTTTGTAGCTCTCAAATCTATGACCTTTGGTCCGGTCCGGTTAAGAGTTTTTTTTTTTGGGAGGCCTATGCGTCGTGCCTGCGAGGACCAATTTCAAAGATTGATGGGGACGAATTACGCCTTTTAACATAAATAACGTGAAAGCATTACAAAGAGGATCTTGGGCGAATTGTATCGTTTTACTGATGTTCTCTTTCTACTTTCTTTTATTTCTCGAAGAGAAGAGAAGAGAAGAGTCAGATGTTTCAAGTTTCAACTTATTAAAAGCCAAAAAAAAAAAAAAAAATAACAACACAATAATCATGTAGGATCTCACCCAAATATTGAGACACCCATGTGAAAATCTCTCAACCTCAAGATTTTCAAATGCAAGACCCAAGTGGATAGGGGAAATAAAAAAAAAAAAAAAAAGAATCATGTAGTCACTTGGAATAAGCAGTTGATTAAGGAATTTGAGTTTACTATCCATATTCCATGGTGAATACCAAGATGGTCTTTTAAACAATGCTTGTCTGTACAACGATAAAGCCACTGTTCGCCAGATTTTATTATAGACAAGTGTCTGTTTCTTTTTGTACGTTCATTATTTTTGGTTTTGGCTCCAATTTTTACCCGTCAATTTTTGGTTTAAGTTACAGCCCACAAGCTTCCAATAGCAACGCGAGAAACAGTAGAGCAAAGGGTCGTTACTTTCAATAAGAGGCATCGAGGTCTGCTCGACGAGGCCCCAGAACTCTTCATGCTCTGTGACACTCGTATTTCTATTTTAATCTCGTCTTTGCTTTCTTCAAAGCAGAAGCTCTATTCTTTTGGGTTACCTTTCGGTTGATATTGTCCTTGATGCTTTTTTTTTTTTTTTCCCCGAAAATCGTGTTCTTGATGATGCACTAGATCACGATGAAACCAGGAAATTGGTCTTTTCTCCGCGGGTAGAGACAATGAAACTTACCATTATACCCAACAAAAAAAAAAAAAACAACTTACGAGAGGAATAAATATCTCGGAAAAATTTCATATGGATCTTTAAAAAGGTGGGCGCGCCAATTCAACCATGTTGCGATGTTATTCGTATCCACTAATTAGAACTCCACCGCCCATCTCTGGCGTTGCGTTAGAAAGAGTTTCCCAAAAGTACATTTGATCGACCGTTCAAGTAGTCATGACATCAGCGAGTGAAATTGTGGCAGACATTCGATTTAGATCCCGTACGAACTTCCTCATCATATCATTGACAAAAGTCAGATAATGTCACTTAAAATAAATAAACATATATATATATATATATATATATATAAACAGACTGTTTAACAAATATATCGTGATTATATTATATAAATAATGTTAAACGTTGTATAGCGAAATTACATTAAATAAAATAAAAAAATACAATATGAAATATTATTTTTTGTAATATAAAGTACGCTGCCCTTGAGACAGTGTCTCCATTCTTTCACGTATTAGATTCCTCACTCACAGCAAAAAGGATTCAGTACAAATTGCCACGTCATAAGCTCCACAATAGCAACTATAATTCTGTAACCCTCGGCTGCGGCCAACCAATCAAAATTCGGGGAACAAGTAACATGAAGTACTTGTTGTGCAGCATACTCTACAGAAACTGCAAAGTGCCAGTCTCCCAATTGCCGCGCGCTACAGTCTCCAAGCGACCTTTTCCTTCATGTTTCATCTAGTACTTTTGAATTTTATGCTAATAGTGAGTGCGAATAAAGTCTATGGGGGTATCTGCCAGGCCCCCCCCGAGTCAAATTGGCCGTGCAGCAATTTCCATCTACTGCCAGATGTGTGCTGCACCAATCTTTGAATCGACGACCATCACTACATAGTCCTCGTTCTCTTTGTACCTTCTCCGTTGAATTCTGCATTAAGACAAGAAATAATTTTGAGGACAATTTGTGCTGAATATAGCCCTGTAATTCCCCGGAAAGAGCACGCATTCTCCCTCCTGGCCTGCGGCAGTTGGGACTTTCAATCCTACATTCCTACCAGCAGACCTTAATCTCGAGGGAATGAAATAGAATTGAGTAATGTAGTGGAATCTCTATTCAATTATTTATTTGTTCAGGGTTATGCAATTACAATACAATTACTATTTTTTTAAAACTTCGATTTTTTTAATTAAAAAATATAAAAATACTCGAATACCCTTGCATTTATATTGAAATGTAAATATTTACGAAATTTAGTAAAAGTATTATTATGAAAAATTAATAAAGAAGCAGACGTATCCAAACACTGGCAAATCTTATACGCATCATCATTTACATTGCAGTGATTCTATGAACCAAACGGTTCGCAATGTAATGGTTATTACATTTCGATTGTTTTTTCAAATGATAGCCTTAAGAGTATCAGTAATGCGTGTATCAGGCAAATGAAAGGTAGAATAGATAAGATATATCATAAAATTTTCTCACAGAAAAAATGCGCAAGAATTCAAAGCAGATAATTCTTGTTGCAATAAAGAGAGAAGAAATTATAACACATCACACATGTAACACACAATAAGCAATTAAGTACGAGTATCCAAGCAAATTTTGGTTCCCCACAAATTTTGTGAGATGGGGAAGGTATAAGCCTAATTGAAGAAAGTAAGGTACCGATATAACACTCTGGGACCTCTCTAGTCCGCCATTTGAGTCAGCCGGTGGATGGTACTCCTTGCAATCCTGTTAACGGGATCGATCCTCAGGACATTTCGCAGATCTTCTGCTCCAAGTTTGTACTTCTCCATGCTTTCATACAGTAGGGCACGTTGTACAAGGACAGATACATTTGCTTCGTCATGTTCAAGCACCTGCACAACATGGAAAAGAATTAAGACTTCCTGTCTCCAGTGAAGGGGATCAAGAAGTGTTCGTTATATAATTCAAAGAAAAATATCATGAAGACAGAAGATAAATCATCACACTTCGTATGCCCTGACATACAAAGATATTAGTCACTTGTAGATGTTAGTGAAGCGGCAAGCTGCCTACTTTCAAATAAGAAGATATTAGTTACTTGTTCACAGGATTCATTTCATTATCTTTTGCATAGTTTATGCAGAGTGAGTCTTGGTGTAATGGAAATATTACCTCCATTGTACTCTAAAAATCACAAGTTTAAGCTGGAGAGAGTCTCTCTGTAAAAACAGGAATAAAACTGCATAAATTTGACCCTACTCTAGACCCACAGTGTGAGAGCTTTATGCACAGGAACTCCCTTCTTTAATCATTTAGATAGGTTGAACAGGATTTAATTTATGCACAAGCATGTTGGTTAATATCAAGATTTGCAAGAAATCATGCAATTAGCTAGTTCACAACGATCAATTGGGTATCTTTGTTCTAAATTAGTCGTGGAAAGTACAAATCATACAAAGGAAGAATCACCTCAATTCAGTAATGTCCATGCATAACATTGACGATTATGTTTAGATTAAATTTCAAGTTCACTAACGCTGCCACCAATCATTAAGCAAGAAGGAGAGAGATGTGACTATACCTTGGAACAGTCAGCCACTGCCTTCTTATACTCTCCAACTTCTTTATAGCATGAAGCTCTGCATGACAAAACCTCCATGATGGAACCCTTATCTCCTGTCTTCTCGAGAAGTACAATGGCCCAAGAAAACCACTTGATAGCATCAGCATATTGGCCCTGCTTTTGGTGATCCATACCCTTGTTCTTAGCTGCAGAAAATGTGATCCCAGCCGGAGGAGGAGGAAGCCCTTCAAGCTCAGTTGTGACACCAGCTCCATCAATGCCACTTCCTCCGAAGTCTGAGTCCAATCCCCAATCTTCAACTTCCGCAAATTGCTGCCCTCCAGTCCCTCCAGATGCTGTTCTAGCACTTCCGGCTCCAGACAAGAAGGAAGAAAACATGGCAAGCGGATCACCGCCAGAGTTTTGTACAGAAGACTGCTGCTTCTGAGAAGCAAAGTCCTTCCTGGGCATGCCAAAGTCATCCAAATTTGAGTTGAAACCTATATTTGTTTCAGCAGAATTGCTACCGTTTGCACTGAAACCAGCTGATTGAAATGCTGTTGTACTGGCTTTGGAAGCATTTTGAAAATCTCCAAAACCATCGTCACAAGGATTGGCCTTCTTATCTTTACTGGCAGAATTCAAACTAACTGATTGTTGTTTGGATCCCAGATCAACCAAAGAACCAAAAGGGTCCCGATTTCCACTCGCTTTATCCCTACTCATACTTTTCATCGCCGTACCTCCCAGACTTGCACCCATGTTGTTCATACTAGCACTGACATTACAGCTATTTTTATTGTATCCAGCAGAAAAACTCCCAAAACTATCATTAGATCCCAAATTTCCACCGGTTCTAGCCGAATTACCAGTTTTTAGCAATGAATCGGCCAAATTGCCCGTTGAATACGGACTTTTAATCGACGTGGGTGTGGCATTTTTCAAAGGTACATTGCCGTTACTCTTATTCCCCTGCCCCAAAGCAGAGCTAAATAGATCACCAAACAAATTCGGGTTCTTTTCGACAATCCCAGAACCCAAACCTGAACCCGCACCCGTGGAGCTCCAGCTCTTCCCAAAAATATCACCCACCATAGAAATGGGTCCGTTTAGCCCAGTGGCGGCATTTTGGTGAGTCCAGGAAGGCTTGTCGGGTTGCCAGGCGGGTTTTGGCTGCGTCGTCGTCGAAGATGAATACGTCGAATACCCAGAGGATGTTTGATTCTTCTTCTGGTCATTGAGAGACTTGGGCCGGTTCGATCCGATCCCGAGATCAAAATTGAAGTTGTTCAACGATCCGGATGATCCTTTCCCATAATTCGAGTTCATCTTTGACATTTTTACGAGAAACAGAGGAAATCTACGGGGATCTGAGGGACGAGGATGAGATCTAGGTATAATCAAGAAAGCACCTTGTAGATGTTATACATGAGGTGGCCTGTTTTGGGGAGAGGTGGTGCTTTTTTGAGGTGGGTTTCGAAACCTTTCTCGGATTGGATCTTGGACAAATAGCATGGGGGAGACTTCAGATCCTGAATGTCGCCTGGAGGCTTGGGATGCAAATTCTCCACCTTCGTTTGTTTTTTCGGAAAGTTCGGCAATATTTCGGATATAAATAAACACACAATTACGCCGGAAATTTCTCCTTTTTTATTTATTTAAATGTGGTTTTCCCCGTTACTCAAACCGTAAATAATAATAATAATAATAATTACCTCGTGCAAAAAATGCAATCAAAAGTTTTTTCTTTTTTCATTAAAAGGTTTATTAAACTTTAAGTTACAAATCTCATACCCTTATAAAACTTAAATTTATTCAATAACATTGTCATTGATAAATGAATTGAAAAGCCAACTTTACTGGCGCTGTTGGCTCCGTCTTTAACGTGAACATGATCTTTTCCAAAAAGATAATAATAGCATTGTTATTCAAGAACCGTTTCACCTACTTAACAGTAAGCTTCCTACCCAGGTCTACGGTCCTTGGACCATTTCAGTTTGATCGATTAAAACCCGTCACTAGTTTCTCTTATTTTACAATATAATAAGAATTCGAGGGCTGATCATCGTCCAAAGTCAAACCTCTCGTGTGTTCAATTTATTAAAAAATAATATTTTAATTTTTTTTTAAAAAAATAAAATTTTAAGTCTAAAAATTATTAATTTTTAATAATTATTAAAATAACAAACTATATAACCAATAACTAAAACTTGTATAACAAAATATTATTAAATATTTTATAACTTATTACATATTATATATTATTTATAGTACGTTTATCATTTTAACTGTATATTTATTAATTTTCAGTAAAAAAATTAATTTTTTAAAACAAAATTCGAAGTGTTATTTTTTATTAAATGAGATTCACGGTAAAACTGATTTGGGAAAAATTTCTCGGACAATGTAACAGTGCTCCTTAAAATAGAAGTACAGATGACTGTTCCGTTACTCCTAATACCCTCCTGTTCTTTCGTGGAACCACTGGCCTGAATTCAAAACAACAGAATGGTTCGATCTCATTTCAAACCCAAACCGTATTCAGATCCAATTCACGCACAGGCAAACTACAAAAAAGAATGCCCCCACAACAAGTATAGATACGTATCGCTGTAGCAAATGAGACGCTCAATTCAAAACAGCAGCTCGGTTACCACCTAATAATATTCACGTTTTGGCATATTTGGAAACTCGTGCGACCAAGAAAATTTCGTCCTGAAAACAATTGCACAGAAGTTCAGCATGAAACTCCAAATGATTCTGGCTAGCAAGGGCAAACTTGCAGATTTTTTATTCAAACCTGTCGCACAATAACAGATATACAGCAAAAACATGTGCCAACAAGACAGACGAAGAGGATAACAGAAAAAATCGTCAAACACAAAGTAGAGATGATTAATCTCCGGCACGATGACTCTTGCATTTTGAGCTTTAAGAAAGGATTGGGTGAACATATAAACTAGACTGAAAGTTCCATGTTTTAAAAGGCTTTGAAAACATACAGTGGCTCTTTGACGTGTATTCAAACAGAGCCATACCGTGAACCCTCAGGAATTGCTCTGGTTAAACTGCCCTTGATTCATGGGGAACTGCCCTTGGTTCGTGGGGAAGTCTCTCTCCCCAGCCTGTGCTGAATTATGGCTACTCACTGATGGTGGCTGCTGCACGGGTTGCCCTTGACCCTGGCCCCAGCCTTGTGTTTGCATTGGCTGTCTCCTTTCCACCTGCATTGCTTCACGCCGCCTGTCATATCTGGGTCGAGGCCTATTCCTAGTCTGTTGCCTCTCATTGAACCAATATTGGGGCCTATGAATGACCTTGCCATCAATGAACAAATCACCTGATAGAAAAACCAAAGGGAGATTCATGAAAAATGCAAACTTTTATAATATAGTGGAAACATCAAATGAACAATCCCATTATTGATGTTTAAGTGTTGTAGAAGGGTGAGTTTTACTATAACGATAAGGTAATTCCATTATCACATGGAGGTCTCACAAAAACAACCTCTCTGTAAACAAAGGAAGGTTGCGTGTATCTGATCCTTCCCCAGGCTCCACAATGTGGGAGTTTCATACAAGTAAATGCCCTTTTTTCTGTTTATGTGGTGTAGATCACCCACCTCCATAATCTTTGTTAGGAACATCCAGATATGAATCCGGTAAAACCCAAAGAACACCAGGCAGTCCTATGGACCAAAAAGATAAGATAACAAATCAGGTTAATTGTATCAAAATAGGTCACAAATAATAATAATATAACTATAATTCATAAAAATTCATTCTCAGTCCATAACCATGCGCCAATTTTATCCCACAAAATCTTCCCTCCCAAACCCTAATACCCGAAGCCCAAAATCGCTAAACTAATGGGAAAGCTAAAACCCTAAATTGGAGGAGAAAATGAAATACCCTTGACTTTGTATGAAAGCTCCTCAGATATCAAAGCGCCAAACCCAGTATACGTCGTCGTGCAGACTGAATAAATCTTCTTCTTCGCCTCTTCCTCACTTCAAAACCCCAATCATAAATTAACTCAAAAACAAAACCCACACCAAAAAACTCGAAAAATCAATTTAACAAAACAAATCCCAGATCGAAAAGAATCTGAACATGGTACCTTCCCACGACGGAAGCCAGTGTTTTGACATAGGAATTGATCATTTCCTCTTCGGTGGGTTTTGGGTCATTGGGGAACTCCATGACGATGAGCCAGTGCTCGTAGTCACAGCCATCGAGCAGAATCGTTTCTTTCGGAGGCCGGTTGCTCCAATTCGGCGACGTGTCGTTCAGGGGCGAGTAACCCGGTCCGGAATTCTTGAACCGGGCCGGTATTTTAAACGATTCCGGCGAAAGGTGAGACACTGCGGTGGTTTTGCCTAGAAGCGCGCAAGCGAATCGAGAACGAGAATAATTCGATGAAGAAGAAGACGAGAGGGCTCGATTTAGCAGGGATGCTAAGTTGCGTTTCATGGCAGTACGCGCCATTGCTCTCTCGCTGTCTGCTAATTTCCTTCTCTTCTTCCGACAGTTGATTAACCCTAGGGCCTTGCGGTTTTACTTCTAGATGAAAACCCAGAAACGACGCCGTTTAGTGCATTGTATTTTTCCCTCGCCGCAAACTAGAGTTTGAATTTAAACATGAAATTAAGAGTAACAGAGATAACTCTATCGTTAAATTTTGTGATTAACAGCTATATGAGTTTGATTTGCACGATCACTGGAGGTTGCATAATTTAAGAACATTTGTGCCTAAAAATGTATTTCACTCCCACCATTTTGAGATGGTCATAATTTTTTTTTTTTTTTTCTAAAATGACTCATTTGTCGATGATTTATTTTCATCAATGTCGAATGGTGTAAAAATCAAATTATGTTTTTTTTTTTTTTAAGTATTGTTGACATGTCTTGGGCCATTTAGACTTGGATCATATCCATTGAAAAAAAAAAAAAAAAACAGCTTGTGTCAATGAGATTTTAATGAGCAATCACACGTGTTTAAAGGAAACTTCATTTTGATTTATTTCTTCTTCTTATTATTATTTTGGTTAGGCCAACCGAAAATGTATGGCCGTACATCATATTTCCTGGCTTACAACTTGTTGTTCTAAATCAAATAAACGCTGAATATTTAAGCAAGTAAACAATTGCACCTGTAAATAACTCTAACAGGTTCTTGTATATCTAAGTATAGATCGGGCATAAAAGCCTTCTCTACTTTCAAGTTTCAACCGCATAGTTCCCATCAAATTGGAGAGAGAAATCAAGATCATGCCAGAAGCTCTCCTGCCTTCTAGTGATACAAATGGTTCCTTGGGCAAGAAAATGAATCAAATTTCAATTACAAATGGCCACCTCATCGGCAAGGTGGAGGGTGCTGCAGACCAGAGTAGTTTACTTTAGCATTGAGGCATGTAGAGGTGAGAGGTTTGGGCCCGGTGTACTTCAAATTGATGTTTGAAAGCAGAATTCCTTCACAAGGATGCGAACTGCTGCACTCAAGATCAACTGCATTGTTTGAAACAGTGGTGCCCCGGATGTTTATGTAGCGAATATCGCTGAGCTTAACATGCGATGGCTGTTAATAACAAGCAAAACATGGTGTTAGTCATTTTTTTTTAAAAATTTTTAAAATCGGTATATGTAAATGAATAAGATGAGGAAGCAGCAGCTTAGATGGACAGGTTTGAGGAAAACAGACTCCTTTAGATTTGCTTCCATAGGATTGATCGATAATGATTGGGTTTTTGACGTTCTGCGTAATGATATCGGCAAAAGTAATGTCTGCGGCTACACTTGGAGGTGATCCTCCCCATGTCTTGATTCTAATACCATTCTGAGTGTCCTTCAGCGTGCAGTTCTTGACAATAATTCCCCTGACATCCTTCTCATTTTCGTACTTGCCAAGGCTACCAATACTGCAATCAAGATGGATTAACGTATGGAGACATTAAAAATCCTTGTCAACAAAAGAATACGAACAAAAAAATTATTCTAGATGCAATTTACTGAACACAATCTTGGAGCTAATAGAACAAGAGTCGCATGAGTTCTTATTAGTTTGCATTTAAAAAAAAAAAAAAAACAAAAACAAAAGAAACAACAAAAGAATGACTCCAGGTGAGGTGAGTGTCTATGGATTGTTAAAACAATTGAAAAAAATGACTCTGTGTGGATGGTTGCGTCCATTTAATAATATGGAACAAGAATTTCTACTAATTGTAGCATAGTATGGCGAATGAAGGGTTACCTAATGCCATGGCCAGGTCCACAAGTAACCTTCTCTACGCTGATATCAGTGCTTCCTTGAATGATACCAATGCAATCATCACCAGTGCTAATCACGCTTCTAGCTACTTTCACTACGCTTGATTGGCTGATATGGATGCCATCAGTGTTGGGGCTATCAGCAGGGGCAAATAAATGAATGCCCCTCACCCTGATGGTGTTACACAGAACGATGCCCATGTGGAACCCCATCGGATTAAGAGAAGTGATCTGTCTTATAATCGCGTTTGATACATGATTGAATTTTACGTTCTGCACCAACCCCAAAAATGAAAGGAAACAAAAATATAAATTTCCCAAAGTTAATGTGCATATAGGTACTGTGACGAAGATCAATTGATGGAAAGATTCTTAGATGAATTTAGTCAACTAAAATGGTCATGGTCAAGGACATGAGGTATATAAAACTCTAGCATGTCTCCTCAACAATTGGAGAGGTAAAACACTTAAACCTGGTAGAACTCAAATTAACCGCAATAACATTGCAAACTGGAATTATCTAGAAATGCTTTTGTTGGTGCTTGATTTTGTAACTTACGGCTGGGAAAAGAGCACTTCCATCGTCGTATTGCCATACAGAAGCGCCCTGTCCATCAATGGTGCCGGTACCGGTAACCACCAAGCCATTTACGTTTTCGAACATAATCCAGTAATCTTCAGTGTAACTGGTGGGGTCTGACAATGCCTTGAGATTCCCCGCAAACTGAACGGTAATGGGACCTTTACAAGGCCCCTCGAATATTATAGGCCCTGCTAAGAAGTTTCCCTTGGGGATAACCACCCTTGACTTGCCAAGAGTACCGCATGCAGCCCTCCATGCTTTAATAATAGACTACAATGATCAAAACCATAATTCAAATGACTTCGAGTAATTAAGTTTTGTTGAAAGAAAAATGAGGGAAAATTAGAACATAATTATAACCATTTAGAATATAACTGAGAAATACTTATCAAATTAAGATGTGAATTCTTCATGTTTGTGAAATATATATTAAGCGGCATCAATCATTCACGCTAAATGTTTCGGCAGATAATAAAAGGGATATTATAATTGCAAACAAAAAAATAAAAAAGAGACTAATGTTGATGTATCGATGACTACAAGCACGAGGATGGTCCTACGCTCTTTTGAAGCATTTTATCCTTCTCCCTTTCCTTCCATTCAAAAAAAGTTTTTTTTTTTCCTTGCCTTGGCTATAATCAAAGGATTCAAATCCTACTGCGTGCTGCCCTCTTTCGAAACGAAAAAGAAAGAAAAGATATAAAAAAAAAAATCTAATTTGCAGTACATATTCACACATGCGACCAGAAAAGTGCCCGAAAGAAAATGCCAATTCTTACCAATGAACTGTCCTTTCTGCCATTAGGAACAGCTCCAAATTGTAGTACATTAAAGACCTTTTCATTATGCTCCCTTCTAGAAAAGCGGGGACCCGGCAATCCGAAGGCACGAGCCAGAACCTGAGCCTCACAACAAGAGGCCAGCGCTAGGCACAAGAGAACAACGGCATTCGCTAAGGATCTCATTGTTCTGGCCATTGCCATTCTCTCCTATGTCCTATCCAAGTTAATTAGTTTGATTGTTCCTCAACCAAATAAAAAGAAAAAAGCCTCCAAAAAGAGAGGCTTGCTGGGTAGATTTTGATAGCCTCTCTTTCCATGTCTCTTTCTTTATACCATATTTTTTGCAAAAAAGATTGAAAGAGGTCAAATGCTATCTATAGAAAGATCTAACTCCGGTACATATTTTTGGCCAATCGTTTGGTAAGATTAATGCCATTATTGGTATTGCTACTCCCCTAGATTTAGGAGACATTATCTGTGCCTTCAATGTTGGCTAATTTTTTTCCCTCTTATGTGCTCTCTCTTATTCTAGCCACCAAAATCAGTACCAGCATTGCACCTACCAATTATAAGAAACGAATTATGGCTGGCTTATAGGAGGTTATGCTGGCTTAAAACCAGAACTCACGACTAAGTAGCAAGAGTATGAGGGCAACTATCAAGGCCCTTCTGATTTGTGCTTTCTGTAGTTTATGAATCATTGACCGGCATTAACTGCTAAACATTGTACAACGATATGTTAAAAAAGAAATCAATTCAGGCATAAGATTGGACCCTTAATTTTTCTTCTCCTAGAGGGACCTGTCCACTTATATAACCCCAAGAAATGAATATGAATCAAATCAGTGACTTAAGGACAGTGTGTTAGCATTTCATCCTCTATTTCAAGTTTGGCAGACTCTAAATAAATTTTCTTTGCGTCTAACGGAGAAGAACTAATGTTCAAATCCCTGATTTGCGTAACTTGTTTCACTTTTCTTCCATAGAATGGTTAGACTGAGTTGACCCCGAGAATATATTCTCATATTGAACAAAAGACAATATGCATTCAATTTTTTATTGGCATATTAAGAATATGTGTCAGCCTTGAATTAAACTTTAATAAATCTTGCGATATACGTCTACCCTGTATTGGATGCGAATTGCCGTATTCTCATTTTGATTTCTTTGGTGTAGTACCTTGAAATGAGACTTGCAAGTCTATAAAACAAACATATCTTGGCCCTCATGACCCATCATCTCAAGATTCCAGTCTCCAGAGCACCGCAAGAAGGGGATTGCGCGAATACGTAAAAATATATAAGCTTTCAAGACAAACATGTTATCTTTCGGTTGCTTGTGATTGCATTCGATTCTCTAATAATAGAGACGAATCAAAATGGGAAAATGGTTTGGTTAAAATCCAGAAAGAAAAATAGTACTAAAGTCGAAATAATATTGATCATGGACAAGACAAAAGGTTCTGAAATGGATTCTTATGATTTTTTTTGCCTTTTTTAGGTGGTGACAACTTTACTTGTACGACTGGTTTCGTTAAAATCCCATTAATATATGACAATCTCGAGTTTAAATGCAATGAATGATTTTACCATTTTTGGGTCTCTATACTTTGTCAGTTTTTCAAAATTTCCGTTTTACTTAAGTCAATTCCATTTTGGTCCCTGAACTTGGAAAAAATGGATCATTTTAATACAAAATTATCTGAATCCAATCAGGCGATTTATGTGATATCACTCACATTACTCATTCATTTAAATTATCTGGAAACATATTCATATATTTTTAAAAAGTCCGCATTAAAAATTCACCATCAACTAAAAAAGTGACCGTTACTTAAATAAAATAAAAAAGAATGTAAGATGTATAAACTTATAGCGTTTATGATTGTCTATAAATAATTTAAATTGACTCAAATTTGCCAAGTTAAGGGACTAAATTGAATCCTGCAAATTGATGGAGTTGACAATTTCGGTTGCTTACGGGGACAAAAAGATATTTGCATTTTTAATCAAATATTGAGATTTGAGAACGGCCAAAATAAGGTAAATACGAGAGCAAGCGTTTGAGTAATATTAGAAACGGAACGATACGCCTGCAATGCATTGCACACGCATCCAGAGTCCTGATAGCCTGCCCAGTTTGGTAATCAAACCCAACGGATTCGTTGTTCTTGATTCTCGGAGATCATGTCGTCGATCAGGGGCAATTTATACATGTAACCGCAGCTCGTATATAGAAGAAGAAGCCATTATATATTACAGCAAAATAGGCACGATAAGATAAAATTACATCTCTCAGACTTACGCTTCTTTTTTCTATTTTTCTATTAATTTTTTTTTAATTTAATTGACATTCACTCGAACCTGAACTCGAGACCTTAAACTAAAGCTCATTAATAGCATTATGCTTCTATAATAACATGCAAACGACGGTTTTAGCTGCAAGCCTAGTCTGCGATCATCCATCTCGCGATAATGCTACTTCCAAACTGCAAGAGCCATATAAATATTAGAGGCATGACTCCTATCATGTATTAAGCCCAGGGAAAGGGTTTCCTCCAACGATGCTCCACAAGGACGATACCACCATAAATTTGGGCTGCCTGGTCGCTAGTAATGACTGGCTCTTTTGGGATGCCACCGTAGTGCTGAGCCAACTTGTTGCTGGTGACAACCGGCACCCTCGCCGTGGAAATTCGAGTTGCATAGACAAACGGCAATTGATGTTGATATCGGTGGCGATGAACATGATTTTGATGCCCGAATTGAGCTGTCCGTCCTGTCCCGCCATTCTTCTCCTCTGCCTTCTCAAAGCGCTCACGTCTAACCTTAGTCTGGTGATCTACTTGAGTTGCCATGGTAAAAGAGAAGTGTAAGACTATTAAAACAGTTTGATAATGCTTTGCCTTTGGTGTGCTATGGTTTTTAGGCCCAGCTTCCTTATATACACAAACAAGATAGGCTAGAGCTACGTATCCTCTGAACTTTTTGACAGACTTTTACTGTTCCGCTGAATAGGTCTGGATTCTCTAATAGTGGGCGGTAAATGGTAGAACGGATGGTGGTGCCGATGCCACACATTCCCTGCACTTTCCTTTGGCGGTGACTTCCATGTGATGTTACTCTTTTAAACTGAAAAAAAAAAAAAAAGAAAAAGAAAACAAAACTTATGTTATCCGATGACTTTTGAGTATCTTAATTCGAGTATAATTTTTACAAATTAAAATTTTATTATTGTGAAAATAAGGTCTAATTATGTACCAAAAAAGGTATCATTTCTTCACATATATAATTCACTTCCCCCCCCCCAAAAAAAGTCATGTACCATGCAATCTATGTGTTATACAGTGATTGTCACGAGTTTATATAAAGAGATGATAAAAGCGGTAATCTACACTCTTGAACCGAGTACTCGAAGTAGCCATAGATGACTGAACGGGACTTTATCAAAGATAATTATACCAAATCAGGAATAAGCTATCCTGTAGAATCTATACCATCATGGACCCGTCCGGTGTTGAACGTAATCTCTGGACTTGGAAAACTACAATATTCTGGCTTATCCACGGCGAAGATGTGGTGGATAACATCCTACCTTCTTGAACAAGTTAAAACAGTGAAAAGCATATCCATGGCATCCATATTCTCATTCTGAAGATTCGAATTGTACGTAAATAAAGTAGCTTCGAAGAACATGGGCCATGGCTCCTTTAGAGGAAGATAAGTTGGTGTATATCCTTGGTGGGTTTCATGTTTGGCCTCTTTGCGGCATCTAACATCATCAGCTGATGGGGTTAAATTTGAGTTGGTTCGTCAATATATAGGACGCCAATGAAATAGCGAAATGCCTTGTGTACCAAGAATTGAGTGAAATGCCTTGATTTTTGGGACCGCAAACGGGCTGAAATTCTTGGCATGCTGAAACTTGGATCAACTCAATTTATCTCATTCATTGGATGATCGACTACTTTTTTTTTTTTTATCTTGTAGTTTATTGGGACTATAGTTTAAATTTTATATTTAAAATTAAAACTTTAAATAATTCTATTATTAAAATTTGTAGCTAGTGCAGCTAGAGGCATTGACTGTTTCTCCCGGCAAATGGGTCCAAGACCACGTCCCTTCATTTCCGGGATGTCACGTCTAATGTTTAGTCCGGGCAAGTCATCGATTAAACGCAAACTCGAACTACAAGTCAAGACCAAATCGGGCTTAAAAGTTCGGCAATAGGCTTAAATGGAGAAACTAGGGGCCCAAATACTTATATTCAAATTAAATTATTAATAATTGTTTGAAAATTTTTATTCAAACTGTCCTTAGTAATTCTAGATCGATTTGGTGAGTTTGATGGTTTAAACTACATTCATCAAGAGCAAACACATCATCCACACTTTTTATACCGTCAACTTATCCAACAAACAAAGCAATTGATATGATATCTAAGTAAAAAATTTAAGGACAAAACATTGACTTTTCAAATACAAAAAATGAAAATGTAAATTTCAAAAATTGAGATAAAGAATAAATAATTAAAAACTTAACAATGAAAGTTATATAAACAACATGTCTTTGGTCATTATGTGGGTGTGAGCAAGTCTTGATGGGTAGTCCATCTCTGTATAAAATAATTTTAGACTTCGATATTACAAATTGGTTCAATTTAGTTTTTCTAATTTTTGAACTCCCTAAAAAAACTTGCAATCAAAGCTTGAAGCGAAGTTGACCCAAAATATGAGATTTATTTAATTTATCTCTCAACAATTTTAACATTTGAGTTTGATTTTCAGTCAAATTGAGTGGTTAAAAAAAAACAACTTAGTGATAATATAATAAGAAAAATATAGTAAGTTTAAGTGATATAATTTAATAAAAAAATTAATTTTTTAAACATAAATTAATATATCAATTATTAAAATAATAAAATTGTTTTTTATTTTAATTTTTTAAATTATAATAATTCATAATTTAATCTAAATAATAAATAAAAATTATTTAAAATAAAAAATAATAAAATAAATTTATACAATATAAAATTATAAATAAATTATACTCAAAAAATTAAAAAAAAATACAACAATTCTCTTAAATAAATTTGGCGCTTTCTACTAGCGATCAACTTCTTTTAGCTTTTCTATATGATGTTGTAATTGCTTAAAGTTTTGATTTATAATTTAAAATTTAATTTTTGATTTTTTTAAAAAATAAAATATAAATAATTTAAACTAAAAATGACTTAAAATTTGAATAATTTCAAGGAAAAAATTTTGAATCAGGTTATTTCTCATGGATTATACACAAATTTTGTGGCTCCAAATCGCAGCTTATTTCTCACTATTGAAACAAAAATCATAAAACCCTTCCGCGATCGGGAATCAGAAAACAGACAAAAGTTAATTTGCGCAATGAAACCCTCTCCCGAGGCCCCCTACATTGTGGAAGATTCATAATTTTCATTGTCATTAGGTTCCTGATATATCCCAGTGATGTCTCGGTGTGTTACATAGCCCATGTATCACAAGAGAATCAGTTTTTTTTTTTTTTTTGTTTTTTGTTTTTATTCTTTCTAGAATATATAGCTATATGACATGCACCGAACCAGTCCTTCTGGTGACTGGTTCGAAATTCATATACAAAGATATCGGGGGAAGGAATAAAGATTTCATTATGGGGAACCGGAAATTCGATCACTTTCCACTTTCTAAGATGGATGGCAACAAGAAAAGTAGTTTCCAAGACCGGGTTTCTTGTGAACAAGCGGCTTTCGGTCGATGGACTAGGATTCTTCCATCTATTGCCAACTTGTTCATCCAATCCCACTTCAATCCATTTGTGTGTTAGAAGTCATTCTTCGATGAATCCGATTCCTCAATGATATTTTGCTTTTTAAACATTGGTTTGGATGCCTAATTCCAACTCGTCTTTAATTTCTATGATAGTTAATAACGATGACATAATCGCAATGACGTGAGTCTTTGGGAGGAAAGTTGCGTATGGATGGTCATGCTCATTGACAGCTAGACCAATAATAGATCCCAGAAAGCTCTCTCAAGAGAGATGCCTGGAAAAGATGTTAACCCCACAAGCACAGCAGCTCTGTGCTCTTTGTACCTTCGTTACTATTGGACCGTATAATACTACAGATTTGATTTTAACTAAAAATTGAATTTCAATGACAAATAGGAACACTCAATTTTTACCATTTCCTTACGTGAGGCGATCGAGTACAAAAATAATGAAAGAGATTAAAAGTCGACGTTTAGCTTTTTTAACGTCACCCTCTTTACATCGAAAATTTTAACAGCCGCTAATTATTCAGTCCTTTTCTTTTTATTACGTTCTGAAATAATATTGGGATTACTAAATTTTTTTTTCCTGAGAATATTTAATAAATGATGCATCGCATTTTATACTCAACGCGTGTCACGTAATAAATTCACTCGTCAATGGAATCCATATAAAAAAAAAAAAAAAAAAACTCGCCACATTGTAGACTATGAAATTTAGTGTGTGTGTGTGTGCCCAACGGGTTTTGCCATTGAGTGTTTTTTTTTTTTTTCTTTTTAAAATTTTTAATTTTATAAAAATCTTAAAAATGTTAGTCACCTACTATAAATTCAAGTCGAGGGTCATAAATTATTAATAATTTCGATCATGACTAATCAAATTTAAAACACAATGATAAATTGATCATAATTTCCGTACAATCAGAGGAGGGGAGACGCTGCTGAAAGAATTTAAACTCAAACAAATGAGAAAAAGACACATCAAATTATTATTAAATTTTTATATCGGATGGTTCTACTTTGAGTTGGGGTTCGGTTGATATCTTCGTCAAATCTGTCTCGAACTTAGGCTCACCCGAGCCAGTTCATTATGTAATTCTCTCTCTCGAAGAAGAGAAAAAAATATATTTTTTTTCAGCCAAAAATAAAATTTAAAGAAACAGAAGCTCGGTTTTGACGTTTTCGGCCTTGCAGGCTGCAAAAGCCCAAAGCTCTCAAAGCACGCCCATCAGGCCGCAAGCCTCCGCATGGACGGAACGAAAAGTAAAATTTTTATTAAAAATGGGGAAAATAAAAGCCCACCGATCACAAAGTTGTTAATTATTCATGGTAATTTAATAATCAATTTTTAAAAAATAAAAATAATTTTTCCAAAAAAAAAAAAAAAGTGACCAATCTTTTGCCTCTTCTTTTTAACCCCCGGCGGGGTGCTGTACAACACAAAGAACGGAACGACCGCCCCTTTATGTCGTGCCGTCCGATGGTCGTACCATTTCATTATACGGTTTGCACGGAATCAATTTACATCGAAAATGTACCTGTAAAACCAAAATGGCAGCACAGACAGACTCTTCTCGAAACAAGGATGGCAATTGCGACGCGATACGGTTAGATCGTGCCTTCATGTCCGATTGCCCGAGGTGTTTTGACATTTGCATTGTTGATCAATTTGTCAGCCTTTCGCCTGACTTTAAGACGTTACCAGTGAATGTCTTTTTCGGGGGTTTAGGGTAAAAATTCACATTTTATTTCAATTAGAATTTAGAGTTAATTTCAGTTTAAGAATTTTTAGAATTTAAATTTTTAGTTAATTAAATTTTTCAATTGAACGAGTTTCTAGTACTTATATTTTAATTTTAAATATTTCAAATTAAGGGTCATTTATATTTTAATTTATGCGGATTTAGTCAAGTGGTAAGCTCGGACAAAAGTAAATTGGCTTATTCGGGTGGGACCAACCTTTTGTTTTCTCTAATAACGTCTCGATGAACTTCTAACGTCAGTCGTCGTGGCCTCCCATTGCCACTCAACTTTTGTCGTTTCTATTTCTCCACATGCGTCACATGTTTTTGCTTCTCTACATGATGCAACCGTCGTGTCATGTAGATTGTCGCCGGGAAATCAACTGGGGGACTTCCACTTAGATATAATCGAGTTTGTAATTTCTTTGGAGTTTTTACAATCAGTTATATACATCCAATCTAATTATTACAAATATCAATAGTAATATTAGATTAAATCATAATTCATATAATTAGCTCAAACTAGAAATATCTAAACATCTATTTTACTTTTATTTTGACCAAAATTGGATAAACTAAACTTATAAAAATTTGTATAAAAATTTAAATATATAAAGAATTATCAATTTTTTAAAAATAAATTATTTTAAATATTAAAAATTAGTAGTAATATATTATATGAAATATTTTAAGAGTAAATAAAATTATGATTTTTAATTTTTTTAATTTTTTATTTAAACTTAAAATAGATGAAATTAAACAGAATAAAAAATTTTAAAATTTTTAATTTTAATAAAAATTAAATTAAATTGATCAGATTGAGTTAATTTTGTTAAGTAATTTGAGAGATGATTAATTAATTAAATATAGTAAACAATAATATATTAATAATAATTTTTGAATTGAATTGTAATTTATAATAATAATAATTAGAGATGTAAAATAATATTTTATAAATGAAATAATAAATATATAAAATAATTAAAAATTAAGATAATATTCATGATGGTTGAAGAATTTTGTGAGAATTCATGAATAAAAACTATTAAATTGTTAAATAATTCTTGGGTAGCGAGACATTTACAAAATGTTACTCTCATTTGAAGAAAAATGAGGCTAAGAAACAAAAAAAAAATTAAATACAAAGTCTAAAATCAAAAACTAAGTTATTTTCCCGTGGAAATATAGATTCTTCCCATTGTAGCTTAAGTCTCTCCCACCAACTACATCCGTTTTTCAGTTGAATGTTTGGTAAATGTTTCCTTTTTTTTTTTTTATATTAATTGTACACAAATGTGTGCCAGTTTTTTTTTTTTTTTTTTTTTTACAAAAATTTTTTACAATTATGGGCTTTTTTTTTTTTTTTTTTTTTCAGTCCAACAATGTTTTGCCATTAACGGATTTTTTTTGCTTATTACTAAATTGGTAAACACCGATCCAAAGCAAGAGCTAAAGTTAACTTAATGGTAAGATAGCTAAATTTAGAGGAGCCATCCCAGTAATTTGATCAACATAAAGAGGGAACGTGACCAACGAATCTCTCTAAACTAAGACAATCCTCAACATGTTTAGTCCTATCATTTTGTGTGCCCAAGATTGACAACACTCTCGATTGTCGGGTCGACAGATACCTCACATTTTCTAACTGAACTAACTGTTTTTTCTATTCTTGTCTTTCCTTCCTCGAATTATATATATATATAGAGAGAGAGAGAGAGAGTGAGCATCAAGCCAATTTAGCTCCCAAGACTGAGCCCGAGGGGCATAATTAAATATCGCCAGCTTATTTAAACGAGCTCTTAGGGCTCTGTATAGATCGCTTAGATAGTGTATCTATTCGATTTTCATTAATTCTGGTTTTGTTCAATTATTTGTTGTGTGTATAGTTTAAATTTAAACTGTGTCATCAAAGATGGGGTATGGAAGTGATGGGAAGAAGAAGAAGATTGCCATTATTGGCATCTCATGTATTCTCTTGGTGGCCGTTGTGATTGGTGTGACCATCGGAGTCAATAAGGGCGGCGGCACATCCACCCCTTCTGGTGAGATATCCGCAACAAATAAGGCCGTCAAAAGCATTTGCCAGCCAACTGATTACAAACAAACCTGCGAAGATAGCCTGGGCAAGGTCGCAGGAAACACCACCGACCCACAAAAGCTCGTCCAGGCTGGATTCCAAGTTGCGATCTCGGAGCTGCAAAATGCCATGAGGAACTCCGCCACCGTGAAGGAACTCGCCAAGGACCCGATGGCGAAACAGGCTCTTGATAATTGCCAGGAATTGCTGGGCGATGCCGTCGATGACCTCAAGAATTCCTTCAGTTCTCTTGGGAAACTTGACTTCAGCACATTTGACAAGTACGTTGAAAACCTTAAGGTCTGGCTCAGTGCCACCATTACCTACCAACAAACTTGCTTGGATGGATTCGAGAACACCACTGGCAATGCTGGACAGAAAATGAAGGAAATCCTGACGATGTCTAGTCAGCTGACTAGCAATGGACTTGCCATGGTCTCTGGCATCTCTACCATCATAAAAGATTTGAACATTCCAGGAATTAGCCGCAGGCTGATGGAAGCGGAAGAGAGTGGATTCCCCACGTGGGTCTCTGCCTCGAAAAGGAGCCTTCTTGAAACTACTCCGGCAACTATAAAGGCTGATGCTGTTGTGGCATTAGATGGAAGTGGCCAATACAAGACCATTAGCGAGGCCGTGGAGAATATCCGCAAGAAAAGCAACGCCACCTTTGTGCTTTACATCAAGGAAGGAGTTTATAAGGAGCAAGTTTCCATCTCAAGGAGCTTGACACATGTTATGATGATCGGAGATGGCCCCACCAAGACCAAGATCACTGGAAGTCTCAACTTCGCCGACGGAGTCCAAACTTTCAAGACTGCAACCGTTTGTAAGTGCACATATCTCAACCTTAAATTAATGTATTTTGCATACATAAGTTGGACTACTTTGTGAAACCCAAAATTGAGTCTTATTATTAATTACACGAACATTATATATTCTTGACACATTAGATTGATACATTAAAATATTCTTTTTATACACAGCATTTAATGATCCTACGGATAAAGTTGCATCATTAAATGGCAAATACAGTTAACTCATTTTGTCTATCTTGTATTCATGCAAACATATCGACCATAGAGTTCACATCACAACTGTTGTAGGGGGCAAAAAAATCTTAGGCGATCATGGTCTTTACTCACACCTATGGAATTGTCCATGCATCAGTTAGAGCATATGAGCTCGCATGAGGTCTATTATTAATTTTTATCTTTGATTCTTTTATCTTCCAGCCATCAGTGGAAACTACTTCATTGCCAAGGACATTGGATTTGAGAACACGGCGGGAGCAATTGGACACCAGGCCGTGGCACTTAAGGTTCAATCCGATAATGCCATTTTCTACAATTGCCAGATCGATGGTTACCAGGACACCCTTTATGCCCACACTTACCGCCAATTCTACCGCGACTGCACCATCAGTGGCACAATTGACTTCATCTTCGGTGATGCGGCCGCCGTCTTCCAGAACTGCAAATTGATCGTCAGGAAGCCATTGGAGAACCAAAGGTGCATCGTCACAGCCCAGGGAAGGAACGAGTCCCGCCAGGCCACAGGGTTCATCATCCACAACTCCACCTTCACAGCTGACCCAGAATACTACCCCGTGAGGTTCGAGAACAAGGCCTATCTCGGGCGCCCATGGAAGAAATTCTCCAAGACTATTATCATGGAATCTCAGATCGACGATTTGATTGCCCCAGAAGGGTGGTTGCCATGGATGGGTAACTTTGCTCTCGACACTTTGTACTATGTTGAGTACAACAATAGGGGCCCTGGCGCCGTGCAGAGTCAAAGAGTAACATGGAAAGGTATGAGAAAGCTCACCGCACAACAAGCCACTAGTTACACCGTCGGAAAGTTCATCGGCGGAGATTCCTGGATTCCGGACACCGGCGTGCCATACACTTCAGGCATGGTCAAAGTGTAGAGAGTCATAGGAGAGAACAGATTGAGATTGTCGTAGCTAATTTTATACTATTGGTCCTAATGTATGCCAATATGTCTCCAATTAGTAGTTAGGACATGAATACTTACATTCCAAGTGAAAAACAACTCTTTTTAAAAAAAAATTTTTCGAAACCTTTCAATTTATAATTCTGATTTTGGTGCTCTTTTTTAATTTATAAGAATTAAATTTTTAATTTAAAATTAAAATGATTTTATCATTATACTTTTTATTTTATATAAATGCTTCTAGTGTGAATTAGTGAAAGTAAGTTCAAATAAGAGGACCTATTCAAAAAAGTTCAAATGAGACGAAAGCTTTATGGCTGCTTTCGTTTGAGAAAAGGATAGACATAATGGGCCGCTATAGGCCCAATCGATATCAACGAAAGCTAATAATTGGGCTACGTCGAGGCCCGGCCCAATACATAAGCAACGCATTAACAACAAAGCGAAGGTAGTGATCGAGCGGGAAAAACGCTACATCCAAACTTTTTTGAAAACTCTCTCTCTCTTTCTCTCCCTCTGTGGCCAAATTTGTGTAAGCTCTTCGATTTTCCATCACTTTCTCTTCAATTTTCCAGGCAACCAATCAGATCCCTAATTCCCTTTCTCTTTACCGCCAGTCTTCCATTTCCAACATTCGAATCCCAAACCCCAAACCGTAAGATTTCCCAAATCCCCGAATGAAATCCTCACAATGCAAATGTTCTAGACTCAAGTCGCTTTTCGCACAATGACTAACCACAAAGAAGAGCCCGGAATGTTCCACACAGTACATGCGGAGCGTGACCTAGAAGCCAATTGGGAGGTCGACGTCGCCAAGCAGCTCGAGGAATACCTCTTGAAGATCTGCTCCGGTGAAATTACCGGCACCGAAGAGGATAATAGCCATCTCACGGTTAATTTCGCTGAAGGTTAGGGTTTTTGTTGACCTTGAGATTTTGCTAATAATTTATTGAAATTTGTTATTTTTTGAGTTTGGTGTTTTTGATGTTGAACCGAAAATCCGCTACTTTGTTGTTACTGGTGTGTGGAAACGTAGCTGCTTTGCTGCTTCAGGGTTCGGTTCAGGTGTATAGCAGGAAAGTTGAGTACTTGTACAACTTGGTTTTGCATGCTCTGGAATTCCTTTCTCAAAAAAGGTTTGTGTTTTTTTTTTTTGGTCCTTTTTTTGTTTTGTTTTTCTTCATCGTTTTGCTCTTTGTTTGTGAATTTGATGGAGTAAAAAAGGTGTTGCCTTTGAATGACTGTGAATTGGATATACTGCACGCGTTATAGGTAGGAGCTGTGAATGTGCATGGTTGGGTGCCAGTTGTTTGATAGACCCAATGCAGTAAAGCCATGGATCCTGAGTCACTTAGTTTTGGTGATCGTGATTGAAATGAATTGGGCATTTATAATGGTATAGCTTTTGAGAAGTGCGTTATAAGATTGCATAATTTGAGGGACTAGTTACAGTCTCACTGCACCTTAGTCAATGTGCCTTGACATGTGGCTGGTAAACTTTACATCCGAAAAAGGGGATCATATATTTTGGGCGCAATGAAGATGTGATTATGTAATCATATTCTAACAAGGATAAAATAGCAGAGGTACCACTATTAAGATCTTGATTGTTGGTTTTTGAGCTCTGAGGGCATGGATGAGATGGATGGAGTGCTATTGCCTTTAAAGTTAATATTTTAGCTTGCTTCATTATTTGTCCATGATCTTTTATTATGATTTCACAAGTATTTTACACGTTGATCTATCATCTAGATTAGTTATTGTTTCATTGGTTTTGTAAATTTCTAAACAGGCAGCAGGAGCAATCAGTGGACACTTCAATCTTGCCTGAACAAGCTGCATCCCATATAGTATCTGATGATGAAAATGACCAGTTTTGGTTCCTAGATGATATTCCAGGTGTGCTTAAGCTGGTACTCAGAGAATTTATGACGTGAATATTAGCTAATATTTCATTCGTTGCAGTGGAAGCAAGGAATTGCTTGGATACTTCCACAAGTAAAGATGAACTTGTTTATCACTTCGTTAAACCTCCCGCAAATCTTGTCGTTCTTGAAAGTGATTGCTTGGATAATGGTGGTGATTATGGCGAATTAGAGTCATACCTGGTATTTGATTGACATAAACTTTTGATTCCCTCACCCCTGATATTGTGAGGCATTTGCTATGTATGTACTCTAACCATGCATATATTCATTTATGATTGCAGTTAGGCACTAATGATCTCTACCAGGATTTTATTCTATTAGACCCTTGCGATGCTGTGGCAGTAAACAATTTCTTGGGTGAGAATGATCCTGGAAAAGGCCAAAACAGTACTTACAGGGGCAAGCCAGCCTGCAAGGGCTTTCAGTCCCCCACAAGACGTTCTGGGGGAACTGCATATAAGTCATCTCTTAGAAAGAACCGGGACATGAATTCAAATCAACCACAAAAAGCTGATGGTGGTTTTGGAGTCAATGATTGTGAAATGGGCCCTGCATCTCCTGCCTTTGTTAATGATGTGGATGGCAATGATGATTTTGCTACTGACAATAGATATTCAGATCCTGCACATATGGATGACTCAGATTCAAATTCAGATGATGATGATCCATGGAAGCCTTTAAATCCACATGAAGCTGGGAACTTGAAAGTGAAACCTTTTAGAAAAGGTTTCTAAATTACTCGTCCCTTCCATTTTCTTTGTTTATGCCTTAATAGCATTATGCATCTAATTTGCATTTCCTTAAATTTTCTTAACAAGCAGTGAAAGCTTTCAGAAGGAAAGTATCAAACTCTCCTTCCTCTAAGCAGAGTTCTATAACTGAACTGTTTCCACTTGCAAAGCTACATGGTACCATTAGTCCTGAGCTGACAGAAATATGGGAAACACGATGTAAGATGTTTCAAAATCATGGGAAGTCTCATTCACCTCCAATGTATGAAAAGGTATCTATTTGCCTGAGATTTATTACTTTTAACCTCATTTCATGCTTTTTTTTTTATTTATTTTACTATTTGAAGCCTGATGTTTCTTTCCCAGCTAAGGCAATCCCTTGCTAATGGTGGACGCAATGCCTGTGATGCTTTTGGTGATGGTGGAATTGCTGATTTTGAGGAGCCTGACGATGAGATGCATGAAAACGTATGTATGGATGAAGGTTCACCCTTTCACTTTGAACAGGTGACTAGGCTTGTTGTTCTATGGTTGTATCCACAATCATTTTACTGGAAATTCTTAGCCACTTATCCTTTGGATTTTCTAGCATGATGATAGCACAACCCCTTTAACCAATGAATCTTTGGAATGTGGAGGTCCAAGTTATCAAGTAAGCCTTGAGGATCTTTGTCGCTCTCACCTGGTAGGCATAAGTTTCCCTCATTTATTATCTTTAGATCGGTGTGATATTATATTATTAACAGGGTTAATTGTTTGAAACTATTTCTTTGTGATATATCTGAGAAATCTCTCTCTCTCTCACACACACATGGATGCACAAGCATATGGGTACTAACTTATAATGTTTGTGGATTGTTGAACTATAGAGCTTTTTTTTTTTTTTTACTGTGGGCAGAATTCTCCTAAATTGCTGTAAGGTGTGAACATTTCTGTTTCCAGCCTAGTCATATGTTTTAATTTCCTGGCTGTCAGTCCACCGTGAAGCAAGTTTGATTGATGGCTGTTGTGGTTTGTTTCCTGTTTGTGGCTTGATTTTGATATATATTCTGTTGAATCCTCTAGAATACAATAAACCAACAAGTTTTGAATCAGAATTCCCTGCCTGTGTAAATAAACCAAAAAAAATAGATTTATGTGGTTGTCGGAAGTTTTGAATTACACATGTTGGGCTGGTCCCCTTAATTTGAGGCTCACTTGTGCATTTCCCTTGATATATTCTTGTGCCTAATTTACCCATTTTCTGTCTTGCAGGATGCTCTCCTTGCTAACATAGCTGAATCTGAAAAGCTGACTGAATTGGCTGCCCGGGTTTCATCATGGAAGCAGAGAATTGAGCATAACTTGGAGGAGCAAGTAACTTCCATCTTTAAGCTTCAATTTGAAATTGATAATAGCTGCTATTGCCTTTTACTTGTGCAATTTAATTTGCATAGTTTTTCAACTAGCTCTAACTGAGGATACTTTTGTTTCCAATAGGATTCACACCCTCCATTCGATATTCATGCATATGGTGAAAGTATCCTTGAGAAGCTCTCTCTTGAGGTGGATAGTGGAAGTGCCATGTCCTTTGCAAGTGTTGTAACGGGCCAAGAAAAGCATGATGTGGCTCGATCCTTCTCTGCACTTCTTCAGCTGGTAATTGTTGGTTGACACTCAAGGCTGGCATTCATGCTGATAAACTCTAAGAGAAATAGGCTTGTGGGTTGGAGGGTTGAAGAATTATAGTACGAAAAGGGGACCATTATCCTATTTGTGTTCCAGGAAGTGATTGGCCACTTATCTCCTGTTGGATATGAAATATTTTTCAATAGCACAGAACATTTTCCCCTATCAACTTTGTTCTTAAAGGTTGTTTAAATCCAAGTGTGTAATAATATTTCTAGATTTTGATAATAACCCTTAAAACACTTGAAGTAATTTGGAATGAACAGATTTGAGTAGGTTAACTAATGCCACTTAATTTTTTGAATTTTCAGGTGAACAATGGAGACATTGATTTGGATCGAGAAGAAGTTAATGGTGAGTCAATCTGTTATACGGCTGTGAATCCTTTCCATATTCGGCTTCTTGACCGTGACAAGAGACAGCACGGAGCACAATTTCGTTTGTCAAAGAAGAGAGCTAAATCACCTATGGGAAAAGAAAGTGGCACGCCTGCAATGGACTGTATTGGAGGTAAAAGATCTCCAACCGTCAATTCCTCATCTCAGGGCGGATCATCAATGTTGCCATCGCGGTCAAACTCGAAGCTTCCTGTCAAGCTTGGGAAGATTGGTGGTGTGAGATGCACCCCTGATGCCAAAAGAAGACGAAGGTCTCGATTGGCTGAACAATTGGATTTGCATTCTGCAGGGTAACAAAAGTCACCGGTGAAATGGCTCCCATCACTCGCATTGTAATTGCACTGCCTTTAGCTTTTAGATTGCCGACAGTTGTCAAGTGACATATTTGATATATCTTTAACTTATTTCATAGGATTTTTACCTACAAAGTCACGAGGCCTTGTAACCAAATTTCAATTGTAGAATGATCTTGGTACGGAGGAATGTAATAAAAGAAAAGGTTAATCTCATCTAAAAATAATAATAATAAATAAATAAATAAATAAAAATTCATGAACTTTTTGTTTTTAAAAAAATGTATCACAATTTTATTTTTTCAAATATATCACAAATTAATTATTAATTTTGAATTTATTATATTGCTGAATTTAATTAACATATTTTATTAATGATTCAAATTGATACATAATGTTATGTAATATTGTCGTGTAATAGGATATAAATTTGATGTGCATTGTTTTTTGTTTTCTAAAGAAAGAGTAAAAGGATAAATACTATTAATTAATAGTAAATTTATTTTATAATTATAAAATCATTTTAATTTTTTTATAAATTTATATTTTATCACATGATAATTTTACATAAGTATCGTAGGTTATTTTTAATTTTTATAATTTATTAAATAAATTTAAATATACAATAAATTTAGAATTAATTAATAAATTTATAATATATTTTAAATAAATTTATGATATATTTTTTAAAAATTTAAAAATCTTATATTTTTTATTTAAACTAAAAATATATATGCATATATATTTGTCAATTTGATGTCATTTTTATTAATTAAAATATTTGTAATATTTATTTATTTATTATAAATATAATTTATTAATAATTTTATATAACATAAATTTATTTTTTTATTTTAAATAATTTAATTTATTACATAAAATAATATAATGGAAAAATTATATTAAAAAATTGAAATAGAAATCTTTCGCCAGTTGTTTACGTCGCTATGGTTCCGAGTCCTGCCCCAGCGCTGAATCGTCCTCCAAGGCTGAACCGTTGAAATTGCGTCGGGCCACTGTTGCTGTACGGTATTATGTCAACTCGCCCAGCCACCTCTGGTGTGACTGGGCTCCATGCCGAAAGAGACCGGAAATCATTCCCAATTGTGAAAGCGTGTGGGGACCAGGGAACAGGTGTTGATGGGACCCAAACCCTGACAGGTCCTGGCCTCCCTGGCAGTTTGGCCATTGCTTTTCACCCCTTTTTCTGCCAGACTCATAAATGTTATTCTTATACTCTTATTAATGAATTGTACCAATACAAAGTATAAATATACATATTTATTATTAGATTCATTTCATCATTAAAAAAAATTAAGCTACCTGTTTGTATCATTTGATGATACAAATGAGTAGAAGAGGTGTCTTTTATATACAAATATTGAACAAATTATATTCGTTATATATTTCTTGAATTTAATGAAAATATTAAATTTTTTAATTTCTAATTATTCATATTTATAAATATTTATTATAATATATATATATATATATATATATATATATATATATATATTAAAAAAAGAGAGTATATTCATAATATTATTCTTTCCTGAGACGCGTTTACATTGAGCAAAGCACTGTCACATTTGCATCTTTATCTTCGTGCAAATCTGTCTTCTTCTTCTTCTCTTTTTTCTTTTTTTTTTTTTTTTTTATATTTTATCGTCTTGGTTTTGAGAGCAGTCCACGTCTTCTTTAATGGTGTCAACTTGAAATTCGACTATCTGAGTTCGAATCAGGGAAAATTTGAAGTGAACGACACCAATGCGGCCAAATTTGAGTGCCCAAGCTGGCATGCGGTTAAATTTTTACCCACCTCCTCTTGGCGTCGACGCTTCAACGGCGGTAAGTTAAAATAGATAAATATTCAATTTATTTACCGTAAAGCACGCCGATTTAGATCTCTCCGTGAATGTGTGCCCAATGTTCTAGTAATAAAAGTTATATTTATGTGTACCAGATTACTCTTTTTTTTTTTTTCAATCGGTTTCTGGTTCTGGGGCCTAATCAAAGAGCGCGAGACATAAATTGGGTTTACGAATTTTATGTGCATCTTTGAAGCCTCTTTAATAATTTATTCGTTTGGCCATCGCGATGCTTTTCTTCATTTCTTACTGCATGGCGGCAATCGGCGAAGAGAGAAAAAAAAAAAAATCATCGGATACACATTTGTAGGTTCCTATTATTTCATCGTGTTTCTTTAGTCAGGAATGGCGAGGGACCATAGCGCCGGACTTTCATGGCACTTAAAACTAAAAATCAGCGGCGGGCCAGAAAAATTACACATCTATCCATTCATTTTTTTCATTAATAAAGTGATATGACGCGCACGAAAAAACTTTACGGGCCCAAATGCAGTACCGCTCATATCAACAAGAGACACAAATTGTTTTCTTTCCAATATTTCTTTTTCAATTTCTCAATGTCTTTCCAATTTCTTATCTCTCTTTATATATATATATATTTTTATTTATTTATTGTTATTATTATTTTCTTTATATGTCATTGAAGATGACAAATGAAAGGAAGTCATTTTCTGGACACTGCCTTTTTCTTTGCTCCCTCTCTTCGGCATCCGTGTCTCCATTGTTGCTGTTCTTGTCGTGACTGTTTCTGGGACTACGGCAACTAGTGCAATTTGTTGTTCCAGATCGGTCAAACGGATTGAGTATATATGAGAGGAGCGAACGAGCTGAGAACAAGGGCCGGAAAGTCCAGATGCTTGGAGGGGACAGATCCTGAAGTTTTTAAGAGAATTTCTACGTTCTATAGAGTTTGAACCCTACGTTTGGGAAAACTTGTTCGTGGCGGTGGCGGTGCCGCGATTGCTGTTGCTACTGCTGCTGTAGCTTTGATTGGTTTGGAAACCCTGTCGGTTCTGATCATCTTGTCTCGTTGAAAAGAGCATAAACAGGGAATTGGAAAGAAAGTATTTGAGAATCGAAATATCCTTGTTTTGTTAAGCATAGAGAAGAAATTCAAAAAAGACACAACTTAGAAATTGAAATATTTTTGTCTTGGTGTGCTGAACCGTACGTATTGCATTCGTGTGTATAAAACTTTTTCACACTCGTAAATAATCGCTGCCCTTTCCAGTAAAGCATTACAATGATAAAAGCGATTAAATCTTATTCTTCGCGTCTCTGTTCGGGAAGCACCCCTGTTTTCCACGTAAAAGAGCAAGCCCTGATATCCTCCGTGCCGTTTTTATAATTGTAAAAACGAGAACGACAAATATATATATATATATATATTACGTATACAGACACAAATAATAAAAAAATAATGTAAAGAAACACGTCAGAGTCAAACGCGGCAACTCAAGGCGCACAGGCATGACTTCCACCAATCGTCACAGTACACAGGAAGTTGGACCAAACTTGTAAGATTAGCCGAATCTTGCTGTTTAACTGCCCGACAAGATAATTGCAACACGGCACAGCATATATGCTCACCCACTGAGTTGTTCACCGAGTTTCCTGAGTCTCCTCTTTACCTCGCTCGATATCCGACTCCCCCGCCGCAGGCCCACCGCCACAAGCGGCGGCGCCACCCGAAGAAGGAGATACGCTCCCCCGTCTTTCCCTGCTGAGAATCCTCGTAAATGACAAAACGCGATACATAGGCGATCTCGACGACTGAGTCGAAGGTGACTCGGTCCTCGACTGGGAGTCGAAATTTGTCCTGGGAACGTCGATCGTGACACCCACGAGCTCCGCCGGTTTCCTTCGGCCCCCGAACGACGACGTGGAAGGACCCATCTGTTCTGCCTCGTGCTGACACGTGTCGCACATATCAGATCGTGCGCTTGTTTCGTTTGCATCCGCGGAGGGAACCACTTGGGCGGGGTTTTCGGGCGCGGATTCAACGGGAGACCGGCAGAGAGGGCAAGTGGAATGAGAGTGGAACCACATATCAATGCACTGAAAGTGGAAGCTGTGATTGCACTTGGGTAGGGTCCGGCCCATTTCCTTCTCCTCTAATTCGGATAAGCAGACAGCACACTCAATCGGGTCCCGGTGGGTATCCGAGGAGTAAACGAACACCGGCAACGATTTGAGTACATCGGCGTCAAGGCCGCGACTGGGTAAGGTGACGTGGGCAGCATTGGGGTTGCTGGGATCCACGTAAAAGACAAGTTGGGTTCGGCGACGACGATTACGAACACGTTGCCGGCGGCGCACCCGGAGGAGGTACCAGCGGACATAGAGGTGGAGGCAAAGCAAGAGAATGACCACAAAGAAGAGGACGACAATCACGCTCATCATTATTTTTCCACTTAAAACGTATCCCTTGCCCCAGTTTCCAATGCCGGAACCTCTCTGGTCATTATGCGAATCCATGGGCCTTGCTCTTTTGCTTTCTTTCCGCTGCGTATGGAGCCTTACAGTTGCAATTTGACTAGAAATACGTAGAGTGGATAGATATAGAGCGGGCGGGAGAGAGAGAGAGGGAGAGAGAGAGGAAGGTTCTTGAGGGTTTCTTTGAAATGCTACGACGCTGTTTACTGTTGTGATGTAGTTATATATTGGTTTGGGTTAAGTTTTTAAGCACGAAGCAGCCTCAAAACCCCGTGCTTAATGCCATTTTTTCATTCAACTATTCCACAGATTGAGTTCGAGACTGACGTGCTAGGAGCCATTGTTGACGCGGAATTACCGCTGAATTGTCCGAAATGTCCCTCTCGGACCTCCCTCCCTCTCCTAGTACACACTTTTCCTTTTGTCTTTTTTTTTTTTGCCCTGTTTTTACGCGGGAGAGAGAGGGAGACAGAGAGAGAGAAATAGACAGAGTTGGTGATCTTTTTGTTCTTTTTAATTGTTGGTTCGTGCGCTACAATTATCTTCTTTTTTTTTTTTTAATTATTCTTGTTAAACACGGACACACTCCAGACAAATGAATTGTCCAAATGTATGCGAAATTTTAACAAATGTCGTAATATGCAGAGCGAGATTCATAAAACATCGTGAAATTGATTTGATGATTAGTTTCACACGCATCATTTTATTTGTAAGGTTTTTCTTTCCGTGTAAAATGAACATTCCTCCCTCCTGTAGTTCCAGCCATCTCTTCCTTTCCCACCTTTTTCTTACTTGCCTCTCTCCATGCGAGGCGAGGAAAGAGAGCTCTCGTTAAATGTTCTTAACCCTTGTTAGTAGACGCCGCGGGGTAATAGACAGCCATTAGTCTAAAAATTCTATAAGGCTACCGAGTAATTTTTTTTTTCTAATAATTTTTATGTATGCTTTTTTTTTTTTTCAGTTACTTGATTTTAATTAAAATTTAAATTAGTGACTTTGAATATTAGAGATAATTTCAATTGAGTTATAACTTATCAGTTTTCTTTTTTCGTAAAACCATCTCTTTATCTACTTATCTCTCTCTCTCTCTCTCTCTCTCGCTTTTAAGGAAATCCACATAGATAAGCACAAACAAATTTCAAGGAATTACCTCTTGAGTATTGTTCCAACGGCGAAGTTCATAAAAGAATTGAAATTAAACAGGCCTCTGGTCTCTTGGCGGCATGGCGTGGGCGCATAATAATTGGTATTCTAATACGATGTTTCCAAGGTAGGCTTGCTTACGTGTGGATGCCTACTTGATAATTTAGCTTCTACCAAACAACCAGTCTTGCATTATTTGTCGACCCTTTTTAGTGATTTTAGCTAAAGGAATTCATTTTCATTTCATTTTTCCTACGTCAGGCTATCAAACTCTGGAAGTTAATCCACCACCCGAGAAAACCAGATATTGACTTCGGTCCTCAAAACGACCCATCATCTGTACAGCTGGCCTAAGGCCATATTTAAGTAACTGGACTCAAAGGTCTTCGTACTTATGGCCCAAGCCCATGTTTTACGGTTAAAAACTCTTCTCTCGAATTCGGATGGTGCTTCGAGCAAATGGGCTAGTTATTGAAGGCCCCATAAAATAAACACGATCCATCCATCCTCAGTCCAAGCCCTTGTAGCCCTGTTCGCTCATTGGACTCGAGAACTCAGCATCGGCACTCGTCATGTTAAGGTTAGGGAAATTTTTAGTTTAACTCCCTTTTTTATTTATAAAAAAAAAAGAAGTCAAAGTCAAGTTGATGTAATTTGTGCGAGAAAATAAAAAATTTTAAGTGAGAACAATTAAAATAAAAAATTCAATTCAAAATAATAAATTTAATATATTAAAAAACAAATAAATATAACGAAAACCTAAAATTGAACCTTCACTTACACGGAGCACGCGAGTTTTCTATCCATTTCTGACGTTATTCAATTTGATTGCTACAGTCACAGGCCCATTCCGAAGATTTTTCCAACTCAGGAGTCTTGATTTGTGTTCCC
The DNA here is from genome assembly GCA_019804595.1 of Bruguiera parviflora. Taxonomy (NCBI): domain Eukaryota; kingdom Viridiplantae; phylum Streptophyta; class Magnoliopsida; order Malpighiales; family Rhizophoraceae; genus Bruguiera; species Bruguiera parviflora. The sequence goes on from CM034046.1 coordinate 2,751,243, forward strand.
ATCTTTGCTCTGACGGACGGGTGTATGAGACCCGTATCTTATGTCCGATAGGAAGAAGGGAATCTTGAGGCATATAAACGTGGGTGCTGTACACCCTAAAAGGCTGTCTTTTAGGGAGAGAGTAATAACCCCGTGACAGGTGGTATGAGAGCCAACTCCGACCCTTATGTCAATGTTTCTTGCTAAGCCTGTGGAAGGAATAAACAAAAGGAGGTCCCGATTCTCGACGAGGACGTCGTTGGATTCGGAGGGGGAGAATGTGACGGATGGGTGTAATGAGACCCTTATGCCGATGTCTCATACTAAGCGCTTTCTGTAGAAGGAGTAGGTAAGAGGAGGTCCCGATTCTCGACGAGGACGTCGATGAATTCGGTGGAAGAGAGTGTGACGGACGGGTGTATGAGACATATAAACGTGAGTGCTGTACACCCTAAAAAAATCTCTTTTGGGATATGAAGAAAGAGATTTTGAGGCATATAAACATGGTGCTACACGCTGTTTTTGGGATAGAATAATAACGCTGTGACATTGAGGACGTAACAATGCGTCGTTCGCGCCTTCAATGCCATTCGCACGGCAGCAAAATTGGTTGAGCCCCGCGTTACCAAACCCCCGCACCAGTATCCGTAGTTGCGTTTCATTTATTGTCCATGGTCCTTGTGCCTTCCAAACAACCCAAGGCATTCGAGAAGTTTAACTCCAATCATGTGAAATCCAATGATGGTACCCGTAAAAATGCGAGAATTTTTCGAGTTTACTCTGCTAAACTATTGTAAAAATATACAATAAAGAGAAACCTTACAAATTGTTAAAAAGAATTATATATATATATAAAGGAGAAATCGATGGGCAAGAGGGAGGAACTTACAGGGGAATGGATTGCCCATTGGCTATTCTCCAACGGTCATTGTCCCCACCAAAAGCCTACAAAGTCTTTCTCCAGCAGTCTCAAAACACCACCATTTTCTTTTTCTTCATTTTCGTTCCCTCCTTTAAAAGCAGTGGAAAGTGTGACTGTTATCTTATTCTGGAAAAAAAAAAGAGAAAAAAAAAAACCGAGGAAGAAAAGTCACTTTTAGAGTCGAGAGACAATTAAAGGGGGAAGGAAAAGGAGAATGTCGAACAAATCTCCATTACTCCCAATGCCAGAGCCTCAGCAATTCAGTGACTACGGCTTTGACCCACAAATCGATTATTTTCAGGTCTCTTTCTCTCTCGGGTTCTACATGTACTCCCATTTTCTGTGTCTGTTCTTCTTCTACTCAGTGATTTCAAGGACCCATTTAATATTATTTGTTGTTGTGAAGCCAGTTCTTGGAGGAAGCAAGAAAGCACCAGAGAGAAGCAACCTGCAGGTCCATAGACTCACTTCACTTCAAGCTCCAGAAACCCATCTCAAAAGAAGACTCTGGCAAAAAGATCCGCAAGTCCTCCAAGAAGAAACGTTGGTGGAAAAATGCCCTACTTTTCTTCACATGGAAATGGGTCCACAGCCACAGCCGCCACGACGATCTTGACGATGATGCTGGAGACTTGCATAGAGCCAGAGCTCGAGCTTTCGGGGCATCAATATCAGGGCCAGTGTACGTAATCGATAGCGCAAGTGGGTCAAGCAATCCGTACAGGACCACTAGTCGCCGCGCATCGTCGGGGCCGCTCGCCGGAGCTCTGACTCGGGCTAGGAAGGACGAGGTGGAGATACCGTATTTGAGTCTCAGGGAGCTGAACAGGGAGCAGCAGCAGGGGATCTCTGCCTCTGCTATGCCAATATATCTGGTCACTTAATTAACGAAACCCTTTGGTTCAAAGTTTTTATTTTTTATTTTTCCTTGGGCTACGTAACGTAAGCGTAGCTTTTTCTTTCTTTTAGGGCAGTAATTAATGTTTAATTACCAGTGGGGCTTGCCTATTATTATTATTATTATTATTATTATTATTATTATTATTATTGCTCGATCCGCTTTTGGTGGATGGCTGGATCCTCCTTTGCTGATTGTCGGTCACTTCCTTGATTTCTGCAAGCTCAGGGAATTTGGTGGCTTGACCATGTTATGTCACTTTCTCTTTGTTTTTTCTCTATTATTTACTTTTCAACTACCTTTTTTTGAGCGCATTTCCTTTTCAGTTACTGCTTTCTTTGGACTCACTTTTCGATTTCCTACCCCGAAGGCATGGTAAGGTCATTGTACGACTACTAGTTTGGGAACTTCTGGTGGATCTTAGGTGCGCATAAAAATACTACAAAACACATGTAACTATCAATTAATTTTAGAAGGGAGCCCCCCGACTTTCCCTTAAAAAGATGAATTCTCTTAAAATAAAATAAAAGGAGTCTGACTTACTCTGTCTAAAAGAATTGGTTTTTCTAATTCAACTCCTTTGAATTTTCAAGTCTTCAGACTTCTCTTCCATTGTGAGATAACATTTTATATCGGGTAATTTTAATGACAAATTATCAACGGCTAGTCGGTACTTGCAGGTCAACACCCTTTAACTTTGACAAGTTTTGCCGAAGACATCTAGCACAAATTTTCCTAGGCATCTTAAAGACAAAATGAAATGAGATTTTGCCAGAATAAATCTGCGAAAACGGGATCTCAGAAGTCCGTTGGAGCGAATGGAGTCAGCTTATGCATGTGGGGGCCTGCTCCCGAATGACCCACATTTTATCCTGGCAAGTCATGAAGTGGAAATTGGAATGGAGAGCCCCTCTAGTTGAAGACAACCGATTGATAAAATGGAAATTTGTGAAGTGAACTGAGGGATCGATCTCACTAGACAGGATCTGTCACAAAGCTCCAACAGAACAAGCGGCGGCATCATCCACCATGTGCTTTGTGTCGCATGCAAGTACAAATAGCAAACATCGCATTCAAGGCCTGCTCCCTCCTCTTCCTCTCCGATATTTCTACCACTTTGTTACATTGTCGCTTTCGTACCCGTAAAGCGTGCCTTTTATCAATCAGATTTCTGGTAGAGTAGTTTATTATTAGTCCATTAAGCCACACTGATTGTTTACTCTGGAGTCAAATACATGACGGTTTAATGCTTTCACACATCGTCCTTATGAGGTCTTAATTTGAACTTGGCAGCTCACATGGTTTTTGATTGCAACAATCAAGTCGATTGGTCATATTTACGTTAAATTTACTAACGGTTCATGGCAAAACGTTTTGATACGTTTTTCTGTGACCAAAAATTTTCACTATTTAATTTTAATATAAATCATAAAACTTTATGATGTTCAAGAGTAACATATAATAATAAAACAAAATAAATAAATAAATTAAATGGTTTTATGGACGAATACCTTGATTATGGTGACATCGATAATTTTGTTGGCATTGACAGTTATTGACTTCTTGCATTTCAATACTTTGATATTAGTATGGTATGAAAGAGAATAAATTTAATTTTGCATAGCAAAGTAGAAAAAGTTTCTTGAAAGAAAATTAGAAGTACTAGCTAGGATGATATGCACGTGTGGGCCAACAAATCCTATTGTAACTTGGAAGACAATTGGAGACTATGTGGCCCAATTTCGTATCACATTTATATCTAACTATACTAAATAGAATAAATTAAAAAAAAAAGGGAGCATAGACATATAAATTATATCTTGCCATGAAGTGTTGGTGCCATTGATTAATGTCTATGGTGGGCAATGCAGAGTTTGCCTTACCAGTTTACCTCATTTTCTTCTGATTCAGATAAGAATCCATCTCCTTGACATTTTTCTCTTCCACCAAGTTTTTCGCTGTCGACTCTTCAATTCCACGGTATGGCGGTTGTAGCTATAAGGTAGTGGGGGGCGATAGCCCCTACTGAGCACAACAGAATGTGCTAACCTACCATAATTTGAAGGGCTTGCTCCCACTCACCAATTTTGTTTGCCTCCATTGGAATACTTTTATTCTACATTTAATTTGAATCAGGCCGCCTAGACACCTATTAGTTTTTATACACGATCAAGTAAACATGTATATATGCCCACCTCGATGACTTGTACTTGGCGTAGATGCTTATAGAAATAGTGTGACTCATGCCCCTTTCTTTGGCTGTGTGATATTTCTAGGGTTTTTTTTTTTTTTCTTTTCACTTTAAGCCCTCTATTTCATTAGATCGCCTATTTTATTAATTATATTTATTTTTAGTTTAATTAAATCAAAGCGAGACCTTTCTTCGGGGCCCTTCATTTTGCAAAGCCTATGAGACCCATTTCATGAACTTGGCAAAGTCGAGCCAGTTTTTGGTCTTTCGGCCTCTGGTGCTCTTGCGCAAACTGGGTTTTATGCTAATACCGATTAGGTCTCCTGATGTTACTTTTGGGCCCAGCTAAATATATAGCTGGACTGTGATTTAGTTATTGTTAAACATATTCAGAATCAGATTGTTCATAGTGTGATCCAATTTCCTGAAATTTTTCAACAGCTTGGACTGCAAGTTTGGAGAATAGGACTCCCTGATGAATTAGGATTCACTATTCCTGCAGAATCAAGAAAAATTAGCAATCCACATTGTAAACGGAAAAGTTACAAAACCTGTAAATAAGTAACAGAACTCAGTTTCTTATTCTGTGTTCTCGCATCATAGTTTAAAACAAGCAATTCAATCTCTGGAGAAATCAATAAAGGAAGAAAAAAGGTTGGCTGTGGAGATGGAGAAAGAATTGTTGGAGTTGCTCAATGTGGTAAAGAAAGCGGCGGCCGCGGATGGGGAAGCGGTCGAAAGGCGCTGCCTGGATGCTTTGCATAAGCTCAAGTCCGTTCCTGTCGCAAAGGAGCATCTTATCTCCGCCAAGGTTGGGAAGCATATCCGGCCATTGAGAGAACATCCTAACAAGGCAATCAAGCATCTTGCTTCTGAATTGGCGGCAATTTGGGCCAAGAAAATTCTCCAAAAAGCATCGAAGGACAAGAAAGATGCAATCTTGAAACTGGCCAATGCTGATCATGATAATGACGAGGTTGCTCAAAAGACAGCGTCGAATGTTGTGGGAGGCGATGCCCTGAGGGACAAGGTACGACAACATCTTATTGAGGCCTTGTCCAAGGTGAAGCTAAAGAAGACATCAAGGATCAAGTGAAATCTTGTGACCCGAATCGAATTGCAAAATCTTTGGAGTCGGCATTGTTTGAGGCATGGGGCAATTGCAACGGGAAGCAAAAGGCCAAGTACAGGTCCTTGATGTTCAACATTAAAGACCCCAAAAACCCAGATTTCAGGAGAAAAGTGCTACTTGGGCAAGTGGATGTGCAGGAAATTTGCAAACTAAGCACACAAGAGATGGCCAGTGATGAGTTGTGGCACAAGACACACCAGATGGAGACAAAGGCCTTGATGAAGCGCATGATCGGAATTACTGACAAGGGGACGACCGATCAATTCAAGTGCGGCCGGTGCAGGAAGCGGGATGCAACATACTTCCAGATGCAGACACGAAGCGCAGATGAGCCCATGACCACATTTGTGACATGCATGGCTTGCAACCACCGCTGGAAGTTCTGATGTAGATAAAAAGAGGGTTCTCTTGATCAATTATTGTTGGGACTAACTAATTAGGAGATCTGAAGAGAGTAACTGGTCTGGAAAGTTTTTGTGAAAGTTTCGTGTTGCTAATTTCCGGTTGTCTTTAAAAACTTGAGTATTGACTATATATGTTGCTAATTTCTGGTTTATCAATTTGTAAGGTACTTGGCCAAACCAGCAAAGCATTTAAGTTCTTCACGACCCTTTTTGTAATCTTTTCAGTTCTTCCTGTTCTTTTTCCCCTGTTATGGGCAGGGGAATGCTGTTGCCTGTTGGCAAGGTGCAGGAAACAGAACCCTGGAGGTTCTACATGCTATATTAATCACTCTGTTTGGCGTAAGCAATTTAATATTACCATGATCGAGCTTGAGACACTTCTTTTTTTTATTGGGTCATTTGAGAACTGTACTTTGATGGTAACGGGACACTGCGGTAGCTGGTTGGCTAAACTTTCACCACCGGTGTCTAAACTTTTTCCCAGTGCTTTTATTTTTCAGATGGCAAGAGACGCGTCTGGTTGGGTGAATTAGTTAAGAGCAGCACCTTTTGTGGCTGGCTGTTTTCCTTTTTATCATTGTGCAGGGAATGCACTTCCTGAACATTAAAAGAAAGAAAATACTTTACACACAAGTAAAACTTGCAAAAATTAAAATTAATTTTTTTTTTCATTGCAGGTAAGACTTGTACATAACATTAGGGCGTACTTTCTGATTAAAAAAAGAGTACATAATATTACATGATTTTGTTCGCTACAACGACTTGCTTGTAAAAATAGTGGCTGAAATAGCATTGTCCGGAAAGAAGTTTCAGGCTTTAACCATGATGGCCCATTTGTGGCCTACAGGCTTTTGGGAAGCTTCTGAAGGACTGGGGTTCCCCCGCTTACAGACCGAGTCCCGGCCTACATTTATAAAATTGGTCTTATTTCATTAAAAGAATATTTGTGACCATAGGACCTAAAATATCGAACAAGAAAAAGATTATTTATGACCAAATTCCACATCGGCGAATTCCTCTAGTACATTATAACAATTCAATCTCTGAAAATTGAACACAGCGTAAACAACTCTGATATGGCATCGCTTCCAGGAGCTGCATTTTGACTGACTGTTGTTCAATGAAAGACTGAGAAAAGACCATTGGTATGCTCAACAGCTTCCTGAACATCCGCGTTTCTCAACATTGAAGTGAACATCCAGGATATCTGTAATGCCGGCAGTTATCTTTTGACCCGCTTTAACGGGGCCAACACCTTTTGGAGTGCCTGCAGAGTCGGATATAAAGCAAAGTTACTAATTTCCAGGCCCCGGTCCCATTTTAAACTAGGACACAGTTGCTCAAAATCTCTCATTGAATGGTGGCAATCGTATCACCAAACTACAGGCTCGGAGGGGTTATCTTAATAGACTCAAGAAAATTAGAAGACTCATATTAATGCAAAATGATTCACTTTCACAGACTCAACTTACAAAATGAATCAAATCAACATCAATGTATACAGCAAATTAGTGTCAGAAGTTACAATTTGTCCAGCCAAAAAGTTAAATTAAAAGACCCAAATGGAATACCATGAGCAAGAATATGAGAGAGAGAGAGAGAGAGAGAGAGAGAGAGAGAAAGAGAGAGAGAAGGGCATTCCTAAAAGGAAAAATATACAGGACCTCGCATGCAATTTCATCGATGTAGTAGGCAGTTTCACCATGAAGATAGGCCACCAGCTAGTGGGACATGAGAACTAGATCTTCTATGTACCAAAAAATGTCTGGATTGATCTATCACAAGTATCTGCTATTACAATTCGACCACTGAGCATGCAAAATCATGTCTAGGAAGGAAGGAAGAAAGGAATCTAAATGGGATATGTAGTGAATTCCTACAGGAAGGACAACACTGCTGTTCTATGACTGCAGAAAACCTTTTTTAATTTTTGGTTATACGAAAAAACACAAACTTTAGTGGTAATTAATAAGCTAATAATGGTTTTTTTAGGGGGAGGGGGGTGGTGTTCCACTCTAGTACCTGTTAATATAACATCTCCTTCGAAGAGCGTCATCATGGAACTTATGTGACTAATGAGGTGAGGAACCTTAAAAATCATATCCTCAGTGGGGCCTTTCTGCCGTAATTCTCCATCTACCTGTATCACCATCGAAACAGACCCAAAGATTTCAATGAGGTCAGACAACCCACAAGAAAGTAAAAAAATTAGCAAAAAGGAAGAGTGATGATTTTGAGACCTTTAGCCAAAGTTCCAAGTTGTGAGGATCAGGCACAATTGACTTGGAAAGCTGCAGAAATATTTTGTAGAGCTGAATATTAGAGCACCATCAAGGATATAATGAACAAGAGTACATTTTCCTACAGAAAATAATCAAAGACAAAAGAAAGTCGTCTAACCACCAATTAGTAACAACTGCCAAAATGACAAGACAGTACAGGTAGGCAACATCTTAATTTCGAAGATGTCGGATTCATAAATACCACAAGAAGCTAGCAACAAAGAGTACAATTGAAGTTCATCCTGCATTAGTGCCTAGAGATCCAATTGCATCCATGATTTTCACTTGTTTTCTCAAGTGCCCCCTAAATATGTGGCTCAATTTCTGCTCCGTGATGATTGAAGATTATCACAAAAATGGCATAATCAGGAAAAGAAAAGACAAGGGAAAAACATAGGAAACAGCATCTCTTACAATTGAACTAATCGGCGTAAACGTGTCCTGCCCCTTGGCAACAGTCCACGGAAGCCCTGCAGACTGAAAAACAGCAGAAAAGAGAAAGGCATTGAATTTTATTTTATTTTTTTAATAAAAACACAACCCAGAAAAATCTTAATGCTCACAATATATTTTATGTAATATTAAAAATATTATTTACCTTCGCAGAAGCTTGGATTTCCCTTGCAGTCATATCCAAAGCAAGAGCATAGCCTAGAACGTTATTAAGAAAAATAAAATAAAATGCTAATTGTTTATATTCCTCGCCTTTATTTTTCCTTTTTCCTTTTTTTTTTCCCCCTCAAAATATGATTAAGCACAGAGATGATATTGGAAGAGTAATACTAGCGATGCAACGTACCTCCAACATAATCCATGGCAGAGGCCTCGGACACGTCGCGAGCTTTCTGGCCGATGACGACGGCGAGCTCCACTTCGTGATCCAGCGACTCCAGAGGGCGCGGGATTTCAATCGTGCCGCCGTTTTCCAAGTAAGACGACGTCGGTTTCAGGAACAACACCGGCTCCTGGTAAAATGGCATCGAAATTTAAATAAATAAAACCAAAAAGAAGAAAAACTTGACGAGACAATTGATTGACCGGTTGATTTAGAGAAAATGAAAGAGAGAGCGTTTTACTTTCGGGACGGCGTTGCCGAGCTCTTTGGCGTGAGCGGCGTAATTACGGCCGACGGCCACGATTTTTGTGCCGACTTGGAGTAGCTTCTGTACGCCGGACGATGCCGTCGCCATTTCTCTTCCTTGTCTTTCTCAGTGAATCGGCGAATCGCAATTCCCCTCCTCTTACGGCTCTGTTTATCGAGACAGAGTGACACTGTCCATTGTCTTCATTCATGCCTTTACTATTTATTAATTTAGAACGGAATTAATTAAATAAATATTCAAAATAATAAAAATTATTATTTTTTTCACTTTTTTTCTTTTCTTTTCTTTTCTTTTCCTTTTAGATTAAGATTGGGCGGAGGGCATAATTGCTGGCGACATGTTATATTCCTCCCATTTTTACGCTCTCTTCAAATTTTACGATTTTTTTTTTTCTATTTTAATTGACGCCGAGCCTACAATTATAAATTTTAAAAACATAGAGAATGTAAAAATAAAAAATAAAAAAATTTGTTAAAATTCCAAGTTTATGGGGACGCATGGTGTCACGGAACTAATCTCTCGTCTCCGCATTTTTTGTTTTGTGATAGCACTAAACAGCCTTGGTCTTAACTTACTGGCACTCGCACTCACCTGTTATAGCAAGTAATTCGGAGGGGCTAACGCAAGGCGTCTCCAGGAATTCGCGGGGGGTCGGGCCTTGCGGAACGATGGCTATGAAGTGAAGTGGTGATATTTGTCATATAAATAGACAGACGGTGGTATAACATTTTTGAGACTTTTGATTGGTAAAAACGAATCAGATTGATTGTTAAACAATTTAAATTTTATTGATACTGATTATCTGTTGGGTTACACGCAACTTAAAATATTATTGCCAATTCAGCCGACTGTATAGGAATGTGGAATGATGAGGAAGCAAGATCTTGCGGCCATTCATCTCATAAGCAACATAAGCAGCTCTGGTTTTTCAATGAACTGTTTCCAATCATTGCAAAATCTGGCAACGGTTGCTCCATCCAGAACCCTATGATCTGCACCAATATTCACCTGGAAAAGCAAATTATATGTCGGGCACAGGTAAAGGATATAATAATTCACCCCATGATTATGAGATGCCTGTCATGCGTGGAAAGCCGTGAGGAGAATGCATTTGCAAAGCCAATCTCTACTCCTCCAGATACTATTAATATAAAAAGTTACGATCATATTAAATCAGAAAGAAGAGGATGCTCTCAGAGTTGCTTACTGTCATGACTGATGCTGGATGTACTGTTCCATCGTCTGCAAAATGAGGAACTCGTTGAATTCGGCCGATGGCAATGATTGCAACTTCAGGCAAGTTTACAAGGGGGGCACCAAACTTCCCACCGATTGCTCCAATGTTGCTTAGAGTTATTGTTCCACCTGTTATATCATCTGCGTGAAGCTTATTATGCAATGCTGATTGTTGTAGTCTGGACAATTCCTTTGTTATCTGGACCCACAAAATTGCATCCCCAAGAATGTAAGAGAAAGAGGTTACAAATAGAACAAAAAAGTAATAACTCTAATTTATGAGAAAAGGAACATTAGTTTTGGAGAAGCAATACTTAGATACTATTTCATTCCTCTATAGTCATAAGACCCATTCGAGTTGCACACCGGCAACAAAAAGATTCTCTAAGGATACTAGTTTCAAACTAAAAACTATGGTATTGGAAATTTCATTGCATCCTAGAACTCATTAGATTGAGAAATTCACGCCCACAGCCATTATGTGGCGTGGCACACTACAGACCAAATTCAATGAATTTGTTACTCTAAGCAATACCAGACTATCAATTTCTGGATGACAAATGAAGAGTCACACGAATCTGACCTCAAAGATGGAAAGGGACTGAACATTCTTTATGTTGGGCACAACCAGGCCATAAGGAGTAGCCATGGCTATTCCAATGTTATGGGAACCTATAATCACAAACATTTACAGACACTACCCAAGTTAGAAATAAAGTTGACAAAGGAAGCAAAAACAGTGAAGCAGCCAATAAATGATGAACTAGCAACTGCAGTGCAAAATAAAATCTACAAACCTTTCAAGATGACCTCTACTGACTCCTCATTGAAGCAACTATTCATCCAGGGATACTTGCTGAGGGACATAGAAAGTGATTTTATCAACACTGGAAGGAAAGAATATTTCACACCAGGATCATTGTTGTTGTTTTGGAAAGTCTCTTTAAGTTCCATTAATGCATCACAAACGATCTCTTCCACATAATGAAAATGTGGAATTTTTAGAGCCATAGACATTGTTTTAACCATTGTCCTCTGGAATCCCCTGCAAAAACAAAAGGCACTTAATTTGATATCAACCACAGATGTATACAATCATGCTGTGATGCACTTTGAAATAAAAGAATTAACCAATTTATGGGGGTATGACTTTTTTATATGCACATACCCATGACACTAGAGAATCAAAATTAAACAGAAGCATTTGCTCGACAAAGATCTAGCAAAAGTGTAGGCTCAAGTAAACACTTAAAATGAACATGATTTGTTGGGCTTTGATCTATTTACCTCAACAGTACACAAAACCTCCTGATATGCCACGAGGTAGATGTTCAATAATATAGTTCAACATGTCTCTAACTTGTTTTAAAAACCTCCCCTTATTTCATAAATAAACAAATAAATAAAAGATGGCCGCTTTGATTTCCATCTGGTATTACCTCAGGGGAACTGTCTTATCTTCTTGCTCCAGTCCTGCTTTGGTTGACATATGCTGGTATTTCTGTTGTTCTAGAGATGGGTCCCTGAAGTCAGCATTCATAATGCCAGAGGAATCCTTAGCAATACCCATCTCAACAGCATATCGAAGGACATCTTCCTTCAGCACTCTTCCTCCTTTACCAGTTCCTTGGATATCAATTAGATTGATACCATGCTGTTTCGCAAGGTGCCGGACTGCTGGTGTGGACAGGACTCCACCAACTTTGTTTTGGTTCATGTCAGAACCAAAAGCCTCTTCCTTTTCAATATCAGACTTAATTAACTCATTCTTATCTACGCCATCGCGAGCCTGTGAAGGAACTTGAGAATCCTCAGCCACCATTTTTAGAAGAGTCTCTCCAACCTGCAGCATGGTTCCAGATATGTTTATCTGACAGATATATGCCAGAAAAATTCAAAAAATAACAATTATTTCCTTTTATAATATGCCTTACTCATATATGTGGACGAGAATTGTACACTCAATGCATTTCCCCACTTGGTCATGAGCTTGGGCAAGCAAGCCTTGAAATCAATATAATGTGTGTAGCCATTCTATATATTCCAAATTATGTCCAACTGAATTTAAAGTTTCCCTAATTCATTGTCCCACTCGATGTAGGTTGGAGGACATAATTTTCTACAAAAGTCTATTGCTCCCAGTATTACATAATATAGACATAGTCTTTAGAAGTTAATATGCTCAAGTCACAAACCCAAACTGTAAATTCTCACCTTCACAATATCTCCAGGAGTATACAGAACATGGGCAACTTTCCCTTTGTAACGACTCGTTATCTCAATAGTTGCTTTGTCGCTCTGAACTTCACAAAGCGGTTGAAATTCTTCAACTTGGTCACCCTTCCAGACAAGAAAGAACACCAAAATCAGCATTTAGACTAACAGTGGGAAGCATGATGAGATTCCATTCATGAACTCAAGCACACCAACGCGGAAATCCTAAATAACAGAGATCAATAAAAAATCTGCAACCATAATCAAATAGAATTACCCAGCCCCATTAAAGCAATATTATTCAGTACAATTAGCAAAACAAGAATCGAACATACAGAGCAATATTAGGTCACTAACTTCTTGGACAAACCACTTTAGAAGTTCACATTCTGCAATTCCTTCCCCAGTTTGAGCTAGAGGCACATCAACTATCCCAGCAGCCAATGGAAGATCAGCCACAGATTGGCTCGAAAGCCAGTGCCTATCCACTTTATTATATCGGGTATCGAACTGCACCATCAGAACAAAATATTTGAGACATTCTTTTGCTGTGGAATTGCATAATAAAGGCAAAAATAATGAGATTACTCATTTCTGACATTGATGGGGTAATTAGCCAAATAAGTCAACGCGGAGGCGTAGCCGGAGTAGGGCATCCGTGAAGCAGTAACGGCAAGAAACGGATGCCCCGGAGCCACAATCGCCGCCGGCGACGGACGAGTGTACGGACGCAGCAAACTTGGGCCGCCGGAGCTCCAGCCCCTTCTCTGCCAAATCCTTCTCACAACAATCATCGTAGTTTGGCTGCGACCCAATCAAGTGCATGAAAAGATTAAGATAATGACTGTTTTGGAAGTATTTTGGGAGAGGAACATGGAGCCGTGTGGGTGATGAGACTGATCTCCTTTAAAACAACTCGAGTAAGTGCCACCTCGGACGGACGGAAGTCGTCAGTTTCCTAAGCTCGTAAGTACCGGGAAGTAGTCGTACGTTGTGACCGCGGAGTTTTTTTTTTTTTTAATAAATAAAAATGGCTTCCTTTTTTTTCTCTGCAAAAATAGGCCTTTTATTTTACAAAAATGGCTTTTTTCTGCGGAGTTTTAATGAGGGTCGGTATTTCTTGTTCTCTCTCTCTCTTTTTTTTTAATTTTAATTTTTTGGATGCTTCAGCATAATGGGCTTTTTACAGTTGCCCCAATGTATATCATGAAAATGGGCCCTTTTTTTTTTTACAATTAAATTATCAAATCTTCATCCGCATGGGAAAATGTTAACACGACAAATACTTTATTGAGTCCTACACACACCTTATGAAAATTTTCATCTAGCTAGCCGAGTTTTCTTCTCTCTCTCTCTCTCTCTCTTTTTTATATTTTTCCGGAAAAATTTAGTGACGTCAGTCTGAATAAGTTGGGCCAGCTTTAGAATAATTTGTAAACTCCTATTTTTGCCTGACAGCAACAGAGATTGGCCGCAAATTTGTCTTTTATGGGATGATGGCATCTTTAGGTTCACGTGTGGGCCCTCAAATCCACTCCTTCGTGTGATAATCATATGATAACCCCAAACCCTTTCATCAACTAATCTGTGCATATCCACAGCCTTCTTTCGCTCCCCCATAATTGTTTCCCCATGTACGGTTTGCCATTATCATTTGTGGACATGCATTTTCCGTCTTAATTAACGATAAACTAGTCTATCTCCATAGCTTTGGGTGCCAGTCGGGCCATAATGAAGGAAGAAAATCTTCCACCTAGTAAATATGTTTGTTTTAAGGCATGAAGTAAGTATTGATGTCTTTGACAATTATTCAGTATTTTTAGTGAGATGTTTTACTTGCCGAAATCATCACACGCGCACACGCACACACGCACACACATTACGTCTCACTTCTATCATTTACTCTTCATGTAGTGCGAGTATCGTCAAAGGATATTTTTGCACGCCACTATCCACTTTTTGACTTCAAGGTGGGTATATACTATTCGAATGTACGTTGAGTACGTACTCAGCAAAAAAAGAAATAATTAATTCCCATGCCCCTTTAATTACCTAACTTAATTAATTGAGATCCCGTGGTAAATCCCTTTTACAGAGCAACCAGCTGAGATTATATTTGCTCTTGTACTCTTTTTTTATACATTTATTCTACTTTAGAGCTATTTTGTTTATCTGGCGCCTATATATATATATATTAAAATGTGTCCTTTATAATAATTGGGTAAGAGACAAATAATACAATATTTTTCTAATAAGAAAAAAATAAGCCCATCCAGCCCTCAACAAATGATGAAGTAAATATGTTAATTTTCATATTTCTATCTTGCTAAAGTAGTGCAACGGGTGGAACAATCGTTGATAATAAAGGTGATTCCTTTGGTCACTTGGAACAAGTTCTGACTAGATGCACATGCATTGTTATATCTAAGTGTGAAACGAAAATTAGTTTTAATGGTTATTGTTGATTTGTGACATTCGGTTTTATTTTAATTAGAATGCCCATCTTTTTCTTTTTCTTTTAAAACAAAAATGGATGAATTAGGATGTTGATCTTGAGAGAAATAGAGAGCAAGAAAGAGCCCCATCATATCTCCCCTCAAATTCTTTTAAGAGACGTGAGATAATTAATCACTAGTCAAAGCCATTGGTTCAGCTTGTAACAACAATTGCGTAGCAAGCTATAGGGATAACTTCATTTGTAATCTTTGTCGAGGCCTGCATTGAGCAAGCGTACAATTAAGAACAAGCGTGCAATGGAGGGGGCTCTGCGTTATTCCCGAATAAAATCAGGCTTACAGAAGAAAAAACAAAGAAGCTGATATAGAAAGGAGTATGGATGTAGTATCTTTAATAGACAAGGTGCGAGCTCCAAAATCAAAATGTGAATATGAGGCCTTTGGTCTTGTATGGTTTTGGATCCATCAAAAGTTGGCCATGGAAGAGCATGTGGATGAAAGCCCCTTTTTGCTTCCGTTACAAACTAAATTTCTACTCTGTTTATGATGGAGACACACCTTCCGATCCATCTTTTCAGAGGGGTCCTCGCTATGTAGTTATAGCAAACTTGTAAAAGAGAAAATGACTATGACACCAACAAATTGAAGGACATTATCAAGATTAATCATGTATCTCCTGCAGTAAGAATCTTGATTCCATTCTTGATAAAATACTACTTAACCAAAATTTCCTAATCTTTTGCATTATCTGCGTAAGTGCAATGTACCGCGACGATGGATGAAGATGTGCTATGGCCCTAGTGGGTAGCAGGAGTCACGTTTCTTAGTCACAGATTATCCTCTTATATGCCAATGCAATTCAGAGATGGAAGTATATAATCACAACAGGAATGTGATAGTCACTCTAGGAAGGGCGATGGGTGGTTAAATTTCCTCGCGCAGAGAGACAGATTTAGGCAATAGCGCATGATCGCCTTCAAAGGGCAGATGGAAGTGTTAAGTTACATTTAGAAAATTGACAAATTTTGATTGGAACAGTAGAGTATAGCATCATTACTTTAGCATAAGTCGCATGGTTAATATATGTATCTTTCCCCTTTCAATCTGACATTGGCCACATAACTACTAGCATAACATAACATGAGATTGAAGTGCTAGGCGGGTCCGGGCTAATGGCCATGTGCGGCGAGGACGCCAACTACAGTGCTGCCTGTTTTGATCGCAAAAAATCACAATGTATCGTATTTGCAAGAAATTTAAAATAAAATAAAATAAAAAACCCGCATTCTTTCGAAAGTATAGTGGATCGTCAAAACATATATTGCACCGTCTGAAAAAAATCTAATATATTTTTACACGAGCAAGAAAAACGTGGCACCGATGCCTTCCAACGTGTAGTCACTGACTCTTCAATTCATGTGGTTTGATATTTTGTCTGCGGGATTTGAAGACACCAGTGCCACCCAAACATGCAACAACTGGAATCCCACCACTCCCTGCCTTAAAAAGGTCCACCGTCAAAGCCAATTTCTGACTCAATTCTCTCCTTCAAAAGAAGAGCCCGCCTATCAAACCCTCTCTCGCTCTCTCTCTCTCTCTCTCTCTTCTCTAATTACTGTCAAAACAGAGACAGCAAGAACAAAAACAAAAAAAATAGTAGCAAAATGGTTGAGGCGAAAAATTCCCACAAGTACCCGACAATGCCGGAGGTATGAGATCTTAAGCGCAACCAAATTGGGTTAAAAAGAATCCTTCTTCCCTGCACAAGAATTATCACTATAGTATTAATTGCTCTATTCCCTTTTTTTTTTTTTTTGTCTATTAGGTTTTGAAGGAACTAAAGGAAATGGCAGACATAGGCTTCCCTATTGCGGCCACGGGCCTGGTTGGTTATCTCAAGAGCTTGGTCCTAGTTGTCTGCATGGGGAGGCTAGGGAGCCTGGAGCTAGCCGGCGGCGCCTTAGCCATCGGTTTCACCAACATCACAGGCTACTCAGTCCTATCAGGACTGGCCATGGGGATGGAGCCTCTTTGTAGCCAAGCGTTCGGATCAAGAAACCAATCAGTGGCAACCCTGACTCTACAAAGAACAATAATCATGCTACTACTTGCGTCACTACCCATTGGCCTGCTGTGGGTCAACCTTAAGCCCATTATGCGTACCCTCCATCAAGATCCTGATATTTCCCGAGTTGCAAGTTTATATTGCCGCTTTGCCATCCCAGACCTCATTGCCAATAGCCTTCTACATCCGATACGCATATATTTACGTAGCAAAGGGACTACGTGGCCATTAATGTGGTGCACTCTGGCCTCTACTATTCTCCATCTACTTATCACCATATTCCTAGCCTTCACTATTTCTCTTGGTGTCCCCGGAATCGCAATTTCCACTTTCATCGCCAATTTTAACACCCTCTTTTTCCTTCTACTTCACTTATATTTTACACGTGCGCCTGATGAACCTTGCTGCTTGACCACACGAGCAATATTGTCGCCATCTTTGTTGACTTCAATGGGAGAGGAGTGGGGAATTCTTCTTAGACTTGCTGTACCAAGCTGCGTTGCTGTTTGCTTAGAGTGGTGGTGGTATGAGTTCATGACAATTCTAGCGGGTTACTTATCTAAACCTCGTGTTGCTCTAGCCACATCGGCAATTGTAATTCAAACCACTTCACTCATGTACACATTGCCAACGGCTCTCAGCGCCTCCGTATCAACTCGGGTAGGCAACGAGCTCGGCGCGGACAGGCCGGAGAAGGCACGTTTGGCGACGGTGGTTGCCATAGCACTCTCCCTATTGAGCGCAGCTTTTGGCTTGTTGTGGACCACCGTGGGGAGAGAAGCCTGGGGAAGAATTTTCACAGAGGATAGTGAAGTTCTCGAGCTAACAATGACTGTGCTGCCAATAATTGGACTATGTGAGCTAGCAAATTGTCCACAAACCACGAGTTGTGGGATTCTAAGAGGCTGTGCAAGGCCCGGAATCGGGGCAGGGGTCAATTTTTACTCATTTTACTTAATGGGGGCGCCAGTGGCCATATTCTTGGCATTTTCTCGGAAACAAGGTTTCGTGGGGCTATGTTATGGCCTTCTAACGGCTCAAATTACATGTGTGGTCTCCGTCCTAACCGTAGTCTACAAGACAGACTGGGAAAGAGAATCGTTGAAGGCCAAGGACTTGATGGGTACGAGTGACTCTTTAGCCCACGCAGGCCAAACAGACTTCCTAATTGAAGAGGGTGTCCAATTCTGAAAGTCGCTGATTTTGACAGGTGAAAAAAATAAAAAAAAAAAGAGGGGCAACAAAGACAGAACATTATCACTGTCATTAGCAGGACAAGAGATCACACTAGGTATTTGTACTTCTAAGAAAAATTTTCAATGGTTCAGGACCCATATAAGTTCTGAAAAAAAAAAAAAATCCATATAAGCTATTTTAATGTACGAGATTCACTGGGCTTCTTTCTTAATTTCTTTTGTCCTTCCTAAATATCAGCTCCATACATTTACTCTGATCCGACGATGGATTGTCAAAGGTCAATACGGCTTTGATACTAGAAGTTTGCCTCTAGGCGTATGCTACATAAATATAACCCAATTCATTTTTGCCTTTTTCTCTTCCCGCAAATGTGCTGATTTGGTACATTTTTTAGCTACAGCCAATAAGAGTATGTGGATTGAGCATGGTTCAGTCTCAGGTTTATGAACCTGTAAAAAAGAAAGGAAAAGGAGAGAGAGAGAGAGAGAGAGAGAAGAGAGAGAATTGTGAAATCTCTTTAAAATGAAATTAAAAAAAAAAAAAAAAAGAGGGATCGAATCAATCTCAATATCTCTACTCAAACCCTTTAGCCATTTACGTACGGGGAGGTGGGTGTGTACTGTAGACGAAAGCAAAAGGGGTACAGATTTTTACCCATCGAAAGAGGAAAGATACACAAGCATCGTTCTTGTTCAACTCACTGGAGGAGAAAATCTGCAATCCGCCGATATAATGTTGCCGAATGGGCATTCGAACTAGAAGACAAAATCAAAATAGCCTTATGCTAAAGTGACGTTGGTGACAATGTACCCAACGGAAGGCCCCGGGGAGCGAGTGAAGTAAAAGAAATTGTACTTTACTGCGTACTTGTAACCCTTTTGATGAGTAAAAAGAACCATAGCCTTCTCAGTTCCGACAAACAAAACAGAGAGACGTGGGACGCAGGACGCAGACTTACCCCAAGGGGTTGTAAGGGGACAAACTTGAAAGGAAAAGGACCCAAATGTCAAACACAGCCTAGAGAAAAAAGTGCACCGCAACATCGTCATCCAATAGGTCAAAAGTTCCGCCCCAAGTCTTTCAAATCACAAAACACCGTCCTATTTCCCTCTCCGCCAAATGTTCCAGCATGACTTGGGTCACCAGTTTCTTGCTTCAAAGTTCAAACCATATGTTAAATTATTCGCACTTGACGAAATTAAGAGTTACGTATGTCCAAAAGTTGTGCATGTGGGGTTTGAAGAAGGACAAATTAAAAGGAGAAAGTGAACGACACCTGTGAACATTGTATATACCAGGCCACATCGGTGCTAACCGTCAATACGAGCTAAGAAATATTTTAACCGAAATTGCAGCACATGCTTCATTGTGTGTCGGGCTTGGGCATAAAGAGTTAACACCCAAACATACACGTGAAACACTTCCTTCGATTGTACTTGCTTAGAGTAGAAAGATTGTAACAGTAAAGTTGCTAAATTGTAATTTAAGGTTTATAGATGTAAATTACAAAATGAAATTTTTACAAAAAAAAAAAAGAATAAAAATTGAGTATATTTAATTTTTTAAGCAGAATGAGAACACACCCTCAAGAGGAAGGGCATACAACCATTGGAAGTTTGTATGTTTATTGTCCCTGTGTAAACAAATACGAATTTGAACGCAATTGTCTTAATGTTTCCATTATTAAAAAAATAAATAAATAAAATCAGAAGGAGGAGCCTTGTGAATTAAAATATTTCACTTTCTTGCGTTTAGTTTCTGTTGAGTAGCAAGTGCGAGTTAAGAAATTTCCATATGAAAAGAAATAGGAAAAGTCAAGCAAACATAAATATTGTTAAATCAATTTTGAGATTTAAAATAAGAAGTAGCATTAAAAGTCTAATAAATATTTTTCCAAAACAGAAAAATGCGAGCTATTTTGGAATTTGGTGTCTGTATACTTTCCCTCGGTATGATGATCGAGGGTTTATCAGAACCTTTCGTCTGGTCATAACTAATTATATTTTCATTGACCCAAAAAATTTATTATCTTTCCCTTGGCCTCTTGATGCCCAACCATTATTAATTTTTTTTCTTTAAGAATTAGAAATAGAACCTTAACTTAAAATTAAGATTTGAGAAATTTATCATTAGACCTTATGACTACTGGCCAACTATTATTAATTTAGAGCATAAATCATAAGGTAAAATTAGCTGTATGTTATATACCTATGCCGGCTATAAGCATTGGAATTTTTACATATCGGTTCGACCTTGACTGGGGTTATTGAAATAATTTCAAATTCTTTAATCATGATGTGCATGGAATGGTCAGTTGTTAATGAATGTTAATGTAATGCAACATACTGAAATTAGCCCATTGCACTAACTTACCTCAATATTGAACACTAAGCTATAATTTCTAAATTGTTATCTAATAAACCTTTTCTACCATCCAACAAGGTTTTAATCCCATACTCTTGAGCTAAAGCTCATATATTGCATGCGTGGAAGGCGGAATCATTGGGAATTTTCGCAGATTATTTTGTGCATCCAAGGACTATATGGGTTTCACCTTCAAAATTTGCACTTTTCGTTACCTAAAGTTCAAAAACAAAATCTCCAAGATGCACGCTAGTATCCAAATTTGCGGTAGTCGTTCATTGACTACCACGTAACGTAACTAATAGGGGTTGCTAGGATGCTCGTGCTAGGCTGTGAGCAATACCTTACTTTCCATTTTTTTTTTTCTCTCCTTTCTCTATTTTATTTCACAGCTTACAGCTAGCTGTACCTAGCCCCTAAGTTGGCATTTTACTAGATAGGCCGACTGCTTCTTGAATTCTTGCTGGTGTTGAGGAATGCAATGATGAAAGATGGAAGTGATGAAGAAATGTCAAAGTTCCAGATGGGAAATTCAATCCTCGTGGTGTTGACCGGCTTGTTGGGCATTATGGTCGCCCGAGTACATTACCGGCGGCCACCTTTGGATTGCTAGGTTCATTAAATGCGGTCGTATTAGAAAGTAGCAGGATCAAGTCTCTAAGAAGACGTCTCGCAGATTGTGAACAAAAAAATTTTACATTTCAATCCATTGGGATGAGATAGAAAATTTATACAATAAAAGGTAAGGTGACCAGGCAATTTTCGGAGGGATTGTGTTCATGCTGGTTTTGGTTTTGCAATATGATGGTAGTGTCGTACAGGTGCTGGGTTATTATCATTTAATTTATTTATTCTTTTTGTTTGTTGAAAGGGAAGGCTGCCACCCCCGAGAAGAACTAAAAGTACCAAGGCTCAAGCTCGATGAAGACGAGACCAGCAAACGCCAACCTTATCCTGCTCTAAGAGAGGGCGCATGTCACAGGGGCTGTGGAAGCTCATGCAGTGCGAGCGGGAGATGGAGACCCAAGTTTGGTAGCCAATCCGCGGCTTTGTTGCCCTCCCAATATAGATGCGTGATGCGAGTAAGCCATTCCTAGATAAGGAAATCGCGGCAACAATCACCAAGATTGACGCTGGAATGGGCAACCTAAGCATCCGGACAACTTGCCCCCGAGGCGAGCTGGTGCCGGGTTTTTATTTGCTGCTGGTTTGGGATACAGATGCACTGTGCCTAGGACTTTGAGCCTGGGAATGAAAGTGGGCTTGGCGAACGGTGTCCTTTTATACAATGGTACAGCCTAAGGCAGATCCTTTTTGGGTTATTGAGCCTTAACGCCGTCTTGGGCCCTGAATCGATTTCTATAATCCTTAAAACTCCTTTTATGCTGTTCAAAAAAAGAAAAAAGGAACTCTCACAGGACACTTTAATAGTTTAAATTTAGACATATATTTTAGAGATCTCATATTTTAATCATAAAAAATAAGACGTGAAATTTATCGGAATGAAGAGTTATCCTATTGTATAACTCCTGATCTAATGGACTTCTCAATAAATCAAAAAACAAAAAAAAAAAAACAAAAAAAAAAAAAACAGAAGAAGAAGGCGGAGGGGTAAATGGGTCGGCGCGAAGGTTAGGATACAGATACCAAAACTCAGGCCCAATAACTCTCAGGTCAGTTTAAGGCCTGGAAATGAACTGAAACAGACCGGTAGGGCCCACATTACGAGTCATACACTCATGTCAACTTGGTCGTCGATGGCCTTGTTCGGCGTTCCTCTTTGTTTTTCTTCTCCCATATTACGCAGTATTTTCTTTTTTTTTTTTTAAATAAATAAATAAATAAATAATACACGACTTTTCTTAGACAGGGATTATCAATTGTGAGGGAAGAGTGCGAGGATTGTCTAGCAAGGATTAGGGTATAGATGCCCCTGTCGTGTCCATGCCTTATCAATTACAACCCAAGAGTTATAAATTGGGTACAAATTCTATGACAGTATATCATACACGATCAGCCGAAGCCGAAGGTGCTTGCTTCCGAGTACTGTCGGATAAAATATTTATACGATATAACAACATTAGATTTTCTAACCCATTTGTTCGGACTTAAATGGTGCTTTCGCACGCACCCACAAATTCGTGCATATAAAACCATTTTGTGATGTGTCCCCACATCGGTTTCATAAGATAAAGTCGGCGAGGTTGGTCTTCGATTTGCGCACGAAACCATGGCGTGATCGTGCATTTGAAGATATTTCAACTGCATTCCAAAATTGCAATCGCATAATAATCGGGGAAGATAACAAAAACCGAATCTTGGGATACCCATTGCCTTGCCCTGGCGAACATTGGGAATACGATTAGGACCCAGAAACCAAAACTTGGGCCCAGTCATTACATCCGAGGCCCGGCGGTCGATTAACTCCGACCTGTCGGCCCTGCGTTGTGTGAGATACGACCAAAAAAGAAATCCCCCTTTTCGATTTTTCCACCTCTCGGACTTCGTCGCAACACCCTTTGTGCCTGCCATTCAAGACCCAAAGAGAAATGTGTGCTTATACTTTTACTAATAACAAGCAGTGAATGTTGTCTTCCCCCCCCCCCCCTTCTTATCACCGTGTAGTTTATTAATTTTTGAGTTGTCTTATAAACTAGATAATCAATTCAACGAAAAATGTACGAGTATTATCTAATTTGACTAATACAATTTACAATAGTTTATTGCATTTTTACTTGTCAAGAATATCTAACAAATTTATAATTTATGTACAGATTCATGTTTATGTGATGCCACGAGTGTTGGACCGAATAATATTTAATTTTCCAATCTTATAGCAAAAGGTGCTGTTAGCTAAGATGTGTGTAAACTTATGTGCTACCTGATTAAAAGAAAAGGTCAGCTTTGCGCCACATACCCAAGCACATAAAATAAAGTTTCAGTATGTCTCCACGGAGGTTTCAGAAATCCGCGAAGTTGGTCTTCGATTTACGCATGAAACCAAGGTATGATTTTGCATTTGAAGATATTTCAGCTGCAGTCCAAAATTGCATAATAATTGGGGAATCTACGAAATCAGATATGGGATTATGGGCTTTTCAAAAACGGGAATACGAATATCGTATATGTTTAGGAAAACAAGAGAATCGGGCTATATTCGACCAAAAAGTCTATATTTTCCGCATAATATCTGATAAAGCATTTCGCTGTCACTTATGCCTTTCACGTGTCACTGCGTGCAGGAGCAAGCAATATTGATTCTTACATGAAAGACGCATAGACTTGTCAGTTAAAATGGTTGAAATCATCAGGAAAAGGAACAACATTCAGCTAAATTAGTTGCTAAAGATGGAGCGAGATACAAGCTATTTTTATTTTGTTATATATATAAGAGGTATAAAAAGTAATCCAAGGAAATGGCGTATAAAGTTTAAATAATAAATATAAATATATATATATATATATATATATATATAATTGATTGATTTACGGGTACTTTAATTGGAGAGTGAATCTTTGATCAACTTAATGCATTAATTATGAGAGTAACGAAGCGCGTTAAATATCGTCGGGGAAGTAATCCATTGAACAGGTTGCCACCTTCTGGGGTGGCACCGCCGGCTTTATTAAAAGAAATCTCCGGCGGCACGGTACGGTAAAACTCTGTAGTCATCCTTGTGACTGGCCGATAATAGATTGATTGATGGATCGAGAAAATCAATGGGCAAAACCAAAAGCAAAAGGGCTTCTCTAGCCCTTGACACGCAACCCTACTGCCGGTTCGTACCAAACTGCAGAAAAATCCATTGTTTTATTGTATTTTCTCTACGTTTTCTTGTTTAAGTTAGATAAAATTAAATTACTACTAATCTTTCTTTGTTAGGTCCGCAGCCTCTTAACGTTCCTGAAATGTCTATCCCCTCTCTCTCACGTTTCTTTTTTGAGTCCTTATATAATACAGATTCATTGGACTCACCCGCTATCGCGCACATCAATTAGTACATCAATTGACAGTACTTGCCCCCCCCCTCTTCCTATCAAACGCCTGTTTGCTATCGATCGGCCATTCGTTCTTATGGGAACCAGCCGGTTTGGTGGACTTCTTTCCTTTTTTTTTTTTTTTTATTTAATTTGTTTTTTCTATAAGTCTATTGTTCTCTTTGGGTTCAACTTGCCGTCTTCAATCTCTGCTGCTGAAGTTCTGATTTTGTTCCGTATGGTACCAAGTTATTCTCGAATCAAAATTTCAACAGAGTTTCTTGTTTTTTTTTTTTTTTAGCACGTAAAAAGATATTTATAAATATATTAATTATCATAATCTAATAATATATTAATTATTATACTTATAATTTACAACTGAAAGTTATTTATTGATATTGTTATTTAATTTTTTTTATTAAAATTAATTATAAAATATTATTAAATTTGAGTAATTTTTTTATATTTAGTGTTAATAAATATAAAATATAATAGTATATTTTTAACATAAATTTTTGTCTATTAGAAAAAGAGTCACAATAAAATAAAATAAAATAATCAAAGTCAAGCCAATATATAAAAAAAAAAAAAACTCATGAAGTATCAATTACGTTATCACTTGAAATGGTTTTAATTGAAAGTCAAATTTCTTAAATATAGCTACAGAATTTAGGGTTAATTTATAATTTAATTTAGATATTAGGCGGCTTTAATTTCATCGGGAGAAACACAAGTTCCAATCTTTTAATCTTTGAGGTGTTTCTTCGAGACGATTGACGACTGGGAAAAACTCGGTAAAATAAAACAACAATTTGACCAAATGGGCCACTGTAGCATTGGCTGTTCAACGAGGAAAAGGAATTGTATCGCCGTAGCGATCGTGTACCGGGGAAATTGAAACGAAGACAGAACAAAGGAAAAGTGTAAGTCTGACCGTTTGACTGTTTGTGGCGCGTGGCCCACACCCAAATCAATCAAACTATTAGGCCATACGTGACTTACATCGCTGCCCGAGTTTGCGAGCAAAGACTGAAGCCTCTTGGCTGCCTGTTTCCAACAGAGAAATGGAAATGGCCAGTCCGCAATTTACACAATCTACCCTGCAAATTCACAATAGCGCGCGCGATCACCTTGTGGATTTTTCTATAGGTATATAAAATGCTGTGAGGTCCTTCATATCAATGAAATTACATGGGTGCAGTAAAATGGCACCCCCATTCAATAACACGATACTTTAATTTTCGTAAACCTTAAAATAAGCACGCTTCCTTATCACTCCATGGGGTTCTTATTCCAGTGGATTAGTCACATTATGTGCGTTTTTTCTATCCTTGACTTTGGTGGTGACAATCTAACGTGCAACAGTTAATAGGTTGTGCATGCATAAGTAGACGTGCATCGTTTCACCTCTCGGTGGACCAGCTTGGATAGATAACTTTATACTCAATTGCCGATGAGGACCACTCAAAGTGGCACTGCGAGTACGTATCAATTTTCATGTAAAGTTACGTAGACAATACGGTTGGTGGCGATTAAATTAAAGTTAATATCACCCGTGACTTAAAAAGTGTAGAGAATACCGAGTGGGATAAGTCTAAAAATTCGAGTGGTGAATTTTGGAAGAGTATAAATTAAAATGTCAACGGATCGACTCTAAATTTGATCCACAGGATCATAAATACATCCTAAAAATGCTAAAATAAATTATTTCTGATAGGGGACGAAAATGAAATGAAAGCTTCATGGTTGAACTTGCACTTATGGTCAAAGACCTTCATTAAACTGATGTCGGCTTCATTAAGCATTGCAATATGGATTTGCATGAGGTAACCCCTCCAATCAAGAAAGCGTGTATGTGGACTTAAGGTTCACCTAGTTGAAAATTAAGTGTACCCTCCATCTTATTGACCAAATTTTAATTTTAAAATCAAACTTGATAAAGAAATAATTCCTTTGTACCTAAAAATTTTTTTAAAAAAAAAGACTTCTAATTTTGACGTGAATTACCAACTTTAAAAGGAATTAAAGGGATGAACGTAGCATAACACATGTAATTATTTATACTATTTGTCAGTAACCAAAAATAAATTAAAAAAAAAAAAAACTGCATGTAATTCCTAGCTAGCTCAGGTCAAAATTATTTATTAGAGTATACCTCAAGAAAAAAGACCACTCAGCCGTTAAAACCATAAGTAAAGTGACAGGGCAGAGCATGGACAGAAAGCAACATTTTTAGGATCCCTAGGACTTATCCAAATTATCAAACTATCACTGGCAATTTCTGGACGATTGAAAACAACATTATGATAGATAACACATAAAATAATAGAATTTGCAAAAAGAAAGAAGATGGCCGATAAAGGGATTCTACCTAGATGGAAAAGCTTTGCTGAAACTTCTCCTTTCTTTACATGGCCCGTACCTGTAATTAAAAAAAAAAAAATTAATATCATTCGGTATGGTTCGCAATAAAATTAATCATATGCCAACTTATTAGACGCATCATCCATTTTTATTTCATTGCTTTTGATGCTTTATTGGTTCAACTTTTGCTTTCCCAATATGATTCTTTTTTTTTTCTTTTTTCTTACTCATAAAAAATAGATCCTTCCCCCCCCCCCAATTTAATCAGACCAAAAAAATATTATTATCAATATTATTTTTTTAGCCATTTTCTAACTCTTTTAAAGTCATACCATAATGTGGAAATATTCCGAACCATCCATAGAAGGAGGAGAAGGACCAAAAAGACCTTCATTCGTTGGAATTCTCGCGATTCACCCCTTCTCTATGCCAATTAAGCCTCAAAACACACATTAATTAACAATCATCTATTAAATTCTTTCTCATGGGCAAGATTAATAGGTACAATTAAGCCTATCTTTTTAAAGAGTCATATATATAATTAATTACTTCTTTAAATTTAAGCCCCCTTAAATTTTACTTGAGTTCATCAATTGTCTCCCTTCTGTCTTTGGTTTAGCGAACGAAATTGTAAGCTAAGGCAGGCTGTTCGGAAACCAGCAGCGCCCAAGTAAAATGCACTCCTAAGAGCATAATCATATATATTCCAAATCGGGCAGAAGTATATTGTTTTGAAATATCATTGACCGTAAAAATGGCAAGAAAGAAAAGAAGCTAAGCCGTGTCGATGACTCGCCCGGCATGCAATCTTGGGAACAAAACTACATAATGAAATGCAAAATAGACATTCAAAGTTCAAAACCACAACGTACAATGAACAGGGAAAGAAAACAGAACAGCGTACAAAAGGGGAAAGGAAGACAATAAGAGAGGGGGAAAAGAAAAATAAGGGGAGTGGAAAAAGAAAATGGGAAAATGAAATGGAAACTAGAACGGATACGTGGCAGTTAACAGGCACTAGAAGCCAAATCGCTCCACTGCTCTCCACGGCTGTGATGGTCCCACCCACCAGTCCTCTCTCTTTCTCACTTCTCTATTTATTTTCTAAGTCCTTCAATCAGCCAGCAACGTCTCCTTTCATCGCTAGGGCCACCAAAGCAGGGGCCAAGTTGAAGTCTTTCTGAGAGAGATTGATCAACTTAAAAGAGACATGCTATAAAGAAGGAATTATAATGAGAGATGGCGGGTTTAAGTATAGTCCTGGAGGCCCAAAATGGTGGTGCTAGCAAGAAAACCCCACAAGTAATCAGCAAAATCACTATGATGTCCAACAAACACTCCCCTTTAAAACCATCTTCTTCTAGCAGTACTTCTTCCCAATGTTTTCCAGTCCCTCCTTTTCTTGAACAATGCTTTCTATGCAGGCAGAAACTCTTGCCTGGCAAAGATATCTACATGTACAAGTAAGCAAGCACACAAAGTCCAAAGTCCAAACTCTCCTTACTTCATCTTAATTGAATAATTAGATCTTTTAGTTTCTTCATTTGACTGTTTGTGCCATACTGAGTTTTTGGGCTTAAATCTCTGATGGTTTTATTTTCTTTGGTACAAAACTTGATTTGGAGGGGTTTACATTTTTCTTGTGTGTGCAGAGGAGACAGGGCATTTTGTAGCGTGGAGTGCAGGTGCAGGCAGATATCGAGGGACGAAGAAGAGGCTTTAAAGAATGAAAACTGTCAATCTGCTGCCATTAAACCAACTTCTGCTTCTTCTTCTCCTTCCTCTTCTGGTTCTCGCCACCGCAGAAGCGCCAGGAACCGAGCGGGTAGCTTTGCATACTGAATGAGAGTGGGAGAGAGAGGCCGAGAGGAAGTGAAAATAATAATTTATAAAAAAAATAAAAAAAAAAGTGGTGTATTGTCTCCTGTTTTTCGTGCGCTCTTTCTGTGTCTAGTCCAGTTTTACCCTCGCTAGTTCTTTTTGACATGACATTAATCTCCACTGTCTTTTTGCTACCTGGGATGAAGCCAAAATGGCACATAGATCTTTCTATCTTCAAAAAACTGCCCAGCCCCCGAACAAAATCCTTGGGCTCCCATGGTTTGGACCGTCTTTTTGGCTAACAATAATGACGGGTTAAAAGGGTGACTGTAGTAACCCTGATTTATTGATCGGTATGCCAAAATTGTGGAAGTTTTTAAGTTCATGAGAGTTATCTTCTTGTAGGAAAAAAATAGTCTCCTTCGGGCATTCTAGAGGATTGTGCAGGAGTAGCGCACCTACGGGTAAACATTTTGTATCCGAAGATGGTACAATACAAGCATTACAAGGAGTTAATAATGAGTGGTACTTCAGAACAATGCTATGGCCATCGTAAAATATTCATTAAATTAGGATTTATCGTCAAGGAACCGGACAAAAGAGCGAGTGTCTTTTTTGTTTTCTTCTTCTTTTTTCTGGTCCAAATTTTCGCGTGTTTCTGTATGCGCACTTCCTGACGACCGAATACAAATAAGGTTATGGGTGCATGGCTGCATGTGCTAGGCCTAGTTTGTTTGTTTGCAGCGCACATAGCAGTACTACTGCCATTAATTTGCATATTTTGGCTATAAAACCACCATTAAATTCATGGCTGCCAAAGGTTTCAAAAGCAGAGTCTATGGAGGCAGGTAGATGTCTTGAATGAGAGTACCAACCAATCAGATCACCTACAATTAAAGTGATGTAAAATATCAAATTATAAAACTGTTCCTTGATTGATTAACGTTCTCAGAAATGGAAAATTATGACTGGATAAGGACTAAGAAAATGATTTAAATTTAATACACACAGAAGGAATCGCCTATGCAAATCTCTCGATACTGTGCATGGTGAATGGAAGAAATTTTTTTCTTCCTAAGTGCCTCTACTGCAGTAATATAAAGTATAATCGGTGGCCTAATAAAACTAGCAAACGCACCCAATTAGTTACTTCTGTATTTTTCACTTTACCGTGTGGAAAAGCATGCTAAGACAATGTGGCACCGCAATCAGTTGATGATTGCTACTTAAGAGGAGGGGTTGAATCCTCTTAACATTTTCAGGTGGAGCTGCCCATTTATCTAGAAAGTTGGGAAAACGTAAATATTGAATTTTAGAAGCATAAGAAAAAAAGTTTAGGTTAAGACCATAGAAACTTATACTTTATTAGGTGCCTATGCATTTCTGGAGCCTGGAACAGAAAGGCCAAACGACTCCAATCTATGAGAGACGCAGGCTTGGAATAAACAGGTTCGCCATTTGTCTTATGCGATGCTAAAAGACGCAGATACCTCCCAGGAAAGGGACTGCTTAATGGGTTCTTGCTCGTTGTCTATTGCCCACCTTGGCAGGATTGATCTTTTGGTTTATTTATTTATTCTTGTTTCCAAATGTTTTGATTTGGCGATATATTTCATTTCGGGTCATTTGCAATTATTCCGAATAAAGGCCATTTTGCCCGGAATGACTAATTTCCTACAGAGTCCTCGACGATTAAAGAATTTTCCCGTCTGCTTGAAGGAGGATGGGTCTTAGAACAAGTACGTGACATGAAAAACAATAAAAAAAAAAAAAACAGAAATTTCTTTTCTAAACAAGAATTCCCACCAAAATGAATTCGGGTAGAATTAGAATTAGGATTATCCGAATTAGTTCGACCAGAAAAAATTTTAGGATTCAGGACAATAAGAAAAACGTAGAGAATTGTTGTCATATGTGACATTAATTACAATTTGGACTAATAAGGGTCCAGAGGAGGTTATCGTATTTGCGTTTCCGAAGAATTATGAAAAATAAAGAGTTATTGCAGAAGAAGCAACAGAAAAAGATTTCCGTGAACCAAAGTAATGCTAAAAAATTATCAAGTACACACACGAAGTTGGTCAGAACAAAGACTTGATTCCAGTCCAATGATCAAAACCATCACAAGGGAATCCAAATATGACCAAAAGTTTTCCGTGACACCAATGGATTATAATTGATACATACAGACATTTTAACTGTAAGGCCATCATCGTAAGCTCTTTGTCACCATCTCGGCCATGACAATTGCATCAACCAGATTTGAAGAGCAAAACTGCTTTCTGGTCCAAATAGAAGTAAACGAAGTGGTTTGTCTCGTGTGTCACATAAGAACCTGTACTTAGGAAGAGAGGGAGAGAGAGAGAGAGAGAGAGAAAATATGAAAAAGATTGATTTTTTTTTTTTTGATAGATCGGATCAAGTTTATTAAAAAATTATAAGTGCAAGAAAATACAATCTCCATACATTAAAAATTGTTAGATGAAACAAGGACTATAGCCAGGCATAATAGGTAAAATAATGTCACTGAACCTTACAATTTCCCTAAACAAAGAGAAAAAGGATGAATGACAAAGTAAATCAAGTTGGGAAAGTTGACCCAGAGAGCGTGTTTTCTTGAAGCCTGAAAAATGGAAAGACAAACCACTTGTAAGAAATACACCGTCCGGTGACCAAACCCTTTTTAAAACCTGGGATGCATACTCCCTTTCAAGCCAGAAACTTGAATTGCATACATCTTACAAGGATCAAATTCACCTTTGGGCATCTGTCAGCCAGTTTACTCTCAGCCACATACCAGGAAGCAGAGTATTTTCATATGCTATAGCTAATCCCATATAAATGATCCATTGAGGATTGCAGGACACAGAAATCAATATTGTCCCTATCCCGGTCCATCAATGGTGTGATGGTGGATCCATAAGGCCCACGCCACATTTCATAATCATTGTCTTTAATTATATATGCTCTTTCCCACACCATGTGCTTTCTGTGTTTGGCCATGATGAAGATGACTAAAGTTGTAAAAATACTCTTATAATTAAAAAATTTACAGTGACCTATTTCACAATTAAAATTTACATACTTCAAGTAGAAACATGAAACTTCTGTTTATCATTCAAAATCATGGGAATACATGCTGCCAGAGTTAGTCATATTTTAAGTTGAAAAGCAAACCAGCCCAAGATTCAGCTCAGCTAGACCATGTGGCGACTTGGCTTTGGGACAAGACAATAGCACATGCACGCAGAACTATTTGCAAAAAGGGTAATCATTATATAAACTGCTCCTGCACCATACAAAGCAAGCCTATTTGCTAATTACAATTGGCCTTTTGTCAACTTGTCCACACTCCAGAGAGTGTCATGGAAAAGCTGTCATAAAGAAACTTCATTCTATACGGTTCTTCTTTCTCAATTTATCTGCTATTTGAATCATAAAAGAAATACTGTTAAAATCAAAAATGTGGCCTTGACAGGATGCAGTTTTCATGTGAAACAAGATATATTTCTTGTCCCAAGTTCTTGTAATAGTTGAGTCCCTCAGCTGCAAGGGCCATCAAAATGGCACTGAGCAACAAAGCAAGATTACAGCTCCCATTCCAAGTGGTTGGAATTTGGAAGCTAGGATTCAGAGGACTGTAATAATCTTTGATTGCAAATGAAGCAGCAAAGCTTTTTCATTTAATGGTTATATTGTACCTTGACATTTGCTAACATATTTGAAATGCTTTTATCCATTATCCACACCAGTTCATAATTACAATAAAATGCCACTCTGATTCCTAGCCAAAAGTCAACTGGCTCAAACCATAAAAACAAAGCATTCAACAAGCATTCATTCTAGATGCAATTAAGACACAATTTGTTACATCTCCTATGGAGTCAATTCCCTAGTGTTCTGAAACTCTAATGTTTTTGTACCTCCAACTGGCATGCGGGCAGGGTGGCATTCAACAATCAAATGGGAATTCGATGAGGTTTGAGTATTGGGCTTGGATTAGCATTGGAACAGGGTATGTTCAGTCTCTTGGCTCCTTGCCTCTCAGTTTCTAAAACAACCAGTAGCTAGTGAATCCATCCACTTATCAATAACAAAATGCAGCTCTTAAATTTCCTTTTTCACAGCAAAACATACCCAACTAAAGAGGGAAAGAACCTACAAATGGGAACTAGGCTGAATGACTGTTGTCCAATCTAAGCTTAGATCAACGTTTTCCAAATTTCAAAGATATAAAAGCATTAATCATCCAGCAATTAATGAAGTAACGAACCCATTAAAAACCAAAAGCAAAAATTGCTTACTTTCCCACTTAGAAACTCGAAAATAAACTAACTCAGTTACCAAATCTGAGCACAGACCAAAAGAAAAAGGACCCCGGAAAGCAGAACAGCGAGAGAGTGAAAACGGAATTACCGAAATTGCGGCCGACAATGCAGTGCCAAGTGGGTCCGTGCTTCTTGTCGAACTCCTTCTTTATATGCTCGGCGACGTCTTTCTCTACATTGTGATTCTCAAACGCCTGAATCAAAGACCACCCACCCAAATCAAGCATTGATCCCAGCATATGAAAAAGATTTTAAAAATAGAAAAGACCCAAAAGAGCATCCAAATCGCAGTATTCAAATAGAAAACAATTTTCGAGAATGGGAGAGAGAGAGAGAGCGAGAGAGCTAACGGAAATGGCTATGTCCACAGCCTCTTTTTGCATATCTTCTCTCATATCAGCGTTCTTAATGATGATTTTCTTGGCGGTCGGGACTGCCCCCACCGTCGGCAGGAGCTTCCGGTCATCGGAGTTGGGCTTGACCACCAGACCTCCGGTGATGCTTCTCTTTGCTTCTTCAGTACTCATCTTCAATCTCTCTCTCTCTCTCTCTCTCTCTCTCCCTCCCCTGCTCTGGGTTGAGGTTAAGTACCTCGGGGGTTTCCTGATTTAATTACAGTTTAGACAGCTCTTTTCTGACCTCGAAGTAGGGTCTGTGGGTCTCCCCATCTGTGCGTCCCGTGAACTTGGTCTTATTATAGTTTTATTTGATAATTTTGACTTAATGGGTACTTTTTTTTTTTTTTGAAAAAACTGTTAAGAATTTTAATAAATATAAATAATTTTTTAATATTATATTAATACTTTATATGTAATATAAATATATTTTATTTAGTGTAAAAATTTCGTACGTCTATTAGAATTTACTGTTTTCGAGTTCATGTCGTGAGATTCTAATTTTCTTTCTTTTTTTCTTTTGTTTTGTTTTCTGTTTTATTACATCAAAGATAAGATCATGTACAATTTCTTGTCCTAGCAATGGTGTCTTGTTTCCTTATCATTAGGTTTGAAGAGACAAATTTAACCTCTGGCTTGTTGAATGCTTAGCATTCTCTAGCAAGTTTGTATATTTTAGAGAAGAAAGTTGGAAAGACAACGGTGGTGCCGTTATGAAGCCGCGTATTTTAAAAAAGAATTGCCGGCGGAAAGATCCGATGTTTGCCTCGGGCTTTTATTGTTTCTGGGTGTCACTTAGCCTTGAAACAGAGATACTGTTTTAAGATTTTTTATTCTTTTTTTTTTTTCATGTTCTAGGATGTTTGGGGAGGGAATCGTAGTATTTCTGGTGCATTGGGAATCTTCATAAACTCGTACAAGTTTATTTTCAGTTTTAGCAGAGTCTGCACCCGTCACCTATGCCTCATCTTCAGAGTCCTGCACAACTCTACCTCTCTTCGCCTTCTTGGCAGCGGGAGGAGCACGTCCATTATCACCACCCGAATCAGATTCCTGGGCAACTAATGGACTGCCAGACAAGGACTTGTCTAATCCATTATGCTCGTTGTCTCCAGAATCCTCATCTGACCCATCCTCAGCAGCTGCAGCAGCATCATCTGGTGCATTCTCTTCGCTCTGTCGCAGTAGTATCTTGAAATCCCTTGAAGTGCTGCGCTTGGCGTGCCTCAACAAATTAACTTTGCTTACCTTGCTGAGCTGGATGAGATATTTTTCGTAATCTTCTATCTGGAAGATCAGATCAGGAATGCATTTATTCTCCCTCTTGATCTTGTTGATGATACCCTTGCTATTAGCATTCTCTTGTTGTTCCTGCCAATCCAAATGGACGAGAGGCCATCAACAAGAACCTTTTGAATCAAGAACCACGGATGAAAAAAAAAAAAAGAACTGTCTTGTAATATGTCAATGTACCGTTTGCATCTCAGCAACGAAGTTGTAAAGAGGAACTGTGAGCCTCCTGCAAGTAAGTTCCACGAGCTTCTGAAAAGTTGGAGTAGGTAGCATTTGCTTGCATCCCCGAGGAGAAATCCTGAGCCTTGACATCTGAGCTAGATGTTTGTAAAGTTTTGTGGTCAATCTGAGAAGATGCTCTGCTTGAGGGTCTGCATAATTATGCATAAATTAGAAACTTAAACAAAGTGCCCCTTATAAATTATTGTTAACTGTTCGGTTCTCCTAGCTTACCCTTGAGTTTCAACAAAACGAAGGAAGATAAAACTTCCACTACTGCTTGAGCCCTTGAGTAAAGACTATCCTCAAATGCTACTCCAGAGGCATGTTCTTCATTCTGACTAACATGTATGCCTTTATGGGCTGCCAGAGTGAATGTTTTTAGTTTCTTGGTGGCCCAATCCATATCAGTAACAACTACTTCAATTAATTGAAGCATGCAAGAACTTATGGCAGTGCTTGTGGATTGGTTTATGATGGGGTATGATTCAGACATATCCATTGGACTGCTTCCCTCGGATCCCATGACCTGGAGTAGCTCCTCAGCTAAGTGTTGGGCTGCAGTTAAATCACCTGGAGGTGAGCTTAAACGGATAGCAAGTGAAACCATGCTTTTGGCAACCTTAGGATTCTTTGTGTTACTGCTTTTGCAAGCATGAATGCACCATGCTCCATGAAAGTTCCTCCACTTGCATGGAAGCCTCTCTCCAAGCATCAATATCATGTCACAGAGAACCTGGAAATAAACTACTTAGGAGGTGTTTCTCTTTAAAAACTGAGCTCAGCTCAGCATTAAACTATAACTCCTGAAACTGGTGCATAATGAGACACACTAATACATTTACCTCTGTTTCATTGGATAATGATAGTGCCAGAAGTTCAGACAACAGAGGCTTCAAAATTTTGACAAGGAACAAATGTTTGTTTCTTATATGTTGATCACTTATTTCGGTGGCTCCTTCATGTTCCTCATCCAAATGAGCATACTCAAGTCTAGAGACTGACAACAAATCTTCAACCAAGGCAGTCAATTGGTGGCTCTGCAAACTGATTTTGGTCAGTTCCTTCAAGCACAGTAAGGTTAAATGGAGATGATCCTTTCTATCTTCGAAACCCTTTTTGCCTTTCGGTTCATTTTTCTTCTGGTCTGATGTGAATTTCGGCCCTGATTTAAGCAAATAAATTAATTTCAACAAAGGAGCTCCAATTGACTTGATTTCCCCATAGATTAAAGTCTTCAGTGGATCTTCTTTTCCCTTTGTAGAGTAAGATTTCATGCATTGGAGGGAACTATTCAAGACAAAAGTAATAATGTTAAAGCATTTTATTGTGTTGGATAAGGACAAATGGCTGTGGTTCTGGGAAGCGGGCAAATTTTCAGAGCCTGCAGTACTGTACAGTTTCAGTGCTGTTTGCATTAGCTGATGAAGACTTGAACTTGCCAAGAAAGGCACTCGTTCTTGAGACAATCCCGATTTAAGAGAATCAATGTTAAGCGTTGTATCGAGAGCAGTAGTTCCTAGACTCTTTTTGACACCAGCACTGTGCCTTGTACATGTATCCTTTTCCAGAAACTCATGAAGATGAATGTACTCAAGAAGTTCTCTTTCAAGATCCACCTTCTTTGCATCTGTTGCTTTCTCCAAATCAATAGCAATAGAATTCAAGAATACTTCAACAATTCCAGATAAAATAAATGCTTGACATTTTCTCTTCTCCTTTTCATTAGATGTAGAGCCAGTGTTGCTGGTCTGACTAAGAATATCTGATCTGACATTAAGAGAATGAACATGATATGAGAATGAAAATTCTTGACTAAACAATTATACATTGCAATCTCTATCTTTCACTAGTGAATAACCCCACCCCATTCCTCCGGTCATCTAAATGCAATGGACCAAAAAATGTCAATAAGCCCTAAACATTAAAAAGATAAAGATGTTAAAAGGAAATCCCACAAACCTTCCAAATTTCCTTTCCTTAAGGCACTCCTAATCTTCAACAAAGCATTGGAGAATGACTCAGCAGACAGATTTCTCCCTACCTGCATTATTGTAATACTGATGACGAGAGAAAACTTTCTGACCTCCTGACTCGTCACCTAGAGTG
Source organism: Bruguiera parviflora (assembly GCA_019804595.1). Classification (NCBI taxonomy): domain Eukaryota; kingdom Viridiplantae; phylum Streptophyta; class Magnoliopsida; order Malpighiales; family Rhizophoraceae; genus Bruguiera; species Bruguiera parviflora. The sequence goes on from CM034046.1 coordinate 2,788,193, forward strand.
ATTTAATTTGACACAAATATGGGTACCTCATTCTCTTGTGAAAGAGAGAAACCAAGGCATGCCCATGAGGGTTCTGCATTATCAGTTTTACCCAGTGGCTGAAGTAGTAAAATCCAAGAAACACAAGATAGAAGACAATCCAGAGGCTCTTCAAGGAGAATTTTGCCCCCATCAAATTTTACACAAGAATCCACTTTTAGTGGAACCTTTGCATCCTGCACGCAGAGTGATTCAACACAAAGTATGAAATTCAACAAATGATATGCATGTTTGAAAACGAATGCACTTCAAGTAAAACTGTACAAGGCTACAACTTTTCCTTCTATATAGCCACTGATGGGTAGCCCAGTGGAGAGGATGAAGTTGGGAAAGTCAAAATGTAGAAGGAAAAAACTTTTCTTTTTCTGACAGTGGAAATCTCTCGCTGGAAAACCTTAGGTTAGTTAGAACAGCCTCTATCTCTGCAGTTCTCGGTTCCTTCATGGTCTAACTCCAGAGGGAATCAGGACCATGCAACTTAACGCATACCTCTTTGAAAAAGCGAATGAAGTGAGGCAAAAGAAAATCAAAAACAACTTTCCCAGCTGCTGGGTCGACCAACACAAGCTTCACAAGACCATGATACACGACTTCCTTGACTTTTGCCTACAAAAAGAAATCCAGCAGCATCTACCTTAGTGTATGGTACAAAACTAGACTTTCTCAAGAAAGGCACTACCATCATAAGATGCATGAGAAAGTAACTGGCTGATAAAGACATCTCCGCAGCAAATCACTCAGCTCCTGGAACAGGCCTCTGCCAATTCCACAGGGCATCTCTGCTTGCTGGCTGGAACTTGCTTGGCTTGATGAGTCTTGAAAAGAAAAGGAGCAATTTCTATTGGGCTGCTTTTCTGCCAGTAAAAGATTGATTATGGCATTTGCTGCTGCAAGACGAACTGTATCTTCTCGTCTAAACATGGCTTTACGTGCAACTAATATAATGTAATCCTGTGTTATTGCAAAGCCAAGAAGACAATGCTGAGGATTTGGACAGAACAGCTAAGGGGCAACATTGGTCCAATCAGGAGTCTATGTTTTTTTAATGCTAGCCATACTGAAAAGGAAATATTTACCTGAAGGTCATGACTAAATTTGATGAGAGGTACCAAAGCAGAAACAAGATAAGAGGCAACCTTGCCAGGCATAAAAGCAAAATAATCTAACAACTCCTTCAAACGGGAAATATGTTCCAACATCAGGTAAGGATTAGTTTGGACCAGATAACCAAGCAATCTGCACATCAAAATTTAAAGCCATAGTCGTCACAGCTCAACAAGATCTTTGTCAGTAATTGCTGCAAAGTTACCTTATAATTTTCATGCTCTGCTCTGGCTTTGAAGAAAGGATGCGAAGCTTGCATTGCTCAATGACCTTATGATTGCATATTGCATGACATTAATACCATATTGCTTAACAAAATTAACAAAATACAGAGGGAGTACCTAGGAAAACATGCTTGGGATTCACAGATACTTGACCAGCAAAAGAGGAAACTAAATTTTGAAAAAGTAGGTCTGATTCGGTGATATCTGAAGAAGAAGAGAAAATGTCTGAAAACAATCATTTCAACAGAACAGGACCGTGTAGAAGCTAAAAACATTTTCACTCCTCCTTCAGATTCAGATACAGATGCCAAGTCCATATTGGAGGAGCATCCCAAAAGAAAACGGAAATTGTGCAAGATAAAGTCCCTTAGGTAGTACAACCACTCTTGTGGAATTAACCACTAGCAAACTCCCTACAGTTGTGTTGATGATAAATAATATCCAAAGTTCATCTTTGCTTTATGATCTTGATGTTTACAGAACATTACAATGCTTATGATGACACCTTTTCAAGGAGGATGCTTTCTCCTGACACAAGTTGACTAAGGACATTCATCTATGAACCAAGACCATCACAAAGTAATAGTTTCTTCACCCCATAAGTGAGATGAGATACTGAAGGCAGCATGCCAGTATCAGAATTTCTTAAAAAATCTCAAAGGTTTAAAACGGGATTATTCCATGCAGACACATGCCTTTATTTGAAGCTTGATAATGCGTAACTTCCATTCATTTCTGAGCTCAATAAAACACGATACTACATTAAAGTAGAACAAAGCACAAATACAGGAAGGCATGCCACCACGACCAGCAACATAACAAAAAGATGGATAGTTTAATAGATAAAAGCATTCATTTTCATTTGCTTTTCACAAAGCACTATCAAATGCCGTTAATATAGCATATTTACTCAAGCAGATATTACAAACCTCATTTCTTGCCATATCGTGGACCTCTAATAGAGTTTTTAGCATCTGCATACCAAGCTCTTCATTGCCTAACAGACCATCAGAGCTGTAGAGAGCTTCATGGTTTCCCACTTCCAGCGATTCCAGCAGTACAAAGCCAAAATGCACAATTGTAGGCACTATATGCTCCCTTCCAGTGTTGCTGTCATTCACCTAAACACAAATAAGATAATAAATGCCTTCTCTAGTTTCACTTATTGATTTGCACAGGAGGGTGTAGAGGTTCAATATGGTACTAACAGCTCTCAATACAGCCTTCTCCACTATTTGCACAATCTGCCGATACTCTTCCTTCAAATCAAGCGGTAACCAATTACAGTCTCTGAAGGATATAAACAAGTTACAAAACAAATTATCATTTAAAACAAGGTGAACTCAGACACTCTAACCTTGTCACAACACAAAAATATGAACATCATCACAAAATAAGAAGTATTGTATTTAGTCCATGAATCGCATTCATTAATTCCTTCATGCTGTCAGAAGAATTGAACTCGTACAACAGATTATTCAAACAGAAATTTTACCTGTTCAAGATGGAATATGCAGAAATAGTTCAGATAAGTACAAAAGTGTAAGTCACTGGAAATGTTAGTTCTCAATAACTGCAAAATCAAATTGAATATTCAAGCCGATGAAAGAACGCTTATAAACATTACGCCTTACTTGGAAAACCTGTAATCCCGGTAGGCAGTCAGCACTGCGGTCTTTAATATTCCCACAGCGCTCTCACTGAATCTCCTAACCCTTGCAACAGACAACAAGATGGCAACAGTAAAATGATTAAAAGCTCTAAGGTCCAATTTCACAAGCCCCATAACCACCTGCCCCAGAGAAGGATCCTGCTTCATGGCGAAATTAACATGAAGCAGGACTGTCCCTTCAACTTGCCTAACAATTGAACTCCCTTTCTTGGACCCAAATTCAGATCCAAAAAACATAGCAATGCCTTCAATCACCTCCCTCTTACAAAAACCCTTTGAGGCCAAAACCAATAACTGATACGCCAGTGAAGGCAAGTCCTGTAGGTCCACTCCGTTCATTACCTTGAACACTTTCTCCAAAAACTCTCTCCCTCTTTCCTTATCAAGAAACCCCATCAATTCCCTGGCAAGGGAAACCATCTTCACCAGAACCCCTTTTGACCACTCACTCTCATTCACCCTATCTAAAACAGAATTAACGAATCCCTTCCCATTCTCGCTGCAAATCAAGCCAAGACAACCTGGAAGAACATCCAGTATCTCGGCATCCTCTACTCTTACCAATTGCCCCAAATCCAGCAAAATTGACTCAACAACCGACTCGAGGTCCTTGGCGGAGACGTAATTTAACAGGGAGGTGAAGAATTGGATGGTTTTGAGGGAATTAGAATCTCGAGGGATTTGGCGGGAAAGGAAGAGGCGAGTGTAGGTGGAGAGGAGAGAGGAGAGGAGGGAAGAGAGACAAGGGTCGTCAGGAGAGACGGAAATGAGTGAAAGAAGAGAGAGCGTGTATTCGGAGACGGCGAGGGAAGGAGATGGAGAGGCGGCGCGTGCGTGGAGGTAGGCGACGAGCGCGGAGTGAGAGGATGTCGAGAGGAGGGAAGGGTGGAGGTGGTTTTCCTGGGCGAGGCGTATAATTTCGGTGTCGCTGGGCGACGCATGTGACGGTGGTTCTTGGACTTTAGCTGCGGCGGAGGCGGCGGCGGCGGCGGGAATGGTGGTCATCTTGGTGACTCGGTCGATTTGGTTTAGGACTTTCCTCAAACAATGTAGGAGTTCAAATCTCGGGAGTTGGACTTGGAGCAGTTTGGGCGGGAAGGAAAAAGGTTAAAACAAAATTAAAAATTCAAGTCTCCCACGTCGCTTTGAGCTTATGATACTAATTTCACTTTTCTTTTTTTCTTTCTTTTTCTTTTTTTTTTTCTGAACCAAACACTAATTTCAAATGCAAAATTTTCACACCACAGTACGTACAAGATCACCTCTTTATAGAGCTGAGTTTTGATAATTGAAGTGAGCTTGGCCAACAAATAAATGGAATTTGGGTCAATTATCAGGAAAATTTAACTGCTCCTTTTAATTTTATTTTGACCCAAAAAAAAAAAAAAAACAGGTTTAAGAAACTAGCTTATCACACTAACCTTAACCTTTTGTTGAAAAAATGTTCACCGTCCGTCAATCTCAGAAGTGCGGTCGTATCATGCATGGTGTATCATAAAAATAAAAATAAATAATAAATAAACAAAAAGAAGTGCGCCTCGACGCTCTGGTCCGCGGGGGCCACTGCACTTCAATGAAAATTAACGGCCAACGACAAATAATTATTTGAGGGGCGATGTCCACGAGATTGATGAGTAGCGTTAACGATAATCCATCGTCACGCGTGTATTAGGGAATGCTATCCTACGTTCTAGCTCAACTAACTGCCAGTAGTTCCTCGTTTTGCATAAGCCACGTCTTCCAGATATAGAAATTTAGAAATTTGGAGACCAAATCTCGACAAAAATAGATGTTTAGTGCGTCGCACGACAAGCGCGCGCGTGAACTTTATCACCGTCCTTTTATTTTATCCGGTGGGCAGAGACATTATAAATAGGCGTTGGAACGGAAGAGTTGGAGGGCCAAGATGTCAAAAAAGAAAGAAAAAAAAAATGAAAATTACCGTAAATCCAAAAGTGCAATAATTTCAAGCAAAATCCCTTGAATGCACGTGCGCATTGAATATTGACGAGTATCCCAAAATTACTATAACTACCTTACTAAGAAAATTGCAATAATAATATTAATGAATAATTCTTAAATTCGACGTGTTATTAAAAAATTATTTTATATCTTAAATTTTTTTATAAAATTAATATAATTATGATAAAAAGATATGTCGTGATATTTTTTTATTTATAATAATTTTATAATTTAGGTCGCGTTTTTCTTTTTTAATAAAATATTAAGGCATTACGTTACAAAAAAGAAAGATAATACTTTATGCACTATTATTGGAGAAAGCAATAAAAAATTATAACAACCTTATTTATTTTTATGTGCGATAAAAACATAAGTCTATCTAATAAAACAAAATATTAATATACTATAATTAGTAAACATATACAACTTCATCCATAATTTTTTATAAAAATAGAAAAAAAAAATCAATTGAGGAGAATTAGTCATATAAAAACTTGAGACTTTATTCTTGTAAACTTTTATTTAGGGAATAATGAAACGAGGAAAAAAAAACTCATTGAATATTTCGGACAAGATCCACTAAAAAAATAAAAATAAAATAATAATAATAATAATAATAATGGACGAATTTTCAATGACACGGTTTTAACTTTTATGACAAAAAAGGAAAAATAAAAGAAACTGATTTCCCATTGGGCGGTGAGCTTCACTCTCTTAAACTGAGAGTAAGTGGCGGATATACAGTTGTATCTGTTTACCAAGGGGAGTTGCCTTGCAGAACCTCTCAAGTGTCATTGTTCACACTATTACACGACACCTACCTTCCTACGCCAGACTTAAAAGCCCAACCCCATTTATTAAGATATTATTTGCGAAACCAATTTAGCTTCGAATTTGGGAGGAAAATAGGCATTGTGAGAGAGAGGGAGAGAGAGAGAGAGGATGGGGAGCAACATGAAGGGAAGAACAAGCATAGAAGTAGGAGATGATGGGGTGGCTCTTGTCACCATCATCAATCCTCCGGTCAATTCACTCTCTTTTGATGGTATACCCTTTTCTTTATTTTTCTTTATTTGATTTCAGAGAGGCTAGATCTTATATTTTGACTCTGTTTCCAGTGGACTTGTTTCACGTTAAATCTAAATTCTATGCTTTTTTTTATGGTTTTTTTGCTTCTTAAACTCGTTTTGTATTCATAAGGGAAATTTCTTTTGGATTGAGATTTTTGTGCTATGGTGAAGGCTATTAGGAATTCAGTGTGTTTAATGGTGGTTGACTAAGGAAAATAGAAGGAGTATCAAGGTGTATAAGTTGATCGATTGCAGTGATCCTTTTTTGTTTTAACTGGGTATTGAGGCAGAACAGAACACATGCTCGGAATGTCGAGTCTTTTTGGTTTTATCTTAACTGATAGGATCGCGGTTTTATCTTCGTGATTGCATTTTTGGAAGACAAAATGTGTTGTCGAGGTCATATCAATGTGTGAATTTTGGAACTCAAATTAGACTGTTTGTTTAAGCTTTGGAGTGAAAAAGCCGCGTATTCTCTCTCTCTCTCTCTCTCTCTCTCTCTCTCTCTCAGTGTTGACCAGCTTCAGAGAAAGTGTTGAACAAGCCTTAATAAGGGATGACGTGAAGGCAGTTGTTGTTACAGGTGAACCTTCAAAGATTAATCATGAAAAATTGATACAACTTTTAGATCACGAATGCTTGTCAGTTGTCAGATGTTGGAGTTGACTGACACTGCAAAATGCAAGAGTAACATATTATGCCAATGTAACAGGAGACAAGGGTAGATTCTCTGGGGGCTTTGATATTACTGGATTTAGTGGACTTCAAGCTGGAAAAGGTTTGTTCAATGTTTCACTTGTGTTATGGTCCAGTATTGAGCTGCTATGTACTTAAATTACATTTTTGTTATGTTTTGTCAGGGGTACCACCAAAGCCTGGTCAGGTATCGGTGGAGATTCTAACCGATGCCTTTGAAGGTAACACATTGCTTACATATTTTTTCTTTTTGGACCTTATTTTATCAGTGGAAGCTACATTGAAATACATTGATACTCTAACTTGTTTCTTTGTATTTCAGCTGGTGGAAAACCTGTAGTTGCTGCAATTGATGGCCTTGCTTTGGGTGGAGGATTAGAGGTTGCAATGGTATGTAGTGCTATAACTTTTGAGTTCTTAATCTTTTCTGATTTGTTAGTGGACATGATCATCAATGTAAAAGTTTGCCTTTCCAGGCATGCCATGCACGTATCTCAACTTCTACTGCACAATTAGGCCTTCCTGAACTTCAACTTGGAATAATCCCTGGTTTTGGAGGTATGTTGGTAGGATTAGATGGTTCTCATGTTTGAATGTTTTCTAGAATTACAGAGTTTTCTTTGTCTGCACTTTGGATTCCCAATCTTCATTTGTTTGTAATTTCAAAAGCAAACGGCAGGGACATATGCACAAACACATGCACCCTTACACACTCTTTAGCAGACATGATAACTGATGAAATATGTTTTTATTCTTATTGGACGCTTGCTTAAAGGGTGAGCCTTGGTGTAATAGTGAAGTTATTCCATTGTAACCTTGAGGTAGGTTCAAGTTACGGAAATAGCCTCCGTGTAAAATCAAGGGTAAAATTGTATATATTCAACATTTCTCAGACCTCACAATATGGAAGCCTCTTAAATTGGGATGCTTTTTTATACTGGTCTCTTGCTCAAGTAGTTTTTTTTTTTTTTTTTAATTTATTTATGTCTTACTGATGGCCTTACGCATCTAAATTTTCTCAGGAACACAGAGACTTCCACGCCTGGTTGGTATCTCAAAGGCTCTTGAGATGATGCTGGTATGTTATGGCTAGGTCTTGCTTTTATTTGATCCTTGTGGTTTCTGGAGTTTACATGGCCCCCATCTCGGATTAATGTTTCTCTCTCTATCTCTCTCCAAAAAGTAGATGTCAAAACCTATTAAAGGGGAAGAAGCTTATGCTTTAGGCCTTGTTGACGCTATTGTCTCTCCTAATGAACTCATGAGCACTGCACGTAGATGGGCTCTGGATATGTATGAACGCAGGAGACCATGGGTTATTAGTCTCTACAGGACTGACAAGTTGGATCCGCTTGGGGATGCAAGGGAGATATTCAAGTTTGCAAGAGCACAAACCCAGAAACAGGCGCCTAATTATAAGCATCCTTTATTTTGCATTGATGTTGTTGAAGAGGGCATAGTTTCTGGTCCCCGGGCTGGACTGTGGAAGGTCCTTGGTTGTTTCTGTCGTTTTTCTTCTTGTTCTAAATTCCACTATTGCAAAACTGTGTGACAAGGCCTCTGTTGTTGTCAGGAAGCTGAAGCTTTCCAAGAACTCGTATATTCCGACACCTGCAAGAGCTTGGTCCATGTCTTCTTTGCTATTCGTGGAACTGTTAAGGTTTGAACTCAATGAACTGTTGCTTATTCATCTCAGTTATGACTGATAGATCAGTTTTCGGGCTTATATGATGGATTAATTTATGCTCAAAATTCTTGGCACTCTAACAAGTATATTCTCTGAGCTTGCTGTGGGTATCCATTCATGGGCTTGCAAATGTGGGTCATGTACATTCATCTGTATTTTTCTGCTTCTGTTTCTTTTTCTCTGATTTTGGATCAAAGAAACTAGTTCATCACACATGGAAATCTGACAATCAGCTGAGAGCTGGTTTTATACTTTTCTTTTCTTTTTTTTTTATGATAATTGAAACTAGGTTTTACTAAATGAAAGTGTAATTTTTAATGCTATGGAATTTTGAGCTCTGCAGATACCTAATGACTCAATATCTGAATGTTTTTAAGATACTTGGCTTTCAAAATATTGGTGTCATCCTGCAGTTACCTAATGATTCAATATCCGAATGTTTTTAAGATATTCGACTTTCAAAATATTGGTGTCATCCTGCAGTTACCTAATGATTCAATATCCGAATGTTTTTAAGATATTCGACTTTCAAAATATTGGTGTCATCCATAATTTTCTTGTTTAGTTTAGTTAACCCGACATTCAACTTGAAAGCTGTGTCATGTGGCTAAAATGGGAGTAATTATTATTCATGCACATAAGTTTTAGCTATGTAAGTTTGACTTCAAATTCTGGTTTGAAGTATAGCTTTTTCACATAGTTTACATGTAGATAGACATGTAGATACATATTTACAGGTTTGAGACACAGAGAGAGCCTCTTTATGAAAGCAATGGTAAGTCTGCATACATTTGGCTCTTCCTCAAACTTCACAGTATGGGAGCCTTATGCATTAGGATGCCCTGTTTCACATGTAGATGCACGTTGTCAGATTGTAATTTAAAGAAAGGATATATTTAATTCATCTCAAAGAGACAAAGACGTATCTTTTCTGTGTTACTTGGGTGAGTCTTAATTTATTTTTTAATCTCTTAACAGGTCCCTGGGGTTACCGATCTGGGTCTTGTGCCTAGGCGAGTGAATAAGGTTGCTGTGCTTGGTGGGGGACTTATGGGATCTGGAATTGCAACTGCATTGATTCTTAGTAATTATCCAGTGATTCTGAAAGAAGTGAATGAAAAGTTTTTGCAGTCTGGGATTGATAGAGTTCGAGGTAGATCCTAAGTATTGAATTTAGAGTGCCCATTTGGTTTTACTTTTGGAAGTCTTATGGTTGTGAGACAATTTTCTTTTCTCTTTCAGCCAATCTGCAAAGCCGGGTGAAGAAAGGTAAAATGACTCAGGAAAAGTTTGAAAAGACCACATCTCTTCTTAAGGGTGTCCTTGATTATGAGAGCTTTAGAGATGTGGACTTGGTCATAGAGGTAACTGAGGACTATCTATAATTTTTATCAAGTGAAGTCATTTTGTTTGTCATCTTGGTAGTCAAAAAACTTTATTCTTTTTCATTTTCCCTTTACTTTATACTTGTTACAGGCTGTCATTGAAAACACTTCTCTCAAACAACAAATTTTTGCTGATCTTGAAAAATATTGCCCACCGCATTGTGTACTTGCTAGTAACACTTCCACAATTGATTTGAACTTGATTGGTGAGAGGACCAAGTCCCAAGATCGGATCATTGGGGCCCATTTCTTTAGGTAGTGTCTGTGGAAAATCTTCTTGTTGTCATTCTATTAAGTTTTCAGTTGTGTTTTTTTTTGGTCCTAATCTTTTTCTCTTCCATAAAACCAACATCTGTGCTCCTGATGCAGCCCTGCTCATGTTATGCCTCTCTTGGAGATTGTTCGTACCAAGCAAACATCTCCACAAGTGATTGTGGATTTACTTGACATTGGAAAGAAGATAAAGAAGACTCCTGTTGTGGTTGGTAATTGTACTGGCTTTGCTGTCAATAGAATGTTCTTCCCTTACACCCAAGCTGCTATGTTGCTTGTTGAGCATGGGACAGACCTTTATCAAATTGATAAGGCAATCATCAAATTTGGAATGCCAATGGGCCCATTCCGGTACTTGATACTTTATAAAGACACTCTTTTGTTTTTCCAGTTGGAGAGAAAAACATATTCTAGCTGGGCTTGATATTGCTTGCTGAAGTGATCGGTGTGGTCTGCTTTGTTATATTCTGAGTGGGCTCAACATTCATTCTTGCAGGTTGGCTGACCTAGTTGGTTTTGGTGTGGCAGTTGCAACTGCCATGCAATACCTTGAGCATTTTCCTGAACGGATTTATAAATCAATGATTGTCCCATTGATGCAAGAAGACAAAAGAGCAGGTATTCTCTTCCTTTGGTGAGCTGCTAATTGCATCTTAACCCAAATTTGAGCAAAAGTTTAGGTTGCTCTCAATTTGATGTTGCTGAAGTTCTTCAGTGGGACCTGCATAGTCTCTGTTACCATTCAACTATTTCAGGTGAAACTACTCGCAAAGGATTCTATTTGTATGATGATAAGCGCAGAGCTAAACCTGACCCTGAAATAAGGAAATACGTTGAGAAGGCAAGAAGCATTTCTGGTGTTGCCGTTGACCCCAAGGTCTGTCCTTAGCACTTCCAGTTTATGGATCTTAAAAAGTTTTATCTTCACTGGTTTTCTTCAGCGTGGCACTTAACTTGCGTCCATTGTGTGAACAGTATAATGGTGAGATGTGAAAGTAACATACCAATGTTCTGCTTTAAAGAACCCCCAAAAACAAAAACCAAACATGCGCTCACATGCATGCACGCACATACAAAGAGACAGGTGCATGCCTTTAATGGTTTATATTTGGTGCAGCTTGCAAAATTGTCTGAAAAGGACATTGTGGAGATGACATTCTTACCGGTGGTGAATGAGGCATGTAGAGTCCTTGATGAAGGGATTGCTGTCAAAGCTGCAGACCTTGACATTGCGTCCATTATGGGCATGGGTTTTCCTCCATACAGGTTTCTCGTTACTACTTCTTGAATTGAAGGGGTTACCTTCTGAACTTCAGATTATTTAATCAATTGAGGTCCTTCTTGGGATCAGGGGAGGTATTATCTTCTGGGCCGATTCTCTTGGATCAAAATACATATATTCAAGATTGGAGGAATGGTCTAAGACGTATGGAGAATTCTTCAAGCCCTGTGCTTTCCTCGCTGAAAGAGCCACCAAGAATACTCCGTTGGTGAGTCGTCTCAATTTGCATTTACTGACACTACAGACTAGAATGTTGGGTGAATGCATCATCACAGGGTCACCTTTAAGGCACAAAGCACTCTATAAATGATCAAACATTATATACAAGATCCCTAGTATAGTCCTTGAGACTATTGATACATCTGAACTTGCAAATGGATGTGCGTATCTGATGATGTTTCCGCTATTCTTCTTGCAGAGTGCTCCCGTGGAACAAGCGAAATCTCGGTTGTGAGGCTAAAATCGCTTTTCGTGGCACTGCCGACCATGCAAAATTCGTTGTTAAATTTCCTAAGTCGTTTCCTTTTCATTCCGAGGTTGGAGAAGATATATATATATGCAATACGATGATTTAAGCAATATGTATATTCATAATTGCATATTTGGTGCGGACTTAAAAGCATTAAGCATATACGAAACGCTGTTATTGCACAAACGACATATCCCGTGAGACGTAAGCTTGTTCCCTGCCACATTCCATGCGGGAAACTGGCGGGCCATGTTGGGAACCAAAAACATGGCTGGACGGGAAGAAAATAACGCGTAGCAGACGGGCACCCCCCGGGGGGGGGGGTTGGTTTCTGCGCGTAAATTTATATTTATATTTTTATTCCTTTTATAAAAATGTAAAATATATAATTGTTATTATAAAATTTATAATAAATAGTATAGAATATACGATAAATTCTTGCACGCAATTATTATACGTTTTACGTAATTTTCCTGTACATCATATATTTAATAAAAAAAAAACGAAAAATGATTTTTTTAGACACAAAATCTACGAGTTCCGCCTATGCCCCGTCTTTTTCATCCGGGTGATGTAATTAGACGCTATTGAGAAACGGGGTGGGATATGTCTCTTTTAATCCGCGGACAGCTTGTAACTAGAAGGGTCCTTTTGTGGGTCCGATGGCTCTGTGTCTCCATAGGAAAAATGATAATTGAACTACTCAGACTAGACTACCAATTAATATATTTTGGACTTTAGTCGAGCAGGAGGTACTCTAATTCTCTACATCTGTGCTGTCTCCGTCGATCTCAGAAAACAGTAGTGATCACCGAGGGCGTGGAGTACGTGGCCATTCCTCCTCTCATTCTTCCCTCCGTTGAATGGAGAACTTGGACTTCTTATGCTACACTCACGGGAGATTACTTTGTTGTAGTAAGTCAAAGTTCCTCTCCCCATATAATTATAAGAGAATATATTTACCCGATATAGAATATAAAGCACAAAACTACTCTTGATGTGTACATATTGTATTAGTTTCGAGAGTCAACTATATACCGTACCTGGTGGTACGGGTGGCGAACGCGACGGGATATCGTGCGTGGTCTATGACCTTCTACCTTATGGTCTCCAATTTTTATTAAAGAAAAAGGCACTCTCTTATTAATTATACATCATTACTGGGTCTGGAAATCATGCGTGGCAGAACATAAACCACGTTATAGCCGAGGAGATACTTCGTAGCTTGTATTAATGGTTTTATACATAGGGAGACATTACACACACTTACAAGAAGAGAAATCCGCTAGTGTTGTAGCGGGCATGGAGTTCGGGCAGGTTTAACCTACTTTTTATTATATATATATATTTATATCTCTTTAATTGTATATATTTTTAAAAAAAAATTAAACAAGCCAAATTCGTGATTATCACGTCAACTATACTTTCTCTCTTCTCTCCTTTTCCGTCTGTGTAATAAGACTCTTGTGTATATACTACGAAGTGTATTTCACTGTTTCGCGTGGGGAGACTTGAAATTATCTTTTTCTTTTCTTTTCTTTTTCAGGTGAATATCGAATGTATTACTAAAGCGCACAGAAGAAATTCGGTAAGCTTTTTAATAGCTGATGAGATAATCGGTAGAGATCGAGCGTGCTGCGCCGTCGCTTTCATTTAATGGGACCGGAAAAAGATCAAAAATACTATTAAATGCTGCGAAGCAAGTTCGGTGGGCGATATTTATAGACGAAAAAAAGAAGTTGCTCCAATCTCACTCTTACGTGCACGTACCCCAAATCAATCGGCAATCCAGAGTTCCAGACCCAAGGAGAAGGAGATCCGAAGGTTAGTAAGGAACAATGCCGTTGTTTCGAGGTCTTTCTCCGACGAAGTTGATTTCATCATCGCCGCTAGCTGCACACCGAGGCTTTTGCAAGGAGAGAGAGGACCTTGCGACTGAAACAGGCAATTGGCAGACCTGGTCACGCCATTTATTAGGGGATGATGCCGTATTAGAGTAGGTTGCAAAATTTATTATGCAGACCCCAAAAAAATAATAATAAATAATAATAATAATAATAATAATTAATAAAAGCATATGTGACTGGAAATTTGAGCCAACGTCGGAATAATGGGCTTAGGGTCCTAGACTTTGAAAGTCTTCGACGAGCTGAAATATCCACGAGTTTGGGCATATTGCCTTGACATGGTTGGGCTTGGGCCTAGCTCAGATTGTTTTCTCTGTTTGACAATACGAGCTCGGCGGCCCTTGTGGGCCGAACATCTACAAGAATATGAGCTTCTAGAGATTTTGTATGCACGGTTCGCAGCAGTTACCATATATAAAATATACCAAAAAAAAAAAAAAGAAGAAAAGCAAAGGAAAATGTAACCATTCTACTATATGTTACGAGTCTACCAAGACTAGAATTTGGTAATCCACCTTGTTTCCAGAAATTCAATTAAGGCACGAGGTGGGCCCGGCCTCCGCATTTCATGGCACTTGCTCATCCAAGCCTGTCCGTGCAATTATAAACAAATCACTCACCATGAGAAGTAAAACTGTGCTTTCTTTAGCATGATCGTGCGTTGGTGTCCTAGAAATGTTTGATGGTCCCCCCCCCCACCACAAATGTCCAAACAATAACATCAAATTCTCGTCTTTATCTGTTAAACCACATTCTCATACTCTATCCATATTCTGAGGGAACAGATCCATGAAAGCTGTACAACTTTTTTTTTTTTTTCTTGAACCAACGCTAAACGGTTGTCCGAGCCTCCCTCCGTTGCCCCGTTGCATAATTAACAATGATTTTCTATTGGCCTACGTGTTGACTCTTGAAAATTATAATCGGGTTTCAGTGGGTACATGGACAAATCAAAGCTGTCCCCATAAGTAAAGTGTGAACGCGATCCATACATAATAGGTTAATCACATCATCTGAGGCGTTTGATTGGTACCGTTGAGAGGTCTTAGCTGATGGAAGGGGGAACATCAGGCAAACTGGGGAAGGAGACCATCAAGGAAAATCCATGGATGGGGACTCTTCACTAAACTGGGGGCACCCCGTATATTCGTGGGGCATCAGAAAGCTCATGAAATGAAAACAACAGTGAAAAGATGGTACTGGAACCCACGTTCGTTCTGTTAAATAACAAATACCCAACAAGTCCTTGTAGGAAGGAGAAAAAGAGAAATAAAAAATAAAAGTCCAGCGAAAATTGTACCGCTCTTGTTTTTTTGGGGCTTCAGCTTTTACAGAGACAGATAATAAGACAAAAACAGCGAAGATCCCCATATGCATCTAACGGTTGATATGACAAGATCGTGCATAAACCCACGGGATATGACACGATCCACAGGCTAAAGAAGTCTTAACTTGTTGTTCAAGGCCCCGTCATCATTTTGTGAATTGAACCATCTCTTCTAGTAAATGGATGATGTTATTATTAGTACATTTCTATTTTGTATAACATTACAAAATTTTGTTTCATGAAACTCAAAAAATAGGTGAATTGCTTGTTTTCCATATGATCTTCAGAGCAGCGTAATCGCATTCCCATTTTCTTGTATAGACTTTATTTATTAGCTGAATTTTAGTTGAGTAGAAGTAGTTACTCGTTTTAAGGAGGGCCAAACACAGATACATTCTTGTGTTTTCTTTTCGGTACATCTGAATGATATAGAGCTACGTTTGTGGCCATGAGGCATAGAGGAATTGTCCTCCATCATTAATGCCAGAGTGGGCATCCCATTTGAAAAATACGACTGGCTAGAACCGATGAATTTTGAATAGATTGATTATTGTCGAGACACAATTTTATTCAAGAAAAAAAAAAAAAAAGGTTCCACAAGGTTAATCATGTTAAACCGTCACTGGCACTGGCTTCCAATATAGAACCCACCAACCGTGACCTAAATGACAATAATATTGGCGTCATCAAAAACAGAAAACCTGTTCCCCACTCGTGCTTGGATTTGGAGTTCTGAGGTCTATAGTCAACCCAAGGATGACCATATGCAAGAGTTTGTTGATAT
>CM034046.1:2804173-2815340 GCA_019804595.1 Bruguiera parviflora
TCATAATCATTATTATTCAAAAATAAAATTTTCATAAAAAATAAATTAAAATATTAACAAATTTAAACGACACGTTAAACACATAGCAAGAGAAATTAAAGCACCTATTCCATCGTGTTTCTCTTCATTAAAAATGCTCGCTGGTCCCTCTCATAACATCTCCATTTGAGCTTGTATCTACGCAGCGCAGTGATAAACCTTTTTTCACAAAAACGCAAAAGGGGACTTAATTTACTGTTCGATCTTTCTGGTTGAAGCCTTCCCGAGTCTTCACATGAAGGGGTAATAAAATATTTTGCCAGCAATTTTTAGGGGTGTCTCGCTGCGATGGATGCAACGTTGTTGACACCTAGCATTTAGGCCGCAGGATATATAGAAGTTTTGGCTTAAATGCGCGGAGGGAATCTAATGCAGTCCATGTATGCAACGCAGAAGCTTTTCTTTTTCTTTTAATTGGAACAAAGATAAATAATAAAAGGTTAAAAAATGATTTTTTTTTTTTTTTAACTCTTTCAGAGCATTCGTAGATTCTTCTGCTGGAGTTTCACTGCATAAAAATATACCGGGGAGCCAGTGTTCCACGTGCTTCTGGGGACTCTCCCAGTGCCCCCTCACCTTCTTACTTCAACGACATAATTTTTTACACTCAACAGCACTCTCTGACCATAGGTACCCTCTCTTTTGTTCGCATCTGTCCAGCCCCACCTCTCTGGAGAGAAGGCGTAAGACCAAGAAAAAAAAGAGAAGAAAAAGAAAGCCCTCTCCAATTCAAGGGGTATCAAAAAAGACCAACGTCAATTAAAAGATTGCTAACTGGGCTTGAAATCAGAAAGAATCATTGATGGATGGAATCAAAGGAGGTGGTGGGGGTAGAGTGGGTATTGGTGAGGAAGACATGGGTGATGGAATGCAATGCAGTGACCATCCTTATAGAAACAATCCAGGCGGGATTTGTGCTTTCTGCCTCCAAGAAAAGCTTGGCAAGTTGGTGTCTTCCTCTTTCCCTCTGCCTATTCGTGCCTCTTCCTCATCATCTCCTTCTCCTTCTTTTAGATCTGACATGGGTAGCGTTGGTGTTGGTGTTGGTGGTGGCACCAGCAATGGTGGTGGTACTTCACTTTCACTTGTGGTCCGACCCACATCTACAAAAGGTAGAAATGATGGTGCAAATAACAGTCGTTTTCAAGATTGTCATACAAGGAGGACCAGGATCCCTTTTCTTTTGGCCAAAAAGAAGAAGAAAAGCATGATGGCATCGTCATCAGACAGTGATATTGTTTTCAAGAGAAGCAAGTCCACTACGACCTCGGGGAGAAGCCATTTCTTGGATGCTGCGAATGATGAAAGTCAAGATTTTAGCCCCAGAAAGAGAGGTGGGTTCTGGTCATTCCTATATCTATCTTCCTCCAAGTCCAGTACTACCAAAAAAACAGAAAAGGCACCATCTTTGCCTTTAGAAACAGCAGCAACAACAAATGGATCGATTGTGAGGCCAAAGGAGAAGTGCCAGCTGGGATCTTCTTTGTCCAAGAAAGGAGACATTCAAGTGGTTATGGAGGATGATGATAGTCCAAACAGCCAAGCCACTGCTTCTGCCTCATCCTTTGAGAGAAAGGTTTCGAGATCTAGATCTGTTGGGTGCGGAAGCAGAAGCTTTTCTGGTGACTTCTTTGAGAGAATATCAACCGGCTTCGGAGATTGCACCCTCAGGAGAGTGGAGTCACAAAGAGAAGGCAAGCCAAAGGTAGCAGCCGCCTCCAACATAAAAGAAAGGGTCAAGTGCGGAGGTATCTTCGGTGGGTTTATCATTACTTCTTCATCTTCATCTTCCTCCTCATCATCTTACTGGGTTTCATCGTCTGCTGAAGAAATGAATGGGAAAACGACAGCTGGGCCACTTTCTAACGGCAGGAGTAGGAGCTGGGGTTGGGCTTTTGCTAGCCCAATGAGAGCCTTTAGCAAGCCTTCTTCAAAAGATGGGAAGAGAGACATGATTAGACAAGCTTCCACTAAAAACACGACTCCAAACTTGGCTGCCATTCCTTCATTGTTAGCTGTTAGCGGCTAAAGAGAAGATCTTGGGGCTGTCGGGCCACAATACACGGTACATTGGTCATCACTTTGTTGATTTCTCTGGGTTTAACTTTCTTGGTCTCAGTCTCATCAGGCATCGGTAATTTACACTTTTGCTTTTTTACCCCTTTGTTTCTTTTGGCATTTGTGGTTATATCCGTAAAATATTCTAACTATATCAATATCGCTTGTTCTGTGTCCCTGAAAATCACCGGTGATGAAATACCCATTAGAAGTCCGGGCACACTGTTGTAGAGGAAGAAGGAATCTTTGACCAATCTTATCTGTCTGTTTCGCCCTGTGATTTGCCATGGTTTTGAATGCAATTTTTATTATTTATTCTCTGCCTCCCTAATGTTTTGTTCTGTATTTTGTCTCTCTGGTCGTATGGCAAACTGTCTTGTTTACTAGCCTATTAGAAAAGATCTGTTAGTTTGGAATTCCACATGGGCTCACACGTGTTTGCGAGCACCGGACACTCTGGTGCCTCCATTAGCCTACCCCCACTATGAATTATCATATCACGTTAATTGCCCTGGTAATCAGTCGTTGAGGTCTTATCTTCTTTCGACAAATGTTATCTTAATGGGCCGTGTTACAGGGACGCAAAATTCATAGACAAAAAAGGGACGAGTGGACGAGACACAATTTAGACATATATCAGATACGGCAATTGGAGATTGAGATGCCGACTCAGCTATTCGTACACGGATATACGAACTCTTTATCTTTTATCCCTATGTTAATTATTAGAAGGGCAGTAAATTTTAGATTTGTTTTGGTTGTCCACTGTACCAAAGAGTAGACAATAAATTTTTGGCAGGTCCTAGTTGCCAGCTACTACTCGAACTACTGTATGAAACGGTGGGGTCGTTCCATTTAAGTTTTTCCCTGACTACTTTTGTGTTGGTTTCCCGTCCCTCGGATATGCTTGCAATTCGCGAGAAACTACTATAGTGCATTCGCATCTAAAATTTGACCAAAATTTGTCTACTTCCAAACGAGGCTAATCTCTCCCGTCCCCACCTCCTCTTCTAATCCCCCGTGTACCGACCTGTTGGCCATCGTTTCACACAGAAGAAATTCATATCTTTCTACCACGATTGTAGGGGATTAATTCTCAAGATGTAATCAGACATGGCAGCTGAATCGAGTGCCGGAGGTCTAAAAATGATGAAGTGGCTCGATGAGAGATAGATAGAGGGAATTTATTTCGAGGCAATGAAAAAAACGATAAAAGAAAAATCTAAAACCAATGAAAAAGGCACAACAGGCCTTGATGGGGTTCGCGGACGCCGGACAATGGCAAATAGACGAGTGAAAAAGGCTGCCTCGGGAACACTGTTATTGGCTCAGAACATTAATTAGTGGGTCCTCGGGGCGTGTACCCTCTTCAGCCCACACAAGGGCTTCAGATTTTTTTTTTTTCTCTTTTCAGTAAGGTGCCCACAGAGCCGAGTTTTTTTTTTTTTTTTGTTCGTTTTCTTTCTAGTGAGGTGCCCACAGAGCTTAGACGTGGAAAAAGCATTTCTGAGGCGTTGGGAAGGAGCAACGGAAGTCATTAGATCCTTGGGGAGAGGCAATATAGGCCAAAATGGCAATAGTTTAATTTAGTTCTATATACAGATTGGCCTCACGTCTCGTGGGGCGCAATATTTTTTTGCTTTCAGGATAAATTCACTGGTGGAAAAGTAAAAAAGAGGCCCCCCTTCGACCAGCAATGCAGCATTCATTTTACGAAGTATATATTACCTAGTGTAAAATCGAGGTCTCTGATGTTCTCATTAATATAAGATACCTTCTGCCCATCTTCTTTTGTTATCATTTTTTTTTTTATAAATTGTGAAATAGTTAGTGATTAATTGTCAAATGTTAGTGAAAAAGAGGGTGTATAGATGAATGTTTTGCACCCCATTAAATCTCACTTTAACGCGGAAGGTTCTGGGCCTCCCTCCCTCGAACCCCATAAATTTGGTGGTGGTCACCTGAGTTAGCGTAGTGATTTTCTACCTACCTGAGCTAGACCCAAAAAATCCCAAGTAGAAAATAGTACTGTGAGCCATAAAATTGTGTTTATATCCAATTGTATTTCTTCTTCTTTTTCTTGTTTTTTTTGTTGGGGGGGGGGGGTTCGTTAGAGGCTGCACAACATAGGCACGGGTTGACGACGGTGCATATTCTGTGGTTGTCGTGATTGCCCCGTCTCATTTTTTCACTACACGAAGGTTTCCAAATTCGTCACTTGAACAGGGTTTGACTGGTCTGACACTGTTTTGTTTGGGTACAGACGTAGGGTTATTACGCTTTGCTCTCGAGAGGAAAAATAATCCACAGGCTTTCAAGCAGATACTCCCTGTGATTGGAAAACTTGAAAATAGTTTCGATTGAAGGTCAAGTTTGTTCTTTTTTTAATTTTTGAGTGAACAATTGGAGGTCAGGCTTGAATCTACTGGGTAGGGAAAATGGAGAGTTGAGAGATACAGAAGAGCTAGTCGCTCCCTCGTGTGGCAGGACTTTCTAATTAGAAGAAAAAGGAAGAGGCCCATTGGGCCATAATCGAGCAGTTTCTCGCGTCCAGATGGGCCTCGCGGAATGGGCTTCCTTGGTCTCTTTCAATACTCGAGAAACTACAAAGGCAAACGTGGCTACAAGTCTGGATTTCCAGTTCATACGCGGACGATGAGTCAAGAGCCTGCGATACTAAATGTGAAGCATTATTATTATTTTTTTCCTGGTTCATAATTTGAGCCCTTTAATTTGTGCTTCATCAACCCATGGATAACTAGCTGCTCCACCCATCAAGGCTTACGCTGCAGAATTCATGGCATTTCCTTTTAAACATTATTTGGATTACTAAATAGTTGAAATTCAATTCAATGCAATTCGTCCTCGAGATTGAAGTTGTTCAATTAGTGATAAAATTGAAGTTAATTGACAAATCGGGGGGCCAGGGGAAAGGACCGGAAATTTGATTGGATTATGAACATGTAACTCTAGCTCTAGATGGGAGGGCTCAGTGAATTCAAATCAAATCATAATCGTGAATTCCTTTTTTAACAGTTTCTCTCTAAGCCCAGCAGGAGATAGTTGTGGTTCTAGCACATTATGAAGCTTTTAGTGACAAGGAAACTCGAGCACTTTCGAATCAATTAGTTCACCGGTGAATAATGAAATAGATTGGAAAAGGAGTGACTTGCTAGGAATTTAAACATTTTATGTAGATTTTCTTGCTTTTACTGGATCCACTCGCAGTTATATCACCTACAGCTGAGCTACAATGTGATGAAATAGTGTCGTTGAACATGCCATTAATATATATATATATGGTTTGTATGAAATGGTATTAAATCCCCTTTTTCCATTGGTTTAGCCTGTTTTTCTTCAGAGGCATTTTCTCCAAAGCTGAAAGGGGAAATGAAGAAAAAGAAAAGGCAAAGTTACAGGAAGCTGGAGACAAAGGTCGATCTTACTTTTATTGTTTGGCAGCAGGAAATTGGAAACTTGCACAAAAGTCATTCATCTTGGACTACGGATATTGCGGACGTATAATAGAAAATAGAAACATCGTAGTACACATAATGATTACAAATAACCTTATTCGTATAATTCGTTGCAGTGGTTCAAATTAACATCCTACTGCTCATTCTTAAGTTCAACTTTCAGGCAACAACTGGAATCCAGCAGGAACGACATTGGCAACATTCAGTAAGTCTAAAAAGTGTGTTCCCAATGAACTGCAAGGGCGAAAGCAGAGCACCCACGGCTGGCAGACTGGAGTTGCAGCTCGACAGCTGCGTATTAACCCTTAAGCTGCAGGTCTTCAATACTGAAGAAAGAGTAAAATTCAGAGGATTTAACAAAATGGAAAATATTCCGGATCCGTTGGTCGTTGTGCTGGAAACAACATTTCCTCCGCACTGCAATTGAACTAGTGCATCTGCAAGGACACAAAAAAAAAAACCCCAGGTTTACATCAGAAGTTGCAAGCAAATTGGAATGAGAAGTGGATCAGTGTCTTGATCATGTGCAAATTGTGGAAGGAAGGAATGATAGACCATATGCTGATAGAATGTTTGTTATTGGATATAGTTTCAGTAATATGTTTTGATCTCCTGCTTAATTACGGTTAAGTCTGTCTACTCCAGCATGCCAGATTGCTCCAGGGTAGCAAAGCCAGATGGTAACTTACTGGCAAATACTGGGGTAGCACTACCATTTGCGCCCATATTTCCGTTGCTGGAGCAAAACAAGGATCCTTGGATGTTGATCAAACCAAACTGGGCTTCTGCTACTACTGGAGCTGCCATTGCGGCAATTATTAATAGGGTAACAAGTGTAAATGATTTCACAGCCATAGCTTCAATGGCAGTTACAAACTGAAAGCTACAGCTATAAGATGTGTTTAAATCTGGATCTGGCCGTGATTTAGAGATATGCTGTGTCACTTAGGTGACCAATTTATAGAACACGGGAGAGCAAGTTGCGGCGGATTTTTCTGACCAATCTGAACTCCACTCCTATCTCTCTTTCTTCTTCTTTTTTTTTTTTTTTTTTTTGGCTGCTTGCGGTTATGATCTGCAGTTTAAGTCAAGGAAGGCATCAATTGTCTTGTCTTCAATAGAGCAAATCAAAATCTAAAGCTTGTCATTGAGCTCGACTTCCCCATGCATGAGAGCATGAATTTCTCCCAGAAACTCTCTGCCTTGAATCTTCGACCGAACTCTTTAGATTCCTCCATAGCTCTATATGCAAATGCTAGCCACAATCCCCACTTTGGAATTGGCCTCTGCTTGAGGGCGTCTAGATGAAATTTGCAGGCAATGACTTGCCTGGATGTGACAGAGCATTATCTGTCTTTCATATTCAGTCATAAACTGTCAGCGGAAATGTTTATGCTACTTTCTGTGAAAAACAGTCGGTAGAAATTGAGAGGTGCAGAAGCTGATTTACATTGGATTAATGAACACTTTCGTTTGCTTTTTACCTCATTTGTTCGTTTGTCTTAACAGTTATCATTAATTATAGTCGCTATCGCTGAAACACTGGAAGACAAATGGGGGCAGTAGCAGTGACTTTTGAGAGAAATCGGGGCTATTGAAGCTTAATCAATATGTTCATTTGATAGATAATAATCAAGCGTACTGGAATGCAATGCATTTAATATTGTTAAGAAATTCTTGACCCGTTTCTCTACGGTCTACCAAACAAATTCATAGAAAATTGGAATAATGTGAGCCATAATGTTTTTGAGCGTTTCCGAAATCCTCGTTCAATCTCTCTTCTCTCTCTCCGGTTTCCAGTTTCTTTTTCTTTATTTCTCTTCGGTTTAAAGGAACACCTCCAACGTATCCCGATACAATACACAACCAATGAAAGCCTCTTACGGAGGAGAGCTCCTGAGAGCAAACTCAAGACAAGGCTCTTCCGTGAAAAATTCTGCTCTTGAGATGGGCACCAAATTTGTGTCAGATGCCGTGAACACATTTTGCTCTCTTCTGTCACGCCCCGGCGGACACGTTTGAAACACATGCCCGGTGAAAATTTGGTCTCAATATAAGAGCAAAAGCACGCATTACTGGCATTGAATGGCAATGGTACTAAAAGGCATTCTTGAATTCCCAGAGCCTTTTCGCATCACAGCCTGCCACATTATAGTGCTAGTTTTAGTTTTAGCAGCCTTAATTGTAGTCTATGTTGCATGCAGAAGAGTCACCGTTTATTTACTAGACTTCACTTGCTACCGGCCCCCAAATTCCAATCGAGTACCAATGTCTATGTATCTGGAGCATATTACTCTTGACGATCGATTTGATCCCGATAGTGTTGCCTTTCAAATCAAGATCTTGGAAAAATCAGGGTTCAGCGATGAGACCTCTGTCCCTCATTCCTTTGCTCAAATACCCATTAGGAGGAGACTCTCCTTTCCCATAGAAGAGGCTTCGACAGTAATCTTTTCCGTCATTGGAGATCTACTAGAGAAAAACATCATCCACCCAAAAGCTATAGACATCCTGATATGCAATAGTAGTATGTTTTCTCCTACACCTTCGCTCAGTGCTATGGTAGTTAACAAGTTCAAGATGAAGAGCAATATCATGAGTTTTAACCTGTCCGGCATGGGCTGCAGCGCTGGAATCATATCGGTCGGTCTGGCTAGAGACCTGTTGAGGGTTCATAGAAACTCTTTGGCTTTAATTGTGAGCACAGAAATGCTCAATCTCAACTGGTATACGGGAAGAAACACATCCATGCTGCTAACCAATTGTCTTTTTCGATCGGGTGGGGCAGCCATATTGATGTCTAGCCGAAATCAGGACAAGAAAGTGGCAAAATATGAGCTACAATACCTTGTTCGAACGCACAAAGCAAATAATGACTGCTCTTATTCATGTGTTTTTCAGGATGTGGACTCGGAAAACAAACTAGGAGTAACAATATCGAAGGGCATAATTCAAGTGGCTGCAGACGCATTAAAGGCCAATATTGGAGTGCTGGGACCCATGGTTTTGCCATTTTCAGAAAAATTCTGGTATGTGTTTTCAGTATTTTGCCTGAAGATGAGGATTACAGGCATGACGAACATTTATATACCAAACTTCAAGAGAGCTTTTGATCACTTCTGCATACACGCTGGAGGAAAATCTGTCATTCAGGCAATTCAAAAAAACCTAGTTTTGAGGAAAGAAGATGTTGAACCATCCAAGATGACTCTTTACAGATTTGGAAATACTTCATCTTCGTCCATTTGGTATGAGCTATGTTATATAGAAGCCAAAGGGAGAATGAAGCGAGGTGACAGGGTATGGCAGGTTGCCTTTGGCAGTGGGTTCAAGTGCAATAGTGCAGCGTGGAAGTGTATTTACGATGTGGAGGCTGATACAGCGAGCGTATGGAGAGATGAAATCCACAGATATCCAATAGAGATACCTGAGATTCTGAAAATCAATTGAAATGGGTGTAGTCTACCAATTATATGATTATACTGCTAAAAATTTATACTCAAAATCTTGGATGCAATGTTCTTTAAGATCAGATAAGACACCAATGCCTAAGAAACTATCATTCATCAGTATAAATAGAAGCAAAGAAGCATAACACATGCCGGGGTACAAGTAAATTAACAGGTACTCAGGAGAATCATTGCAGCAGAAATATGATCCATGATCCAGAATCTTTTATAAGTCTGGGTCCCACTTTAACCAACACGCTAACAATAACAGCTTAAACAGTACTGACATGGTTGTGGCAAACATTCTTGTTCATCACTAAGTAGAATCTCAATGAAGCTGAGGCAGAAAAATAATGTTTTGATAAAATTTCATATCCTCAAATTTGAAAACACTTGAAACAAACTCCAGACAAAGAGATACATCTGGAGAAGATTCTACCAACAAGAGAAAAAGCAAAAACATGAGGAGAGTTTAGTCTTCTTCCTCGCCTTCATTCTCAGCAATGTTAAAGTATCTCAGTTCATAAACATTACGGTCCTTGTTGGCAGCAATAACCCGGAGCCAGTCTCGCACATTGTGCTTCTTCAAGTACTTCTTTGTCAAATACTTCAGATATCTGTGAAATCCAATTAATTGATCACACTATTAACTAAAAAGCAATGCACTACCAGTAATTACAGCAAATTACACGGCCAAACTTTCTTTTTTATTTTTTTCCCGAAATCATATGATCAGAATAACCCCAAAAATACGATTCAAAACCATGATTTAGGGATACACTCCCAGCCAAACCTTTCTTTTTCCAGAAATCATATGGTTGTAATAACCCCAGAAGTTTATGATTTATGACTGTGATCCAGAGATACATTCTCAGCCAATTTACACTCCTCATTGCTACTACCGTAACAGAAAACAATAGCCTCTAATTTCCGATCCGCAATAGATTGAAGAGGAAATAAACAACCCATTATGAAGCTAAGATCTCGTGGCACACGATTACAACACAGGTTAAATTAACAACGGAATCAAAATCCTCCAACAACCATTAAACCTCGTGAAAAATTGAAATTTATGCTTGGAAATAACGATAAAGCCTCTAACAGTATTATAAATTGCAGAAGCTACGTTTTCCACAAATGGGAAATGCCAAAGTGGAGAAAGATGCAAGCCATAAGGGCATGCTCTCAATTTGATCCAACGGTCCAAACAATTACAAAATTAAAACAGAAGACGGCACAAAAATCACTCGGCCTGTAATTGTGAAAGCAGAAGGAAGAGAGACAAAAAACAAAAAACCACACACGCACACGCACGCACGAAGGACGACAACAAATATATAGCCGCATGTTCTTTTTATTTATTTATTTTATTGTGGTAATTTGGTAGTTACCGTTTGGAGAAGGAGGAGTCGGAGGTGACGATGATCTTGGACTTCTCGCGGACGACGGTGATGGAATCGCCGAGAGCTCCGGCTTTGCCGCCTACTTTGATGCGTTCCTGGAGGAACTTCTCGAGTGAGGCGATGTCCATGATCTTGTCCTCCACCGGCTTGGAGCAGTCGATCGTGAACGTGGCTCCCTTCTTCTTCGCCTTGGCCCCACCGGCCGCTCCTCCTTTGCTCATTTTTGCTTCTGATTGATTTGCTTACTTACCTGCGCCACACACTCACACACATCAAGAGAAAACAACTGACGCAGACAATAATACGGCGAATCGAGGAGAAGAGACAGAGTGGCCACCTTAGCTAGTAGCGGAAAGAAGGGTTTCGGGGCTACGCCGCAGCAATGACAGGAGAAGAGAGAGGAGCAGCGCTAGGGTCGGGATCTTAAATCGTAGCTCTGCAAGGCCTTTTTGTTGGGCCATTGGACCAGCTGCAGGCCTGACGGAGCCCATATAAAACGGGCCTCCCTGTACTGACATTATCAAAGTGGTATGATCTAGTGGAAATTAGGGAGTGGTTGGTATAAGCTTAAAGATTGAAATAAAATTTTACAAGAGTAAAATTGACCTGTAATTCTTACATGTCCAAAATTTAAAACTGTTAATTATATTTGGTAGCATATGTAAATGCAATGGGTTAAACAATTGATGTTGTTTAGCATAGCAAAGAAAAAGTTGAGGAAAAATAAATAAATAAATAAATA
>CM034046.1:2815740-2836470 GCA_019804595.1 Bruguiera parviflora
ACATTGGCGTGCCAGCTTTGCTCCCATCAATGTCATTTACACCTTTTGGAGTGAAACCACTACAAACTGTCCTTATTACGTATATATGACCAATATACTTTATTATCAACGTCATCCGTGTGACTGTTAAAACAAAAAAAATAGGAAACCGTAGAAAAGATGTGGAAGAGGGGACAAAAAAAATTAAAAAAAAAAAAAAAAACCCATGCTTGGACACCCGTAAAGAATTATCTGAAGAGTGACTTCTCGAATTACATATTTCCCCTCTATGTTCAATAGGAAATCGAAACATGTAAAGCTGCAATGACAATCTTCAAAGCTTCAGGTTCGTAAATATTAAATACAAAACATAAGTAACAAATGGCCAATTCAAGCACCATTTTCTCCTCCACCGGAAAAATATTGTTCCCAGCAATTGTCTACCTTCCCACACCTTAGTAAAGCTTCTGCTGCCCCTGTTAAGTTATTTTCTATTACCTGTCTACTTGTTTAAGATCTCAGCAGGTGCAGGTGGAACGTCGAGGGTTGTTCCAGCTTGAATCATGCCCCATCCGATAAGACGCCAGTGCTTCTCAACTCGCCGACTAAGTGCAATCTTCTCCCCCTTACTGGTGCACACTGGAGCCGTCAGTTGCAGCTTTGCCAAATCATTCTTCACGGCAATAACTCGGGCACCAGTTGACATGGACCCTATGTTTAGCATAAGAATCTCTCCCTTTGTCAGCTTTGAGACTTTTCCCTGCTTCTCTGAACCCTTTGTCCTGACACCAATGAGTCGTCGGAGAAGGAAGAAATTAACCTGTATCATATGATGAAACAAATTTGTCAAGCACAGATTCACCGGCACAGTTTTCTACATTTATGCGCTTATGCTGCACAAAAAAGAAGTAATTCTGCTTTCAGCTGCAGTTTTTTGGCATAAGTTGTTTCAATAGGAATTGACGAAAGAATGAGAAAAACATATACCAAAAAGAGAGAGTGATATGGCCTATCAAATAAAAACAGAGAAAAATTAAACAGAGCAATTTATCAGAAAAGTTTCTTGTTTTGAGAAAATTCCTTCCGGGTGCTTAATTAATAACATTTAGCATCATCTGTGACACAATACATAACAAATAGGACCTCTAATTGTTTCCAACCTAATCAAAATCAAATTTCACCCGACTGTACAAGTTTAGACCAATCAGGGCAGGAATAGAAATAGATTATGATTCACACAAAAATATGTATATCAAAATTTTCCTACTCATGAGCCTAAAGGCAAGAGAACATATTGCTGGTCTAGCAACTTACCTCAAGCTCAACAAATACTTCAGGAAGGGATCCAGCATCACCAAGCACTTGACCAACCAACCTATCGGCACGTGTCAAAGTGGGGTCCATGGTTGTGCCAACACCAATGAGACCTCCTGGTACTGCAAATTGTAGCTCGTTTTGCTCAGCATACAATGAAACTATTCTAGTATATATTGGTGTGCATCTGATATTCCCAGCCTCATCTTTTACAACAATTCCAGGACGAACCTCAATAAACTGATTGACCTTTAAAACACCCTGCACGTGGAAGGTCATAGACATTAATACTTGGACACGTCCAGACAGCTTAATTTACAAACTATCTCACTAGAACATAGCATTTTAAACTAAAACAGTAGAATTTAAGAGCTAAATCAAGGGTTTTGAAGGTCCACCAAAGCCCACTGTTCTCAACGACCAGTTCTCACCGAGTCAAAAATAAAACCACAGAGAGTAAAAGCCCTCATGTCTTGATATTTTTTACAATTCCATGATGATCAGGACATTACTAAAACCAAAGCAGAAGAGAGGTGAACACAGCCATCCACCCATGCACAAGAATGCGCTTCCATTAAGTATGCTCATCAATATGGATAGCAAGGGCCAGCATGGAATATGAGAATTCAGATGGAAATTCACTCCAATAACTTGTACAAGTCCACGACAGATAACAATATGCGGTGAGAAAGATAGGAGATTCAGTGGCAACATACAAATATATATCATATCTATACCACACAAACACAGAGAGACAGATATACATACCCTGAGGATGCTGCCACCTGCCACACCACCTCTTATCTCATCAACCTCAAACCCAGGTTTGTTAACATCAAAAGAGCGAATTACAATCATATTAGGTGCCGAGGTAAAGTTCCTCTCTGGAATGGGAATCTTTTTCACGATGTACTCGCACACAACATCAATATTATACTTCAGCTGTGCAGAAATGGGCACCACCGGAGCACCATCAGCTACTGTTCCCTGCAAATGAAATGGCATAAAGAATCTTCTTCGATGTTAATAAAGTATTGCATCAACAACAAACCATACAGTTCATTTATACATCACAAGACAACTGTACAACAGAAGCCCCCTAGGTACCAGACCTGAACAAATTTCTGAATAGATTCATGCTGGTTGATGGCTACATTTTCCTGAATGAGATCAACTTTGTTCTGTAGAATTATGATATGTTGGAGGCGCATAATTTCCACAGCAGCAAGATGTTCAGATGTTTGTGGTTGCGGGCAGCTCTCATTTGCAGCAATGAGAAGTAATGCTCCATCCATGATTGCTGCTCCGTTAAGCATGGTAGCCATGAGAATATCATGACCCTAAAAGAAAGAAGGAAACAGATAGCAGGGACAACAACAGACAGTATTCATGCAAAAACGACACAATAACCATTTGTAATTTATAAAAGGATATAGGATCAGCCAATTATTTCTTTCTATTATCTAACCCTTCCTCCCACCAAAAAGATAAAAAATAAAAAATAAAAAAAGAAGAAATTTATGCATCTACCAGCAGAAGTGTAATATGATTGTTTAATAGACTAGGCAGGAAAACCTCAAGTTGCATCAATTGAAGAAATAAAAACAATACAAGGAAAGATAATGTGTTGTGCCTATATCATCCAAAATACAATTACAGTTTTAGCACCTTACCGGACAATCAACAAAAGATACATGCCTCAACAACTTCATCCTGCAGTTTTCAAACCCAGTTTCATTGCACATAGGACTGTCTTCCTTTCCACTTCCATATGCCCTGTGAGAACACCTCTCAGATTAAGAATCAAATGCCAGAATGATACTGATGACATAACCCTCAGTACACGTAACTCACTTGTAGCACATAGGTCGGGGGCACCGCTCATCTTCACACTGGTATATTTTTGCATTTGCATATCCAAGTTTAATTGTAATATTCCTCTCCAACTCATTTTTAAAACGAACAGTCTACAATGAAAGGAAAAATAACAATGAGTCATTCCTAATAAAGCAACGCATCTCTGAAATAACCATCCATAAACACATGACAACTACAGACCAAAGCTGAGCTGTAATGCTAACCAAAACCACAGCTATTTTATTTAATGGAACAATGGGAGGATTCCTTTTTATGGTTTGTAAAAGCACACTTTATATCAGGAAAATAAATCACTTCACTAGATGGATCCAATTCAGCAGTGCTGAAAACTCAATTAATGCTGTTGACGTAGCATAAAAGATGCTTCAAACCCCAACAACATTGCCTTCACGTTCAATCGAAATACAAATCTGTCTGCCAATAACTCTGGAAAACAGTTGTAAGTAGCAATTATGCAAGCAACAGAGCAATCATTGGAGATTATAAAACTAAAAAAGAAAGGGCAAAAACAAATTTTTTTTAAAAGAAAAAACAGTTCATGAGTAAAAACAACAAACTCACCTGAACACCAGATATTGCCTTCACAACTGTTGACTTGCCGTGTGCCACATGACCTATGGTGCCTGAAAATTTTCCAAGGAACCAGTTGTTTACAGAAATTAATCAATCATCCAATACAAAATTACAAAAATTCCGAAACAGCACAACAAACACAGGAATTTCAAAAACCAAAAAAAAGGACGGTGGGGGATAAAATATAACTAACCATTCCTTCCAAGGGCAGGAAATTACCGATATTTATGGTGGCCTGGCGCGAAATAACCTCCGGAGAGAGTGGAGTCAACTTCGTTACATCCAGTTTACTCAGGTCCTGTTCCATCAAACCTTTCCGCGACATGTTGCCCGCTAGTTCTACAATTAAAAAGCATAAATCGACTATCTTGCTGAGGTCTTATTTTTTAATTTATATAAAAAAAAAAATTATCGAAACATCCCTCGTATGCGAACAGAGAAGAAGAGCATAGCAGATGTACACCACCTAAAAATTATACGAAGCGAGCGGCCTTGAGATTGAAATCGAAACTTTTTCTTCTCAGGTAAGAGGACTATGGGAAGTAAA
The DNA here is from genome assembly GCA_019804595.1 of Bruguiera parviflora. Taxonomy (NCBI): domain Eukaryota; kingdom Viridiplantae; phylum Streptophyta; class Magnoliopsida; order Malpighiales; family Rhizophoraceae; genus Bruguiera; species Bruguiera parviflora. Next base: position 2,820,032 of record CM034046.1, read on the forward strand.
AATGATGTCTTCTTTTTAAATAAATAAAAAAAAAAAAGTGAGAGAAGTGCTATGATTACCTTCGAGAGTATGGAGACTATTCAATCAGGGCTTGAAGCTCAAATAAATCAAGAAGGAGGGGAAACTGTAATGTACGGGTTGCGGCGGACGGTCGGGATTCCGCCGGAGAGAGAAGAGACGACGGGGTGGGCCGATCGACAGCTGTTGACTGCGAGAACAAAACGCAGAAAGAGGCGTAGGGCTTTTGCTGGTTTTAAGATTGGATTGTCGGGCTGTTGAGAATTAATATATATATATATATATATATAGTCTAGATCAGGAAAAAGAAAAAAAAACAAAGAAAAAAAAGGAAGGAACATAACAGAAAAAATAAAATCGGGAAATAAAATGTTGTAATATCACTTTAAGTTTGGGCCAAGCGGAACGACCCCAAATAAAATGGTGGAATTTTAGAAGTTGCCACAACTTATTTGGGTGGAAATGCAATCGCAAAAAGTACTTAATCTAAGCCCATTGATTATCCTTTTGTCGACAATCCGAGATTAGTTGGACGGCGGATTGCCAATTGCGAGGTGGCTCGACTCGCCAGTGTCGAGGAGTAACCCATTCAAGTGAAGAGAAATATTGGAAAAACAATTGATCTGAAGCAACGATCGATCTCAGAAATTGCGGCGAGATACGAAGCGGGAGCCGCTAAAAACTTGTGAATTGGGCTTTCAGGATGTCTGCAAACCGAGCTCTCGAGTCATTTATTATATTATTAATTGACTCGTTTAGAGTAATTTAAACTCTGATTTTATTTTAATTTTTAAGTTGTAAGATTGAGAATTATATTAATAGAAAAAGAAAAAATAATAATAAGAACGAGATGGGGCAGCCTGGGTCTTAGGGGGAGCCTATAAACGATCCATAGCGAGCAAGAAAAATTCATTGGTAGGCGAAGTCCCAATTTTGTAACGTTTGAAAGACCGACTGACAGGAAAACGAACGATAATTAGAGATGGGTATTGGAAAAGATTTCTGTTATTCTGGGTTACTCCATTGTTGCTCAATAAATAAATTGCTACTCCTATTCCTATTTTAAATTAAGGTAAATGCGTATGCCAAGCTCGAGCAGTGAAAGTGGTACTATCGCCAGCAGCAGTGAATACACGCCGTCGCAAGTCAGAGAAACCATGAGAGGAAGGCCTTTGCGAAGGGACGCGGTGGGCTCCCAGCCCAGCCCAGCCCAGCCCAGCAGCTGTTTAGCCTTCGAAATGTCAGGCTTTCTCTTATGAGGGTCGTCCTCCGTGTTGGGCTTGAACTCTATCTTCGCTTGTGGATCAATTGTCTCCTGTACTACCTACAAAGACACACGTCGATGTCTCGGAAAACACCTTAAGAATTAATTAAGAATTTAAGTTTTTTATATTTAAAATTTTGGGCTTTATATATATATATATATATATATATATATATAATTCACGAAAATAAAAAATAAATATTTATATAATTCACAATATAAGAAATTTTTTAATTAATAAAAAATAAAAAATATATAAATTAATTTTTCTCAGACCGCATTTGAATGTTTGATTATGCTGTACGAGTAAGTACTTGTACGACTACAAGCCCGGCCATAGGATCACCCCTGCGAGCTGAAGCCTGGTAAATTCACCGGGTCCCGCATCAGACCCTCTGTCTGTTCATTATTTTAGTGCGTATAGAAACTTATTAAAATCTAAAACAATTAGACATCCAATTTAGATTTAGTACATTTTTTAGCATATGATGTTACGATAAATTTAGAGTAAATAAAACAATTTTTATACTGAAAAGAAAAATTGTCGAAACAATGCAATCTCTGAGGAAAAAATATTTACCAGGTCTGAAACGTATTGGGAACTCCTGGTTTGCTTCCCATCACCATAAACAGTCATTGGCTCCTTCCTCATTGCCTGTGTTGCACAATACGATAGATGGAATAAAATTGTTGAACTAAAGAATTGGACAAGAGCAAAAGGAAGGAAAGAAAGAAAGAAAGAAAAGCTCACCTGGGCAACAAAGTTACTGACAACACGGCCATCGTCAACGCACATACGTGGTCCGTAGGTGTTAAAAATCCTTTCAATCCTTACCTGCGATTTACCGAAAAAAAATTAAAAATTCTAATTTAGGGCTCTAACTTGATAGTTTGTACTTTGTAGTAGTATACATAACCCATACAATAGAAAAATTAACCATATAAAACGATCAAATAAGAATGGGTTATTCGCATTTAAAAAAAAAAAAAAAAGAAAGAAAGAAAAAAACTGCTACGAGGGAGATATCATGACTCATGATCATATAAGTACTTCCAATATATACTGATCGATACAAGAATGTGGCCATCAAGAATATAATTGAAACCAATCGGGGATTCTTGCAACCTCCATGCCAGGCGCCCTGTGATAGTCCATGGTCAATGTCTCTGCAGTGCGCTTTCCTTCGTCGTAGCAACTCCTGACACCTGCCATATGAGCCCCAGAAACAAACCCGAAAAAAAAAAAAAATAGTTGGCGTCACAAGTGGCATCCATCCAATTAAGCTGCAAAAATGACGCAGCCTGGAAGATAAAGTATGCATAGTCTCATCACCAATTGGGTTAACGTTGCCCCAGCAGTTTTCGGTTTGAGGGTGTGGCAGGGGATCACCGTAGACTTCACTAGTGCCGGTTAGCAAGAAGCGCGCCCCAACCCTTTTCGCTAGTCCTAGCATGTTCAGTGTCCCCATCGCACTGGTCTTGTGAAACACCCTTGGAACCAAACCAAATCAAGGACTCCAAGAAAAATATATATATTAAACATAAAAATACAGGTTTTATGATCATCTTTACAAATCTGCGTATATATAATTTTTACAAACGAATAATTTTGTTTTGGTGGTTAGTTTGAGTGCCACTGGCTAGCCAAGAAATTGCTTGAACCTGCATAGCCAAAATTCGATTACGTGAACCAAATACGATATTAGATTTGTATCATTTTCATATAGAAAAATGGAAAAAGTTCGTAAGAACGACGGAAAGGATATGATAGTTTTGACAGGATTGAACTTGTAATGAACAGGAGAGGCAGGGCAGGCCAAATGGTAGGTCTGATCAACCTCCAATAGGATAGGCTCCACAACATCGAGCCTAATGAGCTCGAACCATGGGTTACCAAAATGGTGCAACGAGTTCTCTTTGCGACCCGTGAAAAAGTTATCAACAACGATCACACTGTCACCCCTCGCCATCAGACGGTCCACCAGGTGGCTTCCGACAAACCCAGCCCCACCTGTGACTAGGATCCCGGAGTTTTTCCTTTTCAGACCTGGAGACAGTTTCACGTGTTTCCCTGCCACTTGCTGTGTCTGGTAAAGCACCCGCCTGATCTGGATGCTGCTCGAATGGAACCCGAAACCCGGGTCTGCGAGCGGATGTTTGAGTTGTAGCGGTGGTGATATGGGGAATGTGTGGAAAAAGAGAGCGGCAATGCCGAAGCCAACTACCGGCCAAGCAGGAAACGAATTGGGTTCGTGGATTTTGGGACAGCATGTGGAATTTGAAGCTTCGGTGAAGAATCAAGCAACGATTTTCTTTGAGTTGTGCCTGTGTTGTTCCTGTGAATGAGCTCCGAATCCATTTTTCCTGTTCCTTTAATCTCTATCAATAGAGGCCGATGTTTACATCTTTCTCAAGCAAAAGGGAGGATGTAGATTTGTTGTGTGTATATGTTTGTGCATCTGTGAATGTGTGCGTGTGCGATGGGTATTCAATGCAAGAAAAATTGTCGCTTCCAATAAAACTGTAACAGATTTACCTTTTTCCTTATTGTGGTTCCTTTACTTGAATTCTCAAAAATTCTCTTTCTCCTTTCTCTCCTTCTCTTTGCCATTTGAAAAATTCAAAGAATTAATCCAGAAATCTACTAAGTTATTAATAACAACAAAAGATAAGTCATTCATATCTTATCTCCAAAACTTAATTTGTACTCAGAGTTAGACTCGTGATACAAAATTAAACAATTTATTCCTTGACATATTATGAATATCCAATAATAAATATCTAAATTTATTGATATAATTATAAACTATACCACTATATCTTAATTTTTTCAAAAACTTTCTTATAATTTATAATTTATAATATATTATAAAATAAGAATTAATCATTTAATTCTTTTTTCAACGTGTATCATATCTCAATTTGAGACTTATCCATATTAGTATTGTCATCAAGTTTTATTTGCCACCACTTTAACGAGATACATAATACCTTACTGAGATATATTGATGATGAGTATATAATGCAGCCTGAGTAGTAAAGTCTTGTGCTATGAATGCATAGGCGGGTAACGAGTACATGTGTTGAGCTACTAAGGAAGTAATAACCCCCAAAGAAGCTAGAGCAACGCCTAATTGAAAATGAAGCGAATTATTGATTGTGTCATAAGATGCCACCTCCCGGAGGAATATGGGCTTCTAAAAGTATTACTTGATATCCCACACAAAAAGTTCTCAATTAATTTGACATATTATTCCACCTCAAAAGCCAGGTTCAGAAATTTTTATTTTTTTAAATGACTCACAATACCATCGAATTGACTGCCTATAATCTTTTTAAACACAACAATATCACCTTATATGTTATCAAAAAATTGCGTTAAGTATTATCAAAATTTTTATAATGAGATTGTAAGAAATTTATCAATTTTTCTAGTTTATTTAATTTTGCTAAGACCGAGAAAACTTGCTCCTCAAAGTACCACTATCTACCTTTTTGATCTTAAATACCTACTTACAAACCGTTTTAAGTCTCGAACCATCTACTATAAATCAAATTTTCCTCTGATAACAACTGTCCTGAGATTAATCTTTCGCCCTCAGATTTTTAGTTTTGTGATAATACTAAATTACTCACTTAATCTCAGCAAACTCTGTACAATCTAACGGCAGACGGCTTATTGATTTCGTGCACTTCTTGCCACGATGCTCTAAAATCGCTCCTTCGGGGTGATGGCAGTTGCACCCTTTCTGGTTTGGCAACCTTGGCCTACCATTCCTACACTGGTAGTAGATCGGTTTCTCACCATTTGCTCAATTATCATTACGCTCACGGCCGCAGCCAACAGAATAGAATGGCGCCTGGAATTTACGTATTTGTTTCCCTCGTGATGATACACATAGTTCCACGGAAACCACCCGTACACGAAATAGAAAAATCACAAATTCTATTTGCCCACGAACTTGATGTCTGGAACGCGCGTTGGTGCCGACGCACGCAGCAGACTACTGGCGGGCTAAAATCTTAATCTGAATGGCATCATTTCGTCCTACATCGTGGTCCAATGCCCGTCCAAAAATAAACAGCCTTGGTAGTTTAACAAGCGGTCAAAACAAACCCAGGACAGCAAGTATGGTTGGCCCGTACACGAAGAAAGGGCAATCGCATTTATAATTTAAGCTACATCCATTCTAATCATCTCATTACTTGATCTGCCAAGTGCGTCATAGAGATGATAGGCTAAAGAAGCTCCCTGATTCCGATTGAATGGTACTCTCATTATGGTTATGGTTACATCAAAGGCCCCTCGCTAATTCTCATGCTCTCAACTTCTGGCTATATTCTTAAACATTATGCGACAACACAGCAATATATAGCTCCACAATGGAAAAACATCGACCAAAATTTTTAAAATCGTCGGATATCTTTGGGTGGCTTGAAGTTCAGGGGATGAGTTTCTGGAGTAGCATTCTCATCTTCTTTCCACATTTTTATTGTCTTGTCAGCCTCACATGTAATGAGTCTCGAACCAGTTAAATCATAAGAGGCGGCAAAGATACCAGCTTCACTATCCAATGAGCCTGAATAGAAATATCCAACAGTATTAAATGTCTTTTCTTGCTTTGCAACCTGTAATTTTGACACTTGCTGTATGTGAAGGTCAAGTGAAGAGCAAACCTGGCTGTACAATTGTCTGGGATTGCTGGAAATTGTGGCCACTCTTCCAATCCCAGAACCACAGGCTCCCATTGTCACCTGAAATAATAGTGTTAGTGTCCATAAACAGTAAAAACTGGGCATTAGTCTCCAATACAAGAAGGAAGTGAGTTGTTAGCTATTCCAGATAGCCAATTGTGTTAACCAGACTCCTCAAAACTTGCAGGTGGAAACAGAATACGAAGAAGGACAAAATTGAGCTTATATGTTAATAGGTAAACATGGGCCAAGTTATGACCCTGGCCTCATTTCTGCTGTGTCAGCCACATGCCTCACAAATACAAGTTTAGAACAACACAAGCCAAATAATGTTCCGCTTATAACATACAGTTGATTTCAGTCTTTCATGGTCAAATTGTTAGGATGCTGAGGCGAAGGTTAAGACCAAAGTTTTAAGTCAGGAATTGAATAAAAACTATCAGTCCAAAAAGAAGCAAAGCAACAAAAGCAGAGTACATACTCTAAGCATTGCCCTACGAAAAGAATGCTCACCTCCAGTAACCATCACACCTTCCTCATTGATAGCCATTGCATTAATGATAGTTTTTTGCTGGGAGCTGCTCAAGAAATTTGAACCAGAAAGGAATCAAATGTAAAACCAAATCTCATAGGATAAAATACATGACGACGCTTTGCAAAATAATTGAACAGGCTAATAAACATTATCAACACCACCACATGCTGTGTCTTCTTGTACAGCGCCCTTTAAAGATAAACACATCCAAAAACTAAAAGGAAAAGGCCCATTCCAGATGTTTAAGCAATTTCACTTACCATGTGAACAGAGGAATGTTTTAGTTTAATTTAGTACCATACCCCATCATCATTACAACCATAAACCAGAAACCCCAGGTCTTCCATTAAGTTTGAAAGTCTATGAAAGAGTCTTTCAAAGACGAGAGAAATCCCATTTAGCATCCTTGTATGCTGAAAGGATGCTAAAGGTTTCAGTAAGTGGACACCATGAAAGGAATAACCAACTAATCAAACATGCAACCTAGATTACCAAATCATGGATGATATTGCAAACACAATAGCTCACAAAACATAACAGGAATGTACATATGGGGCACAGAGACCGCAAGCCAATTTCTTATGTGGCCATAATAAGAGAACAAACAAGAAGAGGCAATATCCAAAAACTAGAATTTTGATATCCTCAATTTTGCTATAAGGAATTGAGGGTTTATTTCCTCGAGCTTAAGTCAATTTCAAGGAACTAGGGTCATCTACTGCAGCCTCAGTGATCAAATCCACCAACATACGACAAGCAAAAGATTCAATTTTGAAAAAGTTCCTTTATATGCCAAAAAGCAAGAAATGCTAAACCATATTTAAGTGAAGAATTTTTAAAACTTACAGCATATTGTGTAAGAATTCTCCCCTTGGAAGACTGAATTTCTTAATATTATCAGCTGAGGCTGATGCAAAACAATGCCTGAAAATATAAACAAAATATATGCAAAAAATTACAACACGATATGTCAAACAGTAAAGAGAATTAACAGATAGACAAGAAGCAGCTACAAACTCTGTAGGATGCAATGCCATGGCTCGCACAGATTTCTTGTGGTGTGTCAGAGTTAACATGGTCTTGCCTGCAAAAAACACAATAAAATGATAAGCACTAAAAGAATCAACTAATGTACCCAAGGAAAAAAAAAGAAAAAAAAAACAGAAAAGAAAAGAAAGTAAAAGTGTAAACCAGAAATGGACAATCCTTGGGGTAAGTAAATTACCATATCTCAGGTCCCAAAACTTAATGGTTGTGTCATGAGATCCAGTTACCACTTGTGGATCCTAGAATCAGCAACAATAATTTTTAATCAACAATGTATAAATCCACACAAGTGCCTGCAAACGCATGCACCTATGACAGAACCCACATGAAAGGAACTTAAAGGACACAAACATGACCATAAACCGACTTAATGGGTACTTTCAGCTTCTTGGGTTGCATATCACATAGCTACCCAAACGAAAGCCAACATGAGCCATGAATATTTCAGATACTTGGCACAGAACAAATGCATACCGTCGGTCGAGTAAAAACAGAGCACACTGTATTTTCATGCCCAGACAGTGCAAAAGCTTGCACCTTGGTGCGGATATCCCAGACCTGAAATCATTGACACATTATAAAATTCTAATCAGAACTTGGCAAGAATAAAACAAAACAGAGTAATACATAAAATAAAAGAATGTTGTTTGGAAAATGAACATATTGATTGGAGCAATCAACACAATATGGTACCCGGCAGACAGAATCACGCCCTCCAGTAAGCAAAAGATCAATAGTAGGGTGAAGAGCCAAGCAGTAGACACCACTTAAATGACCATGATAAGATCGAACAACCTAAACGGGATATCAAACTTTTCAAGAACTATAACCTCTTAGATACATATTATTAAATTAGGTAAAAGTTTTCACCTTATTCTGTTCAAGATCCCAACATTTCACCTGCTTATCATCACCAGCAGAGAACATGTATGTATGCCGCTGGCTGACTGCTAGCCCTACAAATCAAAATAGACCCACCTTTTAACCCTTAAATTGATATATTAGCCAAGGCCAGTTACTGGTATCAAAAACGATACCATCAACTAACCTCGTATCTGTTCAATGTGTCCCGTCAGAGTGAGCTTTAACCTGCCGCTTGCCACGTCCCATATCTGGTAAACCAAAATTCAGATAGGGATAATTGATGAAGGAAACAATGTGAATTTTCCAGAAGGAACCCACACTCCAATTTAAAAAGTGGATAAAATACTAGCCTTGATGGTTCGATCAGCAGAACCAGTACAGAACCACGTATTACTAGGATCAAATGCAATAGATCTCACCCATCCCAAATGCCCGCTGATGACCTACACAATCAATTCATGCTGTGTCAGAGTAATACCTTTCAATCCAAGCAATTAATGCAACATAACCAACATGTCAAAGGCATACCATGTACGTAGCAAAAATGAAATCAAGATTCAACAATATTAGTGTCCAAGCCAGTCAAAAAAATGTCAAGAGACAGCTACAAAGAACATCACAAATAAAGGTTCATGCATGTTACAATAAACAAGAAAAGCACCATGCTTCATTCATGGCCTACTTTTCGCTTCGGGATGTCCAAAATTTATGGTTTACTACGGGCTGCAAGAACTAAGGAAAGGGCTCTGGCTTCCTTTTCAGATAATTTCTTGGCAACCTCTTTTGAAGAGGCATTTCCAGATGCTAGGTTTAAAAAAAAAAAAAAAAAGATAGCGGACTTAAACAACTTTACAGATGTACCCAATTTAAGAGTTTAAAATGTAGTGATTGTGTTATAGCAGGCTCCTATCAGCAACTGGATACCATAGGACAATGAAATAGGAACAGGAGAAGCAAAAACACTTGCTACAACATAAAAATTTCAATTTTTGAATATTATCAAACCATACAACTGAGATTTCCTTAATTTTAGGCAAGCTCACAAAACATTACAGATGACTTATGATAGACCGAAATCACCATGTACCTCATGCAACTGCCTGTACAAGTCATATGGGAGTCATGCTCTATCTTAAATAATTTTGGATGACAGACATAAATTTAAAGCAGATCACGAATTCTAAGAACTGAAGCACGTCTAGGAGAGCAAGTTTTACTTAAGGCATATTAACAAAAGTCCAAGAATTACACGAAGAGTTGGAATTCCACAACCGATTAATATTACCAGAAACAGAAAGCTAACTGCTCTGAGACAGCAGAAAAAAATAATTGGAATTTACTTGGAACTCTTTCGACAGAAACTGAAACCCAAACCAATAAATCATGATAAAAAATATTCCAGCAGAAGGTTCTTTACCCTATAGTTTTTCCATGGAGGATGCCAACTGGGACGAGGCCATTTGCTTGGGATTCTTTCCATCATAGCAGAGGTTGAGTAGTTCCTACATGATGGGAAGCAATGGAATTTACACCAAATAAGTTACAATGTACAGGATTGAGCACATAATGTCGGATAAAAAAAGCAACATAGACATGGAAAAACAAAAACAAGTATATAATGGTGAAAAATTGATTGCGCACATGTTTTTCTGTAGGGGGTGGAGAAGCGAGGGGAGAGTATTTTTGTATCCATCAAATGCCATTAGTTACATAATCAATTTAATGCCCAAAACTATTGATAATTCAGCTCTGCATGATAAAATATGCATAACAAGCATATCTCCTCATGCAAAGAATAAATATCATAGTGATAAATGAGTTACAGAGGAATGCAGACCTTTCAGATGAAATAAAAGCAGAAATAACTGCAGTGCTCTTTCCTGTGTTACCAATATCATTTCTGAGAGGAAACAAGAAAGTTGTTAGCGCCAAGACAGGAAATGGGCCAAATCAAGTGTGCCACTGGAATAAGAACGATGGAAGTTCAAAGGATCATAATATAATTCTCATTTAACAATTAGCCATGTTATCAGAATGCCCTACTACTGTGTGGATAACAATTCATGATTCATATACATTACTCTAAAAAATATGAAAGAACACAAATGGGCCAAATCGAGTCAATTCTTAACCATAAAATTTCTAATCAGAGAATAAATAATGTTCAACAGTGAAGATTATAGAAATTGGAAATCCAGAGGCAGCAAGAGAAATAAGGTAAAATATTTAAAAAGGGCTATTCACTTCCACAGAAAACTAAATGCAATATGAAAATAGAGGGAAGATGGAGACACTCACGATCCCTTTGGTTGTAGAGATGGACCAACAATCAGTGCATTTTGAGCCCCACTCCTCTGTGGATCCCTGGAATCATCTGGACCTGCATAACAGTATGAGTAATATCTTGAGCATAGACTTTGGTTATGTTAAATGCATCAAGATATAACAAACCATAGAAAATTAGTAAGCAAACCCATTGAAAAAAGCATCTTCCAATTTGAATCAAAAAACAAGTAACATCATTCGTATCATAAAAACCATTGGATGCAGACAAAACATGCATACATTCTAATGTCGAATTACTTGTATTTTCTATCATTACCGATATCACCTGAGTGTAACAACTTGTTTTAATGGGGTAAAAAGGGAGTGACCAGATTAACACCATTACCTCAGTCAGGATAAATCAGCTCATAAGAATGAACCTAGAACTTATAGTTCACATAATCCAAAGATGTCATTGTTTAGCTGGTTAACAGCCATCAAACGAAAAAGTGGGCTTACGTGCCCCCATCCCCACCCCCTAATAAAACACACAAAACAACGACAATTCATAATAACAGATACTACCTGGAAGAGCAAGGACATTAGAAGGCGCTGAAGGCTGACTGACACGATCTGTCGCGGTAGAATTAACTTGTCGAGGGAGTTCAACATTGCTTTTAATTCCTTTATACTCTAAATTTATCTACACAGATAATTTTAACTTAGTTAATAAACCCGTACACATCCAGCCTAGACCAAAGAAAGAAAAAGAAAATCCAATCGAAAAGAAGAAACTCTGTCTAACAACTCCGAAGATCCGAACAATAATTTCAAGACCACAATTACACGAGCAATAAGAACAATATTATCCACAGAGGATTTCAGATTCCACTAACCTTGTGGCTCGTCCGAATCCTCTTACTGCACAAGCAAAAGAAAACATAAAGAAGCCCCCGTTAACAGCAAAATCAAGATTGTGAAGGAATGAACCTTTTAGGGTTCTAAAACGAATAAATAAATAAATAAATAAAAATAAATGCGAAGGAGACCTCTCGGGATCGGGAGGAGCGAAGTGGCCGTGGACGGGAGAGAATAGATCGAGAGCTCGCTTTAGGGATTTGAGGCTGAGCTTCTTCAGCGACTGTGGCTCCACTGGCTCCATCTCCACCGTGGGTCCCGGCATCCTCTCTTCCTGCTCTCGGTGGTCTCTAGGGCTCCGCTTCGAGAAGTGAAAGTAGCCTATATAAAATCCAAGATGGTCACGCGACCCTCGGGGGCCAACGGCAAGTCGTTTCCCCAAAAATATTACTAAAACCGACCAGCCCTTGCATGCAGATAGGTTAAGGGCACAACATGTCGCGTGCGACACGTCGCTTCTAGTTCTCCAACTCTCGTGCACTTCTTTTTTTTTTTGTCTCTTTTCTTTCCTTCAAAATTAATGGAGGGAAGGAGGAGAATCATCTACGCTATTGTATTATTGTCCCACATCTATGGTCTAACAGAATTCCTGACGGTTCGGTTGCCAAAAAAAATAAAAAAAACAGAGAGAGAGAGAGAGAAAAAAAATAAATAAAATAGTTTATGATTTATACATTTGTCGGCCTGCAATTCTAGCGGGAGAGATAGGTTGCTTAAATGTTGTGACAGGCGGCCACTGTGCAATACCCGAACTCTATTAATCTTCTCGTTCAAAAATAAATAAACAAATAAATAAAACCCATTAATCTTATTGTTGGCGACATAGGCAGATATATTGATTTGTGGTTCGCCTTTATATAATCGAATCATATTAATCCAGTACTTTTCCCTAGAAAAAGGATCAATTTGATTCTAATCCCCGGTTCTCTCTCCTCGCAAGAAAGTAAGTACTCCAAAGGATAAAAATTAGAAACTTCAAAGCAAAATTAGTTCAGTCTGATTTAGAGTTAATTCGCTTTGGAGTTCGAAGAAAAATTCTGTACTCTTAATAAGCATTACGATCAAACTCTGCTGGAAATTGGCCATCAATGTGTTCTTTTGTCTATTGTTTTGGGGGGGGGGGGGAGGAAGTAATACAAAACGAAATTAACGAGTCATAACCGTCCGATAATGGTTGCACCGGTGAATTGGATGCTACGTGTATTTTTGAAGTAAATGTCCGTGCTTTCTTCCTGTTTCCTTTCTTCCACTTCTAAGTTCTTCTGGCCCTCCTTTCTCCTTCTCTTGATTACAATTTCGCATGGGGTTGTTGCTGGTCGGACCCCGCTGCACTCGCCTGATACTGAGGTTCCAACGCATCTGAAAATTTTCCGGTCCTCCTTGCGGGGGCGGCTGAGGGTCCGGTCTTGTGCCAATGATCCTCACGTGTGCTTGGATCGCGAGAAAATATCCGTGGGGTGGCAACACGTGCCGTTTCCAGCAGTTGCGCAAAGATACCTCGAGGGACTCCAACAATTGTGGGGCGTGTGGGCAAACGTGTGCTTTCGGAGTTGTTTGTCGTGATGGGCGGTGTGTTGATGTCCAAAATGGCCCCCCCTACACTATGGTTCTTTGTTTCGAGGAGTGTCCTGGACGAGGTAGATGCTCATTTGCAATGCGTGATTATGGTGGATAATTGATCATAACGAATGAGTAATGATGCCAAGAACTATTTCTGATGCAACGAGAGAAAAATGTCAAAAAAAGAAAAAGAAAAAGAAAAAGAAATTTCATCGACAAGTTCCCGCAAATTGCAATCTTTCCTGGATTTCCGGTTAGTAAAATTGTCCACTTCGTTCCTCTTGTGTGCATCTGAGTCGTTCAGCCGGGCGTGTCCCATTTCCCATTCACGGTGACATGGGCTTTTAATCTGCATCGTGCAAGTTGTGAGCTTTAACTTTAATCCAATCTTTGGTACTAATTGTGAGTGATGATTGATGTTGACTTAATATTCAAAAAGAAAAACTGCTGCATCTCCGAGCCGAGTTAAGAAAAACCAACAAAATAAAACAGTCTTCATCTTTCTCTCTCTCTTTTTTTTTCCCACCTTTTTTTTTCTATTTAAATTTAATTTTTTTATTTACTTGAATATAAAATTATATATAGTTATATATAGATATATAATAGAATGTGAATCTCTGTATTTTTACTTAAAAACAAGATTAATAAATTAATTATTTTATACAGGCTAGTCGATATTTAAAAAGAAAAACTGCTGCTGCTCCTGGCGGAGCTTAAAAAAAAAAAAAAACCAACAAAATAAAGCAGCGGCCATCTTTCTCTTTTGTTTTGCCTGTTTTTTTGTTTTTTCTTTTTCTATGTTCGCTTTATTTTTCTCTTTTTTTTGGTATGATTTAAGAGTAATATATATATATATATATATATATAAGAGATAAATTTTAATTTTTTTTACTTTTTTAACGTGATATAAGAGCTATAAAATTATTTTATGCAGACAGTCTTCGGCTTTATTTTCGTTTTATGGGAATTTTCAGACAAGACAAACAAGAGGAAACGAAGTAAGGCAACTAGTTAAATATGCGTTGGGTTAAGGGGCCAATCGTGGCAGGTGGACTCCATGATCTGGCGGTACCGGCTCGCTTTTCTTAAAATCACGGGTCGGATAACTGCCCGAAGTCCAAACCCATTTTCCCAGATTAACAGATAATCATGCTAAGATTAATAAATGTCCAAAACGTAAGTAGCATCGCCAACTAATCATTGAATAACTGTCCAAAACCATTTCGTGTAGCCAACGTAAATTGAACCAGTCCTTTGCTCAATTATATATATATATATATATAACCTAATTTATCTTTTAGATGTAATAAAAGTACTTATGAAATTAATAAAGTAATAATAAAATTTTAATTTTAAATTAAATTCCTGAAACAAAGCTGCCTTTCTCAAGCTCGTAGCTCCTAAAAAGAGAAAAGAGGAAGTTCCTGGGTTCATATTATGTCTTAGAATGCAATTCATGTGCCTTTTTCTTTTCTTTTTTTTTTTTGGTTTTTCTTCGAACTCTCCCATCAGTGCGAGATCTTGCCAGCTACGCTTTTCATGTTTAATTTGGTGGAAAGTAGGTCTCGACTCCCAACAACCTCCCCATCAGGCCTCGGCTACGTTTGGTTTAGCTTTGGCAGTACCAACACTATATTAGCATAAATAAAATATTTAAATTAGTTATTATAATACCAAATCCTTACTTGCTTATTCAAATATAGTATCTTCTGCCTTGTATTATTTGTGACAACGAACCTTGAGTTTTTTTTTTTTTTTTATAAATTTTTTTCAAAGCTTTGTTCTTACGAATCAAATCTATGATGATGGATGATTATCTTATTTAAAAATATCAATCATTGCCTCTATTTAAGTTCAATTGACTTTAATATTACTATTAATTAAGTAATTAATTAATTAATTAATTATACACACACACACACAAATCTTTAATTTTATTAATTTAAAAATGACACAATAATAAATAAACAATCACATAATAATTTATACATTAAATCATAATAACCACTCTAATAACATCTTTCAATGAATAATAAATTAAAATATTTAAATTTTTATATAATAAATCACGTTGATTTTTAATTTAATATTAAAAATATAACAAATATCATTTAATTATTTGATTTCTTCTACAATAAGTTTTAATTTGTAACAACAAATCCGAATTAATTTTAATGATTTCTAACTAATTTGCTATAATTCGGGATTCATCGCTCTACTTTTCCCAGAAACAGCTCTGGCTTGAATTTGGTTCCATTGATTCTAAATTATATATAATATAATGGAATTGACACTAAAAGTTGTTCGTACGTAATTTAGATCTGAAAAATAATGAGAGACAGCTCACGAAACGAAGACTCCATTTTACGAGTGGCAAAAATTGCTGAAACTCAACCTTTTTTAACTTTTGTATTCTCCGTAGGGTAAAAAGCGGTTCATTCTTCTAGACAAACGCGTCCCTCCAGGCCCCAGCGCCTATTTCTCTCCATTTTTTCTCGTCTCATTCTAGAAGCCCTCGACCCACAGCCACACAGGTCAACAGGACGACAAAAGTTCGAGAAACCCATCGACGATAGAAAAATTACAGGCACGGGACCAGGTGGAAAAGGCAAGCAAAGATCAGGCAGAAGATGCTGGAAGGGAGACAGCAACACCGAGGTCCTCCCCACGGGATCCTGCTGGCGGCCGTGGTGTGCATAGTGGTGCTAGCTCCGACCCTTCTCGGTGATCCGGAAGCCATAACCGAGGCCATTTCCGAGCTCATAAGTCCGCTGGGTCTCGTCCTCCTGCCCATTATTCTTCTCCTGACCATCCAGTTCCTGTCCTCCGATCGTGGCTCCTTCCTCTCCTCCGTCTTCTCTACCGGTGAGCCTGACACCATTCACAGAGTCAGCGGATCGCCGGTTGGGGTGGCCTTGTTTCTTGTTTTGATCTTGTTCTTGCTTTATAATCGCGCTTCCATCTTTGGTGGTGGTGATGATTCTGGTGATGATTAATAGAAAATAATAATAATAATAATAATAATAATAATAATGTATGGCTTCATCTTTCTTTCATATGTAGATCTGAGTGTTAGAATGAATTATGAGTGTTTTTTGTTCTCTTTTTATGTTCTTTTGCATTTTCTTTTCTTACTCCGAAATTTCTCCCGCATACGGTTATTGTATTGGGTACGCAGTACGTAAAGTGTATTGTACGGACACGTGTGTGTTTCACTATTTTGTCGTTAGCCGCGCCCAAATTTGCGGTATGTTTCAATTTGAATCCCTTCAT
>CM034046.1:2836480-2944534 GCA_019804595.1 Bruguiera parviflora
TCTTTTTTCTTCGCGATCGTTGTTACGTTTAAAATATTCGTTAAAAAAAACATTTAATATCATCATATTTTGAGAAACCTGAGAAAAAGGGGAAAAAAAAAAAACAAAAGACCCTCATTTTTTACTTCAATTAAATTTATAGCTAGCATTCTCTTACTCAATTTTTTTTTATTTTATTATTTTTTTAAATTTTGGTTTTTTTTTTTTGACGAAGAAAATGTTGTCTGCTTGCTAACTAACTATGAACCAAAAAGAATCATAGCTAACGAAGATAAATATCGAATGGAAACCCGTAAACTCCAGGCTCAGGATGGGAAGACGAAAGAATATCCACAGAACAATCAGTTTTCATCTTCAAAAGATTGTCTTATCCTCAAAGATTCTAACACATCCATGGCCATGGGTCGATCGCTTCTACCGCCACTTCCCCGCTCACTTGGCTTGAGTTTTGGAACGCCAAGGGAGCTAAGCGGTGGCGACAATACTCCCCTGTTAACCTCTCTAAGCACGGAACGGGCTTTAGCTGCGGCAGCCGCATCTGCCATTGCTGAAGCCACTCTTGAGTCGCTTTGCAACTTTTCAGACAACTTATTCTCAGCATGTCTTGCACTTGCCGCCTTGGAAACACCGGCTGGTGAAAGAAAGCTGCTTGGATTTTGGAAGGCGGCAACGACCTCGGTGACTGTTGATTTGGCCTTGGCTGTTTCATACTTTTGCATGTCATATATGAGCTCTTTCTGGAGTTGCCTGTCGGCAACCAGCATGTCATCAATCTCATTCTTGTAGTCCTTCAAAAGAATCTGTAGGCACTCCATCAGGGAGCCAATGAGGGGGCTGTTTTTGCTTTCCAGTAGCCGTTTGAGCTCTATAAAGATGGGAATGGTGTTCTGGATAATGCCCTTCCTGACTGCTTGATTTATGGCCCTTCCTTTGGCAGCTGAAGCGGAGGCTCCACCCTCTCCAGTTTCTTCTTCTATATCTCCCGCATCAGCCTGTGATCCGCGAGCAGATGGAAGTCGGATCTCTTTGCAGGAAAGAACTTGAAAAGTGTCCTGCTCCCCCAATTTTTGAATGAGGATTGCGTGGGAAAAGTATAAACAGCAAAGACAAAGTGATAGGCAAATAACCTTTGCCTACCAAACTAAAATTTGTACGGGTCCTTCGAGCTATGAAATTGGGTGAGAATGTAAATGTGAGAAGTCCAGCCATCTTTTCAACAGGAGATCCAGCAAGTATAAAATTAGGTCACCAACATTCTGGTGAAATGGTAATAGGGATGAAGAGTGATATGAGGATTGAAGTTACCGATATAGCTAGAATGTGTGGTCCTTGGACAGGCAGAGAAAGGGTACCTGCAGAACAGCCTGTCCTGTTGCATCTTCTATGTTGAGCATGCCATCCGATGCAGCTGCAAGGATCTCAGCACACAGTTTTGCAAATGTTGCCACAAGGTGCTCTGGAGCCATTTGTTTCAGTAAGGAAACATAGATGCGCATTCTTTTGGATCTTGAACTTTCGTCGTTACCCCTGCAAATAACAATTCATCTGCTTTAGAAAGCCTCTATCTGCATCATCCTCCTGTTCTCTAAGCAGTAGTACATAAAAGCCACCTACCTGATGGAAAACTGTCGGTTATCTGTCCTTGCATTTTTAGCACTGCTATGTCCACCGTGGGCGCTGCAGTCATTAAGAACATAAACAGCTTCCACAAAACTGTTATAAGCTAGAAGCGGTGCCTTCACTGCACACAGGCGATGCACATCAGTCAAAACCCAGGAACTGTTACCGACTTAATTGATGGGTGACTTGTCAAACTTGCTAACCTTTTAATATTTTCCCGAAGAGGTAGTCAGCAAGTTCTCTTATCTTTTCCGACTCATCAACAAGAGACAAAAGAAATCTAAGAAAGAGCACCCCTCTCCACTTCACATAGTCCCTCTGGACACGAGAATAGATTGAAAAGAGAACGACCTTTAATAATGACTCTTTACTTCCAAAGGAAATGACGAGAGTACAAGAAATCACAACACCCAAGAAAAGACATACACCTGTAACAGCCTGGAAAGCAGTATAAATGTCTGCCTTCTCACAAGTTCACATGGATCTTTGAGGCAATTGGTGATCTTTGATATGTAACTATTGATTTCAAGAATGAATGATTAGAATGAAAGTTTAGCACTCGTCATTTTTTAGTCAAAAAGACAATGCAAAGGTAATTCTTATCCATCAATTCCCTGCAGGTCTCACCGGTCAACTAGAGCAGTATAACGAACACAAAAATCTGCCATTATGACTACAAGATTGTTGCGAAGGGCTGCACAATTGCTCTTTTCAAGCTCCTGTGGGATGAGGCACACAGAACAGATTCAGAATGAAGCAAATTTTTGATTCGTGGGAAAATAGCCATTAAGATGAGCTGGTGATGTAAGAAAATTCATAAGTGGTGGCAGGGTTGGCAATATAAAGCAATTCATGTTTATGAAAGTAAAGACAAGTTTCTTTAACAGCTCTTAATTTTTCAGGAATCAAGCAAAAAAAGGAAGTAAACCTAAGCACCAACATAATTCTAATTGTATGAAGTTTTCATGCTGCCAGAAAAGACTAGCCAAAACAATCTCTGAGAAATTGTGAATGGCTGCATGTCAACACCAACAATCTCAAACGTTAACAAAAGAATGGGTTTGATAAGATTTCTTAGGTAAATTCAACAAGATTTCTGTTGAAGTTATCAAACCTGCATAAACAGAGGAATATAGCTCTTTGCAAGCTTCCCATCTGCTAAGCAAATCTTTCCCATTGACAACCAAGCTTGAATGTACAAAGAGGGCCCTGTTTGCTTCAGGGAGACTTTAGGACGTGGTAATTTATGCGTCTTTGACCCAGAATCATCCGAAGTGATGATGGTGTGTAGCAAAGGAACAAGGCTGCTCATATCAGCTGATGGACAAATGATAACCAAACAACCAATTGTGTAAACTGCAGTTGTTGCTTCCAACAGCAATCTGGAATTGGCTGCTGCGTCTTTGCCCCTTCTGTTTCCACTTTTAAGTGGTGTGAAGTAATTATCATTGTTGTTTGCTTCTGAATACCCTGTAATGTACTTTTCTAAAATTTGAGAAGCCTTAGAGAGCACTTGCTCCACCCATTTCATCACAAGGGCATCAGCCTCACTGGCACTCGAAGCCTTCCACTTACATAATGTTCGGAGTGCTTTCACGTGGGCATGAACCTAACATGAATCATGCACATTGAATGAATTTAATAATGTATGAAGCAGGAAGACACTATGTGAGCATCTTGACACTGGCTACCATTGGTCACCGAATATTTCTTTCAGTACAGGTCATATTTTTAACTACAATTACCCATTGTGGGTAAAGAGCATTTTCACATAGCTCCACACTGTTAATTAGAGAACAGTTCAATTGAAAATATCAACAATGACTTTCTTTGAAGATGAAAATACTACAATGAAACTTTAAACTCTTCAACAAAAATTTATTTCCAAGACAGTTTCATGAAAAAAGTGCAAGTTGAAATGCAGTGCATGACCAGAAGAAAAAAAAAATGTTATCTAGCACAACTAGAACATTTGAAGCAGGCACCTGTTGAATTCCTCAATCAACTGAGGGATTTGAACCCTAATTTGGAATAAACAAAAACTGAAATATAGGAAAATCATGGCAACTCAAGCAATTATTAGGTGCCTTTTACCCCCCGAGCTGTACAGTGGAACTAGTGTATCACAAAGAATGGAGCAAAAGTTAAAAAAAAAAAGAACAGCATGGCCCTTTGTGAGTGCCCTGACCAATAGAGCAGTAAAGGTACCTCTGTCAAATGCATTTTTACCTCTTCAATTGTTTCGAGCATAAGCAAATAAAAAAGAGCATGCTCCTTTTAAGTAAAGGTACCTCTGTCGAATGCATTTTGAACTCTTCAATTCTTTTCAGCAAGTTAAGAGCTAACTCAGCTGCAGGTTCTGGGGGCAGTTCCGTGGAAACATTAGAGATTGTTTGCAGAAGAGAAACACGATCCCCTGCCCATGCAACAGATCTAGGTTCTATGCCCTCTTCATCCTCATGCAAATACTCTCTTGCATTTGGGCTCTTAGTTGCTCCGACCAATCCGTGCTTGTCAAGGAGCTGCCAATGATGATGTAGAAACTCCCAGTCAATGGCTTTGGGAAGGTAAGCTGACACCTCTGATAGAAGAAGCCAAGCACCACATGGAGCTGTCCACTTATTTATTGGCATGGAATGACTCAACCAAATAGATTCAGAAGTCCTTATAATGTTCTGTAGTGCAGCAACAACTTTGGGCTTCAGTCTTTTCTTCTTACCTAAGCTTGTGCAGATTTTCTTCACCCAAGGTGTCACCTCTCCATTGGAGATCTCTTTCAAGAGAATCAAAACTTCAGGGAATTTTGAGTTGATCTCCGTTTCTATATCTTTTTCTTTCATATTAGACTCCGATAGAGGGGTTTCGTTGCACGGTGCACTAGCAGATCCTGCTCTAGAAATGCGCTCTAGAACCAGTTCCATAAACAGGTTCTCACATTCTTCTTGAATGCTAGATTCATTGTCAGTTATCAAACGTGGAACAGAATGTAGCCACTCTATCATTACACTTTGATCCGAAAATTTTCTGAATGCCTGCAAGTGTCGGGTATAATACAAGGAATACAAATAAGAATATAGCTTTTCTCATGGACACAAGGATTTTAAAGGAAAGGAAAATATCAGTGCAGGCACACCAACGTGGGCAGGGATATGCCGCAGCTGTACCTTCACAGCATATCAGATAAAGTGAAATCTAATCTATATAGCCTATATATTCCCGGAAAATATTACTGAATCAAGAAAAAGAAAGGCTTTGTGAGTTATGGCCACAAAATTTTGTAAATGTTATACAATTCATAAAGCACAATGATGGATCAAGGTTCGCATTAAAGACTCTGAAGTCTGAAGCTCGGGATTGGAAGTGACATAAAGATAAGAACTCTGATGAGTTTGGAAAGAACACCAATTGTGTTATTTCCACCCAATGCAGTCACAGGACAGCTTGGCATCCACCATCCTTTTCACATCTTGCAGACAGAAAGTAGAAACGTGAAATTTCAGCAAAAATATGCAAGGCAACTCTAACACATTTCCAGCAACATTTTAATGTGAATTAGCATCAAAGTGTGTAAACTACTGCAAACACACGATTTTCTCATCTGCAGTACATTCTAAGAGACTGACAGGCAATGAGCATAATGTAATACTCATTCCAGCAGTACAAAACACCGGTTAAATTGCAAAAGATTGGATTAAGCACAGGAGCTAACTAACCTCTGAAAGAGCTGTAATTGCAGCTTTACGAATGCTCACAAGGGGATCTGAGCAAGCCATTCCCATGGTCTTGAGCACAACACCATCAAAATTACCGCCTAAAAGAGAAATCAGCTTGCTAACTAAAAGAAGTGCAGCCCTCCTAACATTTGCCTTCTCATCCATACACCTTTTCCTTAACAAATCATTCACCCCACCTTCCACTTTTTCCCTCCTTACTTCTCCAAATCCCATTGCTTCCTTTATGACCATACTATTTGCATCATCACAGGAGAGAAGCCCCACCAACTGAGCCATATTTGACAGTGCACGAGCTCGAATTCCGGCACTTGAATCCGAGCAGCGCTGAATCAATGACTCTAAACAATAAAACCCCCACGAGTCCCGCACTTCCCAGCCCATATTCACCCCAAGTGGATCTTCCAATAACATCATTAAATTCAAGATCAAATCCACCCCTAGGAGCCTAAGATTAGCCTTTCCTTGGGTCATTTTGACCACATACCCTGCAAATTCAATCTGATCATTCATATCCATAGCTTTAACAACCTCTATTATTGCCTCCACAGCCAGAGCCCTTGGCTCTGCCTTCTCCTGCGCCTTTTGTGCCAAATAGCGTGGCAAATTCACAACGGCTCTTTTAACACCATCACTCGTCTTAGCCGCACCCATTACCAAATCCTTCACTAGCCCCAGCGCAAAATGCCTCGACAGAGATTTAGCTGCCAGAATCAACGGTGTCAACGACCTCAACACCACAGATGCCGTCTTCCCTTCCTCTCCATGCTCAGGCTTCAACACTTGACACAAAACCCTCGAACACAATTCCTTCAGTCTACTAAAATTCCCAGCATTATCAAACAATTCACTACCCAACACTGGAATTTCAACAACACTTTGAACCATCGACTTCAAACAATCAGGAAATCTACTGAGGTGAATCAAATCCAAGACCAACCCCAACCTCTCAAGAACACCAAAAAACACTGTAATATCAAACTCCTCAAGCTCTCTGCTCCCACAATCTTCCCCACTATCACACTCGTTTCTCTCCTTTTTGTTTCTTGACCTTCCTTTCCTTTTATTAGCCTGGACAACGCGGGAAACGGACGAAGAGCCCTCTCCTCTACGAGCGTCCCGCTTGAGGGAGCGGCGGAGGGAGCGGAGGAGGGAGAGGAAAGCCATGGGGGTGAAAAAGGTGAAAACAGGGGAATCAGGGAAGAGCAACAGAGAGAGGTAAGCTTTGGAGGCTAATAGAGAAAGGTGGACGGGCCCAGAGTCCATGGCAGCAGTGAGGAGAGGGAGGAGAGAGGAAGCTGAGAGGGATTTGGTGGAAAGATCGAAGAAGAACTGGTTGAGAAATTGTGGATCATTGCAATCTAGAAGCGACTGGAGATCCTCAAGAGTCGAGAGGGAAATCGGTGGCGTTGCCGCCGCCGCCGCCGCCGCTGCTGCCGGCAGCAAGTGGTCAACGTTGATGTGGGTTCCTTCGAGGTCTGTGATGATTCTTGAAATCGTATCCTCCATTACTGAGGATTTGAGGTTACTCCAAACCGGCCGAGAGCAGCCGATGTGTCTTTCACTTGTGCGTACCGGTCCGCCCAACCCCCCCCCTCGGCAACTCAATTTTCTTTTGAATTTTGGCTTTCCCGCTTTTCTTTGTTCTTTTCCGTCTTCGTTTTGCCCGTTTTGTTTTCGGGTTTGAAAAAAAAAAAATCGCGATTTTTATTATAATTAATAAATATTTGTAATTTTTTTTTATTCATGACTATCATGTATATATATATATATATATAGAGCAACTTGTATTTGTATCCGCTCGCGTCTCATTTTCTATTTCTTGCAATAGACGATACTAATCCGCGGAGGGGGACGGACATTTTGTCATTTCAGTGAATGTGCGGGCCCTTTTTCGTAATTAGATCTGTCATTGATATTTTCCCGTTCTGTTCTAAGCGAAACCCTCGGCTCAATGTATAAAGAGGATGTCCAGTTCGGAGTGTACTCCGCTCGTTCTCTACTGTTTGCTGCTTCTCCTTCCGGAGTTTTTGCTGTTCGGATCGATCCGAGAGTGAGAGACAGTCGCCGGGATCATGCTGGTTTATCAGGATCTTCTTACCGGTAGTTCCTCTTACACTGTTCTGTTCTGTGTCCAAATCTGATATTTGCTTCGATTTGTTTGAGCCGTGTTTTTAGTTTCTGTTGGTTGGCTTGTGAAGTAGGTGTTAGTGCAGGCTGTCTTATGCGTGGTTTTTCTTACTTATAGGGATGCTGATTTTGGGATCGGGGACTGGCCAAAGGTAGTGTGAATTGACTTTGCTTGTAGTGAAGTAGTTTTTTTTTTTTTTATAATTAGGTTTGAAAACGTTATCTTGTCCCCCATCGGTGTTGTTTATTCCAAATTCTGAATGCGATAATATGTATGAATACCTTGCATCTCATGTTAGGACATTCAGCCGGTTTAAAAGACCGCGAGTTGTCTAAACAATAAGTATCTGTTACACGTCGAGTTGTCTAACTCAGATAATGTGTCCCATTTTGATGAATTGTAGGCGATGAGCTTCTCTCGGACTCGTTTCCCTACAAGGAAATTGAAAACGGAATGCTCTGGGAAGTTGAAGGAATGGTTAGTATTACCATGGTTATGGTTCACGAAAGTTGAAAAGACTTGTTTATGCTATAAACGCGGTTGGAATCTTTAGCTGTTATTTACCTTGTGGTCCATACGCTTTGGCTGGTGGGTTGTTCAAGGAGCCATTGACGTAGACATTGGTGCAAATCCCTCGGCTGAAGGTGGTGGGGAAGATGAGGGTGTTGAAGACCAAGCTGTCAAGGTGGTTGATATTGTTGACACATTTAGGCTCCAGGTCAGCCATGATACTTTAATTTTTAAGGGCCTTGAGCTCCTCTATTCTCTTTTGGTTTCTATTGCTTGGTTCCCCCCATATTTAAGAAAAATTTCAAATCTTGATGATTAATCATTTGTCACATATATGAAGAGGTTCATCAAAATGTTGACACCCCTGCTGGATGCAGAGAAGCAAGAAACCTTTAAGAAACACATCGAGGGAGCTACTAAATTTTTACTCTCGAAGCTCAGTGACCTCCAATTATAAGTACTTGTCATATCTGCCTTCTTCACTTTGATCTTCTGCTCTACTGATTTTTGCTCAGTTCATTTTATGGATACATATACCGCTTTAAACATTCATTGGTATCTGTAGACTCGATTCTTAAATGCAGCTTTGTGGGGGAGGACATGAAAGATGATAGCACTTTGGTGTTCGCTTACTACAAGGATGGTGCCACTGACCCAACATTTTTGTACTTTGCTTATGCCTTAAAGGAAGGAGATCAAATGCTGAGGTGTGAGGATAGCTGGCTTCGAAGCAGAATTGCTTGCTGTAGCCCTAGATTTATATTGCATGCCTCCTCTGTCTATCTTTTGTGTTTTGGTTGACTTGGGCTTTAAGGTGTCTATTTTGGTTTAATTGTTGATTTGCCTGTGACATGTCCTTTTTTTTATTTTTTTTGTTTATTTGGGTCTTATGGTTATAATGTTTTTGCCTGACAAATAATCAAATATTTATTGGGGCTTGTATGGTTAATTACTTCGTTTTGGCGTCCCGAGTTTCATTTCGAAGAAATGACATAAGAATGAAAGGGATCAACGATCTACACGATCAGCACAGAACAGTGAGCGGCGTGTGCACGGTAGTCACTCACAATGCTCTGAATCGTCCTGCAAGGTCATTAGCATTGGTAAGTTGTCTGCATCCATAATCTCGACTCCCATTGAAGAATTTTGCACGTATCAGTCATCACACATCACATTAAGATACCTTGTGGATACGGTGGAAATGAGTGAAGTATTGGATGATTACCCTTTTATAGCTCCGTAATTGTGACTGCCCACGGCCAGCAATCATAGAGGCGTGATGTTCATCTATAGCATCGCACTAGACGTCTGGCATCACCCTCGATCATTTCCTCTTCCCCGGTATCAAACAGAATCTCTTCCGGTCCTTTTTATCACATCGTTATTCTATCTAAAGCTTTTGCTTAAAAATTAAAATGTGACCATATGCATATATATATTCAGTGTAATACTAATAAATGAAGTTTCCAATCGCAAGCATTTTAAAAGGGATGCTTCTCAGATGACAGAAGAAAAGGGAGTCAAGTCCCTTTGATCGCCATTACTAATAGCCAGTGACTTTTAATCTGCAAAATAAGTAACGTAACTGGGAACTTTTCCATATTTTTCTTTTAATCATCCAGGTCCAATCTTAGAAACTCTTCGGTAATGAATTAATAATGCAAACAATTCTTACTTGCATACTAAGGGTCAGACCTTCAAAGCATGTTTTACAGGAAACTTTCATTCGGTGCAGAAGAGAACGATGGAGAAGTTATGAATCAAACATTTCACTACTACAACTAAAGCATGAGTACCCGAGACAACTAGAATATTAGCCCTTCAATGTCTTCCCATAAAAATTGAGTCGCCACGTTTTATTTGAATAATAAGATGGAAATGGGGCAGCTGTACCAGGGTCCGGCGAGTCCCGAATACAGAAGCAGGAATGGCTTTAGTGTGAATAACGATGAGCTCTAATGGATGATTCGGAACAAAAGGAACAAAGAAATGGCCGAGAACAAGAACCCAATTTAATGCACAGAAGCTATGTCCACCGTCGAGCCCGGTCTTTCTTCTGACTCGGCTCCCACTTAATCCAATTGAACATCTAATTCGGTGCAAGTTTCAGGCTTCCTCCATCGGCCAATTTTCACATGTCTAAAGCGCCCAAAGTTATCGTTGGGCCTACACTTTCATTGTTTTCGTAGTGTTTACTGCCGTTAGTCGATATAAATTATAACCCAATTAATAGCTAAATGAAAATGTGGGTTGATCAATTAAACATGGTGAAAAAAGCGTAGATTACCACACAGTCCAAGAGAATTATATTGAATGATTGGCTTGAACTTTGTTGGTGATTATCTTGGACAACATGGATGGCAGCTAGAAAGAGTGGGAAAGCCAATTATGTCTATGAATCGTCGAACTTTAATTCAACTTGACACCATAAAATTGTCGGATCTCAACCTTGCATACTTTAAGCTAAAGCAAGTCTTTATCCAGAAAAGAAGTGTATTGTAAGGTATGATAGGTTAGGCTGATCTTGGAAACGGTCTCTTTCCAGTCTGGCCCACTTTGATGTCCACCAGCAGTATTTTTCTATTCGTATGACCCACCGTGACCACAACGACACATCCCTTCAATCAGGCCATATTTTAATAAACCAATGCATCTTGGTTTATTAAACATTAGTTCAACATTATTTAGCGTACTAAATATAATATGGTATGCTAAATTTTTCTTAAATACTATTAAGATCCTCTATTTTTAATCAGCGAAAGTTTTGAAAAATAATTATTTATTGTAAGAATTAAACGTTCCAAAATGACATTTATTTAACACAGTGCAACTCTTTTTTTTTTTGGGCGGTAATGACACTGTTATCTTCATCATTGCTCACGTTCTCCCTGTAGTATTTTGCCTACGCTTACCTTGCTTATTACACATGCGCCGAGTGGACATCATTTTTCACTAAATAAAGTGGCAAATTAACTAAACAATTTGGGCCAATAATTAGTGGGCGCTTGTTCATGATATATATTGAGATCTCAGTTCTTTGATTCGGAGAGCTGGGAGGTTTGACCTCTGAAGACACCGGTAGGATTCATTGACAACTCAACCTATTTGGTATGGAGGATTATTGAAATTATAAACATTAGTTTGCAGATATATGTTATAAATCTCGAAAGAAAAAATAAAAAAGTAAATAATTTATGAATAAAAGAAAAAGGAAATAAATTTTTTTTTTAAAAAAAGCAAGCTACAATTAAATAACCCCACAAAAGGATTCCGGTGTCATGTATTTCAGAGCCACACCCCTTGACGAGCAGATGGGTTATCAGCATGTGGCGCGGGCATCACATGCGATTTGCTACTATTCAGCGAAACATTTGCATCGACTGCGACAAAGACGCTGTCATCATCGTTCCGGAATCCAATGCAAGATTTTTATGGGATGATTGTTCTCACTTGCTTGGTTCGGAGCAATGAAAATAAACACGGCAATTTCACAGAAAGAAAATTGCCGGCCAGTCTAAACAAACAATCGAGCCCCGCCACGCAGTTACACAATTTGACTTATTTATTTATTCCTGATTCCAGTTCTACAAAATTTTTAATTGTAGATTTGGTAATATTCCGCAATTGTTGCCGTCCTAACAATTGTCATCGGTGAATTTGCAACTCTCGGTGTCTTTTGTTTTATGGCGGCGAATGGCCGTCCACGCCGGAGGGGTATTAATATTTCGAGAAATTGTTACCTTACCATGCAAAACGTGCGAAGCTGTGACGAGAATTGCAAACCGACACGTCGAGACTTAGACAGGCTGGTCATACGCCATGACTGCAATGCTTGTCTGCTACGTTTATACGTATAAAACATGGGGCGTGACAGAATATGAAAAGTGACAACAAATTAAATGCATCTCGGACGACGCGTCGCAAGTAATCAATTTCCTTTTTATTTTTTCCTAAATCGTACTAACAACAACGCATTTCCTTATAATAACCGAAAAATAATAATAATAATAATAATAATAAAGGGCTAATAATAACATTTCTCTTCATTACGTCATTGCCGTTGAGCCCTCTGCCATCATGTCAACAATCTTGCTATTTCCAACACAAAAGGGCAGAAAAATTCAAGCAAGCGTCCTCTCGTCCTTTCACTTCACGGCGAGCAATTTCTAGGGTTTTGATCTGTCTCAGATCCGAATCGCATCGATCTTGATCAAGATCATTGCTTTTCGGCTCCCTCCCGTAGTTTTTTGTTTACAGGCATACATGTAATGCGCGAAGTGATCGGAAAGATTTTCAATTTCCGCGACTAGGTTTGAAATTGTTGATCGGATTCGGTCAGGTTTTGAGGAACTTGTGGATTCGGGCTGGGATTCCGGTTTAGAGGACTCGCTCGCTTTCATGTTCTGTTTCGGCTTCGAATTTTCTCCTCCTGGTGAGTTTCGTTCTTGCTCCGATTCTTTAGAGCGCGTGGCGTATTGCATTTAGGGATTGCGGTATCTTGTTTTTTTCTTTTTTTTTTGGGAAGTTTTTAATTCTGTGTGTTTTGCTGTTTCTAGCGGTGATAAATTAGATCTTGAAAATTGGCTCCACAAAGGCGATCGCAGCGCCACGTCGGTGGCCAGATGCAGCAGAGCAATGCTGCGGCCGCGACCGCGCTCTATGATCATGCCGGCGGTGGGTCTTTGCATAATACCGGCACGGCAAGCGATGCCGGCGATGCAGTCATGGCGCGGTGGCTTCAGTCTGCCGGCTTGCAGCATCTAGCCTCTCCCTTGGCTTCCACGGGCATTGACCAGCGCCTTCTCCCCAATCTCCTGATTCAGGTAGAGGTTTTTGGGTTCTTTCAAGTTACTTTTTTAGTTTGCATTTTGTTATTTATTGTTTTGGGTGCAATGCCGACCGGAGTATTGGCTGTTGCTAAGACATGCTTGTGAATTGGTCATGCTCATTGATGAATTTTGTTATCTAAGTAGTTTAACGTGAGGGCTGCTTCAGAGTGAAACAATTTCCTTTAAAATCTTTTTGACACAGTACAAGTTTGCAAGCTCTTTCTTTTGAATGGAGATTTTTCATTATTCTATATTAGTGTAGATGGCTAGACGGTAAATTTTGACGATCCTGTGAACAAAGCACTAAACTTTGATTGCTCATTTGAGTGACTTCATATTCAAAGGTTGTTAGGTCAGTTTGATCTTTTTTTATTCTGTGGGTGTATCTCTGTCTAGTCATTCTTTATTTTCTTTTATATTTTCTTATTTTTTCTTGAAGATTTCATTTAAAGTTTGCACATGTGCCTGAGGAGCTCTATGCTTTACTAACTTTTTTCATGTCTTTGTCCAAGGGTTATGGAGCACAGTCTGCTGAGGAGAAGCAGAGACTCTTCAAGCTAATGAGAAATCTCAATTTTGGTGGAGAATCTGGTTCTGAGCCTTACACACCCACTGGGCAAACTTCAGCTGGTATGGCTGCATTGGATGGCTTCTATTCCCCGGATTTCAGGGGGGACTTTGGAGCTGGCCTTTTAGATCTCCATGCCATGGATGACACTGAGCTTTTATCTGAGGTGTGGTTCCTCATAAGAAATAGGCTCAATTTTGCAGTATAAGAAACTTTTTTCAATTTGATGGCCTCTTGCAATCTAAAGCTGTTTCCTCTTTTGGTGTTTCCTTGTTCTGTTCTAGGCCTGATGTTGAGTCATTGTGCTTGATGGTAGGTAGAGTTGTTGAATGCTTCTCCTTCAGACCCCTCATGTACATGCATCACTGTAAATGCTAATAAAATAGCCAAGGATCTAATCAGTGTTTTGATGACTTTAATATTGTTTTCATTCATTCTGCTCTTGCGTAGCATGTGTCGGCCTGTACTTGTAATATTTTCCCTTAAAGAGATGGTATCACAGCCTCATTACCCAATAAATTATTTAGTTCTTAACTTTGAAATTGGGTTCATAACACCTGTGGATCATAATGATGCTTAAAGGATCTTTCTTCCTTTTTTTCTGAGCTTTGCCCATTTCAGCCCTTACTAAGTTGGTCATGACATTTACCTAATCAGGATGGATTTCTTGATATGCTAGGGAGCTTATACTTGCTCAAATGGGTTTTTCTTCATTGTTTGTTTCTGTATGTTAATCAAAATGTTGCCATCATCTTTGTGACAGCATGTCATTTCAGAGCCTTTTGAGCCATCGCCATTCATGCCAGGTCTCTCAAAAGGAGTTGAAGGTGGCTTTGATGTAATCACCGGCAGAGACCAAAACGAGCAAGCTCATACAGATGCATCAATTCCAGTTCCTACAAGTGAAAAAGAAAGCAGTACAAGGGAAACCAATGTGGCAAAAATTAAAGTTGTGGTGAGTTGGTTTTACCAATATAACCAGGGGGTCCTGATGTGTGCTTGTGTGGAAGTCCTGATGTGTGCTTGTTTGCATGTATGCAGAGGCATTTTTAAGTCGCAAGTCCTCTTTAATTTGGATCACCCATATTTAGATATAATCTGAAAGTTTTTATTAGTTTACTGCAGGAGTTGCTATATTTAGTTCTTGGATTGTTTTCTGTGTGTTTGCTAGTTATAGTGATTAAAAACATTTCATAATGCTATATAATTGTATGGTTCTTCACAGTGCCTTATTAATGCCCTTTGTCTTTGTTCCGTCTTATTTAAGACTAGCTTATTTGCTTCATTGAAAGAAAGTGCTGGAAAGTTTCATTATAAGCTTTTATATCATCTTCATCTTAGGTACGCAAAAGACCTTTAAACAAAAAAGAGATAGCTCGAAAGGAAGATGATATTGTGACTGTAGATGAGAATTCATTAACTGTCCACGAGCCCAAGCTAAAGGTTTGTTCACTGTTATCTCAGAAAGTCTTCATAGTTTGAATAAAAAAAATACACATGAAGATTAAAACTACAATTTGACACTGTTGTGGTAGTCCATTCAACGTTTTGTCTTTTTAAAGTATTGCCTTTGATCTCAAAAGGACTGATTTTGTTTTTAAATGAAAAGGTGGACTTGACTGCCTATGTTGAGAAACATGAATTCTACTTTGATGCTGTCCTGGATGAGCATGTCACAAATGATGAGGTAAGCCTTCTTGTGAGACGTGAAAACTGAGATCTGCTTTATCATGCATTCAGGTCATAGGAATGAATACTCTAACACTTCTATGTATTGTCACACTCATTTTACTTCAAACATGAGAGTGAGTTTTTTTTTTTTCCGGCTTAAATTTTGTTCTGAAGGTGGTTGATCTATGTACTTGGTTTCTTTAAATTATGTTAGCAGCACTACTTTATGGTTCTTAATTGGTTAGTGATTATGTTAAAGACATGATCTCCTTTGGATTCTTAAACAGGTATATCGGGTGACCGTGGAGCCAATTATTCCTATTATTTTTCAGCGAACAAAGGCTACATGTTTTGCATATGGTCAAACAGGTACAGATACAGACTCATTCTTCCTGCATTCTGTACCCACTTTGTTATCATTAGTGCACAAAGTTAATTAGGATTGGAGGGAATTTGTAACGGTGATAGATGCATACATATAAACAATGAATGCTGCTGAAATGCATCAGAACCACCCAGAAATGGCTGGAATAACTTTAATATTCCCCTGGAGGTGGTACAAAAAGAATCTTTGGGACATTTGACAGAAGTTTGTTGTCCTTTTGTTTATTTTCCTTTTGAATTTGGATCAGAGTGGTAGTTGTGTATGCATTATCTGCGTATTATCTCACACATACCTTCTTCTCTCCTTTTCCCTTTATACTATCTGTTTCTTGAGCAAAATATAGTATATAACTGAACAAATGGTTATACTTTCATTTCAGGCAGCGGTAAGACATTTACCATGCAACCACTGCCACTTAGGGCCTCAGAAGACCTTGTTAGATTGTTGCGTCAGCCAGTTTACCGAAATCAGAGATTCAAACTATGGCTTAGCTATTTTGAAATATATGGTGGAAAGCTCTTCGACCTTCTAGGTGATAGGAAGTGAGTACTTGTCATTGGTTTTCTCCATCTTTATTTTGTTGTTTGTTGTGTTCTTGCGAACATGAATTATTTATCATCTTTATTTCCCTTGCCATCATGTACCTTGCATTATCTCTGCCTTCTTTGTTGTGTTTGGGTGTTCATACACGTATTATCAGTTTGGGTGTGATGTTTTATGAGTGCTGAACTGCAAAAAGGGTTGCTGGGTGACTATTGTTCTCAAATAGGAAACTTTGCATGAGAGAAGATGGGCGGCAACAAGTTTGCATCGTTGGACTGCAAGAATTTGAAGTTTCTGATGTGCAAATTGTTAAGGAATATATTGAGAGGGGAAATGCTGCACGAAGTACGGGATCTACTGGTGCAAATGAGGAATCTTCAAGGTCCCATGCTATTTTACAGCTTGCCATCAAGAAACATAATGAGGTAAAAGACTCCAGGAGGAACAATGATGGGAATGATTCCAAAAGTGGAAAGGTGGTTGGGAAAATTTCTTTTATTGACCTTGCTGGTAGTGAACGTGGTGCAGATACAACGGACAATGACCGGCAAACAAGGTACACCCTCAAGAGCTTTGCTCTTGTTATTTGTTTTGGAGTCAATATTTTGATGCCTTAGCAGAAATGGATTCTATCTGTAGGATTTCCTACCTGTCAAATTTGTTGTGTTCCCCTGGCCTGTTTATTTAACTTGGATTCTGGTATATTTGGAAATAATAACAATGGATCCTTCAGGAACCTCTCTACAATGAACAAACAAACAATAACAAAGCCTTAATCCCAAACTTAATTGAGGTTAGCTACACGAATCTTTTCTCACCATATCTTCTATTATGAACTGAGTTTGAGGTGAGGTGTAATGTTTTTGAATTCTTTTGAACTAAAGATTTCTAAGTTACCTTAGATCATTCTTTCTCTTCTCTTCTCACCATTCATTTGGATTTGATCCAGTCTTAATTGGATTATTTCTATGTCTTAGAATATCATCATTCTTATCAGTCATTCCTAAAGTGGTCGCAAATTCATCTTAACATTCTCATCTCCACCACTCATCTTTTGGACATGTTTCTTAGCAGCCCAATACTCACCACCATACATCACTTTATTTTAACCTGAATTTTCCTTTTTTGTTGGGGGAGTGGGGTCTAGACTTATTACACCTTCGAGAGGACCACTAGTCAAGATTTCTACTTATGGATTCATCCTCATTTTGCTAGTGTTCTGTCATGATTGTATTAATTTATACGATCTGTATAGAGATCCCTTAAACCAGAGCATGCATGTTGCTTTTACCTGATGTGGTAGGTGTTCAATCTGTTTATTAATATGTTGTTTTTAAGGGGTGGATAGGTGGAGCATTCCTAATTCTACCATTCACTGCAGGATTGAGGGTGCAGAAATAAATAAGAGCCTTTTGGCTCTCAAAGAATGCATTCGTGCTCTGGATAATGACCAGATTCATATACCATTTCGTGGGAGCAAGCTCACGGAAGTGCTTCGTGATTCATTTGTCGGCAATTCTAGGACAGTTATGATTTCTTGTATTTCTCCAAATGCGGGGTCATGTGAACATACTCTCAATACTTTGAGATATGCGGATAGGTTTGTGTGTTCCTTTCTGAGTTTCACTTAGATGCCAGTTGCAGTTGCACTATTTTGTTTGTTTTACATCTCTTGAATAAAAAGGTACTTATTTAATGAACAGGGTTAAGAGTCTATCCAAAAGTGGAAATCCAAGAAAGGATCAGGCTGTAAATACTTTACCAGTAACTCACAAGGATGTTTTGTCCGCATCTTCTTGGCCCATTCCTACTGAAGTAGATGATACCCATGAACAGCAACAGGAGCTTAAAACAGTGGATATGGCCAGAAGGGTTTTGGAAAAAGAAACTTTATCTTGTAGTCCTCCAGAATATGACAAGCAGCCATCAAGTTCAAATCCAAGTTTTGCCCTTAATGGCCGTGAGGAAAGTGGGTTGGCTTCTGTGCCGATAGATAGAGAGCTGGTTGAAACTAATGATCCATATGGTGGCCCTACAAATCAAAAAGCTCACTCATCACACCCTCAAAATTCTATGGACACACAAGAGAAAGTGAAGAAGGTGTCACCACCTCGTAGAAAAGGGTCAAGAGAGGAAAAACCAGAAAAGCTGGGAAACTGGTCGAAGAAAGATGCCACTGTAGCTGATCTCTCAGTCACAAACTCTGGGCAGCAGAGTACAGCAAACCATAACACTAATATCTCTGGATCACGACTGTATGAGCATGATCCTCCTTCAGACGGGAATATCAATGAAATACTTGAGGTTGGTAACATTTGTGGCATTGCTTGTCACTTAGGTTTGTCTATTCTGGTCATGAACCTTCTTTTGACATTATTTAACTGAATGTTTGGCTGTTTAAGGAAGAAGAGGCCCTCATTGCAGCGCATAGAAAAGAAATAGAGGATACAATGGAGATTGTTCGGGAAGTAAGTGAAGATCTATTTTTGATTTATCAGATTCTGGAATATGTTCTCAGTAATTTTGCTATCACTTTGAATTTTCTATGAAATTCTCTGGGTTAATGTGCTTGGTGCCTTGGCCTATGAGGTAATATTTTGTCATGTGGTTTCTCAGTCCAGTTGTAACCGAATGATATGTGCTTTGAAATGGAACTGCACTCCTCATGCTGAAGAAGAGGATTGCTTGTTCTGATTGTTGACTTGTTTGTTCTTTGGGTGCTAGGAAATGAAACTATTGGCTGAAGTTGACCAACCGGGCAGTCGGATTGACAACTATGTGACCCAGTTGAGTTTTGTGCTGTCACGAAAGGCAGCGGGGCTGGTTAGTCTTCAAGCCCGCCTCGCTAGGTTTCAACATCGATTAAAAGAACAGGAGATACTTAGCCGGAAGAGGGTTCCCCGTTAATGCAGTGCTTTATCATCTTCTCTGTTGATGGCACCATGTGTTCTCTTGTAATTTCCTTGCTCTCATATTTTCTTGATTATGTTTTGTTTCTGCTGTTTTCTTAGTTTGGCTCTTCAATTGCAGGCTTACTTGCAACTGTACTTTAATTTTCTGTTTATATTACACTTAACACAACCTTATTTTGGGTTTTTTGGGCATGAAGCAAGGAGCATCAGGAGGATATGATGCATTGTGAAGCTTCCGGCACTTAGAGTTACTGACGAGGGTTTAGGTTCCTTGGTGCTGGGTGTGTATATTGTTTTAGGAGCAAATTGATTCCTTGTTGGCTTGTCGCCCGGTTCATGGGTTTGTGGTCCTGCAATGTCAAAGGCAACTTTCAGTTTTTCGGTTATACGGGAAAAAAGATGGAGAGAGAGAGGTGAAATGACATCTGCATAATTTGTGTTAAAGAAATTGTTTTCTTGCTATTCTTGATCCCAGTGAAACTTCATGATAACTCTATGCCTTGGAATTAAAGTTTACTCACCCGTCTCCAAGAGACAACCCACCAGTGCAGAGATGTCCAATTTATTCAATCGTTTATCCTGTGGATCCAGACGATTCGGCGGGATTACAATGACTTTCATTTGATTTGAAGCTCGGATTAACAGCTAATAATTTGACCATTTCTAGTTGATCGGACAACCTTGGACAAGACCTAAAAAGTTAAAAAAAAAAAAAAAAAAAACATTTGTGATAACTCTACCAACTGGATGAGTAACTCTTGCACGGCATTCATCTTGGGCGATGATGCATGATGCCGTCCGTATAGCACTTCAACGCCCAGGCACTTCTCCCTTCAAACACAGTTTTGTGATGGTGCAAGAGCCCAGTCTGCATTTGTTGTGTGTCAAAAAGGCCAATAATTATATTATTAGAGTCATCAACTCTCTCCAGTAGCAAGTTTAAAGGAACAGTCCTACAACCCCAAACCAAAAAGAATGATGGAAGAAAATCAAACAGGAAGAGAACCCAAAGCAGGAGGTGCAGGGCCACGCACATATGCAAAATCATCCTTCTGAGATAAAATCTCTCGAAATTCTGCTTTCAATATTTCAGTCCCTCGACACTTGCCTGCATTGATTCTATTGCTTCGGGTGTGGTCCTTTGTACATTCCAATCTTTGATCAACCAACTAATCCAAGTAGACAAACCAGGATATCTTTCCTAAGAAGAAAAATTAACCGTGGTCAAGGCAGACGGATGTCATTATCCTCTGTCCAACGTGGCAGATATGCCTTGTGTTGACTTGCCGAATTGCTAATATGACATTTGCACTCTTAAATCAGCCAGCTCTCAACCTCAGAATCTCCTTAGCTGTTCTCAGCCGAAAGTAGGGCATATGCTCCTACAAAAGGAAGCCACTGAGTATAAAGATAAAAAATAATTGCTCTAGTTTCCTACAAAGCATCCCTTACAAGTTTTAATAAGGTTTTCACCCACTGCGTCAGAAGGAGCACGACATATATCTAATTTAACCATGAAAAATAGGCGCAGCGCTTTTCAAGAGTTTTCAGTTCTGTCCAATGCCACAACCAATGCAAAATCAATGACAACAGACCATGCATTCGATGAAAATTAAGCAAACATTTTTATTTGTTTACCTGACCAAAACATAGACCAAGGCCTCTGCTATAAAAATCAGCATATTTGATCATGAACACGCCACAGTCAAACCTGTTAGTAGGTTAACAAATGTAAAATAAGAAATATTGTAATAACAGAAAATTCATTTGACTACCAGAGAAACAGTTTGTTCCAAAAGAAACTGGCATGAATGTAAAGGATGCCCACCCATTCTCCTGTTCAGGAAGGTCCTCAACAAATTCTCTTTCCCAATTGCTCACGTCAATGTCTTTTCTGCTCTTGTCCTTAACTTCTTCGACATAATATCTAGCCTGGAACACATCACTAATGAATATTAGCCAAGTTTTCAAGCGGTATAGGAGTTCACCTTCTCTGAGCTTCAATTATCCTAATTAACTTTGGTTTACATTTCCTTTTTCCTTTTTTCTTAATGTTATAATTCACATTTGAGCAATACGTAGAAGGAGGATGTATCATGAAAGTACAATGTCACAGATTCATAATCTCCAAGAATGTGAGAGTAAAACCCACATTCATGAATGTGCCGTTGTGAGTTATAAAGCAACTTGCACAGGTTATAGCAACGAGATACAGAAGACCACAATCACTAAAGGAATAAACCCTTAGCTTGAAGCAATGTGGCCAAAATTTGCTATCTTTAATGCTACAAGCAATTCCACACAGTTTAACACCTTAGTGGCTTTCAGGACAGTGAGCCAAGATATTTCTTTACTGTTTGCCACTGTATTTCTTTACAATTAATAATTTTAAATACTCTAGTGAAGGTGGAAATTATATAAAACATCTATGTTGTAAAAAATGAGACATATGACAACAGTGTTTGCAAATATGATAATGCAGTCCCAGATCCTAAAAGGTTTTCAAAAACAGGAACCCAAAGCAAGTGAGAAGCTACAGACTGCTAGTCTATAAGACATTGTTTAAAGGTGGAGCAATGGAGATGCGTAAGGATAGAAATGGTTGCAATAAGCTGTTTGCCAGGTTGTCAAAAAATTAAAAAAAAAAGGACCAACCAATGACACTAGTAAAAAGAAAAGTCAAAACTAAATAGTTGCAAGTCTCTCAAAAATAAGGGAAGACTACAGGGCAGACCAGATGTTCTAATACTCTCAGGTCCTTTCCTTTCAGTGAATCAAGATACTGGAACTTCTGATCCTTTCTGTTTATAATTGCCAAACACCAATGTATCTCTCTGTGAACAGGGATAAAAATCTGAGCACAAAAGTAAAATTAATTCAGAGATAAGTACCATGTAAGGTCAACAGAAACATGTAATTGAAAAAAAAAGAGAGATGCACTACTTACTTTGTCACAATCCAATAGAAAATAACCCAACCTCCTCCGTGTGGTCCATCTTTCGACAGCTTTATAATCATAGGTGTTCTTCCCACTAACTAGCTGTAAGATAGAATATTCAAACAAAAGGAAATGGCAAATGTTAGAGCAAAGACATTCAATCAAATATATACCTTAGAAAGAGATTTAAAGAAGAAAAAAAAAAGGAAGAAGCATCTAAGAAGTGTTCGTAGGTAACAGATGAAGAAGATCATAGCAAGGGATAAGATATTAGGACTAGGCGTTGGACCTATGACATAAAAGAGCATTTGAGAATATCAAAGAAGAAGCAGGGCACTAACCTTCTTATAAAAGAAAGTGTTGCAGAAATGACATTTCAAAAACTTCTGTGGCTCTCTCTTTTCCCTTTCTTTCAGCAATTCAAGGTACACATTAATGACCTGTGGAAGAAGTAAGTGCAACACATCATTGAAAGCCAGAATCTAACACATCCTGAACAAACACGCACATGGAAATTCTCAACCTCCAAAAGATCACCTCATCATTCAACCATGCACCTGGTGCAAGGCACATTAAAACTTGTCCTGTGATATCAATATTTGAATTCTTGTGGGTGACCAAGACCTTCCTCCTGCAGGAACCAAAACTATGCGAAAGCTCCAACAGCAATGATTTGGCATAGAAAACAACATATATGTCAAATCGTACCTATTGCTGGCTGCAAAGGCACGTTGTACCTCGGCCACTTCCTCATTTGTA
Organism: Bruguiera parviflora; assembly: GCA_019804595.1. NCBI lineage: Eukaryota > Viridiplantae > Streptophyta > Magnoliopsida > Malpighiales > Rhizophoraceae > Bruguiera > Bruguiera parviflora. Next base: position 2,859,078 of record CM034046.1, read on the forward strand.
AGAGGGAGAAAAGGTTCACGAGGCATCTCCTGAAAGTCAATCAACAGAACTATCAGAAGCAAAACATAGACCAACCAAATGCAAAGCTAAGGTCAAGACTGAGGAAATAAAAACTCGTTACCACAGGTTTCTTCTCCGGTTTCTTCTCAAACAACTTAAGGGAACTCCTCTTCTTCTCATTCAACTCAATCTCAAAGTTCAAATCTGACAACCTCCTACTCCTCCTGGCTGCTCTCTCAAGTAACTTCTTATAAGCTTCAACGCTTGTAACATCCACTTGATGATTCAATGCCAATGAATCCATCATCTTCTCTGCTTTCTCCATTAAACCAAAATTCCCATCCACGGTAACAACCGATCTCTCCACAACAATTTTAACATCATTGTCCTCCTCGCTACAAAAAATCTCATCCCGTGACCTCCATTCTCTTCCATCTTCAACAACGGCAACCTCTTCAATACTCGAATCCTCCGAAAGACTCTCTTTTCCGGGCTTCTGGGGCTCGTCATCAAGATCAATCACTTCCTTCCCCTTAACCAAATACCTCGAATCATCTGAAAGAATCTCCTTTCCGAGCTTTTGGGACTCAATATCAACATCAATAACTTCCTTCTCTTTAAACAACAACCGAATCACACCAAAGGCATTTCGTCTCGCCAAATCCAAATTCTTGCTCAAGAAATTCGCCATCTTGCCACCACTGGATATCTCCTTTTCACTAGAATCGTAACTTCTGCGCTTCGACAACCCGAATTTGACAATCCTGCACGGGGCATGAACTTCCCGACGAAACTTCGAGGTCGTTTCTGGGTACCGGGCGATTCTAGAGGCCGTACTGTTGCAAGAGCCTGGGGTTTTGTTCGAGCTATGGCGCACGGGCGACAATCGGGGCTTTTTGGAAACGTGAAAGTCCTGAGGATTCGGATACGGGTACGGGTCCCGCTTACGGTTACTGGTTATGGCACCCATTTCCCAAATCTACAAGAACTCGGGAGAAAATCCTTGAAATAACGCATTGCCGACAATAACCATCCCCAAATATTAAATCCGGGGAATTAGGGTTTTGCTTCTTTGAACAGGAGAGATAAACCCTAGACGCCCAAATTAGGATTTTTTATTTGAATCGTAGAAGCAAATAACAAAAAATTGGGGGAGAGAACACGAATTTTTATTTCAGAAGCCCAAAATGAAAACGATTTAAAAGGAGAGGAGATGGGGGAGGGATTCATTCCATAAAAATAAAATGGACGAAAGTGGCAGTACGGCGTGGACTGAAACGGAAAATCAGATGGTAAAACTGGGTAATGAAAGGGATTTTGTGAAAAATATGGCCTTGAAATTAAAGATCTTCAAAATGCAAATCGGCCTTTCGAACGAAACTTGTGTCGGAGAGTGAGTTAGCTGCCTTGACTTTGACTTTAAACTGCTTCGCTCCACAACTACTAGAGGACGCGGTTGTTCGACGGCGGTGGGATAGAAGTCAAGGCGCCAAGGTTTATTCATTCTACTTTTCTTTTACTTTTATATTTTAAAAGATTGGAAAAAACCAAAAAACAAAAAAACAAACAAACCCAAAAGAGTTGCGTTACTCTTCGCAATTAGATTGTCAACGTAGATTATTAAAATTATTTTTTTATTAATTTTTTTAATATTAATTTTTTAAAATTTATCTACGTTAATATAATAATAGAATGGTGGCATACATTTTTAAAAAAATCATTATTAAAAAAATTTAATATTGTGTTAGAATTTTATAGAGAAAAAAATATTTTACTATTTTGAAATACTAGTTCTGCTCGGGAAAAAAAAACTACGTCGCGTGTTAGCGTGCAATGGAGTAATTTTACTCTTGGTAATTTTTTTACTTAAGAATTTTAAATTCATATTTTCCTACACTGTGCAATCTACTAAAGTGAGTTTTTACTAACCGAATTTCATACTCGTTCAATTACCCTCGGTAAAACTATACAGTAAAGTAAATTGAACAAAGCCCCCGTACCTTGAAATAAAAAAAAAATGGTAGAAACCCAACATCATTTTTTCCACTGCCGAGGCCTCGGTGTGCCCAATTCTGCTACGTACGACGTGATTTCATCGAGAGTTTAATGTTACGGGTCATCATCTTTTTTTTTTTAAATAATTTTTCAAGATGTACAGTATATTCGTTTATACGACGCTAAATTCTCCCTCTCACTTGACACTCTCACTTGACAATACGAAACAAGAACAGAGAAGAATCCATTACGTTAAGCTAGATGCAAATAGGGTAAGTTTAAATATATTTCTTCGAATGAGCTACAACTACCGTCAAACCGTATCTCGTGTTTCTTTAATTTGAGTGTGTACACGATACAGGTTCAAGTATATTCAACAACGCGGGCACTCGAGAGAATAAAAATGTACAACGAAATTGAACCGTTGAGATTAAGGATGTTTTTTAGCCATTGATTTCCATGACATTTGTGGGGTTTGTGCAGTGTTCGACGTACTGGAAATACAACAACCTATTTTCAATCACAACCGTGAATCAACCCCGTTTTGTTTGGTTTGGTAAAACCATGGAGCGGGACTTGATTTTGAGAAATTTGAACGTAAAAGTAGTGCAAGTTTAACTGACCGCAGAGAATCCTATTCCCAACGTCTCTCAGACAGCGTCTCTCAAAGTTTGAATTTCGAAAAGTGGATATACAAGAATTTGAATTAATCGAAACTGTTGGGAAACAAACTTTTTGTTGTCTGCGTTCGCTCTCTCTCTCGCTCTCTGTCTCACTCTCGCACTCTCTCGCTCCGTATCGATCGGCAGGAAAATGGCACTGAGACCCATTGATAATGCTCTTGTATTGCCTCCAGAAAGACCCAAAGAGCAGGTGCCAGTCTCTGTTCCGGTGCAAAAACAATCGGACTTGTGTGTAAATGACGAAAACAAGGCGCCGCCGTCTGCGGATGCCGCTATTGATTATATCTCCTCTGAGGATCTCATGGCCTTGCAAGATCCCGAATTGAAAGTCGAAGTAAATTTTTCTTTATTTCTTTCTTTCTCTCTCTCTCTCTCTGTTTCTTTTTCCGGGAAATGGGTCTTTTTCTCTTTTTTGGTAGATTATCTTCTAATTGATCTTGTTTTAAATTCGTACGGTAAACCCATTAACCGTATTGATTATGCTTTTGATTGGCAGATTTCATTGAGTTTTTGATCTTTCAGGGCCTCATTGAAGGCTTAGATTCAAAGGATTGGACAAAGGTTTGCGAGTCATTAAACCAAACTAGGCGATTTGCAATTTATCATTCTTCTCTGTTGCTTCCAAAATTGTAAGACGGTTTTGCTTGCAGCACTTGAAATTTTAATTCTTTTAGTAGATTTGATGATGGGTCTTGTTAAAGAAGAGCGTTTACGTGACTGGCACAGGGAAAAGGTGATGTCGGCGGTGATAAAAGCCATTAAAAACCCAAGAAGTGCTTTGTGCAAAACGTCGATAATGACTTCATCTGATATTTTCAATGCCTTCGGTGACAAATTGCTGGACTCCAATGATACATTTGACAACTTGGCATGAATCCAACTCTTCTCTTCTGTTTCTATTTCCATTTTTCATCTTCTGTTTGTGTTTTATGTTTATGATATGTGTCTGTGGGTGCACAGCTGCTGCAACTACTGCTCAAAGCATCTCAAGACAAAAGGTTTGTCTGTGAAGAAGCAGATAGAGCATTGAATGCAATGGTGAAGTCTATGACCTCTCTGCATCTGCTTCGTAAGCTCTGCTCTTATGTTAGCCATGCCAATCCTAGAGTCAGGGCCAAGGTTGCCATCTTTATCTCCCATACCATCTGCAGGATGGTAAAGTATCGTGAACCCACTTTTTTTTTTTTTCCAATACTGATGCAGCATATACTTATAACTTATCTCACAAAATGTGGCATTTCAGGGCCTAGAAGCAATGGAAGAATTTGGGTTGGTTTCTCTGGTTCAAATGGCTTCAGATTTGTTGAATGATAGTCTGCCTGAGGCAAGACAGGCAGCCCGGAACACTGTGATCTTCATATGTGAAGCATGCACAAGAAACGAAGAACAGAAGCAGGAGTTATGGCAGAACTTCTGTCAATCAAATTTGCAGCCGATTTATGCTCAATCTATAGTCAAAATTACTTCCTCACGGTAGGCTTTTGCTCAATCAAGTTTTTATGTGTTACATTGGCAATTGGAAGTTTGTGGTTTTACATGATTCTATTATTAAGAGTTTCACATTTGTGATGTATGTAGTATTGGTTGTTGGAATCACTATCTCAGATTCTGCATTTACCCTTTAAAAGGGAACTAAATAAGCCATATTGGAATCCAGAGATCTTACCGTTTACCTGAATTTCGTTCAGATTTATTCTCTCTTCTCTCAATATCGGAATTCAGATTTTACCGTCTACCTGAATTTCGTTCAGATTTATTCTCTCTTCTCTCAATATTCTATGGTCCTCAAAATAATCTCTACCTCTTAGCTATTACAAATGTGAATATGGGCAGAAGCTGATCAGCTGACAGACATGAATGGTCAAAACCCAGCAACTAACACTCAAAAATGAATTTAGTGGATTAAAAAATAACTAACAAATAGTCTTAAGACAGCAGAAGCAGAGTACCCGGGGGGGAAGGAAGCACCCAATCTGATCAATCCTATTGATTCATACTTCCAAAAAAGATTCCAATATCTATGCTCCATGGATCAGGCCTGCATTTATTAAAAACACCGTGTCCAATCTCCCAATTCTGGCGTATCAAAAGAATTATATCAAATCTTTGCACGAAAAAAAAAAAAAAAAAACTCACTGACAGGGGTGCCAACGGCTAGGGAATGGATGGTATACTAAGCAAGGGCACCTGCCAACGGGGAATGGTTAATTGAAAAGGCATATTCTTACTTTGGCGAGGAAGATAAGCAAGGTGGTTCACTTAGACCAACAGTGCCCTTTTTGTTCACTTCGACCAACAATTTATCTCAACATACTTCTAGTTCTGAATAGGAACTTCTGTATTAAATGACAGTATGCCTCAATACTTGCTAGAATGATGAAGAATCATACTTGGTAATGGAGAGAACCTAACTCATACACTTTGATTTGGTTAAAGCAAAGAGAGCAAAGCCATCTCAACCTCTGCAAATGGTTGCCCAACATAAAGTTTAAGTTGCCCCTTTTTCACAACAATTGCCTTCTTTGAATGTGACGCCACTGCCTGATGAAGTTCCTACGTGGGTTCATTTTGCATTGATTAGAATCAATAAATATACACATATATATTTCCTCTAATTAAATGGTATTACAAGGTAGAAGCACAGTGACATAATATACTTCAACCACACAAAATACACTGAAAGTATGAGTTACTTGCAATATGGTCTATAAATTGCATTAGAGATGAGTATGAGAAGTCAAACATATTCCCTCTACTTCCCTCTATTAAGGCCATTGGGGTCTCAACCTAGTCATATAAGTATTGTATTGTAGTGAGTGGATGCTTCAGGAAGAATAGAGCATATGAAAGTTCTAACTCATAAAGTTGGATTTCTTACCTTTGTTTGCAGAGGAACAATGTCAGCAGCAAAGTCACCTAAATCTTCGAAGAAGGACTCGAGTAAATAACAGAAATTGTTGGCATCCCCATGATCCTCAAAAGCAACAGTGTAAGAAGAGTCATCCTGATCATCTACTAGAGAAGGTTCTCTCAAAGCAAACAGTCCTTGTGCTTCATGTTCAGAACCCCTTCGCATTAGAATGGCCTGGAAAGGAACACGCATCCACTTATTGCTCAGAAGTGTAGCAAATGCTCCTGTTTGTTGTACTTTTTTTCATAAAGAGCTCAAATGATAATGTGACAGAATTTCGATACCATGCTAACTGTCATAGGGTCAAATGTTTCACACAAATTTTGTTATTGGAAGGTCATCGTTGGCACAATGGCTCCCCACTGCCAACAATGGCCTTCCTAAATAAAAGCTATTAAGGAATCATTAGGACTTTCCAGGATAAAGGCTAACTACACGTGGACAGTGTTTTAATGCAAAAATGTTTTCCTTGATCTTAGACCACAAGTCTCAAATTCATTACAGGCCAAAACTATGCTATGAAGAAAGTGTAGTAGAAAATAAGAGAACCACTGAGTTTTGTTGCATACTAGAACATATGGAAGATTTGACCACCAAATATCTGTCTGTTCATTCAATCTTTTATGTCCAGCATACTCGGATGGTGGTCTCTTTCCAGGTTCTCTGCTGCCGTTTCTAATTGAGGAAGCAGATGCATCAGCCTTTCTTCTAATTTCCTGATTTTCATCTATTAAGCTGTGGGAGTTTGGTGTCTCCACATTTCTAGAATTCCTGGACTTGGCATCTTTAATTGAAGATCTTCCATCTTTACTCTCCTGGACAGCACCTCTAAGTTCTGATGAGTACTCTATAACAGTAGGGAGATTCTCAGAAACTTGTTTAAAAATGTAACTGATAGTCTGACAACATAAATGACACCAACTTTTTCTTCAACTTGGTGCCAGATTAGTCAAATCATAAGCCTTACGTATCAAAACTCATGGTCAAATAAGACTTGCAGTCATAATTTGACCAATGATTGAAATAAGAAATCAGAAGTGCAAGGACAGTATATGTGTTAATTGAAGGAGGAAAAAAATATTTGAAATAAAGAACTGACAAAATCAAACACTAAAAATTTTCATAATAGACGTTACCGGGTCTCAATTCTTTCTGCAATATCTTCCTGTTCTTCTCCAACACATTCCCATTTTGCATCAATGAATTCAACTCCAAACTTACGGATTCCCCACCATTCTTAGTCACATTCTGTCTCAGATCACCATTTTGATCACTCTTGCTTCTTCCTCTAGAACCTGAAAAACCCTTTGGAGTGCTCCTTGGGTTCAATGAAGGGCTTCTAAACCTGAGCTTCTTTCTGAACATCAAATTATCATTTTCCTCCTCCAAATCCAAACTATCCTCGTCAATTTCATCCTCTGGATTGCCCAAGTAGTCCATAAATGATACCGGCAGCTTCTCTCTCTGGGAATTCAATCTCTTCTCCAACTTAACCAATCTTGCACCAATCTCCTTCTCAATGCCACTCTCTTCATCACCCTCCTTCCTCTGTCTCTTCTCCTTCTCTCTCGCCTCTCTTGCCATTAACCTAATTTCATTGATCCTCTCTTCCAATTCACTCTCACTATAGTCACCCACATTGCTTAATCTCGACCCCAATTTTCCATTCCCATTAACCAAAACGCCACCTTCCTTGTCCAAACAATGCGAATTCCCATCTTTCTCGCGAGAATTGGTGTTTCTTAGGATCCAAACAGCACAAATTGTTGGAAAAACGAAAATACCAACCAAAAAGCGGGGAAATTTTGAGACGAACCTGGAAGAAAATTGCCTAACATTGCCACCATAATCTCCAGGATCGCTAACAGTCTCGACCGTAGCACGGAATTCCTCCACTTTATCCGTTTCCCCGGCCGGAAAGATGTCGCCAGAGATTTCCTCGGTGAATGCGTCGAAAACCAAGTCGTTTTCCTGCGTTGGGACTATAGGTTCTACTGGGGCAATCTCGGGGAGAGGAGCAGTGGGGAAGGGTTTTGCGAGGGTTTTGAGGATTTTGGTTCGCAAGTAATTTTTCCTTCTCGAGAGCTTTCGTGGGGACGGAGTGGAAATAGAAGATGCGAGGACTGCTCCTCGTCGAAAACGGCGGGCGGCGGCGGAGATCGTGGTTGAGGAATAGGCGAGCATCGGAGGCGTAAGCCTAACGAAGGGCGGAGAGGTGGCGCCGTGCGCACCCGCCATTGGAGGCGGACGAAGAGGGAGCGCTTGGGGTTCCTTCAACTTTTTTATGTCATTAAAATTAAAAAGAAATTAAACTCTAACGTCCCAGCTTCCCACTTCGTTCATTCCATAATCTTTAAGAAGAAAAAGCAAAAAAAAAAAAAAAAAAAAGGAAAATTGTAAAATTTGTTTATCCACTGTCTTTTTGCATAATAAAACTTATTACAAAACAATTTTCCTTAATCTGCTTAATTTAAATAAATCACAATTTTAATAATTTAATGAATAATATAATGTGTCTCGTTACGTATTTCGACACAAATTTAAATACCAATATTTACCTTTTAACAGATAAATTTAGAAATTTTATACTCGCAATAGGCCTCTCACCTTTATTTATGTCCAAAAAAACAAAAATAAAATTGGAATATTGGTTTTGCCTTTGGATAAACCGCCTGATTTGCTGCTCTCCGTCCGGAGTCTGGCAATCTTGACACGTGCGAGCTTCAAAGACAGAAGTACCTGTATGGCTTAAAACGGAGCGCGTAAGGGCTTACGGTTGGTTTATCCATCCGGTGTCCGTATTTTAACGGCATCAGCAGTGGCCACAGCAGCAATGTTCCTGGTAAAATCATTGGCCGTTAACTCTCCCAGGCCCAGCGAGGCCGCCATGTCCGTCGTCCATTCTTCTCCTTATCTGGTACCTTCCGAGTCGCTACTTACTTTTTGTGGCCTTTGTTTTTGCTTTCAGGTTTTCTTGCTCTTTAGCCGTTGAATCTCGCGTCTTAATTTGTAATTAACCGGACGTTAATGCTTTGGGTTGAGTTTTTAGTTTAGTCGACTCCGGCACGCCGCATGCTCGATGAAATGTCGCACAGAGAGAAGATTCTAGACTTTGATTCTTGAAATTTCGTATGAAATTTTGTGCCCGTGTGTTGGCAGGTTTTGTCGAGGAAAACATGCTCGTCTTTTAGGAATGCGACTTCTGCTGGTTCGTTGTTGTATCGTCGTAGAGGAATCTCGTCGGTTAAGCTGCTCTCTTTCATAAACGTCGCTACTTATTGTTCTTATGGTGTTGACCATTCCCTTTCTCGTTCGAAGAGAAGGTCTCGAGGACCTGTCATGGCTGCTAAAAAGGCTTCTGAAGGTGCGCCTTTGCTGATTTTTGTTTCAATGACTTAACATCATGGCAGCTTTCTAGGTTTGGGTTTTGTGTTATCTTAATGCTTGTTTGGCTTGTGTGTGTGTAATGTTCAGGGAAAAAGCAAGGAGAAGGGCGATACAAGCACACTGTTGATTTGCCAAAGACGTCATTTGGCATGAGAGCAAATGCTTTGGTGAGGGAGCCTGAGATTCAGAAACTTTGGGAAGATAACCAGGTGTTCAGGGGAGTTGTTGATAGAAATGATGGGGTGGGTTTCATAGCTATCTTTTGTGCATTTGTTCTATGCCAAGGAATTTGTTGTCTGACCGTGGTTCTTATCATCAGGGGAGTTTTGTTCTTCATGATGGTCCTCCATACGCCAATGGTGATCTCCACATGGGTCACGCCCTCAACAAGATCTTGAAGGATATAATTAATCGCTATAAGGTGGGCTATGTAATTCTAATTGCTGATACAAAACTATTCAGATAAGCAAGAAGAAGAGCAACAAAAATTGAATAAGCCACACTTTGGTACTTAGCAGTGCAATGCTTTACAATTGTCATTGTTCTTATGACATGGTGTTAGCGTCACTTTCATTTTTATTAGGCTACACAATAAACTGATAACTGGGAATGATGGATGAGATGAATCACACCATATCCATTACCTTTAACTCTTGAATCAATCCAGCAAACATGCAATTATATTGTTGGTCATGTGTAACGTATACTAATCATTTTTTTTTTTTTTTGATAGATTCTTCAAAATTATAAAGTTCATTATGTGCCTGGCTGGGATTGTCATGGCCTGCCAATTGAGTTGAAAGGCCAGTATAAATTTCACTCCTCATTCTTGTCGTGTTAGCTCTACTTTCTCTGTAGGGGAGAGATGTCATTATGATCTTCTGTTGATAATCATCTTGGTTCTTACAACTTATTGTCATCTCAAAGATTCATCGCAAAGAACTAAATCAAAAGAGAAGAAGTGAAAATTTTAATTTTCATATTTATGATTGAACCATACATTACTATGCTAAATATTATGTCTCATCTTTTTCTTGACATTCATTTTTACTTCTGTTTGGGGGATGATTTGTTACTTGGAAATAAGAAAATGTCAATATTGTAGAATGTCTTGCAAATCCTCTCTGTTCTGATGGATGGTACACATGAGAACACAATTTCAAGTTGACTCTCATCATGAATCACACAGTTCTGCAGTCATTGGATCAGGATGCTATAAAGGATCTCACACCCTCAAAATTAAGAACAAAGGCAGCCAAATTTGCTAAAGCAACTGTCAAGACTCAAATGGCATCATTTAAGGTTGTACACTATAAGTTGTGCTTCCCTATATTTTTTGGGTCTACTATCGGCACTCTTGTCTATTATGATGTAAAAATTATCTTCTAAACATCCAAGTTTGTTTGAGATGCTTTTATTTACCTGAACATGATATGTTCCTAAATCTTTAATAATAAACGCAGATGCCTTTTTTTATTTTATTTTTTCTTTTGCAGCGGTATGGAGTGTGGGCATACTGGGATAATCCTTATCTAACTCTAGATCCAGAATATGAAGCTTCCCAGGTAGCTGGTACAGCTTTTCTCCATCATGCTTGCATGGGAAAAACTTGAAAAAAAAGAAAAATAATAATTGCAAAGAAAGGAAAAGAAATAAAGATATGCAAATTTCTAGTTTTCTCTTAATGTATACAAGACATTTTGCACCCATAATCATATGAATTCAAATGAAAGTATCAATACATCAACCCTATTAGTGGGGTTCTTTGTTACTTGTCTTCAGATGGTTCCGGATCCTTGTGGAAGGAACATTATAGAAATAAGATTTGTTGTGTCCCCTACATTGAATGTACTGATAAGTGATTTCTCTTAAGTTGTTTATTCTGATTAGTAAATAAGTTATTTCATCAAATTGTTGGTTAGATTGAAGTGTTTGGCCAGATGGCCCTAAAAGGATACATATATCGGGGCAGGAAGCCTGTCCACTGGAGTCCATCATCACGCACTGCTCTTGCAGAGGCTGAGCTGGAGGTAAGCATCTTGATTGTTTGATTTATTGATTTACTTTTAAAATCTTCCTGCTGTGTTAGCACTTTCTTTCTGGCAGTTGTCCTTCTTATTGACAATTAAATCACCATTTACAGTTTCTTTTTGGTACAATTTGTGGTTTTTAACGTTTGTCTCTCAATACTGTTGTTCCATGACTAGAACTTAAATGATTGATCTAAACTTATGACCTTCTTTTAGTAAAGATGTTAAGTCTGATCTCTGTGTTGCTCTTGTTCAATATCTTCCAAAATTGCCATCCCTTGCCATAGAACTAATTGGAAGTCATTCTAGTCCAGTATCCTGAGGGGCATGTTTCCAGAAGCATATATGCAATGTTCAAGCTAACAACTATGCCTGCAAGTTGTGGTGGGTTTCTAGATGAATTCTTTCCACATTTGTACTTGGCAATATGGACTACTACTCCTTGGACTATTCCAGCCAATGCTGGTAAGTGGCAAATACTATAGGAAGCAGTTGCTATAGAGATGCAAAAGTTGTTAATCCTATTTCCTTTGTTATTCTAGTAGATTCAAATATTTAAGTGCTTAAATTGTAGTTGTGATATTCTCACTCTGATTGACAGAATGAGGGTGAGTAGATTTTTGGCTCTAGGTGCATACTCTCTCTTTCTCTCTCACCCATTTTGGTTTCTTTCTCAGCTGTTGCAGTTAATGCCAACCTTCAATATGCTGTAATTGAAGTGCAATATATGAAAGATGCATCTATATCCTCTGGAAACAAAAAATGGAAGCTTGGAAATGTTCTGAAGGAACAAAAGAAAACTTATCTTATAGTAGCATCTGATCTTGTGCCAGCACTGGAAGCAAAATGGGGCGTGAAGCTTGTTATCAAGAAAACAATGCTGGGGTCAGATCTTGAGAATTGCAGGTTAGAGAAGATAATAGAAATTTGTAGTTTTTATGGAAGAGCTATGGTAAAGTTCAAGTCAGTTGATCTCACTTCCCTCTCTTGCATGATGGCTCCATTTGTTTTGCCTTTTCCACATCTTCTTTTCATGTACTAGTATAGGAAACTAAGTGTGAAACATCAGTAACTGGTTAACCAAGCTTATAGCACTCATTTAGATACTAAAATCTTGGTTTTTGGTTTTTGTTGAAGGTATCTTCATCCAATAGATAACAGGAAATGCCCAGTTGTCATCGGGGGAGATTATATTACAACAGAATCCGGAACCGGGCTGGTGCATACAGCACCCGGTCATGGTCAGGAGGACTATGGAACTGGCCTAAAATATGGATTGCCCATTCTTTCCCCTGTAGATGATGATGGAAAGTTCACTGAAGAAGCTGTACATTTCAGTGGGCTTGATGTTCTTGGGGATGGTAATGCTGCTGTAGTGAAATATCTGGATGAGCAAATGGCTGTTATCATGGAGGAATCTTATGGTAATCAGGATCTAAGTGTTCCTTATGATGCTTACTATTTCTTCCCTTACCATCTCCATAGTGACCTCTCACATGAGGTAGGGTTCCCATACCATACTTGTGGGCCATGCTTTGTGCGAGAGAAATCTGTCAGTGACAAATTTTGCCCTTGAATTACATTTCCCCTAATAGAGGGCTTAAATAATGTGAGACATCCTCATGTTTCATGAATGAGTAATTAGAGGCCTCAACTTTATACATGAACATGTTCATGCTTGACCTCTTTTTTTGGTCAATTTGTTTTGACTAAAACTTGAACTTGAGATCTTCAGTTCTGTACATGGCCCCAATACCACTTAGGCAAAGCTCATTGGTGACTTTCTAAATTGTAGATGAAAAACAAATGGGTCTAAATTCTGCCAGATGACCATTTGAACAATTAAACATTTGAGCTGAAATATTGCATTAGATTATTTTATGTCTGTATAAAGACATGACCCCACTAATTGCTTAATGAATGGATAAACTTATTTATAAGATAATCAAAAGTTTGATTTCTGGATGTTTGAATATTTTTAATGCGATTAATTTATCTCAACTTGAATTGAATTGTGCAAAACGGAAACCACTAGGGGTGCTGATGTTTACTGTTAAAGATGAGGGGCTTAGTTCTTTATCAAACATGGGGCATTATTTGCTGTTTAAGACAAAAGAAATGGGGAGGCATGTAATATTGGTTTTTCACTTGTGCAGAACACAAGTATCCATATGATTGGCGAACCAAGAAGCCAACAATATTTAGAGCCACCGAGCAATGGTTTGCCTCGGTAGAAGGCTTTCGCCAGGCGGCTATGGATGCAATTAGTCAAGTTAAATGGATTCCAACTCAGGTACTGTTGTTTAATTGCACTGCATTCCCTAATGTGGTCAGTATGCTTCGATATTTAGTGCTTTAATTCCGGGGAATATATTATGATAGACATGTTTTTGGCATGTTTTGCGTGTTTTTGTGGTTTCAGATCTCCAGTAATTATGTTTTTCCAGTGAGAGGCATGTTAAGTTTGTTTGAGAAATAAAAAAAAATAATAATAATAATAGTAATAATATATTATTGCTTGCTTTAGTAATGTTGTTTAAGTAGTTTAGTCTTGTTTCTTCACCTTGTTGATGTTATCAAATGCGTATTAGTCTCATAAAAGCTGATACAGGGATGCTGATGAGCAGCTAGTTAATGCTTGTGAATTCCACTTTCTCCCTATCTTGATATTATATTTGCTTTCAACATTTAGTTATTCTTGTTTTACTATGGTGACGTATTCTGTTGAAAATCTTTTTGTTTAAGTAGCTCAATGCATTATCACTGTTCAGGCAGAAAACAGAATTTCTGCAATGACTTCAAGTCGTTCTGACTGGTGCATATCAAGGCAACGGACATGGGGTGTCCCAATTCCAGTTTTTTATCATGTCAAGTCAAAGGAACCTCTTATGAATGAAGAGACTATTAATCATATCAAGTGTAAGAACCTTCCAAACAGCAGTTGCTTTCTGCCTTACTTCACTATGTTTTACCCATGGTTCATTCTTTTTATTTTTCTGAAAAAATGACCATTCTTTTGTTTGGATAATATTTCTTAATCAGTAAATTATCTTCTTTGGCTAAACCCATAATGTGTCCCATTCTATTTTCCATTCTTATCCACCCATTTCTTTCTCTTCTCCTCATTCTCTTGCTTGTGGTCTCTTGTTAGCTATTTCTTATTTCATACTTCCAGTTTGACATTGTCACAGTTTTGTATCCTCATTATGGATATAATGCTTCTTTCTTTTGCAGCTATAATAGCCCAAAAGGGAAGTGACTCATGGTGGTACTTGACAGTGGAAGACCTGCTTCCCAAAAGATATCATGCAGAAGCATCTCAGTATGAAAAAGGGACTGATACAATGGATGTTTGGTTTGATTCAGGTACTAAGCTTGATTATTTAGTCCTATATGGACCTTTTTACCATGGAGACACTCAAATGCACATGGAGTGTATCTCACTGGTTGCTTTTTGGCAGCAGTTGGGGTGTACAAAGTAGACGAAGGTCACTTTTTTGTGGTGTTGATTTTGTATTTTTTGCCTTTATTTGAAGAATGTGTAGCATAAAGCATGTCTTTACTTAGATGATGCCTTTGGCTTCCTGTAAGGTAGGCAAAGACTGATCTTTCTTGGTTTTTCACATGCTGTTTTCAGGTTCTTCATGGGCTGCTGTGTTAAGTGGCCTTAGTTTTCCAGCAGACTTGTATCTTGAAGGTACAGATCAACATCGTGGGTGGTTCCAGAGCTCTTTGTTAACAAGTATTGCTACAAGAGGTGAGGAACACCAAATATGATGTCAGCTTTGTAGTTTAGGCTTTGGGTATGCAGAAATCTGGAGTAGTTCAGAGCCAATTCGTTATTAAATTCTACTCATTTCCTTCAACATGGCTTGTCAGTGAGAGCTTGTTGGGGAACTTTCTGTCCAATAAATAAGACATCATTTTCTTTCATTTGCTTCTTGTTATGCAGGAGAAGCTCCATATTCCAGTGTGATAACCCATGGATTTGTGTTGGATGAGAAAGGTTCTAAGATGAGCAAGTCTTTAGGTAACATTGTGGATCCACATAGTGTAATTGAAGGAGAAAAAAACTCTAAGGTTAGTCAATGGATCTCCTATTCCTGTGTTTTTTCATAACAACAACCTAATAATGTCTGTCTGCTGTTTGCAGGAAGCACCTGGCTATGGGGCTGATGTATTACGTCTCTGGGTTTCTAGTGTAGATTATACAGGTGATATTATGATTGGTCCTCAAGTTCTTCGGCAAATGGCTGACATGTACAGGAAGCTCCGAGGAACATTCAGATACCTGTTGGCAAATCTACATGATTGGAGAGTAAGTTGAGAATTTTTGTGTGGAGGTCACGAGTTTCAAGATAGTTTAGAAAGAAGCACAATATTTCTAACATGACTAAATCCATTCATCATTAAAGCTACAGTGCTTCCAATATAGTTGACCTGCCTTCTGTCCTGATTTTATTGATTACTGTACTATTTGCAGGCTGATAATGCTGTTTCATATGATGACCTTCCTATGATTGATAAGCATGCACTCTTTCAGATGGAAAATGTTGTAAAGAACATAAGAGAGAGTTATGACAACTACCAATTTTTCAAAATATACCAGGCACGTATTTCATTAGATTAATAGTTTTATGTGATCTAATATTATTGTGTTCATGCATGCAAAACAAGGAAGTAGAAAATGTGGCTGGCTATGAACAGAATGTGGAGTCCTAGGCAAACACACATAAATGCTTAAAAACATATTAACACATGCACTGATGTATTAGTTTATTAGCAAAACTAGTGACAAACTAGCAAGTGAGCTCTTGAATGATTAAATGTTTTAACATTCAACGTGTTTCATTGTTGCTAGGAGTGAAGGAGGTAAGTTGGATGGAAACACATGGAGATACAAGAATAGGAAAACTTGGGATATTCACTAGAATTTGAAAGAAGGGGAGAATGTGGTGATATCTGTAGTTGTTCTTCTGTCAATAGACGAAAATGGGACGTAAAACTCATTTTTCCTGGTCTATGCACTATGAGACAAATAAGCAGCCCAACAATTGGGTTGACATTTCTATGTCATTGTTCTTGCTCTGTTATTAATTTTCACATAGGCCTACTTCAGTGGGTGCACCAATTTGAATTGTCCCTTTATGATTTTGTACATGGATAACTGTTTCCTCTTTTCAGATCATACAGCGGTTCATTATTGTTGACCTATCCAATTTCTATTTTGATGTTGCCAAAGATCGGCTTTATGTTGGGTAATTCCTTTCTTAAATACTTCCATTTTGATGGTGGTTTTGTCCTGATTTATGCATTTGCTCTCATATTAATATGATACTTAAATGCAGCTTATCATGAAAAAAAAAAAAAAAAACTTCAGTTTTTCTCATCTCTGTTGATAGCTTTCAGGGGTTCCACGAGCTTTACAAGGAGAAGTTGTCAAACAGTTCTTGCTGCTCATCTTCTTTCAATCGTGAGGGTTATCGCTCCAATATTACCTCATTTGGCAGAGGATGTATGGCAGAATCTTCCCTTTCAGTACATCAACAAGGATGGCTCTACTGCCAAGTTCGTTTTTGAATCAAAGTGGCCTGTTGTGAATGAGAACTGGCTTGCTTTTCCCGTAGAAGAAATTGATTATTGGAGAAAGATTCTTGAGGTAATTGCAATTTTTGCTTACTGCTGATGAACAAACCTATGTGAGGTTTGTCTAGTCCCATATATGTAATAAAGTCATCTCGAATACTTAAAACTTCCTTGTTTGCAGAAATACATGCCATATGCTGCTGATGATGACATGGATGAACATCTAATAGATTGCCATGCACTTAAAAAATATGATGTTTATAGTTGAGATAAATTTGGGCTGGTCCAATTGATCTTTTGTTCTTTCTTTCCAGCAAGCAAGCTTTAGGCTGTTTGATATTGTGACATCGTTCTAGAATCTCACTTTTGGCTTGAATCAATTTGATCAGCTGCGGACTGAGGTGAATAAAGTTCTGGAGGTTGCTCGTGCAGGGAAGCTAATTGGCTCCAGCTTGGAAGCAAAGGTTTACATACATACCTCTGATAAGAGTCTTGCTTCAAGATTCCATAAAACATGTGCAGCTGGCAATGATGCTGATGAATTGCATCGCATATTCATTACATCTCAGGTATGATCAAATGCTCGTATTTGAATTCATTCATAGAACATCCGATTCAATGTTCCTGGTGACAAATTAAAACGGAAATGTGCAGGTAGAGATACTTCCTGTTTTGGAGAATGAACTTATTGAAACCATGTCATACACCGGAGAGTATATCATTCAAGAACTCAACAAGGTTTGGGTCGGTGTGTCACGTGCAAATGGCTTGAAATGTGAAAGATGCTGGAATTACACACCTGAAGTTGGTTCTTTTGGGGAGCACCCAACGCTTTGTGGTCGCTGTTACAGGGTAGTTGCTGTTCAGCCAGAACCTGCTGTAGCTGCCGTCAGCTGACACTCAACATGATTCCAAATACATCATCTTTGTCATCGTTAAATAGCTCGGAGTTGTTATTCAGAGCGGTACGCAGTTGGGGTCCGTCCGTCCGACGAAGAACATTCAATCCAAGAAATGACAAGGGACTCTGGTTTTTAGTCCAAGAGCCCAATGATTGTTCAAGGCCCATTACATACAGGAACTCATCGCAACAATTCTAGTATGCCACCACCCAATTTTGGGTCAGGTGGCAAGCGCAACACAACAGCTTCCATGTCAGGTTTCCTAAAAAAAAAAAAAAACCACAGTCGAGAGCTTCGGTCTAACTCGAACACGGTGGAATCATCTCAAAGATGCATTATTTACTTTTGGGTGAGCTGTCTTTCTTCTACTGGGCCAGGACATTTTCGCACCAGCCGTGGACTATTGTTTTTTTAGACTATTGTTAAAAATTAATACACCTCAAAGCTTATAAATTATATCTTATTAATAAGTGTTAGGCTGACCACAGATCTTATTGAATAATAAATTATATAATAAAAATAAAATTTATATTTTTATAAAACTGCATATTTTATTTTTTTAATATTAGACTTACCGGCTTCTAGTGTCTGGCTATCAATAACTTTTTTCTTCGAAAGATAGAAGCGAACTCCTTCCAGATCAAATGTACTGCTCTCCCTTATTCCCGAATTTCATTGATGCCAAACGCATGCCAATCAAGCCATGAGGAGCCCCGCAGGGTTCGAGCATTTTAAATTTGAAGCCGCGTTTGGTGAAAAATAATAAACCAGAGAAGCCGAAAGGGGTTGGACGGGCCCTCGCTATTGTTTCCTACAGTTACACATCGATTGTTTTCGCACGTACACTTCTTGTGGGCATATCAACCATCGGGTTTGAGTTCAAGGTCTAGTTCTAGACATCATAGTCCGGTGATGTTGCTATTTGCAGAGGACGAGAAAAATGATACACGTCGGTCAGTATGTTGGTTAACATATCCTTTTCAGTCTCATTCCGTCCAGCCGGCTATGTAGCTTTTGTTTGGTATGAACCGATAGGCAGGAGTAGCATTTTACCGGAGGGTTTCGAATGTCAATATCCACGCTCAAATGCGCTAATAATTTCACTTTCTGCCGTCAATCTGAAGATCCCAGTTAAAGTGCTTGTGCAACGACCGTGGAAATTTGACGTATATTCCAATGGGCAATCGCTTTTAATAGACACAGCTGGGTCAAAAATGAAAGTAAAGGAAGCTAGGATGCCGTGAACTTGAGTATTATTTTTCACACCAAGCACAAAAGAAGGGCCTTATTCAGAACAGTAAGCCATAAATTATCAGGAAAACTTATATGCAACCATGGTCATATTGTTGAACATGCAGATGGAAATGCAGTTTTAAGAACTATAAAATGCAGCTGATAGGCAAAAATAACGTCCTGTATCACATGCCCATAGAAGGGTTTAAATTTCGACCTGCTATTTTCACTCCAACAACTCCTCAAGCCCATTTCTGAAAAAGTATTTGCTTCGTACAGTATTTTATCTTCCATTCAAACAAAAAGAACCTAATAATCTCGTTGATTTATGCTATAATTTGCTGGAAAGTAAGAATGCTGCAGAATGAAGTCCATGGTTTTGTACCATGAAATCTATAACCTTCATGTTCAGACCTAGTGAAGAGACTGGTTTGCAATTTCATTCCAAGTAAGAATCAAAAACTGTATATTCGAGAAATCAATAAAATAGCAAGAATGACAAAAATCAGCCATTTTCCAGCACATGTGGAGCTAATTAATGTCTTATAACAGCTCACAAAGACTGTAACTCATGGTATATTATAAGCTGACTCAAACCCAACAGCCGGGAATTGCCTAGGGGCTTCTCTAATCTCTTACAAGAGAGTCGTTCTTTAGCAATTTGAAATTTTAATACCCCCAGTCCATATCAAGTAGAGATACATTCACAGTGAACTAAGGCTAATTTGATAATTCAATTTCAAGCAGCAAATGTTTGACAGACAGTGGCGATGCCATTGTCCTACACATAATAAATAACCAGTGCAGCCAGTACTATTTCAGTTAAACCATCCATGGAATGGAGATATCAAACAGGCCAGCACGCCAGAATACAGATTGCACCAAAAAATAAGCCCAAAAAGGAAAGGCTATATGCAATATATAACTAAGTTGCATTCAACCACAACAAATCAACGTATCAGCTTTCAAGAAATGCATATGCAAAGTAATCATGGATCTGATCATACCAACCAAAAAAAGTAATCATGGATCAAGTTCAAAACATAGGGTCAGGGACACAATTGACACTTCTATTTTCCTTTGTAAATCACTATAATGTAAACAGCACAAACACAAAAATGGGAAAAAAAATTAAGAAAGAAATTACAATTTGCAGTGCTGATCTCAAGCCATAAATAAGTGATCACTAAAATTTGGTATAATACATTAGCGTATCATAGCTCTCATGATGAAGTTGATACCTTGACGGCTTTAAAAGCAGGATGGAGTAACCCAAGCTCATCCCTCACTTCAAGTGGATTGCTAGTCTCATTTCTCACTCTCTTTACTCTCCGACTAGCTAGGGATTTATGTGTGAACCCATACATCTGCAAAATCTGATTGTCCCCAAAGTTAAAAGCACGATCCATCTGCTTCAAGCACCTCTCCACCGGATAATCCCCAAACTTGCCACAAGGCTTGCAACCCACAAAGTGAGTGACAAGCGGCCACCGGTGATCACCGAGACCTGGGTGATAATTCTCCATCATTTCCTCATACCGATCCACCAAAATCCCCCAGTAACCGTGCAAATAATAATCACTCTCTAGATACACTTTAAGGCCCCATTTATCTCTCTGGGTGGCCAATAGGTAAACCATTGCGGACTGATCATCAGCTTCGAAAACCGGCCGATCTTTGAGCTCCCGGGTGAGTATCTTCCCGGCTTCCTCCCTGATTTTTCCTTTCGGACCCATCGGCGCCCAGGCGTCCAAAAGGTCCAGCGACCACTGGCAATTTCTAAGCAGAAAGCTTCCGGTATTCAATCCAATCCAATTCTTCTGATCGTAGACCATTTCATTCCAGCCGTGCATCACGAAATTAGAGTCCTTGTACCTCTCCCATGGAACCTCGAACGCCATGTCGGTAAACATCGCATCGCTGTCCATCCACCACAAGAACTCCACCTCCGGGTGCGACAGCAAAATCTTCCTTATCAACGGCAGCTTCGCCCAGAAGCCGGCCATTTCCGCGTCAAGCAAAGCCATGTTATAGAATATATCGATTCCATGCAGCCGACAGTAATCGATCTTGTTCTTGATGGATTTCAACAGGTAGTGGTCGCCGACGGGATTCTCGCAGGGTTTCGGCGAAGATCCGGTGACCAGAAGCACTCTAGGCTTATTCGGCCCGACGAAATTGGAGAAACCCAGGTTCTGTTTCAGCCACTCCGCCCGCTGCCCCTCCCAATCCGTTATCTTCGGACCGAGACTGTACGGTTTATTTGGATCCGGCTTCTCGTCCTCGCCTTCGTCGACCAAGATCTTGTTGATATCAAACGCGGCATAGTTGTTCGGATCTTGCGTCGAAACATTGTCGGTCTGGGCTTCGACGAGGACGCGGTGCGGCTCGGCGTGCTTGCGAGAGGCGTAGAAGTGGTTCCGAAGCTCGTTGAAGTCCTGCTCGGGAGTACCGAACTTGCCGGCGCCGATGGTTCCACGGAGGACGACCACGGTCATGATGAGGCACATAATGGTGACCTTTCCGCGGCGGAGCGCTCTCTGAATCTGCAGAACCCGGTAGGGCCCGAGTAACCGCTCCAGCATTTTGACCCGACCCAAGTACTGAGCTCCCCCTCTAACTGTATTTGTTTTTTGAGAACTGAATCCAGATCCGTTTCCGAAATGCGAAGAGTTAAATTTCCAGACTGGATGCTGCTCTCTTATCGAATACAAAACCCGGCGGTGGCGTTCAGGGCAGGTTGGTAAATGAGTGGAAGTTTTTTTTTTTTTTATATATAATTATTTTTATTGGATTACATTAATGTATGAACGGTTCCATGGTATGCATTCTGTGACACGCGTAACTGCGGAAGTGCGGTGTACGTTTAGCATCGTACGGTCTCTGATAGTCCTAGGATTCTACTATCCCGGTGGCCGGTGCATACCTACCTTCTCTGTTTTCTTTTTAGTTAGTTAGTTTTTGATTTTTGATTTTTTTTTATTTTATTTTTTTAACAACGATTTCTTTCTTTTTAGTTTTACGACCTCAAGCAAACCCTTGGGGAAATAACTTATTGGAAAGTCAGTGTCGTTGGCTTCCGGTCAGCTGGACAGCTGTCGGACAGTTTGCTAATAACCACAAGACGGAAGATGGTGTCACGGTCTCACTGGTCAATGTTCATATTGTCCCGGACTATCATTTTCGTAGAGCCGCGACTTATATAATGTATTATAATATGCCTTTTCTTTTTGTCAAAAACAATTTTCTTAAGGGATTAGAGAATGCAAAGCACAAGGCATTGATTTGATGAGCGTCATTATTATGATATATGCAATCATATATATATATATATTCATTTATTTATTTATGCACTGGTCAATTTTTTAAATATACGAAGCAATTATTTATAAATGTTTTCGGTTAGTGGAAGAATAATATTATTGATTATGGTATTATCAATTTCAAATATTATATATATATATATATATATATATATAATGAAAAATAAATAGTATTAAAGATGGTATATCAAATTAGGAGCTTTAAATTTAAATTTGTCGAATACCATCTAAGAGAATTTATGAGAAATAAGATAATTACATTATCAAGTTAAGCCGCATTTTGTTTTTTCCTTCGTACAATCTTTCAAAATGAGATGATTAGATACACGCTGCTGCACTCAACATTTCCTCTCTTTTTTTTTTTCTTTCTTTTTTTTTTTAGAATCATTTCCTCTTTCTTCAATACTCGCTAGTTTTTTTTTTCTTTTTTTTTTTCGGTCATTATCGATCGTCTATCCTTGATGTTTGCCAAATATAAATTTGCATTCACGTAATTGACTTCAATGCCCTCTGGTAAGTAATGACTAGGCGCTGCAAATAGAAGCACTCGAGACTTCTTAAGAGCGTCGAGGCATGACCGGGCACATCGTGCTGGCAGTGTTGTCTCCTTCTGACTCACCTCACATCTTAGCTGGGAACAAAATAAGATGAATATTGTTATACTGTAGCATCATGACAAAAATGGACATTTCAAGCTTGTCCCAGGAAGCTTGCACCGGTTGTTCCCTTCTTCTTCTTCTTCTTCTATTTGTTTTTTTTTGGGTACAACATAAATTTTGCTTAGGAAAATATGCATTCTTAAATTGGTTGCCAGTACCAAGAGTCCAAGCTTCGTAATTAATCCTTAAGTGTAATTTAGTGACCAATTTTGAAACTCGAAACTTAAAATTCGTATCTTAAATTTTACTCATATTTAAAATTTTCCTCCTTCACTCTAACTAGACTTCAAAGAGAAAAAAAAAAAAAAGAAAAAAACATCAATGCCAAAGCGTCCAAAAAGCTTTTAATAAAATAAATAAATAACTACGTGCTTAATTCTCAAACGGGTGAAACGCAAAATGGTCTACTCACGTACAAGCTCTGTACCATTTGTAAAAATTCTGGTTGGCCCGCGCAATAAATGACGTGAATCTCGTAAGTTGGAAAAATCTAGGAGAAGCTGTCCCGTGCAAAGTGTCACGTGCCACGTGATATTGCCCGTCGAAGAGGCTTGTTCCAGCCACCACTCTTAATTCTAGATTTTTGTAGAATTCTCTAGAAGCTTGTAGATAACTCCCTTATCCTCTAGAAAGACGTAAAGTTGGATAGAGCACACTTATCTTCTTGGAAGATGTAAAGTTAGATAGGATACTCTAGAAAGTGAATAGGAACCATTAGATCAAATAGATCCTAGCCATCCGTTGAAGGGGTGGAGGACTATATATAGTCTTAGGGAATTCATTTGTAAGACATCCAAGAAATATACTATTCTCCAAGTTCTCCACATCGTTTATCTTATTTGTGTGCGTCTTTCTATCTTCCGCTAACAATATTGTAGCTCTTGCAACAAGCTGAACTAGCATTCAAGTTAGACGAATTGCTAGTGCCGCACGGATCATTGGGTGTTCAAGGCCAAGTCCGTGACAAAAGACGAGTGAATCATAGCGACGGTCAAAATATTATATATATAAAAAAAAAAAAGAAAAGTGACGGTCGAATAATTTATATAACTGGTTTTTTTTTTTCTTACACATAAACAAAATAAAATTTCATTACCCAAATAATTATAATTTTACACGGACCTCTTTATACATAATTACGATGTATTAAACCTTAAACTAATTAGATTTTTTTGTCTTTTTTTTTTTAAAGCCAATAAAAAGCCCACGGCATATTAGTTTTTATTAGAAAATTTCTCAACTAAAATATGTTCGGTATCAAAGAACCACTTACATTACATCTAATATCAACATTTAAATTGTGGAATTCTTGGATTTTCCCAAAATCCATCCAGATCTCATATAGCAAATCATGCAAGATTAACAGTTTTATATGGCATTGAGAATTTTATTGGCAGGGCTTGTAAAAATTATCCTGCCCATCGTTAATTTTATTACCCAATGTACCCCCAAGAGTTCTCATATGCCCGTCACCGTATGCATACGAGGGAGCCCGGGAAATGAGCAGCAAATGGAAGGGTAATTTCGTACTTTGAAAAAATCTCGCACCACGGTGAGAGGCTGCTGGCTACGACTCTACATGACCCACCCGACGAGAAATATCACCACCGAAGCGCGCGTCGGCCTTGGTTTCGTCGTTTGCTAGCGACATCGAGACAGTTCAATCCGTCCAGCGGCGGAGCGACGCACCCCAATGGTACATAATCACATGTTAAGATGTTAATTGCTCGTATTTGTCTAATAATTTCACGGAAATTTTCTGTTGTTTCCCCGCACGGGATTCATTTAGGGATTAGAATGATTTTTTTTTTATATATATATTTTTTTTCCTTAAACCCTTTCATTTGTGCTGTTTTGAGGCAAATTATTTGCGTTCGAATAATCATCTTCTTTTTCTTGTTCTGTGTTTTCTTTTTTTTTTTTACTTTTTTTTTATTTTTTAGGCTCTGATGAAATTGTTGCGCTTCATTTGTCGTTTTAAGGTTTTTAATGTGCATCAAATGTATTCATGGTGGATGGTCTGAAATCCACTAATGGAATTCTTACGATCAAAGGGGAAGTTTATCATTGATTAGTTTTGTAAGTTTTGGTTTTGAAACGCTGACATTTCTTATACATAGGCTATGATGGGTATAAATGTCGATTCCCTCTAGTTAGACGGGCGAAAGATCTATTGTTTTCTCCTCCTCATTTTCCCTCCGCTGCTTGTATTAATGTCTTAAATAGGGCTTTTAAATGCGCGAGAGGATGAGAGAATGCATTGGGAGGAAATTTAAGCAAGAATTGGAATGGTTAACTAGCCATGCGATGTACTTTAATTGCTTCACTGACGTTAAAGTCTGGAACATCTAGTCTACGACATTATTAAGATTGTGGAATCTTTCTCCTAAGTTTTTATCAGGAGACAGGAGTTGTTTCTGAATGCAAGAATGGTTGATCCATCAATTAAAATGTTACTTACGGTAAGATTTTCTGCGTAATATGAAATGGTCAGTGGCTTGTGGAAGGGATGTTGTAGCTGGCCAACTATGATAGCATCATAACGGTGAATTTTGTTTTGTTCTTCTACGTCATCATGGTTTTGATGTTGCTTCTGGACAGACCTCAATGATCCACCAATCTTTTTCGGATATGAAATGGTTTAATCTTCTTCAGCTGAGTTATTTTATTGAGTAGTCATATTGGTTAATTGGCAGGATGGGCGTGATGGTGAGGATTCGAAGCAAAGCACTGCTGATATGACCGCTTTTGTAAGTTCCGAAACACATTTTTAGAATATTTTGCTTGATACATATCGTGCATTTCAATCAATTTAGGCTATGACGGTGTTTGAATGAGTGTAGGAGCTTTTAAATGACTTCTGCTAGAAATCCAGAACAATCTGGATTTTGGATGATATATTTTCTTGGGTATTTTTGAGTTGTGAGATCCTTTTTGAATGACATGTGTGAGTGTGAAAATGCTTCAATTGTCAGTACACAGTGGACTGCCCACTGCCTGGCTGTGCTAAGTGATGAATTGAGGTGCGCTGTTACTTCTTTCCACATCAGGTTTCCTTTTTCAATACATTGTACTTGGTGTTAATCGATGGAGCAAGATAGTAGTTTTGTCATGTATGTATTTCCTTGAATACTTCTTTGGTTTGCAAATATCTCATTAATGTGTTTTGTTGAACGACAAAAGTTGTTTCATACCTTGTTGTTTTGATGGTGTTTTTGTGTGATTTAAGGGCTTGGAGTGATGACCTATGCTGAAATTTTTGTGTTGCTTTCTGCAGGTTCAAAATCTGCTTCAGCAGATGGTAAGTTTTTCTGTTTGTCAACCCATGAAGGCTCCTATTTGACATTATACAATGCAGTGGCAACTTAACATTGTTTGATATCATTGAATTTTGCAGCAATCCAGGTTCCAGACAATGTCTGATTCCATCATTACAAAGAATATCCTTTATTATTTTGTGTGTTGTTATCAGGGTATAGTTCAGTTCTATCGATGTTCTAAGTAGCTTCACTCATTGGGGGGGGGTTGGTTTGACATGGCAGAAAAATGAGATCATTTGGTCGGTCCTTCATGGCATATATGAGGAGTTGATTTTGTATGTGGAATGTTTCTAGTCTTTCGTGGGTTACTTGTAACTCTGGTTAAATTTTGCTGGGATGCTATTACGAGAAAACTATTATCAAACACACTAAAACTTTCTGGTTTTCATCTGGGGATAGTGGTTGGTTGCTAAGTTCATGTTAGAAGCTTATGATGTTGATGCGGAAAGCAAACTTTATTTGCCATAGGGGTTTTAGCTTCATTTTTCTATTTCAAACCGTGATAGGGATTGCAGTTGCCATTTTACACTGGACTTTTGACCGCCATGTTGTGGAGGATAAATATAAATAGTCTATTGCCTCAGAATGTAATTAATTGATTCTTGATTTACGCTAGATTTGAATGGAATTGGATACTGTTTTCTTTGACTAAGGTGTACTTGATGAGATGGGTAACAGGATAGAAGAGTTGGAGCAAAGCATCAATGAACTTAGAGCTGAGATGGGGGTAGAGGGCACTCCATCTCCTTCAGTGCCACCCAAGGCCGAGGAAGAGCCCAAGTCGGCCGACTCAGCCTAAGTCTGAAGACATGAGTCTACTATGCCTTACGTGAATGGGGCACCCTGCCCTGATTTTATTTTGATTACTGGCCTCCAGTATTGTTATTTATACCTATTTATGCCTTCATCCTTTTATTATTATTATTATTTTTTTTTCATTTTTTTGTGATCATTGAGAATTTGTGTTTGGCAATTTTGAGTTTGGGATGGAATTGCTTGGCTTAAGCTGGAAAGATACCCGTTCATTTATGTACCTTATAACCCTATTATCGATCATTCGGGTATTCCTGGTACATGGGACCACCGCAGCACTTCGGAAGGTACCATTGTTCTGAAAAAAGGTAAAAGTATCTTTGCCCCAAGAGTCGCACGTCTGGCATCATAACAACCAGTCGGTTAGAAAGTAAAATGAAGGCTATGATAATCCGGTCCCTAGGGGTGGTGGTTCCGCTGTGCTTTTCTAGATGCAATCCTGATAAGGATTTGCATTGTCGGGCATTTGAAAATATGGGGTGGGCGTTAAATTTATTTATCATAAATTTATTGCTTTAAGTTACATATTTTATTTTTGTTTTAATGAAATATTACGTAAATTTATTTATATATAATATTAAATTAATTTAATTGTAAAATCACTGATCGGCACTTTTGTCCTGGGTCAGACCATATTTGTCGTCTTTATCGGGTTGCTTTCGTGGAGGGAAAGCACGAGATTGATGTATGTATGCCTGTCCTAGTCTTGTTAGACAAATTGATTTCAGTTTTAGATGGAAAATTGCCGTATCGAGCTTCGATTCACGCCAAGAATATAAAAGAAGCCGTGCTATCCAGCTGGACCAGCTATATCCAGCCGAATTACAATTCACGAGATGGGGTTTAGGTTTTCTCTCCTCCCTCTTCTTTTCGTAGCCAGAAGAGGCCGGCTATCAAACTTAAAATTCTGGTTGCCCTATTTCCATCCCATCAAACGCCTAGCCCTCACAGTTGTATCGGGCTAAATTTGTCGGCCGACGTTAAAATATCGGTTCCTCTCATCTTTTTTCGGGAACCATTACCTTAGCAATATCCGAGTTATCGGGTATTTATTTTTTATTTTAAAAAATCTCGAAATAATATGACCGCAAATTTCAAATTTATTAGGCCTCAACATAACCACAAAAAATAAAAATAAAAATAAATAATCCTTTTCGAAATAGGATAAGAAAGCGGTGGGCTAACGTGGCGGCAGACTGCCTTCTAGTTTATCGTGGCTGATTTTCCATGACCGGTAGACAGATTCGTTTGTTTTCCTACAAATCGTTTTTTAATTTGTCCAAAATGCGGAGACAGAAATAAACAGACGACGCCAAGTCACAGCACAGACGTCATTTTTTGCGATCATTTCAGGGCCTGTCCTAAGTAACCTCCCTGGCACGATAACTGGTAGAGAGCAGAGTGCGGTGGAGGTGGAAACAAAAACACACACACACACACACACAATAGAACACACAAAACAGAAGAAGAGACGTAAAGATAGGAAGATATAAGCACCATTTGTATGTAATTTAATTCGGTGTCAAGTAGATAAAATTACATTAAAATCACCGTACACACACACCCTACTCAATATAAGCAGAACGTATACTCACACTCGATTATGAATTAATAATCGCATAAATCCCAATATGAACATTCAGCACATAGGTAAAATGAACATCGAATCCGAAAAAAAAGAGAGAGAGGTAGGAAGAAAAATAAAAATTATAAAAAAAAAATCTCATCTCCTGCAGCGAGTAATCCTACTGCACCCGCGCGTGTAGGGATTCGCCTGAGCCCCCGCTCGGCAGTTATAATAGGAGGCGCCGCGCCTCGAGCAGGGAACAGTGTTCCTCCTCAGCGCACCGTAGCTTATGTACTTTCTCATGGCTAGAATGCGCCGGTTGCTCTCAGAGTCCACCGCGAACTCGTCGTCGAGGCCCGTCAAGCACTCGGCGATGGATCCACGGCAGCCCGTTTCCATCGGGATGAAATCGAGGGATGTCGATGACGCAGCGGCCACGTGGACCGCCAGGATTGAGAGGACCACGAGTAGGGCGTAGGATTTTGAGCCTCCCATCTTCCGCGTTTCTCTGGAACTGCAGGGGGAGCGGAGGGGGAAGGGAATGCGGACTCGCTTGGGGTTATAACTGATTTTAAGTAACCATTGTTGAAAGATGCCCCTGGATGTGAGCATATATTGCGAGAATGCCACTCGACTTTACGCGTGAGGGGCCGCTTCGCTTCAAGTCCAAGAATGACAAGTTAAGCTTAGTTAATGGACGCCCACTCATTAATTTCTGGACTTTTGCATGGGTGGTTTTTTTTTTTTTAATTATTTATTAAAACGGATAATATTTAAAGTATGTCTCTCTTTCAATTCAATTAGTATAATCACGACCCATGCTGGTTTTATACGTAAATAAAAATGCAAGGCAAGGCCAGCAAGTGCACGGCCAATGTGATGATGGTACTTGTTATTCCGTGAATGTAATTTTCTCCAATTTGAATTTTTCAGGCATCAAAAAGCGTGGAAAAGGGAGAATCATCGTGGCCCTGCCCTGCCTGAAGGTGGGTTAATTTTTACAAGTATTGTCCAGATCGCATTCATACACAAATTGACATTTAAAGCGCGTTTGGCGCCGTAATTGGGTTTTGTTGATGATGTGGACTTTGTATCCTGAACGTAGCTGCCGGGAAGGTGCAAAAAAAGGTAAAAAGATAACGGTATCAGTTACTCTCTCTCTCTCTCTTTTTTTTTTAAAGAGAAAAAGGAAAAAGAAGAGTATTTCAGTTAATTCTGGTCACATTTTTAATTCACTTTTTAGTTTTTAATGTTGTAGTCTATAACTTTCGTTCGTTGCTCAGCTCTGTCAGTCCGGATTAAGGTAAACTATTCTCCAATGCCCAAAATGGGTGCGACTCTGGACCTCTGCGCCTTTGAAGAAACCCGGATGGCAGATGAGATTCGTGCACTCTAGTTAGGCTTTTTGTACTTATCTGGGCCTTATTGGGTTTTATTCAAAGCCGGCAACGTGCTTAACCCAAGAACCTGCCTCTGGATTTCGGCTCCCCCCGGGCCACCTTCGATGTTGTTCTTTTCGTCTCTTTTGTGCCGTGGCGGTCGCTTGGACGGTAATTTCCCGACCGGAGCTTTGACCCCGGTCCAAATTATCGACTAGAACTCTGTTGAAGATATTGTACGGTGGACTCAACCCATTTCAATATTATGAGACTGCTGCGTTCTTAATGTGTCGTGTAATTGTTTTGAATTTTAATTATGAAAAAATATTATGAAAATAAAAAATTATTTTTATTATATAATTTATGATTTAGTGAGTTATTTGACAGAAACAAAATTATAGAATATAATACATGTCTCCAA
Organism: Bruguiera parviflora; assembly: GCA_019804595.1. Taxonomy (NCBI): domain Eukaryota; kingdom Viridiplantae; phylum Streptophyta; class Magnoliopsida; order Malpighiales; family Rhizophoraceae; genus Bruguiera; species Bruguiera parviflora. Next base: position 2,889,287 of record CM034046.1, read on the forward strand.
CTTCTTTTTGTGTGTGTGTGTGTGTGTGTGTGTGTGTGTGTGTGATGGTTGGAAACACAGTCAAGAAATTGAAAATTTTGGGGTCACAATTAGCTTCGATTATTTTGCTTTTTTTCTTTTTTATTCGTTGAATCTTTAACAGATTATTAATAAGCGACTTCGATTTTAATTTGGGCCGGGCCAACCTCTTCCCCGAGGGCACATAGAAATAACTGATGTTACGAAGGGCCAGTACAGCGCGTGTATGATGTTGGGCGCGGCACAATGGAAAGTTGACTGTCATATTGAAGGATCATTTTGTTCCATTTACCCTTTTGTTACGGTCATATTTATGTAGCGCAACACCAAAAAGATAATATTGGTAAAAACTACCAATAAGGTGGCCGCCCGATTACAAAGAAGGAGCCCACCGAAAAAGAATAATCAAAGGTTAAACAGATGAATTGAGGTAGACGTACAATTATCGATCGAACCCAACTTTTCGCTGTAGGAAGGGACACGGTTCTCAGTAAAAACTTTCAATTGAAAATCAGACCATTTGAAGTTTTGAATGGCTCCTGAAAATTCAGGTAACGTCACTCTTATCGTGAATTAAATCCCCGTTTTGGGTTTCTAAAAACATATTATTATTCACCCCCCCAAAAAATAAAATAAAATAAAATAAAATAAAATAAAATATATATATATATCCTAGATTCCCGAAAGAGGGAAATTGTTGTCCTTTTGCGAGATTACGATTGGATGATTGATCAATATAGATGTATATCTATGGATAAAACCTTATATAAGTATCTAACGCAAATAAACTGTTAATGCAGCACAATTGATTTTAAAATCCGATTTTTATTAGTCGTATTGAACAGTATCCATCGCTCGCATCTCCTCCAACTCCAACAAGTGTTTTTTCTTATACAAGGAGGAAATAACCGTGTAACAGGGGCACCTTCGCAAGTCTCTTTGCTTTTCCTAGTTTTAAAAGGGCCGCAGAGCAGAAAGAGAATTAGAATTCAAAAAAAGATACGAAAAAAAGTTAAATAACAATATAATAAAAAAGAAATATCGATTCGATAAAATTAAAGGTAAAAGAATTTATTATACTACTTTTATGTTATTTCCATATTAATATTACTTTTTATGCGTTTTTAGGTAGTGATATTCAAATGGATTACCGGTGATGGGTGAATGCCAAGATGGGAAACAAAGGACCAAAACCTGAGCCAAACAAAAATTCCTAAAAATTTAGCGAAGACTGCTTCTCCACCGTCCGAATTTCCCCCTCTGCAAATAACACCGTAATGCCACACTCCCCCGCCTTTCACTTCCCTCCGTGATACAGATTCTCCACTACTAAACCAAAACTCTCTCTCTCTCTCTCTTTCTCTCCCGGACGCACAAGCACACATGGACAATATCTTTCTATATCTATCTTTCATAGATCGCCCCTCTTCTTGCTTGCTACGCCTTGGTCTTTTCCTTTTCTTGGTTCTTCTCAAGGTTCACTTCTTTTGAGTCCCTTTGGACCTGGACTCTCCACTGTTCGTTGCAGACACTCTGTACATTCCAAGATTGGTTCTTTTCTTGATCTGGGCGCTTCTTGTTATTGAGGATCAAAAAGTTGAGGTGGGTCTTGATTGATCTGCCTTGTTGTTTGACCATCCGAATGTTCTCTGAGTCCTTTTGTACCTGGACTCTTCACTATTTGGTGTAGACACTCTCTACATTCCAAGATTGGTTCTTTTCCTGATCTGGGTGCTTCTTGTTATTGAGGATAAAAAATCTGACGTGGTTCTTGATTGATTTGCCTTGTTGTTTTACAATCTGAATGTTCGTCAATAATATCATCTTGTGTGTTTCCGTTTGGTTAGTGTTTGTGAAAACTGACTTTGGAGATTACAAGTGCAGATGTCGTTTATTCATTTGATTTTAAAGACTTTTGTGGCGATTGCTTATTTCTTTGTACATGTCTGTATCTTCTCGACCTTGATGATTTCCTTTGAAGTCGTTCAACTTTTTTGCTAGTATAGAAATGCCGCAGAAAATTAATTCGATCTAAGGCCAAGTCCTTCATATTTTAGAATGCATTATAATACTTCTGTATCATGATTTGATAACTGTTTTAGTTTTCAATGTTTGGACTCAATTGCACCATCAGAATTGAAATTCAACCTAAAATATGGTTTTGGAATAAAACAAAGATTCATCTTTTATTGAATGTGTTACGTTGTTAATCAGGGGCCTATGGCTGTAGATCGTGTGGGATATTTGTTTGTAATGATCTCACACGTTCCAATGGTTCTAAGACTTTTGGCATGATTTAAATGTTTAAGAATTCAGTCCTTAGTCTGTTTTGTAAACCAAAGCTCACGTTGAATAATAGATCTTTCAATCGCCAAGTAGGTAAGTAAACCAATCTTGATTTGCTAGCAGCTGGGTACTACCGTGGGTCGCAGTTATAAGGTGAAAGAGTTTCTTAAAGGGGCGTGTATTCAGATTTCACTCTTCTTTCTGAATCCTTCAAATGTAGTTACTTTTTAGTGTTTGAAATCTAATGAAGATAGTTTGAGTAATCAGATTTAATGCCTACAGCTCTTTTGTTCTCAGGATTTTAATTTCAGATGAAATCTGTGCAAACATGTGATTGGCATTTTAAGTACATGCTTTGCTTTGGCCCATCCTGCAATTCCATTCCCCGTTATTCTGTTTCAATTATTACCTATGTTCCTGTGTAATCAATATTAGTAACATTAAAATCTGGCTGCCTTCACTCTGCTAGAAAAATGAATCAGTGGGAGGGACATTCTCATGTGAATGTTTTATTTGTTAATCTAAGTACATGAAGAGAGTTCGGCATTGAGATGTGCATTACTGACTGCTATCCTTGGTTGAGATGAACTGTAATCTGACTTGGATCATACTGGTGTTTGGAATGTACTTTTACTAAGTTTTAGATGTTTTGAAGTTATAGTAGGCAATCTTCTCTAGTAGAATACTCTAGCATAGCATGAAACACCATTGATTACGGCATTCTGCTATTCCCATGTTGATAAAATAAACACTTGTTGGTCCAAAGAAGTTTTTGATGGCATACCCACAACATGCTGCTAAAATATCTGGTCATAAGGGTAGGTTTTGTATATTTTTGACCAATTTCTTAAACAAATGACCATGGTGCTATATTCATTAGCAACTCAAAATTTTATGAGAAAAAAATTTTACATATGGAGGATGCTAAAAGTGCAGACGCCTGGTGTGATTTCAGTCAAATGATGCGAGGAGCAGCTGTAATTAATCCTGAAGAAGAACTCAAAGTAAGTTTTGGCTATCAATGTGATGGCCCCAGCAGTGGCCCTTGCCTGGCTTCCAGTGGGTATGAAATCCTGCCTGGTAATAAACTCCACAGAAACAGCAGCTTCTCTTGCTTGTCTGGTGCTGCTTTAAGTGCTAATGCCACATTGGCCAACACAAATATCTGTAATGGTGTGATTGGCTCAGAAATACTTCCCAGTTTAGACTCGCCCAAGTCTTTCCGTAAAGTTCCCTCTTCACCAAATCTTTCGAGGTTGGACATATTATCTTCATCTCTCCAAAGCAGTACGTCTAACTTGAGTTGCAGCCCATGTTCCCTGAGTCCACTTGATGATGACTCTTATTCATTAAGATCCATGGGTACTTGTAGAAATGAAGGTTTTCTCAATTCTGTTGAAGTTCAGATGGCAGGTGGGGCTGCTGGTGAAGACAGAGTTCAAGCTGTCTGCTCTGAAGAAAATGGATGGCTATTCTGTGGAATCTATGATGGCTTCAATGGGAGAGATGCAGCTGATTTTCTTGCTGGGACACTGTATGAAACCATTATATTTCACACTAATTTATTGGACTGGGAATCAGAGGAGGATGCCATTAAATCCTTCAGCTGTCTTCTGCCTTGTGTCAATAGCAACAATAGTTCAGGGGAGAAAACTCCTTTGGGAACTTGTAGCAACATGAGCATTGAGAACTATGCCAAGAGTGGTCCATCTCCTAAACTGGAAATTTCACCTGATTCATTTAGACATGGGGTACTTGACAACCTCCACCGTGCTCTTATTCAGGCTGAGAATGATTTCTTGTGCATGGTAGAGCAGGAAATGGAAGACCGTCCTGATCTAGTTTCCATAGGATGTTGTGTCTTAGTTGGCCTTCTTCATGGGACAGATTTGTATACACTTAACTTGGGTGACAGTAGAGCAGTATTGGCAACATATGATAAGGACAAAGAGGTGCACGGGTATGATAAGCTAAAAGCTGTCCAGCTCACTGATTGTCACACTGTTGACAATGAACTTGAACGAACTAGACTACTACATGACCATCCCAATGACCCAACGACAATTGTGGGGGGAAAGGTGAAAGGAAAACTGAAAGTCACTCGAGCTTTTGGAGTTGGCTACCTAAAAAAGGTCAGCTTTATTTATATGCATTCAGCCTCCTTAAACAAGATTGAAATCACATTGCACTACATCCACTCTGACCTAGACAGATTTAAAAAATTACAGTGAATTAGTTTTTTCTTCTAATGGTCATCCTTTTATGCAGGAAAAACTAAACAATGCACTGATGGGTATTCTTCGAGTTCGTAACCTCATAAGCCCTCCATATGTTTCTACCCAACCTTCACTAAATGTGCACAAGATATCAAAATTGGACCACTTTGTTATATTTGGCAGTGATGGCTTATTTGATTTCTTCAGCAATGATGAGGCAGTACAGCTTGTCCATTCTTATATCTCAAGCAACCCCACTGGTGATCCAGCTAAATTCCTATTAGAGCAACTTGTAGCAAGAGCTGCAGATAGTGCAGGTAAGTTTTTTGTCCTATACCGTGCACTTCATTATTGTTTCATTTCTTTGTTAATGAGTGTAGCTTATTAATTAATCACTCGTGCATGTCTAACATTTGATAGACTGCAATTGCGTATTGTAATGTCCTGAATTGACCCATGTTCTCTGTAAACATCAACATATGTTCATATGTGGATCAATAAGAATTCTTATTGCAGGTTTTAGTATGGAAGAATTGATGAATATCCCACCTGGTAGGAGGAGGAAATATCATGATGATGTAACTGTAATTGTGATTGTCTTTGGAACAAATCAGCGTACCTCAAAGGCATCAACGTGTTTATAAGTTTCTGTGTCTTGCAATGGTGTATCCTATTGTGGTCTTTATATAGCCTGAGGTTTCATATTGTACATATCTAGATTTGGACGCTCTTTGATCTATAGAAGAGCTTATCATTACCTCAAATTTGACGCAACACCTGAATTAGCCCCAGTGTTTTTGTGTACAGAAGAGGATTGTTTTTGCATTTGAACCAGGAAAGAGAAAACTTAAAGCAAATTATTTGAGTTCATCTATTTTCATTTGGTGAAAGAAGACAAGCGTGCTAGCATGGTTGCCTTTCAAGATAAAGAATCCCCTTCTTTCTAATGGATGGTCCAGCATTCTAATAGCTTCTCTGCCCCTTTATTCGAACATGGTTCCTCTATTTTCTGGTCAAATCATTTTTGAGAATTCTGTCTTTCAGGCTTCAGAAAGTGGAATTCTATTAAAACAAGATTGCACTTTTCTTGCTTTTTATAAATGACCGCTCTAGCTGCTTGAGAATCTTGAAATTTTGAGATGCCATATAGAATATGGGAACCTCAGGTACTGGTCAGCAGGAAATTTTTTTCGACACAAACCATGAAAAAGCAAAAAGGGCAGACTCATCTTTGCACTAAGAGTGGTATGGCTTACGCTCTTTACCCAAACGAAGATTCTTCAGTCAAAATGTGCTTTGGCAACAAAAAGTGTTCTTTTTCTATTTCTTTTCTTTTCTTTTTATTTTGGGTGAACCTCACCAATCATAACATACTAAATTCGATCCAAAATCTGATACCTTTATTCCTGATGTATGAGCTTGTCTCCTTTCCACTTCCGTCCCTTTCCACGTTTTCATTCTCTTTTTCCATGGCTTTTAATATTCTAGCAATTAAATGTTAAGCCATAAGATGTTATATGCATGGCAAACGACAAACTATACCACATGCTGTATTAACAAGCATCCTTTATCATCGATCTTTAGCTCAAGGTGCTTGAATTGCCTTCATGAATGAAAGTTTTTGAGTTTGAATCGTAGTTGGAGTCAATTGACCAAAGTAAAAACATCTAGTTACAGACTTCCCGCAAAAGACAGCCCGATCCAAAATTAGAAACTTCCTCGGTATCAGTAAGAACCATAGGAATAAAACCATTCGGAAGCGGAAGAGGGGAAAAGCCCAGTTCACATTAATTGTCATGATTAGCATCTTCCTGTCTGTTTTGTCACCCTAAATATTAAGTGAAAAAAGGCCTACCTTGGCATTTTAACAAAGCCATTGATCACACAATTGAACACCCACTAACATTTTCCTCGCTGAAAATGTTGAAAGAGTCCAGCGGTGTCGATTGATGGCCACCTGCATGTGCGCACGGTGATGGCCGGACACAATAAAGAGGAATGTGATTTTCACTAGGACGCGCCGCGCTGGTATATGATGCACGCACTTGAGGAATGCAAGAAACCTTGCGGACATGGGCCCGAATGCTGACGTGTAGGGGTGAGATTACTCGGACCCACAGCGTGATCCATGCAAGAATTTTGATTCTGATATCCAGTGCCTGAGGGTGAAACAGAAAATGAGAAATTGACGTCATCACAATTTTTCCCTTTCCTTCTCTTCTGGCCTCCAATTCTGGCATTACCATCCTCATTTTCACTGCCCTTATTGTTCACTCCCGTAAACCCATTGCTGGGGTTGAACTTAGCCGGTGATTTCCCACCATTTTTTGTCTTGTCAGTTGGATTCTTTCCACTAAAGCCAACAGTGCTATTCGTTCCAGGATCATTACTAATCTGACCACCATTTGGGTTCCTTGGCGTACGGGTGTTCTTTGTTTCGCCCTTTTCTCTTGGTGCCACATTTTCAGGCCAAATCTCTGCTTGTTTGCCAGCCTTTCTGAGTTTCTTGATCAAAGTCTGCACTCCAATATTGCCAATGACCGTAACTCTCTGTTGTTGTGGTTCAATGGACGTTGCATAAACACCTAAAGGCAGTATGGTAAACAGTGCCAGCGAGGGGAAAAAGAACGAGGAAAAAAAAGAGTATAAGAAATGAAAAGATAGATTATTAACAAAATGAGATCGCTAAAAAAAATCGAAAAAAAAGGTTTTCACCATCATTTTTTGAGGGGAAAGATGTTGCGGGACAAAAATTGTAGACTAAAGCAGTGCATTTTAGTTGAGTACCATCGATGCCTTGCAGGACTTTCTTGACTTTCCTGTTGCAACCTTGGCAGTGAATGGACACCTTCAAGACCCATTTCTAAGAAATGAATAAGAAAATGAAGTTAATTATGTTAGAAAATGGATGGGATGGTAAGCCTATGGAGCAACATTGCATTGGCCTTTTTGGCTTGCGCATTATCTTGTGTTATATCCGCTACTGTTACAAACCGGGCAGCTTAGCCCTTTTGGGACTTCTTCAGCAGATACATTTTTGGCCATAAGCGAGCAGCAGAGGAAGGCTGAGAAACTGGTGAGACCAGACTTTGATGAGGGCCAAGTGAGGAGGATGGCTTAGAGCCATTCAAGAGCCTATATCAAGAAATAAACTGAGTGAGAATAGGGAATCAATTCTCCAACTCCGGACAGATCTAGCCTGAGACAACATAACATACAACATAGATATTTTGATGCACAATAAATTTGAATTTCATTTCTGAAGCGAATGGAAGTCTTTAATTGCACGAGGTGCAGACTTTGTAGAACTTGTGTGTGGAAACTCGCCGCTGGAGATGAGAAGGTTGAATGAGCCAAAATCTAGAAATTGCAGCAGGGAAAGTAAACAAAAGAAAAAAAAAAAAAAGGCGTTTCAGTGCACTACGATAGGATATAGGAGAGGGTTAAAGCAATTTATGATGATAGATGGCGGTGAGAAAAATGAGAGTTGATGGAAATTGAAGGCTTGAAGCGATTTAATGAGCTTATAAAGAAAAAGAAAAAAACACAGAGAGAGAGAAAAAAACCAGATGAAAAAGAGAGGTACGAGATGTTGCTGTGAAAACTCTCCAGCAGGAGCAACTTTCATCGATTCATGCAAATTATAGACACAACAATGATTATAAAGCTTAAACATGCTAGAAACTTCTTATGTTTCTTTACCATACATTTCAACTAAGTAAGACAGACGTAATCTGATCTCTTCCCTACTTACCACCATAGATCAATAATTCCAACTCAAATGAGCAGTCAACATTACATGAGAATCTAGTTTTATTACAACCGAAAACCAGCTAGTTAAGTTCAAAACAAACAAGTTGCGGAAACCAACGCTAAGAAATTGATATGCAAAACTGAACGTGGGGTTGCTGGACAATAAGTGACGAAGGTGATGACGACACATGATCAAGGGGATCTTGATTTCTTGGTGGTTTTGTATGTTTCTGCATATCAGTAGACATTGTCATTATGCATTTCTTTGTTAGGGTATGCGTGTTTATGAATGACATAAACTACTATATATGTTGGCGAAAACATGCTGCACTGATAGTGTAAGCACCTTGAGATTGTACCAACACTAACTCCGGAACGGTCTGTTTTCATCCATATTACTTGTAAACTGAATGCAAATGGTCTTCCGTACAAGAAAGAGCAGAAGCGGAGTAAAAACTTCGACGAAGACGTGACAAAAACCTATGTATTTGCAGTCATTGCTTCGGACCGCTCCAATAGGTACTTCCATGGCAGGTAATTGCGGTGCACCGTGCTCATTGAGAATAGACAAAGACAAGACGAAGCTCACTATTTACAACAATTGATTATAGACAAAGACCATAGACGATATTATAGCTTCCGAGATTTAGAAATCGAGAGAAGGATAAAGAAGCCAGAGAACGTGTATTGGCAACTTGACATTCGAGGATTTCACTGTTGAGGCAGTTGCGTGTCATTTAAACGGCTTTCATTGCCTGCTAAACAAAGAGAAAAAAAAAAAAAAAAAGTCTTAAAGTAAAATTATTAGAAAATTTCCGATAAAATTCTTGTTCCCATCATCCGGAGGACGACGAGTTCTAGCCTTTAGGCAACCGTTGCGCCGGGTTAGTCATTATCGTCCGTAAACTGAATAGCGTATAATTTATAATTTTCAATTGATATTTTTGGTAGAGACGAGGCTATCTTATTCAAGGCATTAGATTAGAGCATTTTTAACACGTAAGAATGATGCTCAAAAATAAATTTATTGGAAACATGAGAGCAGTGATATGGGTGGGCAAGGCACGCCCTCTCGACAATGCCTTTAATGATGGGAGTTGAGAGAATTAATGGCATGCTCACTCGCATATAAATTCCAGCCGTTTTATTAATAAATTTGTGGGGTTTGTTGTTTGCTTGTGTTTAAAACTAGATCTCGTCCCTTGAGAACATTTAAGTAAGAAAGAAATTATATTTTTATTGTGTAATTTACACATTCAATAAGTTTTTTAATTAAAAAAAGAAAAAAAACTAAGTCCAATCATTAATTAAAAAAATAGGCAAATAAATAAAAAAGAGATCCAATAAAATTCTACACCCCAGACTCCAACATTTGGCTACCTATGCTGAACTTCAGCATGTCAAACTAGCCGCTGAATCCCCTAGGCATTAAATTTTCAGCGATGTCCAGGTTGAGATGGCAGGGGGCAAAGGCACCGCCTTCGACAGGCTATATCGATGGGTCCTTCGCCCTTATGGCAAGCCAACTCTCTAGTTTCTGCTAACAGACAGGACGCATCAGTTCATGGCAGAGCATTTATAAAATCCTTCAGTCCCAACAAATGAGGGCTATCGGGAAGTTGAAGGATTGTAAGGTCCCAATTTATTGGAAAGGTTTAGATAAGGTGCAAGATGAAGTAGAGGAGAGGTGACATGTAAATGATACACAAAAGACTGTAGATTGAAACACTAGTTAACACGAATGCGAGATCAATATTACTCTCAGGGACATGATCGTCTTGTGGTAGATATCTAAATACGCAGATTTCCACTCAAAACATTGCCAAAAATGCATCAGGAAATTGTATTTCGAGGATATATTCCATCCCCTAGGGACACAGGGTCAAGAAACAGTACGTATTCAGACCGTCTAGTTCTCGACTTTCTTGACCTCCTCTAAATTTGAAACATGTACTTCCTCAGCTTTTACTTCTCCCTTGGAATCTAGGTCCTCTTTATCATCTCCCTTGTTATCCTGAAGCTGCAGGAATTCATGAGGGAACAACGCACATGCTTTGAGTGATCACTTAAATCATTGAGGAAACAAGGAGGAGAAAGAGAAGGTACGAGGATAAGTTACCCCCAGATTTCTTAAGCTAACAGTAACATCTTCTTGCTGCTGCTGCAATGTGCTCCTGAGTTCTTGAAATTCCTAAAATTTGTATTCAAACAAATTTTTAGCCGAATAAATATTTTGCAGGTGTGTATGTGAATAGGATAAGTACTCACCGATCGAAGTTGCTCTACCTCAACGTTGAGTGACTTCTTCAATTCTGACAATTCCTACATGAAGCAAGGCAACAATGCATCTAAGAGAACTGAATTATGCCTTGAGTCCAGTTCCAACTAATTGGAGGAAGATGCCAGTTAAAAGGCACAAGCAGAGTTATCCAACCAAATTGTACTTAGACAAGGAGTAAGAAACCAAAATGTCATACTACATACTCTTTTACTCATTGACTCCGTAAAGCAGCTTAACATACAGATTTTAACACTAATAGATACTTTTCTAGACTCTTTTACTCTGTAGCTCTGAATTAAGCCTTTTGACTCTTGATACTTCTCCCAACAACACTAAGAGATAATTTAAACAGTAAAATTCTCTTTACCCAATGACTTCTCTTAAATGCATGAATAACAATGTATTGACATGGGGTTCAGTGGGTAATCTTGCACAATTAGTCATTTCTTTAATCCCTCAGCAGACCCATTGGGCTTGAGCTATACAGTAAGGAATAATTCTCATATTTTTCATAAATCTCACACCCATTTGAGCTTGACTCTTAACCATTGAGGTGTCCCATTGGGAACAAAATTAGATGTTTACAAAGCAAAAAATTCTTGAAAATGAAAGCATATTCCAGACAGAGGCCAGTAGCAAATGCTTTATGGACAATCCAATTGTAAAGCACAGAAAGCACATCCTAGCATGGGCTGTTGAGGATCTTTCTAGGGACCATCAGTACTTGAATATCACATCAATCTCTCAACTTAGCCCAGGCCGGAGGGTTCATATAATAGATAATAATCTTCAGACCCCATATGCTCATTTCTAGACTAAGCAAGCCAATGGAATGAATCTAACTCGCAAACAACCATGTCATATCACCATGCTTATGGTACAAGCAATCACAAAAGCGACGGCAAAAATTTGCAGATCTATAAGTAAAACCATATGTAAGTAAAAAAATGGTCAATACTTACATCACGATAGATTTTGACTTGAGTGTCTAGCTTTGATCTCCAGTTTTGCAAATCCTAGTACAAAAATTTCCACTCTGTCATCGACATTAGACCAAACTAAAATGAAAAAAGAGCAATTCATGAAGGAAACTAGGAAGAGAAAGCTCCAAAGTTCAGTAATTCACCTGTTTCAAGCCCTGAATTCTACTCAGTAGCTCAGTCCTCGATTCAGTTAGTTCCTAATAATCACCAACCAAGAAAAAAATAAAGCACAAAAAAATAAAAAAAAGAAAAATAAATTAAAATCAAACGGTAACAAAAATACAGAGAGAGAGGGCGATAAGTGAAATTTTCCGCGTCTCAAGGGACCAAAGTATAAGTTAGATTCTGACCAGACATTTCATATCAAAACCGAAACATCAAGCAGATTGGAAATAAGAAGAAAGTCCAAGGGTACCGCGAGTTTGGAACCGACAGGAGTTATGTTCTCTTTCTTCTGCAACTCAAAAGAATTAAAAGAGCCACCAATCATCAATATTCGCAAACACAATCCCTCCATTTATAAGTAAAAAGTAGAAAGAAAAAAAAAAGCTAGATTTTATGGATCGAGAGAGTACGACGTACTGGAGCCAGAGGAGCAGGGGAAGGGAGTGGAGCAGCGGAGGAATCGGAGTCGTCCATTAGAGGAGATGTGGGATGGCTTCTGAAGAACAACGTTGGGTTGTGTTTCAAAGTGTGAGATCTGAATCAAATATAATTCTAATGTCGGTCGGTGTCTATTCGGCGAGTGCTTTCAAACTCAAAATTTTGAATTTTGGGTTCGGGGATGTGTTTGGGCGGGCCGGGTCTCTCACGCGCGCTCCACTGGGCTAGAGTGGCCGTTGTGCTCTGTGGAATTGGAAACTTCTGGAAATAGTGGGGACGATTGCAGATGATAATTGACTCTAAATGTGGATTGTGGGGTCTAGTCGTGATTGCTAATCTAATAATATCAATCCCATGCTTCATTTAGTATGCAGTTCCTTCACAACCTTACTTTATCTATGATAAATGAAAATAAATTAACATGACTATGTGCTAATTTTAACAAGATGAGAACGTAAGTATACCTACTTCCTTTTCTTTTGACCTTCCCCCCCCCCCTTCACCTAAACAAGAATTCGTCACCCAATTATATTCAGTTAATTTATTTTGTAACTAGTGATTGAAATTTAATTTGTGATCATATATTTATATTTATTTTAATAAATCTCGAAATTTGATAGACAGTCCAAATTCGTTTTGGTAATTTATTATAACGAGTGAGTGATGGCTAATACCGTGGATTTGTTGCAGAGAGAAAAAAAAACGAAAGGCGAAATAGACGCATCGAGCCACGCCTCCCTCGTTGTTTTGCCAAGCTCAAATCATGTCCAGTTGCCCCACCCACCCCACGTTTATAATTGGATCGGCCCATTTGCTTAATTGCACCTAAACAGAATTATCAATTATGGGTTGCTCATTTGCCACGTCACAACGATAATGTCATCGCCGGTCCGATTGGTCCACCGGATAGTATATTTTTAACGATACTAAATCGAAGAAATTAAGTGCCTTTGGCTCTGCTCCCCTCGAATAGAAGTCGTGTCTCGATTATTAATTCAACACGCATAAGTAAGCCTATGGATCAATTATACTTCTTCGATATATACAGGGTTCCGAGTTGAGTAGAAACGCCGTCGTTTACCTCTCTAATAGCTCGCCTCCCAGTGGAAATAATCCAAAAAGAAAAGAAAAGAAAAACAGTTCTTCTTGCTTCGGAGCGAAGTGAAAAAAAGAAGCAACCAAAAATTGCTAGTGTTAGAAGTTCGAACCGGAACGAGCGACAACTTCGCGGCCTGTCCATTAAAAACCCGGTCTCGTTTGGCAAATCTCTGTCCCGCAGCTCGGCCTCGACTGACTCAGACTTTTCCCGAGTCCAGAATGAGTCAAGAATCGTTCATATACTGCTTCGTGGCCCGAGGGACCAAGATCCTGGCCGAGTACACCGAGTTCACCGGCAACTTCCCGGCGATTGCCAATCAGTGCCTTCAAAGGCTACCTTCAGCCAACGAAAAGTTCACTTACAATTGCGACCATCACACCTTCAATTTCCTCGTCGAAGATGGTTATGGTACTTAATTTTTGATCTCTCTCGCTCTATTTCTGTTCCTGTTTTTCTTTTAGTTTATGGTCACAACAGTTCACTTACTTCTCAATATCTGATGTCTCTAGAAAGTAGTTTCTCGCACTTTGATCCTTAATCGTAAAATGATTTATCTGTATTTAGCGTAACCAATTTGAGTAGGGAATAACTGGCCTAGCAAGATTGTTACTTCATGTGAAGAACGGTTGTTGGTGTAGCTAGTAATTTAGATTTTATTTCATCTGTTTATTGGTGTAAAAAGGATCATCACACGGCATTTTCTGCGATTTTCAGCTTATTGCGTTGTTGCAAAAGAATCTGTTAGCAAGCAAATCTCCATTGCATTTTTGGAACGCATGAAAGCAGACTTTAAGAAAAGATATGGGGGTGGTAAAGCAGGTACAGCTGTTGCCAAAAGTCTCAACAAGGAGTTTGGGTATGCGAATGTGTGAAAGTCTGTCAGATGTTATACCATAGAGCAAGGGGATAATTATAGTTACCTGTTAATTTTCCCAGTTGAATGTTAAGTAAATAGAACTCTTATTTCAGGCCCATAATGAAAGAGCACATGAAATATATAATTGACCATGCTGAGGAGATTGAAAAGCTATTGAAGGTGAAGGCCCAGGTTTCAGAGGTTAAAAGTATAATGTTGGGGAATATCGACCAGGTAAATGATGTATGCTTGAAAAATTGCTGGGTAGTTTGCTTTAATTTCCAAATCTTGTGTGTTAAATGTCTCTATTGTCTGTTATTCCCTTTGGGCATTTCGTTTGCAAATTTTTGTGGGCTTTGTAAATGAGGCGCACCATTGCTCTGTGTATGTTGTAGCAAATGTGTCTCAACCCTTTCTCTCTTATGCTAAAAGACGTCTTTTTGTGAGGCAATATTACTGTGTTTCTGTCACTCTGGGACAATTCAAGGACCAGGTACATCTGTGTACATTGAACTTTGCAGTGAATGGTGGAAGCTAAAATTCCACTGAACTTTGCAGTGAATGGTGGAAGCTAAAATTCCATTGTTGATGAGCATCAGAAGCTTTAGTAGAGTCTTACAAACAAATTCTGATCTTACATTCACTATTGGTTTAAGTAGAGCTCCAAACTTCTTTTTTTTTTTTTTTTTGTGGCACTGTTGGTGTGTACTTTATTCTTCTTCTGGGTGTTTGGGATGATTTCTTAAAAGCCGAAATTGTTGAGCAAAAGAGAGTTTATGTTAAACTAACCTTTATTGAATAATTTTATTAAATGCATGTATATTGTTACTGGCTGCTGGAGAGGTTTCAACTAGTGCCATATCTACCAGGATATGGGGTCACTTGTCTCTTGGTCATGCAAAAAACCACATTTCATGCTCATTTGATCACATGTGTTCTTTCAGGCAATTCAAAGAAGAGAGACCCTAACAAATGTTGCTGACAAGGCTGAGAATTTGCGTGATCAGGTTGGTTAAGTGAACGGAACAAAATCTTAAGTCAGTTTCACTTATTGATGCCAAGTAATCGACTGCTATTATTTGTTGCAAATCTTAGGCCCAGATGTACAAGAAACAAGGGACTCAAATCCAACGGAAAATGTGGTACCAAAACATGAAGATAAAGTTGGTTGTTCTTGGCATCTTGTTACTTCTGGTTCTAATAATTTGGCTTTCTATTTGCCACGGATTTAGTTGCAGCAAATAGTGACTTCAGCCATATAGTTAGAGGTGGCCAACGTGCAAGTTGGGTTGAATTTGTGCTGATTGTTACAAGTCTCGTTCATTCGGCTCCATCCGGTCTTGGGTACACTAGGTTTTAGGTTCGTTAAATTTTGGATATATTAGGTCTTAAGCTTTTGGAATTCAGTTAATAAGGTTTGGGGTTAATCAGATTTCAAGTCATTTCGAGTTTGGATTGTTCAGATTATTTTGGTTTCAAGTGTTTTAAATTATGAGTCATTAACCTTTTTTTATTTTTGTCTATATGAGTTAAATCTAATCGGATTCAGGTGAATTATTTGAATAGGGTCAGACTCTGCTACCTCTTCCATGCATGGTATCCATTTGCTATTGGGCAGGAAAGTAACACATCCAAGTAATTGGCCTCCCCATATTGCAAGTCCATGCATAGAGATTCAGAGGCTGTTATTTGATGGAGAGATCTGTATCGGGGTTGTATACCATTGTTGTTAAATGTCATGGAAGTTTTTCGGTTGTTTTTCTTTTTGTTGGTTTCTTTTCGTGTAGCAAAAAAAATTCAGCTTGCAGATCAATCCTCGCATAATGTCAAATCAACCTTTCTCAAGCCAACGAACGCAGTGATCTGTTTATTTGCCTCTCTCTCTCTCTCTCTCTCTCTCTCTCTCTCCTTTTTTCCTTTTTTTTAAATTTTCTGTACAGGTCGATCTGTTTCTCGGATGAAAGCTTTTGATCCCGGGTAACAATTTATTAACAATTGTTTGATCTCAAAAAAGGAAGCAATTTATTAACAATTGCTTTCTATTTATAGGATGTGGGGCCAGTGAACTGCCCCCTGCCCCATCAAGTAAGCGCGCGCGTGTGTCATCAAGAGGAATACGCGGTGGCCTCTCGGCGATTTTAATACCTTCCAATAATAAAGTCCAGCACTGCTAGTTAAGTCAGACTGCTCGAGTGCCAAAACACAATTGAAGTTTTACTGGCACTGGAATGTCTTTGCCCGAGATCGCCTAAGAGAATGAGGAAGATGAAACTACGAGTTTTGGGAGTAAACGGAAAGTCGATGGAGCGAACGAAAGGGGAGTACGATAACGTTGAGGGTTATTGAGCTAAGCCATAGAAATTTCTTTCGAGTAAACCCGAATTGCTAGAATGGATTGGGACTCACACGCTTAAAGCATGAAATGTACACAAGGAATCGGACCGTACGCTTAATCCGCACCAGAAAAAGTATAATTCATCTGATGCACGTTGGTTTGCTCGGTTCCGAAAAGTTATATACAAAAACACCCTTCAGTGCGCTTGGTTCTTATGCATTTAGAATAAATTTCCAGTGGGAAAACAAAAAGAACCCTCGAACTTCGTTAAATAGACTATTCCTCTTCCCTTAGCAACTCCACGATTCTTTTCATTAAAGGCACTAAAGAAATGCCTTCGGACTAGCACGGTCGCAATCTCTCTCTGAACTTTGTCTGTTAACTTCTCCGATTGTTTACAAGGCCACTGGTAATTCTACCAGTTTTTACATGTCAGTGTTGCGCGGAGGCTGATGTCATCCCATTTTCCAATTTCAGTTCTCTCTCCTGCAAGGTGGAACTCTGGTAAGATTTTTCATTTTTATAACTTTCCTACCAGTTTTTACGTGTCAGCACAGGGTTTCATGCCATCCCAGTTGCCAATTTCAGTCATCTCTCTTCATGGTACCGTTTCCCTCCTAGCGAATGAAGCTTGCGTTCAAGATCGGCGTAGGAAGCTATATCTTCATTGGTGGGAATGTGGTTCTGTCCAGTGATTCGGCACCCGGTTCTCCACTAGCTGAACCACACTGTTCTTGAAAACCCGAAACTCCTGACATTTCTACGCTAAAATCCCAAAGCCCTCGAGTGACTTGCCAGCTTGAAGTTATAGTTTTGATAATAATAAAATTAAATAGTCGATAAGATCAACTGCGCAACTGGTGCAGCGATAACTTGGTACCCCGTACAGTACCGACTGGGGTTCGATTCCCCGGATGCGCAATTAAACGTGCTTGTATGTTTTTGAGGTTCCTTTTTTTTTTGGGAACTGTTCATTTTGGCTTTATTATTAGACTTACCCCGAGTTAACGAGTTCGTAGCAAACATAAAAAATCTACAACTTAGTCTTCACAGAGTCTGGTCCTCCTAATGCAACTTTTTTTTTTTTTGGGTATATTACAAGAACATGTAGGAGAATAGTATCTTGGTGAATTATTCTGCCTTGATTTTTGGGACCAACCAAGGGTTTGAAAAAAGAGTCATTAATAGAGGGGTTGCATATAGTTGTCCGATACGATCGATGTCACCCTCCGTCAAAAAGAAATGATGAATTCAGCACATATCTCGCATTCTTGCTGAACATCGTTGCTGCACCGGCCCAGATATTCAAAGGTTCACCTTAGTATGTATTAAGCAAACAACAATAACAAACACACAATCAATGTGGTATCCGTGACCAATATCAAGGCAGAAGTTTATCATGATCCGAGCCTCTCACGTGAAATGTACAGAAGAAAGGAAATTCCATCAACTAAGAGCATGCCCGAGTATCAGGTATGCTGATGAGATTCTATCTAGGTTGAATGTCGATTCAACCCATTATCATTGCCAAGAAAGATTCAACTGCATCCTAATTGGAACATAAACTACCATAAATGCGTCCTGTGTACATCCAACTTAACATCCATTTAGCTTAAGCCAACTCCATATATCAAACTAAAATTGGAGCTTGCAATAGAATCTACCCATGAAGGCCTGAAATGCAATTACAGTAAGCATCCAAGTCTCAGTAAATGCACAGAAACTTTAAGGTTTCTCAAAGAATGAAACAAGAAATCAGTGTCAAAACCAAGCCAAATAGACCATCATATGTCTTCTTAACAGATGCATAGAGTTAAGCAGCACACAATTTCCTTGGAATAGAACCATCTAAAGCCTACGACCACTATTTATTCTTTGATGCCAAGGTCACAAAGTGCAGAAATTCAGTAGTTATCCTGGCACTGCCACGCAGAACCACCAAATTCAAAGGTTTTATCCAGTACAGTGACATTATCTTCCTAGTATCGGTATATAGAATGCCAGTAGCCATAGCAATGATCCCAGTCGCGTCACATTGGTCCATACATACATAGATATATACACATCAAGTCCTAGGCTATTAGTTTTGATTCACCACCAAAAACCAAACAATAATTGCTGGCAAGAACCCATAAAGGAAATTTTAACCATGTTGGGGAAATCAGTACCAAAGCACAATCAAAATGAAAAAGGAAACAATAAAGTAGTGATAAACACTGGCACCATCTAAAAAATCATGCTTAAACCAGCTACGAAGAATACAAATGCAACAAAACCACAAAAACCACCTTATATTACTCAAAATCAGCAACGGTAACAGATTGAGATATAAGTTCCTCTTACATCAACTCTATTTTTTTTTCTTTTTGCAAAATTAAAACCAACCAACTATTAAAAAGTCCCCCAAAAATCCACCACAAACTCAGTCAAAGCTCATCCTCCATCCTCAAATACTCACCGATATCCGCCTGATGATATACCACAATCCCATTAGGATCCAACTTCCTGCAATCCTGGGTCGATTTCGCGGCAGTCCCAAACCCCAACGGCACATCAGACATGGAAAAAACAACAACCCCATCATTAGCCTTAATACTATCAGTAATCCTCCCCAACCCACCTTTCAAAACATGATTCCCGTACAAAAACGACATCTCTGAGGTGGGTTTCAGCCAGACTTTGTGCTTGGCATTGGTGGCCAACAGGTTGAGGCCCTGGACAGTCAAGTGGAAGTTCCCTCCGTGGGTGAATTTCCCTATGCAAGTTCCCAAAGAGGCCAAATTGGCGCGGGAAATGTTAGTGGCTCGCCTCACCAGGGACTCGCTGACGTAATATACCCTGTTCTTGTGGAACCTGAAGCAATATCTACCTGGGTTCTGGTCGGGGCCTTCCTGGGACGGGTTCTCGATGATGTTCTTGAGGTTGTTGCCCGTAAACTTGAAGAGCTTGTCGAACACGGCTTGCATTTCCTTCTCATCGAGAGGCCTCATGGTGATGATGATGACTCTTCCTCAGATCAGGAGGAGGTCGAACGATGAATGCAAAGGGCTGACGATCGAGAGAGAAACCCCAGATTTTAGGGTTTATGGTGATTGGAGAGGAGGCCAACTAACGTCGAAGACGGTAGCTATTCGGGCCGAAATGGGCCCGGCCCATCTAATCGCTTTCTAGCCCTGGCATTATGGGCCCAATATAGTTCTCCACATTTGGATGGTGTCGAAAGTAAAAATCGGACTATAAGACGATGGCACAGATGAAACAACAATAATCAAATTTATTACAGTTGACAGAAAAAAAAAAAAAAAGGTTCCTTACAGGTTAAAATTGCAATTAGAAGCACTTTTATCTGAGTAATGTCAGGGATACTAACAAGTTCATTAAACCTTTTATTTTTTTGTTTTTTCTTGATATGAAGCCTATTAGAATATAAATGGTACAAATTAAAATTTTTAACTATTAAAACATATACGTATTCCAAATTCAACACGCGTAATTCTAACTGTCCATGACTTAATTCCTTTCATTTTAGCAATGTTTCGTGCGACAATAAACTAACCAGGCCTGCTCGGCAACTATACTTGCCCGAGGTGCAGGGCTTTCCGTGTGGGCCCGAATCCGTTTACATTCAAGCCTATATTTCATACAAGCCGGAATTTAGCCTTGGATTTAAATCTCAAAGTCAATTGGACCTAATGGGAATGGGCTGTTAAACTCTCTTGATGGGGAAGCTTCAATTTACTTGTTACTCTTTGCGTTCGGTTTGCCCGTTTTACTATGTCTAGGTGCCGAGGATGGAAAGTCAAACTGAAAATAATACACACAAAAAAAAAAAAAAGGATCTGTTGACTTGACTGCTGGCACAGTGCAAGTCTCGTCTCAAATTGCCGAAAGCAGTTGGTCAACGAAAGAAAAAGCACGAGCCGCCTTACCCAAACGGTAAAAGGAGAGGGAGAGAGAGAGAGAGAGAGAGAGAATCCCAAACACAATTAAGGAATAAAGATTATATATACGGTAATAAAGATTATTATTATTATTTTTTCTCTTTTTTGGTCCGAAAGACTCGACACGCGTTGTCTCTGTCCACCCGTCTCTCACGGCTGAAACAGGCTTTTAAATCACAAAAAAATGTCATGTCTGAAGATGGAATAAAACAAAGAGAAAAACCAAAAAAAAAAAAAATCCACCGGTCGCCTTGCCGTCATTTCTTTGCTTCGTCGGAGTTGCCGCTGCTCTTTTAAATAATCCACGGGCTTTGGTCCGCCTCCGCCGCCGCCGCCGCCGCCTCCTCCTCCTTCTTCTCCGCATCTTTCCAGGTATTACATCTCACGATCTTCCTGTGAAACCCTAAATCTCCGGAGCAGTTTTCGGTCACGTTTTCTGATTTGTTCTCTCTCTCTGTCTCTCTCTCTTTTATTTTTATTTTTATTTTGATTTTTCCCCTTCAAAAACGAAAATTAAGATTTTTTTTTTTTGTTCGGTTTAGGTTGCGGAGTGGCTGACGTGGCGTGAGTGTGGGTGAGAGGTGAAAAATGGTTTCTGCGAAAATGGAGCAGCCAGGGCACTTTAAACAGGCTGTGTTGGAGGCAACTGCCGGTGCAATTGCCGGCGGCATTTCTCGAACCGTCACGTCTCCGCTTGATGTTATTAAGATCAGATTCCAGGTCGCTTTTTTTTTGGTTTCGAATCTAAATTCTTGTACATTCCCAATTTAATGTGATTTTCTTGTACATATAGTCGCTGTAATAAATCTGTTGCTAATTTGTAAGAAGTTGGGTCAGCCTGTGCCTGTAATTTGAGTGTATGAACAAACCAGTGGGAGATTAGGAGCTCAAAAAAAAAAAAAATCCATTTAGGCCAAAGAATATAAATGAAGCCTGGAAACTGTGAGGGAAGCTGTAAAGTGGCAAACTTAAATGTGGGCTTATGTATTCCAAGTTTGGGTGCCTATCTGCATTTGGTTGTGTGTTGATGTTGTATCTCAAATTCTCAATTGCTAGTACTGAGGATAGTTGGCTGTGTGTGCTTGCTACAGGTTCAACTGGAGCCCACATCTACCTGGGCTTTGCTTCACAGAAACATGCATGGGCCGTCCAAGTACACGGGCATGTTGCAAGCAACGAAAGATATATTTAGAGAGGAAGGTTTTGCAGTATGTTGGACTCTTTTTTCATTTCTATTTCTGGATGTCAATGGTCTGGTTTGGTTGGTCTTATACTTCTATATCCTAGATCAATAACCAGCTCTGTGTTGCGGAGTTAATTGATCTTTAATAGGAATCGTGTGAGGGACAGTTAATTGTTTGATTAATCCAATGCCTCTCAAAATGAACTTTTGTTTCTTCTCTTTGAAAACAATCTGCTCCTTTTATTTATGCCTTTGATGGTGAATATCCTTTACCGAGCACAAGCGATTTAAGCCTTTCTCAGAGAATATCCTATATGGAGTACTAGTTTCATCAGGCAGGGGCACATCTTAGTAGCTTTGTTTCTCTGTTTCTTTGTTAACATTGTTTTTTTTTTTTATTTATAATTTTTTTATTCCTTCCTTGACATGTTGTGTTGCATGAGGCCATGCAAGAAAGTTTTTCTGGTGTATGCTTTACAAATGGCTTTTACAAGTTTCTTATTTTGGAATCTAATAATTGTTTGTTCTAGGGCTTTTGGCGTGGCAATGTCCCAGCTTTACTCATGGTTATGCCATACTCCTCCATTCAATTTGTGGTGTTACAGAAATTGAAAACTTTTCTTGCTGGTTCTTCTAAGAAAGGTACAGAATCAACATATTGATTCCTTGTGGTTCTTTACTTTGGTGATACTTCAGTGTTTTATTACTTCTCACTTTTGTTATTAATTTGAGCAATTTAGTTCGTGCTTTTGAAAAATAGAGATTGCTATGTAATGATGCTTTTCTTTTACCCAAGCCTGTCTAAAATCATTTATGGTGAGCATGTTATTCACTAGTGTATGTTGCAATGATGTTGGTCAAAAACAGGGTGGCAGATTTGTGACTTGTTTTTGGCTATTTTCAGCAAATCCTTGTTTTTGTTTTATTTGAAATTAAGATGTCAGTGCAGTATATTCTTGTTTTTGTTAAGGTTCCAATTCATGTAACTCCTTAAATATAATATTGTATTTATGTCTTATTTTAAGACGTAAATCATGCCAGCTTAATGCATGATGTGGCAAAGTTGATTGATTTTCTTCTTTCCTTTTTTTTTTTTTATTTGATGATGCAGAGGATCACAAAAAGCTGAGTCCATACGTTTCTTATGTCAGTGGATCATTAGCAGGGTGTGTGGCTACACTTGGATCATACCCTTTTGATCTTGTAAGAACTATATTAGCTTCACAAGGTGAACCAAAGGTATATATCTTATGGATGTGATCTTAGTTTGTGTTTTGAAACAACTTACACAATACCATGAGAACTGCCAACTGTTTATGCTTCACTGCTATGAAATTGTTACTAGTATGGATTTTATTTCATTATCCTCTACTTCAAAACTGTTCCATATCTCTCTGGCAAACTAGTTGGAAGGCATACATCATATGAAACACTCTGTCTGCTTTTCTTTGTTGTTGAGTATGTCTTGGAGAGGACATTCTGTAGCTTCTTTTGGCTTTTAATGGATGTGTGCTTGACTTCTAGCATGTTCATGTTAAGTACTCTGGGGCCTTCTCATTTACTGAAGCTTGGAAGCTGAATCAATCTCTCTGCTTAATCGGGCCTGCTGTTAGCATTTCAATGTGTCCTGAGAGCCATTTGTGGTGGCTCATTTGTGTTCATTCCAATGATGAACTTGATTTATGAAAGCAATAGTTACTGCCTTAAACAAGCTTAATTGCTATGAACTTACTCTGTCTTGTTATATGTTACTTGTTGACTAAAACACACACACATTCAGGTTTATCCCACAATGAGGTCTGCACTTGCTGATATTATCAAAACCCGTGGCATCAAAGGCTTATATTTGGGATTGTCACCAACATTGGTTGAAATTGTTCCTTATGCTGGCCTTCAGTTTGGGACATATGATATGTTTAAGCGCTGGACTGTGGTATGATTTATGATATCTTCTTTGTTTTGATGTTCTTTTGAAAATTTGGTCACTATCTGTTTGGAATAAGGAAACAACAAGGATTTCCTGTAATCTAAGATGCCAATCTGACAGGATGACTTGGTAATATGTGCTCTTTGATTAGTCTGCCATTGTTGGCATGCACTGCCTTGATCTTAAGTTTTGAGTGTTCAGTCATTTTTCAAATTCTAATAAAACTTGGGACATAATCAAAGAGACTGGAATTATTTGAAAAGATGTCCAAATAGTTTTCTGTTTTAAGCTGCTAACTGCTTTGTCAAAGATTGACCAAAGTGGCATCCACTTCTTTTAATTGAAGGTAACAACACAAATTGCAGCACTTGAGATACCAACAGATTATTTTTATTTTGTCTAGGCCTGGAATCAATACAGGTCCCCTTACATAGGCTTGGCAAGTACTGAGCTTTCAAGCTTTCAGTATTTCCTCTGTGGGTTTGCTGCTGGGACATGTGCCAAGCTTGTCTGTCATCCTCTTGATGTTGTCAAGAAAAGATTTCAGGTATTTTCTTTTTCCAGATTTCTTAAGGATTTTGAATACAGAATCATTAGTGATTAACTCTGAGAATTTCATTTCAAATTGGGTGAATTTGTACTCACCAATGGCAGTACCTTCACCTGTTTGAATTCGGTATAGCTATGTTGATTTCTTACAATAGATCACTATATAAAGCAAGTTGCTTGCACATGGAGAAAGAAGTTGCTGATATGTGTAAAATCATGAGCAATTAATTCTTATATTTCATTGGGGAACTAAATCAAAGAACTTTTTTTCCAGTTGTCAACTATGTATAATCTGGTTCATTAAGTCAAAAGGATCCACCTGGTTTTGAAAGTCACAGTTTGTTCTTCCCATTCCTCTTTTTCACCCAATTGATATTCATGAAGTTTCTTTCTCTTCTGGGTGACAGTCTGTCTTAAGTTGTGCAATAATCAAGTTTTACAGCTTCAAACAAGATACTTTAAGCAAATAAAGTCATAATAAGCTGTTTCCCAGTTATCAGTTTCCTCTGGCTGTGGCTTGAGTGTGTGTTTGTTGGTTTTGCTGTTGCAGATTGAAGGACTACAGAGACACCCAAAGTATGGTGCTCGAGTCGAGCATCAAGCATACAGAAATATGTTTGATGCCTGTGTACATATATTTCAAGCAGAGGGTTCGGCTGGTCTTTATAAGGGAATTGTTCCTTCAACCGTCAAAGCTGCACCAGCTGGAGCTGTAACGTTTGTAGCTTATGAAATTGTTCACGATTGGCTGGAATCTATTTTGACTTGAATTTTGCAAGGTGTATTGCCTTCTATTTTTAGTTCTTTAAATTTTGTGAGGGTCTTCTTTTTTATATTTTTACTCCATTTGGTGTTACATCCCATTCTTTTTCCTTAAAGTGAATATCAAAAGGTCATATAGGAGGAAGTGGGGAACTGTTACTACCCCCTTAGCTTATTCACTGATTGACTGTTACAGGCAATGGAGCCCTTGTTTGTAGATTAGGAAAATGACAATTAAGAGGAGGTGACACGGTGAAATCTTTTAGGTGTTTACAAATATTCAATTCTATTATCAGGGCCTTTTTCATCGCTCATGTTTCATCACGTACCTAACTTGCTCAGGAATGTTGGAAAGTTTGCTGCTGTCTGCCCGTGCTGGTGCTGATGATTGTATATGCCGCAATTAGCAGGCCGCTGGGTGTAACATGGAATAACAACTAAGAAGAGCAAGCTGTAAATGAATTTTCTGAAGCATTTTTGTGTAATTTATTGAAGCTTTTGTAACTCCCAGTGTGGAATTAGGCATAAAATGAATATGCAATGGCCAAAACGAGATCATATAGATGTGATGCCTAGACAGAAAAAAGTTTAGGATTTCCATGGCAACGGAGCCAACACGGTTGTATTGGCCAGGAAATTTCCATGGCATTCATCATTTTGATGAAAGGATAACGGGGGAAGCCCCACACACCGTCTTCAAAAAGGAAAATCAAGTTCATCAGTGGTCCATATCAATTTTACGACATCTTTGATCCACCTAGACACAACAGATAATCATACAAAATTTCCTACAACTGAATGGCCATCGGATGTGTGCTTTCTCTATGATGGAACGTCGACAATGTTGCCTGTAAATGAAGTCTAATGTCCCTTATTCAACAGAATTTCTGTCAGCACTATGTATGAAAAAGTAAAGCCGATGATCATATCACTCGTCACTCCTCTGTCTCTGGCTGTCTTCTGTAGGCAGTGATACGGACTGCAAGATCCTCTCAACCTGAGAAACTTCTAGTCGAAACTTCTCAGCAATTTGGTGCATGTCCATAGGCCCATCATAATCATCCGCCTTGCCTTGATGCAGATGCATGATGTGGCGCAGCTGTGCCACGTTCAAGGTCCCTGGAGGAACAGATCTTTCTTCATACCTTCCAGAATCAGGCTTCGTGTTTCGTAGCTTTGGCATGGGCCTATTATACCTTTCCACAACAGATGCCTGTTAACAAAATTCCACAGAATCTTCAATCTAAATGCACTTGGACAAAAGATACAAACTGAGATGTTCTCGACCGGTAGGATCCCAGCAATTCAGTATTAATTTTGGTCTATTCCAACAACTCACCTCTCCCGTCTCAAGTTTCCCTCCTGCCTTTGACGTCACTTTACCCACCATTTGACTAAGCATTGCATCATATTGTGGATCACGTTCTTCAAGGACATTGTCAGGATTAACTCTTGGAGTAACATCTTAAGAAAACATAATAACATAACAGATTATAAAAAATGAAAGAAGTTAGTAATTATCTTCATTAGTGCAAAATACAATAAAAATACACTCATAAAAAAGAATGTTGATAAGTTTCATCATTGCTACAACACTCCCATGAATAACTTGGCCTGCTGTTGTCAAAAGAATTTCTGAGAGTCAAAGTGATAGTCAGAAGCAACCTCTAGTTAAGATGACAGAATTGGAATAAAGACATAGTGTTAATTCAACCGAAATTGATAAGCTGGCTCAAAAAATTGTGTAACTTTCAATAATAGGACAGAACGAACAGGGAAACTTAAGCCTGTTAAGTGTCTCCATATCAAACCAAAATGTTCAGTTCTAACACCACTATGGCACAACATAACCACAACTAATTCACTAATTGCAGTCAGTTATCTGAATTCATCACCATAGATCAGTTTCTCCAACTCTCTCTGTCATTTCTGATCTAACTGCTGGCAATGATGTAAAATGGGCTTATTGCAACATGATCATTGTTTATCAAGAACATTCACACAAAGCACCACCTACCGTGGGTTGGAATAAAAGGCCAGAATGCTAGAGAGCAAAAAATTAACCACAATAAAATATCAGACTCTCCAGGGCCAATGCTGGATTTTCAGTGTTTCTTTGCTTCAGTTTTTCTCAGAAGCCAAAAGGAACCCTCAGTTACCCATCTTAGATGAAACTATATCTGGGTCTTTGTCTATGTATCGAACTAAAGTTAACAGTCCCAACCCCCAGTTCTAATTTCATGTAAAAATGCTAATTAAGGAAAAACAAAACGACCAAATTTGACATCATCAAACACGAATTTCTTAGAATTCTAAACTAATATCGCAGACCAAACTGATCGGAAATGGAAAAACCTCAAACTGGGTAAAAAATGCACCAAATTCTACCACAAACATGCCTGAAAATTCCCCTTAGAAGAATTTGAAAACCTTAGAAATAAGTAAAAAAAGGGGGGGGGGCTGTAAACACTAACCAGAATCCAAACCAGTCTGATTGATGCTCTCATAGACGGTGGTCTTCCTCGAGATATCCACCTTGTCGGTGGAGCCCGCCGGCGGCCTCCGGTCAACTACAGTCTTGGGAGATGGATCGGTTGTTCGGATTCTGCCAGATGCTCGACGAAATGCCTGACCCATCCTTCGTTGTTGTTATGACCTATTAATAACCCTCCCCGGCTCACGACATGGAGTAAAAATATAAAAGGGATATTATGAATTAATTGGAAACAATGTCAACTGCTGAGGTTCGTGGACAGTAGGCCCGAGCAGGCTTTTGGAGCAAGCTGGAGAGGAGTGCATAAACAAAAACGAGTAGTGTATGTGGAGAACTCACGCTGCCACTTTTAAGAATCCCGTATGACATTTTGGTATCGGGAAGTGGGAAATTGCCACGTGTCCAGATTTGCAATAACCCACGTTTAGGCTCTGCTTGCCCTTCTATGGGACTTTCGTTGTCCCACTCTAACTGTCTTTCCCGTCCCTTTCATCATGTCTCTTTCCTTTTTAATTTTCTTTTTAATCTTCTGTGCGCGTGGGGCTGATTTATTCAGTTAAATCATTATCTTGGCTGCTAGCTTGCTTTGTTAGATTAATGAAATAAATGGGTTTAAAGGGAGAAAAAATAAAACAAAGCAAAAATAGTATCCATAATTACCAGCTGAAGTCTCTCTAAATGGGGTTCTTGCCTCATAATTACTCACGGCTAGCCTTATGCCTGGATCTCCATTTCTCCCTCTCCTCCCTTTGGGGGGAGAATGGAAATACCGGAATTATACCCAGTCACCACAAAGTTTTCTTATTTTTTGGGAATGAAGAATTTTTTTATTTTTTTATTTTTTGGGTTAAATGTAGTTGAATGGAAAAGCTATAACTTGCAAACCAAACTTTTTCTTCCCTCTTCCTCCTTCCATACTTCCACTG
Organism: Bruguiera parviflora; assembly: GCA_019804595.1. Taxonomy (NCBI): domain Eukaryota; kingdom Viridiplantae; phylum Streptophyta; class Magnoliopsida; order Malpighiales; family Rhizophoraceae; genus Bruguiera; species Bruguiera parviflora. Next base: position 2,917,499 of record CM034046.1, read on the forward strand.
ATGCTTCGCACCTCCCACGAGGCTGGTGCTTTGTTCTCATAGAAACAGCACCATGGAAAGTTTGTAATACCATTGTGTTTCCCCCCTGCAGACCGCATCTGAAACCACACACGCTACAGCAGAAGGAACGAAAAAGACGCTGCTAATTCTTCACGGCGAGGATACCCCAATGGAAGCTGGCAATCTTCCAGAGAGGTCTTCGGCAGAATGAAAACGCCGAGAGCCTGTTACCCAGTTTCAGACTGGCTATTCAGCAACCAACGAATCTTGGAGCCCAAGAGTCGTTAACCTTGCCTCATGAATCAACACTTCATGTTAGCTTAGTTGAAAAGGATCATTCTTCCATTTCTATGCACTACTAGCAAGACCAAAGATGCTGAATGACCCATTTTTTTTATGTTACAGCCAGGTTGGCAATTAGGCAGAATCCAACAAAATCTTGTAGGCCAAGATACCTCAAAGCTTGCAGAGCATGCCACCATTAACCTTTTCATGTGCCATTTCCTCTTCCCTGTTCTTTGAAGTCCTGAATTCCAGATCTAAACTTCTCTGTGACTCTACTACGAGCAAGCTGTGAAGGTCGTGATATGGAGTTCTCTAGCAGAAAATCCTCCCTGTTCTTCCGCTTCTGCTTTGTGCCTAGAAATCCAAAGGCAACAGCTTCCAACGCTTTAGCAGTTGGCGGTCTGTTTCTGGTGCTGTGTCTGCGGCTGTTGATGTTATATGACTGTCCAGAAAAGGAGTCAGATACTGGTATGGAAGTTTCCAGAGCATTAAGCTCCTCTGACACCCTGCTCGTATGATCAGACAATCTTTCTGCCACTTCCATCATCAAAGGTTCAGTTTCAGCATCCTGCAGGACAGGTAAGTTCAGGTCAATCAGCATCCGGGTTTGAGTTCTCGCTTGAGGATTTTCAGCAGCAGAAGATTTATCACTTGTACCACATCCATCAATAATATTTGGACTGCCCATGGATGAAGATAAGCTGGACAATAGCTTCTCCCGAGGATCTGCATGAAAGAAAACATCTTGATTGGCTGCAGAAAAGCTAGCCTCATCTTTCTTTGACCCGGAACTGATTAAGAGATTGACTGCACCACTGCTTGCTTCTGCACTGTCACAAGCAGTTAATATTTGTTGTGGTTGTGCATCGGGGGCTAAACGAAACTTGTCATCAGGTTTTGTTCTATGTGTTGCATGGCCTTTGGCAGCCTTTGTTAGCTGCATGTCATTACATTTGCCAGCTCTCGGGCCTGTCAGTTTCTTTGCAGGAAGTAGTACCCTCTGGTCTGAAAAATCATTCTCAAGTTCCTCCTTGTTTTTCTTATCCAGATTGAGCTCCATGGATCTGAAAATTTTCATCTTATTCCCATCAATACATGGGAGATCAGAAGAATCAGAACCATCAAATGATTGCTCTTTGGAAGAGTCTCCATCACTTTCTTCAGAATCGGTACTGGAGGTGGAAATGTTCACAATTTCAGTCGGCAAGCTCCTCAGTTCTCGCACGTTGGTTGTTTCCCCATTAGCCAGACTAGTGTCAACAACAGTAAACTTCGTAACATCTGTTATGCGGCTTGAAGCTTGTGGCTTCATATCACAGTGGCATTGTTGATCAGGAAAATCTCCCTGATGAAAATTCATTTCATTTGTCCACCCATTTTCCTTATTGTGGCCCTCCAGACCATTGTGAAGCTCAAGAAGTGATGGATCTGAGGCAACTTTGTTGAGGACATCTGTTACAGAATCAAAATAGTGAGTCCCTTTCATTAGTTTCCTTCTTGAGAACTTCTTGATACCAGGGACTAAAAAAACCAGAGAATTCCTGGTAGCACTAGCAAAAGCATAGTCATTAGGCTGCTCAGAATGCCACCCTCTTGCAAGTAGACGGGGCCAGACAGCTTCCCAAAAGAGATCGTTTGACCGGGCCTTGCTTAACCGATAGCCTCCAGTTAAGAAGTTAATTATTTCTAAGTCTGTAAGCTTGGAACATGCTTTGCCCATTGGTATTTCTAGGCGGATAGAAGAAACTTGAGTGGACTTGCAAGGTTCCATGGCAAAGCCTGTGAGGTCCTTCTTCCCTTTACCAATTGCCACTGCCTCCACAAGGGAGCCCAGACCAACTTTAGCTTTCAAAGAAAATACATATTCTTCCAGTAACATTTTTCCTTCTCCAAATTTCTGAACAACCTAGGAAGAACAAATTAATATTGAGACAAAAAAATGGGTTTGTGATTCGTGAATAAAATGAACAGAACATTTTAGCTTCAAAACAAGAAAGGGCTATGCTCAAATTTCAAAATTCCTTGAGACCTTGATCTTAATCCGCACTATATCTAAATGCACTCGAATTTAGGACAAGAGAAGACTATGCTGAAGCAAATTTTCAAGACACAGGATTTCACAATAACTTGAAGCTTATGTCTCAAAGCCCTTGAAAACTTCTTGCTAAATACTGCAATAGAGACACAGATTCCTTTTTCGATATAAAAACCTGGAGAATTATCTTCCCAGGGAAAAGGGAAAGAGTGATGCAATCTGATGACTGCCTTATGTGGACAGACAAGCCTGTGCATAAAACCCAAATATACAAACAAACAATACTCTTTTCAGTATGCAGGGAAGGAACAGAAACCAATCCCAGGAAGCCAGTTGAGTGGTAAATGAAGCAGAACATATACAAAATCATACGGACAAGATCTAGAGGGGCTGACTTGGTTCTATGTTCAGGCCAAACATAACACACACAACTTGTGACAACCATTTGAGGCTTCAAGAAGCCATGCTATTACATACATGTGACAATTAGTCAACCCAAAGCTTGAAAAAAAGTTCTCAGGACACATTTTCCCGAGAGCAATGAGACAGTTCACTACATACTCCATTGGCTAGGGTTTGTAGTCTCTGTGTTGTCCTTTTATGAACTTGTTTCATACATAACTATTGCACCCTTGTTTTATAAACCTTGGCAGCAAAGGGGAAAAAAAAAGATGCAAATAACAATCACAAATACCTCCAGCAAGGTCTTTTGGCATTCTTCTGACAAATGTGGAAGCAAACGAGATAAGAGTTCTTGTTGTCGCAAACCTATAAAGATTCGTTGGCCATATATACATCTTCGGCTTCTTATTTTTCTGCACTCTGACCATCTACAGTATTTGTCAGACCTATAAAACTTCCCATAATAAAGTGTAAGTATGTCACCCATCTGCTTGGTCTCAACAAATTTCTTCACTTGAACAAGATTCTTTCCAAAAATATACAATCCAAGGAGAAAAGCAGCCTCTTCAGAATCAGTCCACGTGCTGCCCAAGGAACCAGGAACCATGCAATAGCCTTTCCCTCCATACTCCTGATGTATTTCCTTTTTCACTGCCTGTTGCAAATGTAGCCCTCCAGAATCTCCTCCATCCATCCCAGCGTCCACTGTAATTTCCATTGGCTCAACCTTAGGTGTGAAATCATCTCTGGGTGATTCACTTTTAACAATGTTAAATTCTTCACTGGTCCACATTAACGATATGGGTAATCCAACTAAAAATTCAAACATAGTACCAGGCACTACTTCATTATCAGAGCTCCCAATCAGTAACATACGGGCAGATTCTGTCATCAGTGGTGGAATTTCAGCCTGGTACTGTTTACCAATGCGAGGAAGCAACTCAGGATCTCTTGAAGCTTCAGATATACCAGGAACCTCCTCAGAAAGTGATTGCTCTCCTGATTTGTTGTTAAAAGAACTTTCATTATGGCATACTTCCACAATATCCATCTGCAAGGGGTTTAAATGAATTGAGATAGTTATTATGATTACAGAGGTAACATAAAGGCAAAAGAATGTCTGGCATTGCCAACAAAGAAAGGGATACTGAAATTTTTCAAATGCTATGAAAAATGAAAAAAAAAAAAAAATCTTTTTTTTCATTCTCTCCTGAAATAGCATCAATTTTTAGAATGTGAGACACAACCAAAGGAAAACATACTATAAGAGCATAAAATTTCATATTTATGTAGATATCTAAAAAACTTGCACAGAAACAAAGAAAAAGTTACAATTTTCCAGCTTTAACAAATTTCCTTTTTATTTTATGAAGGGAATCTGCAACATCCTGGAATCTGTGGGGATCATACTAAACTTGAGGGACATAAGCATTCGTTCAAAATTAAAGGCCTCAATTAATCAATAAAGAATTAAAAGATTTTTTTTTTTAGGCATAAACAGATATATTAAAAATTTATAAGGAACAGTAGATGCACGTGCATTATTAATAAAAATGTTTGGCTTCCTTAGTCCCCAAAACCATATGCTTTTAGTATCTATTTTCGTGTTGCATTTTCTAATTCATTTTTCTATTGAGAAAAAAAAATTAAATAAAAAAAAAAAAAAACAGAGGACACACGATCATGAAGTCATCGAAAAACCAGAGATAGATGCCATTTTACGCTTTGTAAATCCATTTTCTTATTTTCTATTTTCAGAAGGCATTCTAGTATACTAGAAAAGCTATTATCAGAAAGAGCATCCATAATGCTTGTGCTCAAAAGGCAGGATGGCCGGGATCACTAACTAATACTATTCTCATACTAATAGGATAGAAAATAACTGAAGCAAATAGTAAGGCGAAAAATTCAGCGAGAGGTTTCTGAATTTTAATTAGTTATCTCAACCTCAGATCCATTTTCGAACCATAAGCCAACCAAAAAAAAAAACTAACGCCTCATCAAGAAGAACTTTCGGCTCGCCAAATAACTACAATAACTAATATTTTAACCGCATTCGTTTCTCCAAATCAAATCCCAAAAACCATATAACGTATAAACCAAACCACCGGCATTCAGAGTTTTAAACACCGTATGCAAAAACAAATAAAGATTAAAAAAAAAAAGAAGAAACGCAAAAACAATAATCAAGAAAACGAGAAGAAGCAATTATAATTACTCGAAGTAGAAATTCCAATAATGATCCCGAAAAATTCAGCCTTTTATAGACACAGGCAAGGAACTGTCAACCCAACCCCACAAAGACTAAAGAGCATTAAATCAAATAAAATTAAATTAAATCTCAAGAGATCAACCAGAAAGCACGACACCAACCGATTAACAAACAAAGTAAATAAACTAAGATATATCTTTTTCATAAAAAAAGAGAGAGAGAGAGAGAGAGAGAGAGAGAGATAAAGGAAAATTTAAATTTACTATATGACCTCTTCCCCGAATCATAAAACAAGAGAAAGCCGTCGAACAAAAACCAAGCGATAAAAAAAAAAGAGAAGAAGAAGAAGAAGAAGAAGAAGAAGAAAAGAAAAGAAAAGAAACAGAAAAACCAAAAAGAGCTAAGTTGAAGAAATGGGTGTCCACCGATTCATCGTCAAAGGCTGAATAATAAAGAAAAAAACGTAACTTTACATACGCTTAAGACAGAAACAAACACGCACAAACAAAAACAAGCACATCAGAATACACAACAACAACAACAACAACAACGCACACATGTTATGTACGTGAGAACAGCGAGAGAGAGAGAGAGACAGAGGTACAGTTACCTGTGTTGCGTAGAACAGAGCTGGGAGGCTTTATGGCTAAAAAAGATTTAATTTTTGAAAGAGACAGAAAGAAAACAGAGAAAGAGAGAGAGAGAGAGAGAGACAGAGATGGTGAGTCGTTTCTCTCGTCTCTCGCCAGTCGCTTCTGCTTTATAAAGATTGAAGAAAAATATTTTGTACGAGTTTTTAGAGAGAGAGAGACACACACACAGCCCCCTTTTGTTGTCTTTTATAGGCGCACAGAGAGAGAGAGAGAGAGGGGTCTGGTCCGGTCCGTTCACAAGGACGAGAATGATATCTCCACGCGCTATGACAGATGCGTGACGCCGCAGTCGCCTCCACCTTGCATTTTCTTTCCGATTCTTCTCTATTGTTATCGTAAATTCATTAAACAATAGCTAAAAGTAGCGGCGGTAGTTTCCATACGGTACAGAAGGCCTTAGCGTGGTCTAAGCATTAGATCAATAATAACTTGCCACGTAAACACCGCATAATTCTTATGGACCTTAGACTCAGGATTAAAGTGTCGAAAAATACAATTATTATTGTTCCTCATAAATATATAGGACTGCAAATATAAAAATCAATTGATGATAATAATTTTGATTTTTCTCGAGTCGCGTCACTTTTTTTTATTAAAAATTTTGTCTACTTAACATTTTTTAGATTTTATTAGCGAATGCATGCCAAGTCCCGGAAAATTTTAAGTGGCAAAACCAAAACGGATCCCTCACCCACGTCATATACGTAACATTTACGAAACAGACTTAATTTTGGGAGCAAATGATTTTGTTGGCTCAGTCGTCTCTTTACGCTAAAATTAAAATTATAAATTCCTATTATAAATGGATAATCTCTTGTAAATATCTCAGTTTTCACATTAATTGCTCATCTTAAACAAGGCTAGAAAAATTGAGTTTGGGAGAATCAATTTAGGTTTGATTTCTATGCCTAGATAGAGTCTCTGAAAGTAAGTGTACTGACAACGTCGCAAACAGATTAACCATAGATCATTTTGATCTAACCACTCGCACCCGAGTTCGAAAGCCTAAAGAGAACCCATCAGTTGTTTTTTTTTTTATCCGAAACCCATCAATTTATATTCAATAATTTTAACGAGGGAAAATAATTTTGTATGTGCTCGTGTATGTAAGCAGTGTGTGTGTGTGTGTGTGTGTGTGGACAAGTGCTACGCAGAGTACAGCATGTTTTTTACCATCTTTCTTGAGAGCGTATGGAATCGCGGTTACAGGAGCGGCGGATAAAAGCTCTGTTTTTGCGTGGATTAGAGTATGAGATTACTAAATTGGCCTCCGGAGATGTGCTTTCTTTAAAATTATGGTAAATAAAAGGAGGATGAAGCCCTGGTTATTTTCCATATTACTTTGATGAAACGATTTTGAGAGCTTTATTATAAATATAATTGCCAGTCCCTAGTTGTCAATGTGGAAAGCTGAGCTCACTTGAACTTGAAGGTTCTAAATGCCTCGGCTGAATTATAAGGACTTTGTGTGTGTGTGTGTGGGCGGGTGGGTGGGTGGGTGCGTGCATGCGTGTGTGTGGACTAATTAATTTTATCTGGATCTTTGGGTCATGTATATATATATATAGAATTATATTTCAAGCTTCGATAATGTCAATTCACCGAGGAAAACCATTGTCCTTATTCATGGATTTGCAAAAACAACGATCTGATGGAGTGGTCGGATTAAATATAATTATTTTTACTTGAAAACAAATATTTTAATAATTAAAAATTTAGATTCTCAAATTAAAAATAAAAAATTTCAATTTACGGGATTGGATGAAAGGAAATTCACAAAGTCAAAAAACAAAAGAAAAAACTGCCAACCTTGTAAATCTCGCAATCTTATGTAATGGACAGAAGAAAAACTTGTTAAACATAATTTCTACCCATCATCGACTGTTCGCCCAAAAAACAATAAGCTATGTAAGAAGTACTAGGTACTCGATCAGAATTTGCTTCCAAGCTGCACGATCTGCGAGGTTTATAGGATTACGTGTCGGTATATCAGTTTGCCAAGTTAACGTTTCCTTCTAGCCTTGAACCAACTAAAGAAAAATGAAAAAACTAAAAGGACAAGAAAAAAAAAAAAAAAAACCCCATCGGACATTAGACGTCTTACTATCCTGATCATCCCATTTAATAATATATGATTCCATTTTCATTTTTTCCGGTCCATAATAATTCCATTTTCTTTTATATGGGAAATTGGCCAATTTTATTAGAATATTCAGTTCATGGTTTCTACCTGATCAGGTCCATGTTCTGGACTGAAGAAAAGTCCCCACTGTTTTTGTCGCTTTGTGAGACAGGATTCATGTCTATTTCCTTTGAATTATGCACGTACATGAATGGGTATTTCATCGAGTTTTTTTTTTGTTTTGTTTTTTGTTTTTATGTAGGAAGAAGAAAGAAAGAAAGAAAGAAAAGTGTATACATATATACACGCACGCACACACAAATTCAGCCGCAAAGAAAAAAAAAAAAGGCATGAAACTGTGATTAATTGATCATAAATAGTCAAAAGAAGATATTAGTATGCTTTAAGTATGCAAAACGGAGAGCCCATGCACGAGTTGCACTTTTTAAGAACATGTACCACTTTGACATTTGATTACAAATGACTCGCCACACGTCTCTCCTTGGTTGATGTCGTTCTTTTTCTATACCGAGAGGTCCGCCAAGTCACCGTATTACGTATCAATGGATAAGTCTCTTCGTTCAATAAAAATTTTCTCTCTATGAATACATTACAGTAGATGAAGTCTCAATTCTTCAAATTGAACTGAAGATCTCAGTTTTTTTTTCTTTTTTTGTGGGGGGACAATGGAGGGCTGAAGTTTTCAACTTCAGGCACATGCTTTAAGTCTCCTTTTAGTTTCAAAATAAACGCACAGGGTCAGACGATGTGTTGAATGTTATGCGGGTTGAATGTTTGTGGCCGATGCATAATGTCACGGGGCTATTACTCTCTTCTCAATCTATGTTTATATGTTTCAAAATCTCATTCTTTCTATCCGACGTGAGAAACGAATCTCATATATCTATCCGTCACACTCTGTTCCACGAATGCTTAGTAAGAGACATCGACATAAAGATTGAAATTGACTCTGATACTACTTATCACGAGATTATTACTCTCTCCTCAAAAGACAACTTTTTAGAGTGTGCAGTACCCACGTTTATATGTGACAAAATCCACTTCTTTTTATTCAATATGAAAAATAAGTCTCGTACAACAACCGTCCCTCACACCAAATATTTGCAAAAGGCCCCATGTCTTGTTTATCTCATCCAAAAAATAAAAAAAAAGAATTACTGCAGAAGATACGAAGTTTGACACAATAATCAACATAGCCACCTTAATTAAAACATTCGATGATATTAATAAAAATTCTTGTTTGCAAATACCAGGAAAGGAAAGAAAGAAAGAAAAAAAAAAAGGTCTGCAAAGCTAAAATATTTCCCTTTTTCCCACGGTAACGAATATCGCAAAAAGCAAACAAACTCAACAGTTTTTTGTGGGCGCCCACCACGAGACGTGACGACGTGGCTACCGAGAGACTGCAGTGCAGAGAGTATCGTCCACGCGCCGCCAACGAGGGTATGGAAAAGAAATTCTTGTCTTTCAATGGATTTCTCGCCGAAATGACTAAAGTGACCTCCGCAGGCTTATTTATCTTCCTCACTGGTGGTCACATGTTAGGTACAATCTCCGCTCGCCCGTCTGCACTTCCGCAGTGAATCATTTGTGTTGGGGTTACGGTACGGATAGTATCATAAACCTCAGTCCTTATGAATATCTTAATAATTTTACCAATATATATATCTTAATAATTATTCCAAAATTAGAAAAAAGAAGAGAGAGAGAGGGAGATTAAAAATTATTTATTTTATGGATATTACAGTAGCAATAAAACAATTTCTTTTAGACCGCAATCATTATCGACAAGCCGATAGTTGCATACATTCTCTTTTTCATTTATTGCACATATGCTTGGTGGGCTTTCCGTTTCCATCTTGGGGCGGGAGGGGGAGCAAGGGGCAGCGTGGAAGAACTGGAATGCGCGGGACACACGAGCTTTTATTCACTCTGTTGGCAACTAGAATTGCGAGTGCTCCCACGCCTTGGACCTCACAATTAGGTGCCTAATCGCAGGTTGGAATAGGTGATCATTTTATTTCCTTTTCATCTTCGTCGTCTTTATTTGTTGATATTAATTTAGATTGAATAATTATTAAAATTATAATAAAACTTAATTTAGTTAAATATTAATATTTAAATAAATCTAAGTATTTATTATCATATAAAAACATAGTATTCATATTATTATTATTATATATATTTATTTATTTATTAATAAGTGATATTTTATTAAATTAATAAAATTACAAAGTACTTATATAAATATTTAATAGTGATATTAAAATCAATTGAGTTTTAATATTATTGATGGAATATTTTATACTTAAGATATATATGTTGTATTATTATAATTATTAATTATATATTTATAATTTAAGGATATAACATGCTTGAAACACTTCAAGTTAATGTAACGAAGCTTTGTTAACAAATAAGAAAAAAAAAAAAGGCGATAAAACACGCAAAATCAACTATTTTTTTGAAAAACAAATTCGAAGGAGAATTGTGATTGTGCCGTTGTTTAGTGTCTTTCTATGGATTAATCTCTCTCTCTCTCTCTCTCTCTCTTTCTCTCTGGTAATCAATTCTTTCATTTTTTGAGGTGTTGATCCTCGAGGTACATAAATGTCCACTAGATTCTTGCGAAACAATCCTTTAGTATTTTATTGCGAAAAAAAAAGAGAGAGAGAGGATTGTTTGCAATGCTCGAAAAGAATATAAAATTTATAAGCCGTGGAAAAGTTAACTCTCTTGATCAAAACAATATTGGCATACAATTTGCTTCCCTAAAATACAAAGGATTAGAGCGGAAGTTCTTTTAGGCCACAGGTCTGGAAAGAGACGGATGCAGTGGCCATCATCACCATTCTTTGGAATTAGAATTGACCAAGTTGAAAGGAGAAGAATATTGGGTTCGTATGAATTACGGGTCTCGAGTGAAATTGCTGCTGTTCACACTCTAGTATTTGGGAATTGAGGCAGAGACGCCCGCCTTGCCTGTTTCAGCAGTTGACCCCGACTCGTTCAAGAAATAATTGCCCCCATTTGAAACTAGTTTGAAAGACACGGAAATGCTCTGTTTCAGCAGTTGACCCCCGACTCGTCCTTTTTTTTGCTATCGCTTGCCCATTTTTGTTATTGTTTTTGTTTGTTGTTGTTACTGCACAAAATTTGTCAGGCCGATTGTAACATTTTCAACCGTGCCCTTCGCGGGTCACGTCGCTCTAAGTCAGGTTAAGTAATTCACCAACGCCGTCTCGGGCCATTGATTTCAAGGACATACCCCTTAGTGAGTGAGAGTCAGCCTATAAGAGTTGTGCTTGTGAACAATACTTTTTGAAGTTGAAAGTATTGAAGCCACCGTGTGAAAGGCTTTCGGACATTGCCATTAAGAAGTTTTGAGTATAATCGGCGCAATCTCTTCTCGCACAATGTGGAAGTTGCATGCTGGATCTCTAAACTCTCAATCAAAATTTTGAGCTCTAACATGGGGTCATCGTATGATAGCAACAGACTCATATCATGCCATGGCTAGTGCCCAATGAATAATGGCAATTTGATGCATGTGATAATCATGGCTTCAATGGTTAATGCTTCCAATAAATTGGAGTCCACCAAGTTCTTCTTTTCACCCATTAAATTTTTATAATAGTTTTAAAATGAGAAAAACGAGGTATACCTAATCATGCCCAATGCATTCGGCTCCTAAAATAAAAAAACACACCAGAACTCTCCATTTTGATTTTTTATTTTTATTTTTTTTGGGGGGTCCTACAGAATTCTCCATTTCTCTCCAAGCAAAGAATAGTCTAGGGAGAAATAAAACCAAATAACTACTCGTAGGCGGCCCAATTATATAAAATCGCACCCAACAGCTCTTTTTTATTGCCATATCATAAAGAATATAGAAGAAAAGAAAAGCGCAAATCATTCAAAAAATAAAAAATAAAAAGATTACCTTATTCTGCTAAAATTTCAATTGTGTACGTGCAAGCAAGAAGTTGACTTGGACAGTAGAATATGTAACCCGTACCGGGGGAAAATCGTTAAAAACTAGTCGACAAGTCCTGTGGACAATGTAGAATTATGGACTGAGGCCCAAATATTTGTAGTGGGTTTATCGGCTGGACCCCCGTCTGCTAATCACAAGCGAAGACGATAAAGTGTTTTAAAAGTGTAGGGCCCTTTGAGTTGGGCTAGCAAATGTTCGCACATGTTGTAAGGCCCATAAGCTATTCTCGCACACGCGAAAGACCAAAAAAAAAAAAAGAAAAAGAAAAAAAGAGAGAGAAAATCTACTGTCAGGATGAAGATCGGTTGAACCTAGAACTCTTACAACTAAAAAAAAAAAAAAAAGAGTCAGGAAGATGTTAAATTTTGTGATTAATATTTTTTTAATATAAAATAGATGATTATGATAAATTTATATTTATTTTGTATTCATCTGTAATGGCAAATCAAATTCAACTATTTGCTATGTATCAGTACAATACTTATACTTGATTAGAATCGTCGTACCAGCAACATTGACGATGCATGCCAGTATTTCCTGACCGACAGGTGACAAAAGGAGCCATTGAATGTGGCTTCCGAAAAAGACCCAACATCACAAGAGACAATTACCCTTTCCAACGTTGACCAAGCCGTGGCTTTCCCCGTCGAAACAGTTTTCTTCTACGTGGTCCCTCCACTTCAACAGTAGAAATCTCTGAAACACTGAGGAGAGCAGTGGTTGAGACTCTTCTCGTTTCTGTTGGACTAAATGCCAATAAAGAGACGAGTAGGTTGGAGCTTCTGTTCAACAATCCTGGAGCATTAATTATTAGTGCGACTTCAAGGCTCAAGTTAAAGGATCTCGGAAATCTTTCTCCTCCAAATTTTACATTTCACCATCTTATTCACCGGCATGTCCTATACAAAAACCTTGCAGAAACAGCACTTGTCACAATAGAGGCACTGCTTCCTGAAGTTAACTCTCTACATACTCTCACATGTCATATCCAAATATAGATGTATTATGCACTCCCTTTTTTTCTTTTCCCTTTTAACTTGTTTTGGCCATTTTTCAGGTTACACGATTTCCTTGTGGAGGTATCTCTAATGGGTTCGTGATGAACAATGAGATTCTTTATTTTGTGGTAAAGTGGCTAATGAGATTATTGGTTTGCCACCATTTGCAGGGGCGAAGGCCTAAAAGCCCAAATTGTCTTCAATGAACCTGCTTGGAAGAAAGAAATCTACCCAAGTATAATATCAATTACCCATATAAAGAGTATGCAAAGATTCTAGGGATTTCATCTCTAGCCACATGTTTCACTGCTCCACGAGGATTATCTCCATATCGAGATTGGTTTTTCATAGAAATTTCTTTCACAAGCTATTTTCTTTTAGCCTTGAAATGATCAACACCCTGAAGGAAAAAGCCATGACCCAGTGCTCTACGTTTGAGGCCATAGTAGCTCATGTTTGGAGAGCAAGAACCAAGGCGCTTTATGCAAACCCATATGATTATTCAACAATTATTTTTGCAATGGACATGTGTCTATAATTACACCAACCCTGCCAGATGGTTTCGCAGGAAATTAATGTTGTTGTCACAGAATTTCCCAAGATAATGCCTATGTAAGATCAGTGATAGATTGGCTAGATGTTTATTGAGGGATCCCCGCAAGCTGCAATGGAAATTAACTTCTATGTCTCAGTCAGGGTGGTTGAAACTTCCTTTCAGTCAGCCTGACTATGAGTTTGGGAAGCCTGTTCATGGGGGCTGGCTCAATTGCCAGTGGAAATGATGAGTTTCTGCCGTTGCTTTCTGATGGAAAGAGCACCTTAGACAATGGGGGTGGGGGAATTGACATTTGGTTGGTTCTTGAACAAGAGAAAGTAATGATTCGACATACACTTGAGATGTGACACTACGACAGGCTAACATGGATAGGAAACCCATTTGCACAGAAGTATCAACTCATAGTTAGTTTTTAATATGTAGCATATCATTAAATGTCAATTAGCCTCATATGTACGCATATTTTACTCATATCTAGCCTTAAGGGAATCCTATTTGACGGGTTCAATGCAGTGTTTTCGATACTTGAGAGTCTGATATTCAGTGAGATTATTTCTTAAAATTACTTGACTAAACCTACGGCACATAATTTTTGCTTACTCGCTTAAATAATGGCTCTTTGCCTAACTAACTCAATTTGAACAGCAGGAATCTTTTGTTCGTGCAACAGGAAACGCCATAATACGAATCCGTTGCTTCTTTGTTTCTTCCTTTGCCCTCGTACCGCTGACAATCCTTTCACCCAAAAACTAATTGATGCCGTTGAAGGGCCGGTACGTCCAGGCTTACTAGGGTAGTTTTTAATCTTCAAACCGGGCGATTAAGATTGGACAAAGGGAAGTGACAGTGGAGAATCATTGACAAGTAGTGGTAGTTTGCACAGCACAAGTATATTCTTAGAGATTCTTCGACGAGTTTCAAATTTCTAGGGTTATAATTATTAATATTAAAAAATTTTAAAAAAAAATTTTGCAGGACCCATTTCGGGTTGTGTTCTGCCAGATGCTGCCCATGTTTAATACTTTCTTTTCAGTCCTAGGTGTGAAGGAGACAAGGTAAATTTACCTGTTCAACCCACTAGCAGTACCGTGTGCGGATCAAGATCCAGACAAATACGTGCATACAAATATATATTTTTTAATCCATCAACCTTGGTGGAATATTTAATGTCTACCAGAAAAAAACTCTTGATGAGGACCCAGTAGGCATCGAGCTTAGGGATTTATCAGTTGTCACCGGCCACATCGTCCTCGTCATTTTTTGCCAGTACATAGTCGCAAGAATATCAATATACGTCATATTTAATATAAAAAGCTCTTGAGTAAGTGCTAATAGTCCCGACTTACTTCATAGGTAAAAAGTAGTTAAAAAGGAGAAAGCTTGCTTGGCCCTGGTGAAATATTTTCAACGGTAATTTTATGCTGAGTTCCTGTGAATGTGTCTTATTGATGATCCAATCACGAGAAAATAAGGCTATATTAAGAAGAAATTTCAGTAACTAAGGGCCCGTATATTTAAGTTAAAAGTCTCAGGTTCAAATACTAAAAAATTAAAAATAGAGAAAAATAAATAACACATGACCTAAAGAGTCTCATAATAGATTTTCATTATTATATCAAAATTTTGCTTCCTCAATCTTAACGATGGGTATGTCCAAAAGGAGAAAAAAAAAGAAAATCTTAAGGAAGGATGAACAGACAATATTTTAAGTGTCGGGTTATTCTCTAAAACAGTGAAGTGGGCAATGACCCATCTCATGGTATTCTGTGGTCTACAATGAGCGGCTTTGGTAATCATATCTAAGTGAAGGTGTTTGGTCTGACATGGACGACAATTCATTATGCCTTTGCTCTGACAGTGGGTGCATAAATAAGCAATACATAAACTGTAATCTTTTTTTAATTCGCTTTTTATATCTCTGCTTATCACTTGGTACTATTTATAGCCATTTTTATACTCCAACCACGCATAGTTTTTTTTTCTTTTTTTTTTTTTGGGTACAACCACGAACATTTAATACAACAAAAATGAATGCCTTTTGGTAATGTGATGAGCCACTCGTAATTTGTAAAATGTTTCTATAATCGCATGCATAATTATTTATATTTAAGGTATGAGTTTTGTAAAGGTTGAACTTTGTTTAAAAAATCTTATTTCACAATTTTTTTTTTTAATCATCATTGACTTTATTCTTAAGAAAAAATTGATCTGAGTCGCTCAAAATCAATTAGAATTGCAACCTTGAACTTGAATTAATCATGCTCGCTTGGTTTATAAAATCCATGCCAAAGCTCCGGGACCATGGGCAAGATGCTGCGTTTTCCAAAGCAGTGAAAAACGGGATTAAATTTACCCCCGTAGGCCCATAAGACCGGAAGTTAATTTGACTAGATAGATAGCACCTGAAGCCCATTATATATGCAGGAAGGGTACACCAAAGTGCAACCATGACCTTGTTGTTTACAGCAAATGGTGATGGTGGACGTCTCGACAACATTTGAGCTCGTCGGCAGTCGGCCATTCACATCCACAAAATCCAGACCCCAATCAAACAAAGCTCAATTCTTTTTTGAGAAGAAAGGAAAAACATTTCCTGTACACACTGTATCCTGGCTCGAGGTGTGTGACTCGAGTCATCTACCTCCCCCATAATTTGAAAGTATGGAAGACGTAATAACTAAATAAATAAATAATTCTGTATCAACATTTTTATAATTGTATCCATGTAAAGTGACCCGTCTGTTAGATTAGTTCATCGATTAGATGCATATTTTATCGATCAATTGCATGTCGATAACAACATGCATCGACACGAAAATAATATACATTTGTCGATAAACTCATCCGGCGAATCAAAAAAGACAGGCCGATTAAGTGGTAAAGTAGTTGCCACTGCTCGTACACGCCCCGTCGGGGGCCCCCCCCCCCCAATAAAAGTGATATTCAAAAATAAATGTTCTGCTGGCGTACATGATGACGTAACTTGGAGTAAAATCTACGCACATATCGTAATAGTCTCTGATAAATATTTTCTTTTCAACGGTAGGCATTTTTTTTGTTTGAATATCCGCGACCGAGACAACTCGCACTTGTGAATTAATAATCCAAATACTTACAGCTTTAATCAACGATCTTATTCTAATGATGTGTTGGTGAACATTGGAGAGCCGGAGGGTCAAACGTTGGATGTGATTCGCAGGATGAAAAGACACTTCAAAGAATCATATAAAACTTAGGGGTTCAATTATAGAGTTACAGGGACTTAGCCATAGAAGGGTTTTTTTTTTTTTTTTTTTAATAATAATTTTTTTAGAGGGATCAACTTTTTTTTTTTTTTTTTGGGTTTGGTTTTTTTTCTTCGCAGGATGGCTTGGCCCCCCAACTTTTATTTAAAATTCAATCACCAAACAATAAAAAGCTCTATTTCATTGAGCATTGATATTGTTGTCAGTATATGCGAATCCTAATATAAGGAATGGCCAACTTGTAATTAATAATAACGAACGAACTTAACGGTCATAGCTGGAGAACATGGCCCAAAAATTTATGAAACTTGACATTTGGTCGGCTTTAGCGCGTCATGTTGAAGAAGACGAAATTAGCATTTAAAATTGAAACTATAAAGTAACGAGAAGAAATTTTTGGACACAATCCAATTAACAACATCGTCGCAAAAAATAATAAATGAAATTGTAGTGATCCTACATCAAAATTTTAATTTATCAAACATGATTTTGGATCCGTCGATTATTAGAGGGGTTTTTTTTTTTGGTTGGTTGTCGATATCATGAAATGTTTTAGCATTCATATTAATTTATTTTTTTTTTTTAAAAGCAAACGTAGCATGCATATTTTTACACGTTTTATTTTGGCGCAAATATATTTTCACACGTTTAATAAATGGATTATTACTTTATTTTTGATAATATCATAGTCATCATGGTGTTAGACGATGACCTTCCGGATGCCATATCAAATCTACTTTCCCCTTTAACAACCTAAACTTAGGTTAAAGCATTCACAGAAAATCTTCTTCGTATTAATTATTGTAAAAGTCAAATTATGAATGTCTCACTCTGCCACCTAATTAAGTCCACATATCAATTTAATTAACTTGAGCTAAGATTTTTGTTCTTCTTCTTTTTTTTTTTTTTTCTTTTTTGGTTACCAATTATTTTTGGTTGCTTTTGATAGACACGTACACTTAATGTGATGTATCTGACCATTTCTTAGAGCGTACGAGGCTTATGGGCTGAGGTTATTATTATTATTATTATTATTATTATTATTATTTTCCGTATATATTATAGATACGCAGTTGATATTTTAGCTCCATCCATATTCCATATACATGTATGTAGACGTAGATGAACTGTAGTTATATGTACTTAAGCTCAGGAGGTGAGTATAAAAGTAAGCTGTTGACCTTGGAATGACCAGCTTAGACAGAGCCAACCAGGTAATAGCTTTGGTAATAGAAAGGCCGATTTCTTTATTCTCTCCGCTTGCATCTGGAAATGGTCGACAATAATACTGGTGGTGCTAGCGCTTCAAGCGACGACGGCATCTTCAAGGAGCAAGAGCGGTGGCTGCCGATAGCCAACGTCGGCCGGATCATGAAGCAGACGCTGCCGCCGAACGCCAAAATCTCAAAGGAAGCTAAGGAAACGATGCAAGAATGCGTCTCGGAGTTCATAAGCTTTGTGACCAGCGAAGCATCCGATAAGTGCAAGAAGGAGAAGCGCAAGACTGTGAACGGAGACGACGTTTGTTGGGCTTTGGGGACACTTGGTTTTGATGACTATGTCAGTCCTCTGAGAAGATATCTCCAAAAGTACAGGGAAGCAGAAGGTGATAGAGCAAATCAAGATCAGAAGGCAAGCAATGGAAATGATAATACTGAGGATCAGGAAAGGGAGGAGCCATCCACTTATAGATATAACCTGCAGCCAGCTCCAGGGAGGAGTGGCTCCAGCGCAAGGCCATATAATTAGTGTTTTTGACAAAGGGAATAGGGAAATATAATGATTTGTAATTCTTAACTTTCGCCATGACAATAATCTCGGTGAATGGTTCATTTAGTTGTTTTTCTTTTTGCCTCTCATTTATGCATGCTTTTTTTTGGGGGGGGGGGATGTTTGATATTGATCAGATAATTTGTGTTATCTGCTTATTACCAGTCCTGGACAACTCAAGTTTCTTTAAGGGAGTTCCAAAGGTTGAATTTCCCCTAGAAAAATCATCTCTCCTGTTTGGGTTGGAACGTAAAGTATGGAACTTGAAGCGCTTTGCTGATCTAATTATTGGTTTGGCCGCTGGGCAGCTAGCAGAAGAGGGAAGGAAAATTGCCGGATGGACTAAAATTCAATTTTGTGAAGCAGTTGAGATGGAGCATGTAAGGTACGTTATATCGTACATAGCCTTCGCAGCTTCCATATTCTAAATTATGCTTTTATTTTTTTCAGAGCGTCGTCCTCAATAAAACTTGTCTTCTATTTGAATATTTGATGAATCTGGCGCTGAATTGTTCTTAATTTGGATTCCATGATGAAGAACTCCATAGTTCAGCCTTTGATTTTATCGATCTCCCTGTTTTTTTTTTTTTTTTTTAAATTTATATATAAATATTTTATCAGTCTTCCTTTGCCAGGAGACGGTCTCTAGTTCTAGCCCACAAGTTTCACTAGCATCCAAACATGACGGTAAGAAGTCATTGTCCGGAGTTTTTGTTTACTTTTTATGTAGTCTATATCCGTTTGGTGCCTACCCATAATAGTAGATGTAGATGTCTACCAAGATGGGTAAATCAAGAACATGCCTAGGGTTAGGGCTCCATTAGCCAATTATACTATTTTGGGACTTGCTTGGCCGGGACCCGAGGGTTGGGGCACAGTTAGCATCCAAACACTACTAATTAGTATAAAGAAACTTAGATTTCACGGTTCCCCAACAAGCCGTGATTAGGGTTTCTGGCTAAAAATTTGAGGCATGATATCATGCCTTTGTGGGGCTAGCGAAATTTTTAAGCTTTCTAAGATGAGGGTTACTCTCTCTTTTTTTTAAGCAAATAATTAGTCCATGACTCCATAAATATCATGGGACTTTCAAGAGTATTCCTTGTTGATTACTCCCCCCCCCCTCAATTGTTTAAGGCAAATTTCCATCCAATCTATGTAATGGGTTCGAATATGGAAGATGAGAGAACGAGACAATGTGGGAGACAAAAACGTTGGCCTAGAGATCATCGGCCAATAAACCTTAGGCGTCTGTACAAACACGCAGAGGTCTTCAAAGTATGGAATATTTGTTTGAAGTATAAGTACCCATGTACGAGAGCGCCAAATGGTGGGAGTCTTTTGTTGGAGGAAGCCATTAGCCATTGTCTCTCTGCCGTCAAAGTACAGCCAGTTGGCACGTGGTAAGCTAAGCTAGCTAGCGCATGCCGCCTTTTGTTGTGCATTGGATGTTGGGAACATGCACCGGCCCATAACTGTGCGAGAGATTCCTTCATGTGATAGCTTTCAACTTGATATGGACAATACTACTTGGTCGGATGATGGTTCTAGATATTGTATGTCGATCGAGTTAACTATTACACCCTTTGATTGCTATGCCCCTTTAATTTGGTTTTTCTACTTCCATTGATTGAATGTTTTTTTCTTTCATTTTCCTAGTGATATGTTTGTAGTTTGATTATAATAAAACATAATAAAGAAAATAAATTAAACAATCAATTATAAAATTCATTTTCGTTGTATTATAGCAACTGTTGCTATGGTATAGCACACATATATCCTGATAATTCAACAGAGATGTGTGTTTGCTAATGAAACTCTGATAAACATGTTTTATAACATAAATCTCTTAAAGTTTGATGGTCCCGAGAGCTGGAAATAGAAGAGAAGCCATGGCTTTTGCAATACATATTGGCTGTGAAACTCATTTTGATTCCTTCAATTTCTGATATTGGTACATCGATGTCCACGTTTTTATTTTTGTTTTTTTCTCTCTTCTTTTTCTTCTTTTTTTCATTTTGATTTTTGTTGGAGGGTTGGGGGAGGGGGACCACCAAGATCGATGTCCATAGGTCATGCATGCATATAATAACACTAGAGAATGACACGTGTAAATTCAATTGTTAAACCTCTTTTATTTCTTAAGAATGCAAATTATTTTAATACTATTTTGGGCATTTAAACAACGGTAACAAATAAATAAGATTAAAAATAACTTATAAGGCTCCATTAATACTTCTAAATTGTAGCACTACTCTTTAAGACTTCTAACTCTATCTTTTGTACTTTTTTTTTAACAATTGCCACATTAGCATAAAATAAGATCCCAAAAATGATTCTCATTCTTTCTCGTAGCTTTGTGTAAAATTAGTAATTTTTCACATTCGTAATAGGGTGCTTAGATACGGAGACATTACAGATGTCCCCCAAAATCTCAACGATTTTGCAGACATAGGCTTCAAAAAATTCGGCATGCCTTCTTTAGCTTTATGCTTAGCTGGTTGGGTATAAAGCATTGGTCATTCTTATGTAGTTAACAAAAACAAGAATTCTCAAATGGAGTAATTGTTGTTAAATGACTTGATTTGTCCAAAATGTGTATACAAACATATTTTTGTTATAAAAACAAAGGAGCATATACAAAAATGTGAGCAAAGGAGCATAACATTAGGGAAGAAATTTGACTATAGACAAGAGCTAAATATAAGCAGATTTTTCATTGACGTGAGGTGGAACAAGTGAATACTTTTTCACCGTATAAAAGAGAGGAAAAAAAAAAAAAAAAGGAAAGCCAAAACTAAAGTTGCAAAAAATAACTTTGAAAAGCCTGAGATCCTAACAATCAAGTGTGATTGAAGAACATGGCATTCGGACAACTTGCTGGGGTGTTCATTAAACCTCGTAACTCATCCCTACTTTGAGGAGACGCTTGCGAGGCATAAGGAGAATTTCATCAGGACGCCTCACGCTTTTGCTTAACCAATTGTAGCAATAGTCTACCAAGAATTGCTTTGCGCAGCTTGATCCTTTTGAAGCCACCACCTCACCCTCACCCATTAGATAGACGGTACCATAATTCAATGCATTGTCAACCAATGCTAACTCTCTTTGTACCTCATCTCCATCACCATCCTCCAGAATAAACTTTTTCAATTGGCTCGTCAGTATCTCTTCTAAACATTCTTGCTTCTTCCTTGGATCTTTGTATCCATACCTCACGATGCATCTGAATATCAGCTCATTCGGATTGATCCTTTGGAACAAGAACCTTTCCTCGGGGGCTACTCTGCTGATGGGCAATGATTTGATGGTAACAAAGACGAGAACAGAGTGTAGAGCAGGGATGTTTGACACATAGTGTGTAAATACTGGAGTTACGCCTTGTACAAGCTCGGTGTAGAAAAGGCCGACACCTTGGATTCGCCGTATCCTTTTATCAGACGTGAAGCTGGTAAGCTGATCTTTGGAAACTTTGTTGTCCACCTCGTACTGATACTTCTTCCGGTAACCGTAATTCCATACGAACATTATGATTATCATGAAGAGGGCAAAGATGAAAGGAAAGTATCCTCCCCCAGCAAACTTGTAGCATACTGAGCTCAAAAGTACTAACTCGATGAAGCCAATAGTTACAATGTAGAGGATGATGAAGATGGGGTGTGTCTTCCATATCATGACCATCACCATCACAACAAATAGGGATGTGATAACAAACACGACTCCCACAGCAAGTCCTACAAAGAAGAAGAAAAATGGGAAAACGTTAGTATCTTCAAAGATTGTCTCCAAGGGGAGGCCCTAATGATCAAGAACCTAGTAGGGGAGCAGGTATGGAATTTATGAGAAAGATGAGATTTACTCCTGTTGCATCACTCACGAACCAATGAAACTACTAATGGATAAAAAAAATTTGTATGTCATGGTATCAGCTAATACATGGGAAGACAATCAAGTGGCGATCAAGACGAAAAGCCAGTGATGCAAATTCATTGATAACAATGCAACATAAAAGGTTGGAATGGGATATGAAATCATGGAAAATTAAATTACCATATGCATTGCCAATCTGCAATGTGTTCTGGAAACCAAGAGTAACTGCAACACAAGCCAACATAAGAAGGAAGTTGATCTCAGGTATGTAAACCTGCCCTTCATACTTTGCAGAGGTATGAACCACTTTAACCCTGGGAAAACATCCTAGGGCTAAAGATTGCTGGATTATGGAGAAAGAAGCTGAGATTAATGACTGACTGGCAATGATGGCCGCTAATACTGCCAAAACGAATAGTGGCCAGTACAATGGTTCTGAGCTCACAGAAAAAAAAAAAAAAAATCAAATCAAATCAATACAAGTTAACACAAATCGCAACAACATCAATATGTGATTATAATGATGTCATGGAAGCAAAAAGTTCAAATAGAAAGTTACATACTTGGGATCGCTTTATAGAAAGTATCAAGCACGTCCGCGTTATGTTTCCGGAGATATGAGCATTGGCCAAAATAAGACAGCAAGACGGAGGGCACGAGCACACCACATGCGCTAAGTTGGACCGAGCGAATATGGAAATGTCCCAAATCAGCAAACAAGGCTTCGGATCCTGATTTTGTTCCACCAAATTAAGGCAGAGTAATTAGTAATTACAGAGTCTCATTCTATCATTATTTCTGGAAGGGGAAATATATGCTTTGAAAAATATTAATTGGATCAGTGAAGTTCACTTCTATTTGGCTATGATATTACATATGCAATCACAGGGAGAAGACAAAACTAGATATAGGTACCTGTAAGACATAAAATGACTCCTCCAAGAGAAACCCATCCATTCCTTTTATTCCTCTGGAAGTAGGTCACAATGTACCATGGGTTCAATGCCTTGATCACGGTGGGGTCGTAGCGGAAGAAGTTGTAGATCCCAATGAAGGCAAGGAAAAGAAACCACAACAAAACAATTGGAGCAAAAGTGTAGCCAACTTTATCTGTTCCAAACCTCTGAATTTGGAACAAGAAAATGAGGATGACCACTGAAATCCACATTACTGACGTGTCTGTAAGGGAACTTGCAGCTTGCTTGATGCCTCCAACAGCTGATAACACTGCATCAACAGGTTGAATGGCAGAAATCTTTATTCTCTCTATAGAAGGAAAAACTAAACAAGTATCATGAATTCATAAGCCTGCCTCGAAACAAAATGGGCTGTCTTGGCCAATATATCTAATGATTCAATTCAATGAGGCCCAACCTGCATTCAACCTGGCACAAGCCCTGCACTATCTGGGGTCCAAGCAAAAGCCCTACAAATAGAAGGAACCGCTATTGTTTTACCTGATATGCATGGGGTAAGAATGCCATCTCCGAGGACCATGGACACGCCTGTCATGGTCATCATCAGTAACACATATTTCCATGCCCTGCTCCGCTCAAACGTGGACTTGAGAGCTGTAGCCATCTTGGTGCGGCGATCTGGAATATCCAGCTTGTAATTGGAAACTTGTCTATCTTCAGCCTGCTGGTTAGGCATCAAGTTGACCTTTGCATGGCGGCAAATGAGAGAATATAAAGCAAAAGTTCCTCCTGCAATAGCCATCTTCATGGTAGTTACATTGACATAAAATCCATTATTGAAAAAAAAAAAAAGAAAAAACACACACAAAAAGAACAAGGCATTGCTGCTAGTACAAAAATCTTACCATCCCCATTATCATTGGCAGCCAGAACGATGAAGACATACTTGACCAAGGTTACGGTGAGGAGCAAGTAAAAAATTAAAGACATTGCACCAAGCAGGTCTTCATTATCTTTGATCCCTTCAGGAAAGATGCTGGCAAATACGTACAATGGAGATGTGCCCAAATCACCGTATACAATCCCAATGCATTGAAACGCAAGCTTGGCAATTGTGCACCAGTCTGCTGACTGCAATGTAATCAAGCAGCTAATCGCCATCACATTACCTCCTTGGCCGAAAGATATCAAATAATATCTAACATTACGATCCATTCAGGCCCTTTTTTCTATTCTAGTCATAAAAAAGAAAGTAGCATAATTCTCAACCAGGAAATAAAATCAAGGTTGAACTTTCATGCCAATGGATGGGAAAAAAAAAAAAGAGCATTACGCACAAACAAATCATACAAATAAATCTTGAAAAGGCATATTACCTAACAAAATTTTGTCACATAATAATAAGTTTCACAAAATGCATAACCAAATTAAAATCAGTAGATATTAATGTTTTTGCCCAAAAATCTAAGGTAATGTTTGGTAAGATGTAATAGAATGAAATGTAATGTCTACCAAAAATATCTTTGATTATTACACGACATTAAATTTTATCATATCCTACCAAACATGAAGGAAGTTTCTTGATCAAAGCGGTTCTTTGATACCTTAGGATCATATCTGCCGCTAGCTCCAGCAGCCTCCAAATCAAACAAATCTTTCTTCTTAAGCTCTCCCCTGTTCTCGGGCTCTGCTTCTTGTTGCGGAGACATTTCATCTTCAACCACGTTTTCAAGCTCCATCATATAAATATCACTTGAAAAAAAGCCTATGTCTGCCTCACAAACTTTCTTGTGTATTACGAATGTGGCTCAATGGGACTTAGTTACAGTGAAATTGATATGAATGGAGGGGAGGTGGTGGTGATGGTCATAGATCAACCCCGAGCATGTCTTGCCTTCGTCCTTGCCCTCTCTTCTCTTGAACCCCCAGCGGTGACCCCCGGCTTCAAATCCGTGAAATCTGTCTATATTTATAGCTTTAGCTGGAGCTGTTATGCTAAAATGGCAGGTGACAATTTATCACAAGCGGTACGGATGGGTCTAACACCGACGGGTTTGGAATCAGAATATCCGACGGTGATGGGGTTGGCAAGCTGTGAGGTGGGTCATGGAAGGAATCTTCTTCGGTTGGTTATTTACTTATTGCATTGTGCCATTGTGAGGTTATTAATTTGACAGCTTCTGGTTAGCCTCGGACTTCAGAAGTTGACATTGGGCTCAAAATAGGAAGGCCTTTTATCGACCATGCCCGCACGAAGCTAGGCTGTCAGCGTTTGAACCGCCGAATACGCGTACTATTACAATACAATTACCGTTGTGCAGTGAAGTGGTTCTTTTCTCGCGGTGGTGAAGGAGTTTCCGATTTTAGGTTGCCTTCTATGTTCGAGTCGTCAAAAAGGACGGTAAGAAGGATTTCCACGGTGTCATTCACGGGGTCCTTTCTTTTCCCAGCCCAAAAACAATGAGATGAAAATATTTATTGAGCCCGATCACTCATTTAACCGAACTGAAATCGTTTCGAGCAAATTCGAGTTAAAATAAAAATAAAATAAAATAATAAGTTTAACTGAACAAAATAGTTCCTGCAAAATATATTTCGAAGAAATAAATCCTTTTCTATGATTAGGTATAGTTCGAGGAATATTTTCTGGGGAAGACTTATGTCTCGTTAAATGAGTAACATTGTTGAGCTTGCCTTCATTCTCCTAACCATAAAGTACCGACATTGGGTCGTACAGGTGGGGGGCGACTCTTCGCCGGTGGCAGCTCGAGGGGCTTATGGCAAGCTCTTTGTCGAATTGATATTAACTCCAGAGAGGCCAGTCTTCAGCCCGGGATACTCGATGCATCATTATTAAATTAATACGTCATCACGAACAGACATTCGGTAAAAGATGGGGCCGAGTCGCGGATACAATATGCCATAGGACAATGCACATTTTGTGGCCTGGCGAGTGGCAACCATGCTAGCTAGCTCCCTTCATTATATTTAACCGTAATTCCCCTTCGGCTGAGTTGCACTCTTGCCAGCCTCATCTTCCGTGCGTTAACATACCTGGTTCCTCACATTGAGTTACCCTGCAACACCGGACTAGCCTTTTTATTTATGTATTAACCTTGAATACCGAGGAAAGCCTCACAAACGTAGTAACACGCATAAACTTGTCCATCCCACCAAGGGCGAGGGTACTGGCAAATGCGCGCAGAGCACAATCCCAATGTTGTTGACAACCATAGATTGACAATCCATCCCCTGAAGGATCCTAAAATCTGCACTCAAAACATAACTTTGGTAAAAATTGAATTACATTTTTCTTTCAGTTTGGCAGCAAGAAAACAATTGACAAACAAGCATAAATCGAGCAGTGCCGCAGGCTTGAAGTAATACAAAGACAGCAATACAAGACGGTCCCATTTGTGCATCGGACCTCATTATGCAATTACTTGCATTCTCCGTCAGGGGATAGAAGCTGGTCCCATTTGTGAATTGGACCTCATCATGGAATCACTTACGTTCTTCATCAGGGCTGCACAAACTATAGTCTGTTCATACCTGGCTCCGATGGCAATATGTACAAGCAATTCTCAGCTCATGCTTCCACGCAATTACCACAAGAAGAATGCTAAGTTGCACCTTATACATATTCTTCTGCTAATTCTGCTCTTTTGATTCAGTTCACAGCAGCCATTACTCATGGATGGTCACTAGCCACATCATGCCAAATATCTGAACAGGTTGGGATTATCTTTATCCCTTTCAAGATAGTCCCGAGTAATCAGATCTTCAATCCGCTTTTTAATTGCCTTGAAATCAGGCTGAAAAATTCACATTTTAACAAAACTACTAGATTAAAATTGAGAAAGAAAACAGAACACGGATCATCAAGGAGTAAAATGAGTGTCACACTAAACCTTGAACATGCGGC
Organism: Bruguiera parviflora; assembly: GCA_019804595.1. NCBI lineage: Eukaryota > Viridiplantae > Streptophyta > Magnoliopsida > Malpighiales > Rhizophoraceae > Bruguiera > Bruguiera parviflora. The sequence goes on from CM034046.1 coordinate 2,944,507, forward strand.
CCAACTGCTCAACACACTCCATAACTAA
>CM034046.1:2944544-3198341 GCA_019804595.1 Bruguiera parviflora
CAATTCAATTATTATCAAAATTCCACTCTCCACAGATGTTAGCTCAAGGCAATTTCAGGCCAAGACCAGAGTCTGCTTAAAGTCAGGATCATTTAACATAGCAACATTTATTCAATTAATGTAAATAAAAGACATGTCCTAGCTTTAACTAGGATGCAATTAAAAAAGGTAGCAAATAACCCTCAAATACCGAAAAGAAATTGTTCAAATGAAAATTGAATTTAGAACAGAAAAAGAAAAATGACCAAAGAAGATAGTTAATTAGAGAACAGAAAAAAGTAGACATGCACTCCCACCGATACCCAATTTCTCAGAGGAACCAAGAAAAGGCAGACACCTTTATTCCAAATCTATGCCCATCACAGCTGGTCGCACAGACTGCAACATGTTATATGTGCTCTTATCCAAGCATCAAACCACTAAAATCTCAGCAAAATTGCCCAAAAATCCTTGTTTTACATTCTAGCACTTCAAAAAGAAAATATCAGAATTCCAGGCAACCTACATCAGAAAAGGAGGTGATTTCTCAATTTCTAAAAGAAGTCATATAGGGATTTTTATGATAAATGCTAAAATGGCAAAATGATATAGTACATACCTGCAGATTCAGTTTACACAGAATTTGATCAAACAGAGGACCCTGCTCAGTTAATTAATGCAAATATCTAGGTCAAGGATTCTATAATAGTAGAGAGAACAATTCCGAAAAACTTGATTTTTTTTTTTTTTCCATTAAAGCCGCAGTAACTAGTAACAGAATGGTATGCTCTGCATACAAAACTGATCAGTCATAACTATAACAATATTCAACCTCCTCAAATTGGTTGCCTAAGAGTCTCCAATCTCCACAGCTATTTTCTTTCCTCAATATCCAAAAGATGAAGCCAAATCTATATATATATATATATATATATATGTATGTATATATATATAGAACTGACTTTTACATAACTGCTAAATCCTGTCACCAAAGAATGATTTATCCCCCTTTCCCCACCACAGCAACATAAGGGTAAGCTTTGTTTGCCATCATCCATGCGACGAAGGGCTGAATATTCCCAAAATACATAACAAAAACCAATCTCATTTTTTACACATGCACAGAGACGCACAAGCAGCTGGTGACCTGCACATTTGCAGGTTTCCAACTGCATCTCTGAGTGGGGCATCCTTTCCCATTTCATCCGTTACTGCTGCCACACTGTGGGAAGAAACCTAGAAAAACACATGATATATACAGGTTTGACTTAATCTTTAGCTCGAGTGAAACCTGAAGGACTGTTAGCCTCCATGGCAAGCTGAACCAGACATATGAACCCCTCAACATCTTGGTAGCTGTAATCAATGACCTTCCTAATAGAAGAAATACACTCTTTGTTTTTTGCCTCTTTCAAAGCTGCATTAGCCTCCAAAAAAGCTTTCTGGGACTTTCTTGATGCCTCCATTGCGTGATACACATTTTGCGTCTGCAAAACAATCAAAAGATGCTCTCTTCACCTCAGGTACTACCCCCTGTGATAATCTTAGCTAAAAAAAATATAAGCATACACATTAAGTTCCTAATAGCTCACAGCTCCAGTCCATTGATATAAAAATAAATAACCAAACATCCCAAGTACCTTGGAATAAGAGTTAAAATAAGTGAAGCCCACCATTTTTGATCCATAACAAAATCATATTCTCTGGATTATTAGAAATAAAAGGTTCAATCATAAAGATACATTCAATTTTGGAAAATACCACTAAGAACAACAAAACCTTAATTTCAAATTTAACTGAGGTACGCTACACGAATCTTTTCTTATTATTCTGTTTTATTATGAGCTAAGTTTAGGGTGAGATCTAATTATTTTAAGTCCTTCCTAACAAAGATTCCCGCATCAGCCTATGTCTTCCTCTCCCTCTCCTCCTATCATCCACCTGGAATTAGTCACTCCCTTAATTGGAGTATTTGTAGGTCATGCAAATGCCACTCCCTCTTAATTTTAAAATTTTACAAATCACTCCTTAAATTCACACAAACCTAGACTGTTTGCAGTAAAACTACTATCCTCCAGCGCAATATAAACACAAGTTCATCATTGTCATTCATCTTTCTGATACTTCTCTGTCAAGAGTACATGATATTCATCTATATACATCGTTCTTCATAAACAGTCTCCAGAAGCAAGCATGATTGAATGAGACTGAGGACACAGTGTCATCCAAACAACCAAAAAAGTTTAATTTAGATTTTTAGAAATAAAGATAAAAGTTAGAGACCAAACGTGAGATGAATTAACTTACAATGTCAAAGAGCCGAAGAAGAATTGTGTGGTTTCGAGCAACAATGGCAGGATTTCCAGCAACATGAGAAACTGTGCCCTTGGATAAAGAAGCCTTGTCCACTGCTATTTGGTTATTTAGGTTATCAATGTCTGACGCAGAAGATGATGGTGATTCACCTGAATAATAAGCCAAAAAGACACTATTATCATTATATTTTACCAAGCCATACACACTGGTTAGACAACAATCAGACAGATGAAAATGTTACCCAACAGGATCCATATGCATAGCAAATATAGACTAACGAAAAGAACCCAGAAATAAAGGTTCAGGTCAAAATATAAAAGGGTAGAATGCTGCAAGACTGAACAAATTTGAAAAGAAAAGAGTACATTCACACTTGGTATTTGGGAAGTCCTTTATATCAGACAACAAAAGCAATTTCCCACCAACTGTAACAAGCTTGTTATAGGTCAAGACATTTGGCTGCAATACACCTCAGAGCAACAAGAAGTTAGGTACCATGCCCAAAATAGCACAAGCCCACTTCTAGCAATTTCACCTCATTAACCAAGATGCCAAGAAACCATTGACAACTAAACATAAACATGGAATTAGTTAAAAGCTACTCCTAAATAAAGAAATAGGACTGGAAATACAAGACCATATGACATGGCCCCATTTTATTACCCTGAGGAATCATTTGTAAGCTCAGTTGCAACTCGTTCCAATCTTTGCTTGAGCTAGAAGTTCTGCAGCTAACTACCCTCAAGTATGTAACTTCCATGCATTTATAGACCAAAGCAGCAGCAGCCATCTCGCTCCGTTTTTCATATTCAAGAGCACAGCATCTGAGAATTAAAGAAGGATAGAATCAAAGACAAGGTATAACAATGAAAACAATGGCTTCAACAAATTTTTTATTCCAAAGCTAGCTAAGCAACTTAAACACTACTAGCAAGTATGGAACTTCTAAGGCACTCGCGGAGTTTTCTAAGCAAAGGAACATGTTCCTGCCAACTCCCTCCCTCCCTCAAGGATCTGAAGAAATTATAAATGCAGCAAGGAATGTTTCCACCATAAGCATGCAAGATCCCCACTACATCTAAATAGAGAAAAAAAATCACCAATATCCCAGAAATAGTTTATGCATTCCTTCTTAGCTTGTTTTGCCAACCAGTTCAAGCATGAGGCATTCCAAGTGCAAAGCAAAACAAGTTGGCAGACAGGTTCATCATCATAAACAAATTTCCTCACCTACAAAGGCAAAAGCAGATTTTTTGTAATCAAAGTCAATGCACAGCCATTGTTCTTATTAATATCAAGTCTAATTCTAGTTAACAAGGTCATCTTTTTCTATTTGACTTATATGCTTCACAGCCAATATCTCAAAAAAAAAGAAAAATGCTTTTATCAGCACTTCTGCAGATTCATTTTTTCTCATGATATTAATTCCACAGACTAATACCCACAAGAAAATTTGTTTTTATTCTTATCTTTGATTCAATTAGATCCAGACTTTTGGCAAAGGAGAAAGAATTTATAGCACAAGTATCTTGATAGAAAATGTTTTGCTTTAGCCTAAAGGAAAACTAGAGTTAGCAAAAGAAAAGCTGAAATGTTATTTGTTTCAAACAAAACCTTTTGGCATTTCAAAACAAAACACTGGCCCCACGTATAATGAGATTTATAACTTATAAACTTTCCCTTGTGCATGTACTACCACAGCACCATGGCTAGCTTACTCCCAATATTCTATATTGTCTATTGCAATCATTTACATGTAAAGAAAAAGGGAAGAGTGGCCCATGACTATGTTAGTATTATCCTACCTGTGCCAAAAGAAGTACTATATTTGGACCAAAAACAAAAACTTCCTCGTACAGCACTGACATGATTACTTACTCGCAAATTTTAGCACTAGTACGTAACAGTTCCATTTGAGTCATCTCCCCCTGCCTGCCATTTTCATTATTAGAGGTTTCCAGAAGAGAAGCTCCATGAAGAAACCTTAGTGCAGCTTGAAAATACGCTTCATTACTCTCAAAATCAAATCCACAGCTCTAAAAAGAAACAAAACCATGCTAAAGTTAGGACAGCAAATACAAAACAGTGTTTTACTCTGCTGCACAACAGTAAATGTATCCAAGAAAGGAATTCCACAATCATTCAAGAGCAGTTGAGAAACCTTAAGATGATCGGCATAGTCTTTGAGATGGTTGGCTTCTTCCAGAGCATTGGTAGCAGTCTGACTGGAGAGATTCAATTTTCCAGGACCTGGAGCATTACGATCTCTCGTCCCTTTTGCCTCAGACACATGATGACCAGAACTTTTGCCAGCTCTATTCTTAGCATCAGCATCTGCATGTTGTCTTAAGGCCATAGACACAATAGTGTTGCCAGAGGCATTTGGAAGAAGTCCATCCAATACTCCTCCTTGCTGAAAGCCAGGGTCTGATTTGTGACTATAACTCTCCTGTCTGCCCTCACCTTGGGAATGTAAGAACAATTTATTTCTCCCACTCATTGATTCTTTCTGAATTTGGTTTGCTTTACTCTTACCTTTGAAATCCTGGATCAGATTCTGCTGGGGGCCAGCACTTTGATTCCTGCTGCACAAGCCACCCAATTTTGCACCTTGATCATCATAATCTTCCAATTTTACCAGGTTTTCCAACTGACTGCCCCTTGAGTGTAGCCCAACAGTATCGCTCCTGTTAGTCCTGTCCTTCTCTTTCTTACCTGGCTTAGCGTTACACTTGTCAGGAATACTGTGTTTACCATTGCCCATCCTTTCATTAACTGGCTCTTGTGATTTTAGGCCCATCTCTGGCTCACGTCTTGAGCCCTTCAACGTACATAAATCCCTCAGCTCTCCAGCTGGATCAGCAACATTAGTCTTATCTCTATCAAAATCAGATGTTGAATTTCTGTCACAGTCCTTTGACTGTAAAGAAAAACCCTTATCAGATTTCAGCAGACACCGCCCATTTTTCTGGTAGTCCTTATTCACTTTATCCAAACTGGAGCACAGGTGGTGTTTCAAGATTGCAGAATTACCATGGACTAAATTGGAAGACATTTTACTTTTTCCACCAATTTTGTGATTAGCACCCCCATGCTCATCATTTAGTGCAGAAAATTTAAGGGATTCAGTATGAGAGCAACCAGAAACTTTCTCACTCCTTGCTATCCCAGCTTGATTAATCTCACCATCAGCATCTCCATTCCAGCATCTTAGTTGTCCAGTCTCAGGAAGGCCACCATTCACAATATCATCTTTCCCTTGAATTTCCACTGAGGCGGAACTAAACTTTCCTGAACATGAGGTCCTCAAGGGAGATGAGGAAACTGATTCTACTGGTGAGCCTTTCATCTCATCAAAAGTTGCCCTAGTTTTATCAGAGCTCGAAACCATTGATGAGCTTGAAGCAGCTGTCATTGAAACTTCTCTACATCTGAAATCCTTTCTCAATGAATAGACACCATCAAAAACTTGTTGAGATGAAATCCTTTTTCTGTTCTTGTGGGTCTGCACTTCCTCATTTGTACTTCTAATTTCTTCAACATCAATTGGTTGATCTTTACTGGCTGACAAAACAACTTGGGCCTCACTAATTTTTTTGGTCAATCTATCACTGCCACTAGTTGTATTGCCCTCCTTAGCCGGAGATTTTGAAGCCCTAAGTTTATTTACCCTCTTTAATTCACTCTCACTACTTTCTTCTGCATCAACACAGACAGCATGCAGACTTTCATTGTTTCGCCCCTCCTTCAATTTCCATTTCTTCATAACAGTTCTTCTTTGATCAGATGTCCTTAAATCCAGAAAAACCCCATCTGACAAGAGCTGAGTATGGCCCCCTTGCTTCTTCACAGGAGCCAATGAACTTTCCTTTGCATCACAGTCCACATCCTCCAAAAAAGAGTACTCTTTTGATTCCTTCATCTTCCTTCCACTTGCCTTAATTGGAAAACCAACTTTTGATTTGAGACCTGCATGATCAAGCTCCATATTGGAGTTTTCATATTTATCATTGTTGCAAATTTCTTCTGTCTTAGATTTCTTTGCACTCCCACAAACATGTTGATCAGCCTCCCTTTTGTTTTTCACCTTTAATGGCTTTGTGTTGCCTGCCAATATGCATTGAATGAAAAAAAAGATTACCATGTGCTTAGATTCAAAGTCTAACAGAAACAATGAATGGCAGCCCAAATTAAATTACTTACCAATGTTGGCATGGCCTTCTTTCTGTTTGGCTATGTGCTTTTCTGCAACCAAGTTGTGCAAGTTGCTCAAGCTGTTTATTAGACTTGTTTCTGAAGGAGGCTTAGTTATGTCATTTATGCTTAGTCTTTCAGCAGGTTCCTGCATGTGGTACTTTGTAGAGTTTGGTGTCTGGATCAAGCCCTGGCTGCTAACTGCTTTTGTTTTTTCATTCAAAAAATGTTTCTTTTTTCCCTGAGAATGCCCAGAATGATGAAGACTCTGACATTTCTGCTCAATATGTTGCCCATGCGCTGAAGTTACCAATGACGCACTTCCATTGGCATAGTTTTGCGCAGTATTTTGGCCCGCAGTAACAGGTAAATGATATAAATCATTCAGTGCTCTTGTTGTCTCTTCCTCGCTAACCTCACACCGATTCATGCCAGGCCTATATTACAATTTCATAAGTATGAAAACTGCACACATCAAATGTGGTGCATGGATGCATGTCATGCACAGACAAGTTCTCCCATCACTGAGCAAAAATTCAAACTCAACAATGTACTCTTCCCTCCCCCACTCTTCCTATTGGTGTTGATGAGAATCAAACTCCCAAGACCCTGAAAAGTTGTCAACAAAAAAGGTACCAACCTTGGGATGGCAAGAATGAACCCAAGACCCTTTACCAGCTAGTCACGGCCTTTCATTACAGACACTAAGATATAATTTGGATGACTGTGGAAAAAAGAAAAATTATGTAACTAGGACTTTTAAGTTGGGATGAAGAGTTAGTTGATTAACATTCCATGTAGGCACAAATGGAGTGATGATCAGCCAGAAAACATTACCCAGTAACAAACATGGCCAGTTTTGAAAACAGGAACAGACAATAACAAGACAACACCCCTTGGACAATGTTAATTAGGCATGCTTGTTATCTATGCTCATGTTTAACTCAAAAATAGGAAGAAAAACTTACAGCCAATCTAGCATTGTGCACAGCCACTTCTCAGGAAGTTGCTCTGGCTTTGTGCCAAATGGCAACAGTCGCCACCTCTGGCAACTGTCACAACAAACCCAGTTTTCTTTTATGACTATGGGATCTACTGCAGGTGCCACCACTTCAGAAACAAGTGCACTCTCTGCAACACAAGGACCTAATGCAGCATCTTTGACAGATGATCGAGACTTTGACTGTTTATCATTTCTTTTACCACTAAATCTTTCCTTCTCTTTATCCAAAGATGTATGCAGATGCATTCCCAAACCGTCAATGCTGGAGCCCTTTGGACTCTCTGCAATTATCTTTGATGAACTCATTAGATTGGTTTTTTGTCCCAAAGACTCTCTGTGATTATCTTTGACCTTGCTATCCTTCTGTAACTTCAACTTGTGTAGCTTACCTTTACCCACCGAGACACCACCTGTAGCTCTCACTGTATCTGTAAAGGCCGCATTCACACTAACTCTCAAGCTTTCATTTGATGAAACAGCAGCAGACTTCTCGCTACTTTCAAGTTCCCGTGACTTCCTGCCCTCCAACAATGGCTTACCTTTCCCACAAACCATGTTGGGCTCATCTTGTGAATTAACCATAGCTTGTTGACCATTCTTCTGTTTTGAAGGAGCCATTGATCCAAGACTAATATCTTCTCTATATTGAGATGCATTAGGATATGCCTTTGAAGGAGCAGAAGTTTTGTTACTCTTGCCCTTACCACTGCCCCTCACTGCTCTGTTTCCCAAAACCTTTTTCCCCCAACTGCTCTGAGCATTTCTCTCACTCTTGCTACTTTCTTGTCCAGATATTGACTCCAATGAGTCCTCTTTAGCCAAGTCATGGGAGAGAAATCTTTCCTTCATTCCATCCTCACTGGAAACTTCAAATGCCCTATCAGCTGCTTTTGCAGGGTGGCCAGTAATAAATCCTATATTTGATGAAGGCAATTGTTTTAAATCGCTAAGCCAAGTACCCTTGTCTTCTAGGGCATCATTTTCTACATTTTTCTTGATTATATCATTCTCAAAATTGATGCGACTCTCGTGCTTCAAGTCAACAGTCCTTTCAATATTACTGAGCAGTTTTGCCTCCTCCTCTAACAAAACTTTGTTACTTTGGGTATTAATGGACTGGTCTACTGACAAAGGAGAATGTGCTTGACAAATTTTGAGAGCACATACAGTTTTATTGCCCCTGGATTGTGTTTCCTTTCTCATCAAACAAAGTAGACTTTCATGTAAAGGTGATACAAGGACACCCCCAGGGAATGGAAGGGAAGTCATAACCTGTTTTAACAGACAAGAATATCCAGAATGTTCAAGAAAAGAAATTTCAGCCATAGATAGATCTCCTGGCATTCATCCAGTGCCTACAAACTGATATCAACAAAAAGAGCAAGAAGCTCTACCTGAAGAATGCTAGTGGGAGATTCATTTGCAGTACGATGTGATATGGGCAGCAATTCGCCACTTCCTTCTGGGCTGTTCCCCAATGATGAAGAAGAAGAAGTACCAAGCCCGAGACCACTGTAGATTGCTGCATTTTTTTGCAGCATTTTGTCAGAACTCACCTTTAACCTAAACTTAAGCGTTCTTTGGTCCAAGCCTGATTTGTGTGAACTTTCATCCTTCCGATTAGACTTTTGAGCACACAGAGTAGATGAGAAATCAGAATCTTGCTTGGTTGAAGCATCTCCATATACCAATCCAGAACTTTGCAATGCATTGGAATTGTTGGTAGCAGTACCAAGCCTCACAGACAGTGGAGCATTTGAGGTAACTTTTGAACTCTGTACAGTACCCTGCATGGTAACAGAGTTACAATGCTCAACTAAACCAGTATTCCCCTAACCAACCACACACATCTGCTTCCAACCAACTTATAAAGAAAACAAGGAATAAAATTTTCTATACCTCCAAGGCCAAATTGTTGGGGGATCTTGGTGTACTGGAGCCCAATAGAGACTTGGGACGTAACAAAGTGTGTGGTGAGCGTTCATACGCAGGCAAAAAAGAGCCATATCCACCAAATTTTGCCCCTGCCACAACAATTTTGAGTCTTACTCCGTTGTCTCAAGACTACACTAACTTTCATCTATGCTCAACAACTGCCACTATACATCACTTACCCAAATTCTCTGCAGAAACCCCACCTTCAAAATCTTTTTGAAAGTGGCCCAAAACATTTTGAATCTTCTCATCCTTCATGAAAGAGAAATCACTACCGTTACAACCTTAACACGCACAAAATCATATGAGAATCAACTACCCCAAGAGTGAAACATGACAAATCATGTACAACACAACTAATCAGTTAGGAGACAGCCAAGATAAAGAACAACTACATGGGTGAAACAAAGTTAGCCATTATTAGTAGCCGTCTTTCTTTTTGTTTAGCATCAATTCCACCCAAAAAAAGAAGAATACCAGTTTACCAAAACTGTGGCATCATTTTTACTTCTCCACATGATTCCAAACCAGGATGGAGTTCAAGAAAAATAAACACATATGTACTATAGTCATATAGAATTATTAACTTTTTGATTCAATGGTTCAACTCCAATCAGTGATTAGGCCACACAGTTATGCTCTCTTCTTTCTATAGTTCAAGATTTTAAGTGGCCTTATTCTTTCCTCTTCTATCAGTGATTTTGCTGACCTTTCTACTTTTCTTTGCAGCCATGCTAAGATCAAATGGCTCTGATACTTCTGGGAGGGTAAAACTAGGTATCCAGATTTTGCACTAAACACTTTCTTGTAACTATTTATCAGGTTCAAACACATCTGCTACTTCTTTAACTATTCAAGAGACACCACTATGTGTTTTATATAATTTTCAAGCACTTTATATAATTCACAAATATTAAACAAACTGAAAACTTAATGACTCTATATAGTTGTGTACCATGTGTATATTTGTGTTGGTGTTTGCTTACATGCACACAATTGTGTCCGCTATTGTGGAGGTGGGGTATACATCATCCACCTTGCCAATAAGGAATCTAAATGATCGGAAGAAAGAATAACAAAAGCTTAATTTCCAGTTGTTTTATTTTGAATAAGTATACACCACTAGCATAAACATTTGAATTACGCTTCTATTGAAGAAAGCCTAAGTGCATTTGGTTATATGATAAAAACTGCAGGAATTGGTGATCAATTTACATTGGGAACCATTTACTTCAATGATATTTACCATTATCTAAACTTAAAAGTCTGTCACACAAAATTCACTGAACCAACATGACTAATCACCATCCTTTTGACTAAAAATTATGTGTTAGCCACAACATATGCGTTCTGCATTGTTTCAACTTCAAAATGCCATGGGAAAAAACTATATAAAATGCAAAACCTTACAATGTAAGAAAGAGCAATATCAGGGTCCATGTTGTTATCGTCATCATTATTGTGAGAGCAAGCCTCCCCTTCCTCAACCTCATAATTCTCCTCCATCTTCACAGCCAAACCCTGCTGTAAAATGGAAAAAAATCCCTAACCCTAGCCCCAAAACCCTCACCTGGAAAACGCAATTTCCCTAGAGTCCAGCATCACTCTAAACTTCTTAAATTAAACCCTCTTCGACCCAGAAAAGCACCTAAAAATTAAAAAAAAAAAAAACTCACAAAGACGCCAATTTCATCAAAAACGACTTTGACACCGTCAAGTCTCGAACCCTAACTGAAATTAAATAAAAGGGCAAAATTATGTGAAATTAACAATTAATCATTCCCTTCAAACCCACGACCGGACTCGAGGATCGGACGGTGGGGATTGAATGATCACATAATCGATCACCGTTAACCCGCGATTGACTCGGCTGGGTCACGGCGGCGAGTCAGATTGGATTCTAAGTTCTTCAGTTATGAGTCTCTCCATCTCTGGTTCGTTTGCTTTTTTTTTTTTTTTTCCTCCAATTGATGTGTACAGCAGAGACAGGATCGGTCTTTTTTTTTTTATTTTTTTGTTGAGCCGCTGTATTTTTTATTTAACCAATTAAAAATTTTTTTAAAAAGTTTTTATTGGCTCTTTTGTTTTGCATTTATTTGTTTTTTCTCTGTTGGGATTTTCCGGACGTTGGGTTGGGGCCCACACAGATTATGGTCTCGCATTTTTTATATTTTTAATTTTCTCGATTCTTGAGGGTTGATGCGCGTGCGCACCACGCGCATGATACCGAACTTCCACGGCGCCGTTTGGCTCGTGGCAAAGCACAAGCATGTGCGGTGCAAGAAGTGAGAGTATAACCCACTCTCTTTGGAGAGAGTGCGCCAAATTCATACCTGAAATAATTGTATACGTGTAGAATCATTCCTTTTGATAGCAACCAATTTAGAATTTTCTTCTATAAAACATAGAATATAAGGCTCCCACGTAAGCACACAAATGCTCCAATTGAACAAGTTTGAGGAAAGAGAGAAGAAGATTTACGCTGACTTTCGAATTTTTAGTTAAAAAAAATTGAAAATAATTTAATTTTAATAAAGTTTTTTGCACGACATTAATTTAGTATATTTTTTATATCAATTTAAGTTTAAATTTGAGAGTAGTGACAAAATCTTCTTAAATAAATAAAAATAAATTAATTAAAAAAATTAATTCCAACTTAAAAATATAATGATTAGTATTGCAATGAAACTCTTTTAGTGTTAAAAAAAGGGAAAAAAAAAACTGAATAGAGTTTTTGAAAAGACCAAAATTCGTTTACCGATGTATTTCTTTGCCCTTGGTCAAACTCAAACGACGCATTGGGGTCCTTCCACCCGGCAAAATGTTGCGTCTCGATATTTAGGAAATGTTCAATTAAGTCTCTTTACTTTTAAGATTAGTTCAATTTAGTCCCAACAACTGAATTAGAACACGCAAACCGTAAAACATAGCGCGTGAAGAACATAATTTCGTTTGAGTGCCACCAATTTTTTCTCTTATGTATCGACATATTTAATTATCAATAAAACGAGAAATATGAATGATAATTATAATTTTAATAAATATGATTCAAATTGTAAAATCAATCATTTATGATGACAATTTAATTAATTTTAGTTTTTTCTTATTTAGTTATATTTTTAAAAATTTTCAAACTGTAATTGAACAATTTTAATGAAGCGAGGTTTGAAGAACTGCTTCGTTGGCTCGTGAATCGTGGACTTTTTTTTTAAAAATTTTTTTTTTATATGTTCTTGTGTTTATTTTTATTTTTATTTTTTTGGTTGTGTTTTGTTGCTGCACCCGCGAACAACAATAAAAACACAGCAAGAAAAACACAACAGTAATAAAAAGTGAAAGGCGTTTCCGTCAAAGCTTACTGTTGTTTTGTTATAGTAGTTAGGGTTTGAAAATAATACGGGAAAAAAAAAAAACCGATAGTTTCGATACGATCGTGTCGCTTCTATCTCGATCTTAATCACCCTTTCATTGGGAGGTGGTTTGCCGTGCGTTTATGGTGTTAAGGAAGGTGGGTAGGCGGGCGGGCGGGTGATATAGCTCGGGTTCGGGCATGGATTCGGTGCAGGAAGCAGGCAGGGGAGTGCCCAGCACGGTGCTAATGCGGTTCATGTGGCCTCATGGCGGGCGAAGTGTGTTTGTTATCGGTTCTTTCAACAGGTTACTAATTTGAATTGTCATTGTTGGCCTCCGTTTAATGTTTGTGTTATTTGATTGGTTAGCATGTGTTGGTTTTGATTGATGGGCGTTCCTCTTTCTTTCTGTGAAGATGGTCTCAGCTCGTGCCCATGTCCCCCGTTGAAGGTTGCCCTAAAATATTTCAAGTCATTTATCCGATAACGCCTGGTCACCACCAGGTATTTCTAGTTTGCCTTGGATAGACAGAACTTTGAATTTTGATAAGAGATTCAATTGCCTTTTACTTTCATGTGCAAATAAGTAAATACCAGGTTTGCTAAAAGTTTTCCACTGTGTGTTAATGAATTTGCACATTTGGCTTTCTACATTTCACATGCAGTACAAGTTTTGGGTTGATGGAGAATGGCGTTACGACGAGCAGCAGCTTTACTCTTCAACAGAGTATGGCATGGTTAATGCCGTCCACTCTTCTCCTGAACTCAATTACAATCCTACAATTAATCCTGATATGCTTACGGAATTGGGGAATAAAGCTTATAGACATCTGGTGAGATCTGGTTCTGCCTCTTTCTTTAACTCTTGTGGAACAGACATATATATATATATATATATATATATATATATATATATATGTGTGTGTATGTATTATTTTTTATTTGTTTTTTTACCTTAGCTGTTGTCATTGCAGTTGCTAGAAACTCACTTGGGATCCTTCATATTTATTATTCTGTTACTCCATGGTGGTATACTGCATTTATTTATTATATTCTTATTGTTTCTTTTTGAATAAACTGTTTAATTATTGGGCTTTTCATTTGCAATGCAGGTCTGTGTATCCGATGGTAAGTTGGTTCAGGTGGTGCCAAGCATGTCGGAATCTGACTTGCAGGTGTCCCGTCATCATATTTCTGTATTTTTATGTGCGCACACTGCATATGAGTTACTTCCAAAGTCAGGCAAGGTTGGATCATTTACCAATGGGCTCACCTTTGATGTCTATTTTTGGTTCTAGACTCTTTCTTTAATTTAGTAACTGCAAATTACTTCCTTATTCTCCTTATTTAGTACATGTCGCTTACAGGTTGTTGCACTGGATGTTGATACACCAGTAAAACAGGCATTTCATATTTTGTATGAGCAGGTATTTAATTGATTGAAATATTACTAAATACATCATTTGACAGTGTTTGGCTGCAATTCGAGTTTCCTTTTCTGCAAATTGCAGTTGATTTACATGTCACATATTTCCACATTCTGGCAAAACCCCCACCCTAGGATGAAGTTTAAAAAGCTATTTGCATTTTTCATGAAACATTTTTTTCTTGATATTTGCATGGAACGAAGCCTGTCCAAGGTGGCTTTAAGTTCTTTTTTTTTTTTTTTTTTTTTTGGTACAACTATATTGTCTGTACTTATCCTAAGAGTATCGCTGTAATGCTGGCAGATCATATTTATAATGGAGAGCATAACTTGTGGTTGTAGTCTGCATATCTTAGTTGTTGGGACTTTTTTATGTTTCTAAGTAAATGTGCCTCTTACTGCCCCCTTTCAGTGCTGGCTGATCATGCTCTAGCTAGGGTTATTATTTTTTTCTTTGCAAATTTTAATGTCATCATCTGGTCTTCTACTTAGGTTTTTGTCCTTTATTTCCAACTATTGATGATGTTATCTAGTTGTTGCTGATAAAGAGCTTGGCTACAATATCTATTCTAAGTCAAGCAATTTCCAGGGAATCCCTACAGCACCACTTTGGGATGTTGGCAAGGGCCAGTTTGTTGGAGTGCTTAGTGCATCGGATTTCATATTAATTCTAAGAGAGGTATGCACTTGTAAAATTGATATCTCTAACCAATGCAAACAGTTTTTTGGTCATAGCACTTTTATATGCATGCATTTGTTTTGAAGCTACTATAACATTTCATATAGTTTCTTATTCTGTTTTTTTAAATCATAGCCATTGAATGAAACATAGCCTGATAAGAACATTGGTTGCTGGGATTTGTCTCACAGGTATGGTTGGGTAGGCACTGAGCTTCTTCGAACTGTGAACTTAATTTGGAATTCCTCTTTCAGTTTCTTTTCCCTGAAATTATTTTCTTCTGGAACTTATCATTTCAAAATATATGTGCAAATATTGCTGGATATTGGTATGGCTACTATTCCAGGAATTGTTCCTTGTTAACGAGGTATAATGATATATATTCCTCTAATGTAATTTACTCCCAGCTTGGGAATCATGGCTCCAATTTGACAGAGGAAGAACTAGACACTCACACCATATCTGCTTGGAAAGAAGGAAAAGCATACCTGAACGGACAAATTGATGTGCATAGGAGACCATATTCTAGACCTCTCATCCATGTATGTTCCTTATCTTGTTTCATGCAATGGCGCTTCTTCTTTTATACACTATGTACAACTATCCCCGGTGTTTCATTTTCATGTCTGATTATGCTATGTGGGTTGAGATGTCAGCATTTAAATGATAGTATCTGCTATTAGACACAACAAAAAATGTCTGGTATGGGTTTGCTTTAGCGTTAGACCTAGATCTGCTGATTGTGCAGGTGGGACCATATGACAACTTGAAAGAGGTTGTTTCTAGAATATTGCAGAATGGAGTAACCTCTGTTCCCATTATTCATTCTTCATCTGAAGATGGTTCATTTCCCCAGCTACTACACCTTGCTTCACTTTCTGGAGTACTGAAATGTAAGCCCTTTGGTTAGCTTTCTAGGCTGTGGCATATGGTTCATCACTGATTAATGGATGTTGATATCCAGGTATTTGCAGGTATTTTAGATATTGTTCTAGCACCTTGCCAATACTCCAGCTGCCAATTTATGCAATTCCCATGGTTACATGGGTTCCAAAGATTGGGGAGTCTAATAGGCGCCCTTTGGCCATGTTGAGACCAAGTGCTTCCCTTAGTACAGCTTTAAACTTATTAATTGAAGGTATGGTTTCATTGATTGTCAGGTAGATGAAACTAAGTGTCGTGTTTGAGGGAAGGTGTCATTCTGATGTTTTGGTGGTGTTAATGTTACTAAGCACCTGGATATTGGTTAGAGATTTGGGGCTTAGCTTATTAATGTAACTCATAGTCTTGGAAATTTGAATTAGAAAAAGAGTAATGGTTATTCCTAAGATTAGTGTTGTTTCCAAATGATGAATCTTCCAAGTAGCTAAAAGTGGCAACCACAGAAGAAAGCATTGATGCCTAAATTTGTTGTCTGCATTATAAATGGGGCATACTTGGTATAAATGTGTTGCTTGGTCTCTTTTCTCAATAGGTTGTCCCTTTCTTGGATGTGCTCTCTTTTCTGTTTGCATTTCTCAGCATTAGGATGAAGAACATAGCTGTAACATTTTCTTGCTTATGTACTAGATAAGCTATGTTGATGGAAGATTATTAGGAAATGTATGGCTACATGATTGATGATGGAGTTAGTGTTGCCCATTTAGAAATTTAAAACTAACACATAGATGCATCAAGAGATACAACTTGGACAATTGGAGTAACCATTGGCTAAAGGTAACTCTGCCCCTTCCTTGGGAGGTCCATTGGCTGGGCTGGAAAATTGGGGAACAAATCCCATGCTTGGAATGCTCTTATTGTTGTTGTGACAATGTTTGATCTCAGGCCTTTAGTTTGATGCCAGGAAACCAAACTAGCCAAATTGGTTGTCATCTTAGTAATGTCCTGTTTAGTGGACAGGTCCTTGGTACATTGGCCATATGGTCTCTATCTCAAATAATGTTCTTCAGCCTTTGTTTAATGCTGTTTTATTGTCTTTGTTACTGCAGCTCAAGTAAGCTCGATTCCAATTGTTGACAACAATGATTCATTATTAGATATTTATTGTCGGAGGTAAGCTGTGCTTTTAGGTGTGATACATCCTATAAAATCATACTTCATAACTCTCCTCTCATACTGAGAAACCTTTCCTTTTTTTTCTTTTTTTTGGGTGTTTGAGCAGTGATATAACAGCTCTTGCCAAGGACAAAGCTTATACACATATTGATCTCAACAAAATGACCGTTCAGCAGGTAGCTCTTCCTTGTTCTCCTAGCTTTCTGTCAAACATGTTTACCAAGCCACTTCATACCTGTCATTCTAAATTTTAAACTAGGAAAAATGATGAAAAAGATGAAGAGAAAAAAGAAATCTTCCATTTAGTGGGTTCCTGTGGAGGAGAATTTGGAGGCACTGTCATTCTTAAGCATCTTAATGTGATGTGGCTGTTGAAAAGACTTGTGCTGAAATTGTAGTTGGAAGGACCTGGTACCTTTGCTGCATCCTCAGTTGATTGTACCATCACCTTTGTTTATAAGTCATTTCATCTGTGGAGTAGGCTGAATTGCTATATGGACATCTAACAAGATGGAAAGGTCTGATGTAGTGTAATCAAATCAGAATGTAGGATGTTTTGGGGCAAAATCTTGTTGAAAATGTCAGTGCTTTGCTTTAGTTCTGTCATGATCTGTGACAGTCAGGGCGGGCTTTTGCTTTGATGCAAATTTTGTGGTTCATTATTGGTGAAGATAAGGTTTGGCAATTTCGTAGCTCTAGTACCTGCCAATGGGAATATGGCACATACCCTTCCCCGATTCCTCCGAAAAAAAAAAAAAAAAAAAGGAAAAAACCATCTTCCCATCTTTTTGAAAACAAGAAAATTAAAGTTAAATAAATGCTGGTGGCTCCTGAAACTGTGTGATCTTTGCAAGGAGCTGAGTTTCATGAGCACCAATTTGTTATTGAAGGATTAAAAGTAGAATGCAGATATTGCTAGGAAGGCTAAAATTACATGCAGTGGGTCAGATGATATCAGTCACCTTTGCTTCACAATATTCAGCCTTCAAAAACTATGATTCTACTGCCTGACTACTTGAATGCATTTGAATTGGCAGCTTTTCCTTTGGTGATCCTTTTGAATTTTTTATTGCTGTGAAATATTGGAGAACTGTGCTGATGATGTTCCTGATCTTGTACCATCAATAAATTGTCATAATCAATTGACTAGGCTTTGCAATTGGGACAAAACTCCTATTCCCCGTATGAGCTTAGAGGCCAAAGATGTCATATGTGTTTACGGTCTGATACATTGCATCAAGTGATGGAGCGATTGGCAAACCCAGGTACTATTAATGTCATTTGTGGTTGAAAAGCAAGAACTTAGTCTTAGGTGGTACTTATTATTATGAGATTGGAACTCCAGTTAGAGATTATTATTCAGTTTTAACTTTTTGAACAATGTATGGCATTATGTTTGTTATTTTTCTCATTTTTGTCTAATGTGTATAATATAAAAAGAAATGTTATCTCTTTTGATTTCAGGTGTCAGACGACTTATTGTTGTGGAGGCTGGCAGCAGGCGGGTAGAAGGCATTGTAACGCTGAGTGACATTTTCAAATTCCTGCTTGGTTAGTTCAAACCAATCACAGAAAGTTATGCTTGAAAACCTATTATGAAGCCTATTATGAAATGGTCTTGAATTCCCCGCAAATCTTATTGCTGCAGCTTTTGCAATGTTGCTCCAAAGTGACTCCATTGTCTCCTTGCCACTTTAATCTCATTTCTGTGAAATTTACTGGCGAATTTGCCTGTCATCTTTGCCTGCTTTTAGAAATTTTAGGCTACAAGGGAGGCATACAATTCGAGGTTGATGTTCTTGCAATTATCAGATTTGTTCGCATCCTCCTCTATCATTATGAACTCCTCTGACCCATGAATGTGAATTTCGTCTACGAGGAGAGCATGGGACCTGTCATGGTTCTATGCTGCTATTTTGGCAGAAGAGGCATGGGGAGGAGGAAACATTTGATGATTATTATCAGCTGTACTTTTAATTAGCAGTTATTGTTCCTCAAACCCTTCTTGGGGAAGCTGATCTGGTTACAAGGGTGTAATTGGCCTTTTTGCTTGTACCCACTTGTTACTTTGCTTATGCCATGCAGCAGGTGTGTAAAGATAAATGCCATTGTTATCAAATGAGAAGCAAATAATCATGGGGTGCTGGTGCTGCTGGTTCCAACATGCGTAAGCTTTTTATACTAGGCCGAATTGGTCTCAAGTGCTTATTTTTAATCCTTCAACTGAGCCCGGCTTTACACTAAAATCGACAGAAACCTGTGATATGGTGCTGAGGATGCGGTCCATCTGCCTCTTCTAATATATTTTGAGTTAATTGATTCTCCTATCAATCCACGTAAGAAGATAAAAGCAAGCGGGGTGTGATTTGTGCAACTCGAATATGATCCTAAGCCATTGGTTATAACAAATTGTCGTAGGGAATTGATGGGTAATTAATAATATTAGCTTGTTGCCAAAAAGGAAGTGACTGGGCTTCCTGTTTTTGTGATTAAAGGTAAAGCAGCGGGAAGGGCTACTAAATATAATGCCTTGAAAAATAAAATTGCAAATGATCAGATTTTAACTTGTTTTAAAATTTTCCAATCAGTTGAAGCGACGTCGTGTGATCAGAATGATTTCCAACTCTTTGAAAGATAAATCTAAAAATTGAAAAAGAGTCGGCCTCCAAACCGAACTCAGGGAGATAACAAACACGGAAAAAAGAAGAAAAAATAAAATAAAATAAATCTGAGAGAGAGAGAGAGAGAGATGGAAGGACTGAGCGAAGAAGAAAGAAAAGCACTTAGAGGAAGTAAATTTGCTCCGCTTCCTCCTCCTCCCTGTTCTTCTCTCCCTTCCCAACAACCCAGGTACTGCTTTGTTTTTAGTTTTTATATTATTATACTCATTGATTTTCTCTTAATAATTTATTTTGCTAATCGAGAGAATTTGAATTCTCTCGGTATGTTTCTGGGTGGTCGCCACCAATCAACAATTCATCAATCTACACATGCTTGTATAGGTTAGCTCACCCGGGTGGGCCATTGAAGACGAACAAGGCAGCGGCATTGGCCAAGTTTCTTGAGAGAAAGCTTCAAGACCCTAATGGATTGGCCTCCATTGATCCCCAACTTCTTGAATTGGCCGTCCAAAACGCCAAAGACGCTGTTCTTTCCTCTTCTGGTACATATTCTCGATTACCCTTTTTCCAATTATTTGTGTTTCAATTAAATAACGGGTTGGTTGGGCAAAATGGAACGGAAAGATTGAAACTTTTGGTTTAATATGGGTTTTGGCTTTGAATATTTTATGCGGTTATCATTCGAATAGTTTTATCTACTCGAGATCAGTTGTTTCCGGCACCTATGGGCTTTTGAAATACGTGTTGGTAGTCTGCTTTGCTTGTCTAGATTTATGCAAGATTGCAATTTCCAGCTCTTAAGCTTTACTAAAATGGAAGTGGGACCTATGGCTCAATTGCTTTCATATTTCAGGCAGCACTTCAAATTCTGGAAGAACTATCTGTCATGTAGATTCCTTTGGTGACGATGAGGTACTTGAATTCGGAATATCTCTAATCTTTCTTTTTGAAGTTAAACGATGCTTCTATTGAGCACCTTCTAATTGGTTAAAAATTTTCAGGAATCTTTTGAAGAAGAAAATGTGAAAAATTCTTCACAGAAGAAAAACAAGAGAGAGAAAAAGAAAAAGCAGAAACGGAAGAAAAATAAGAACCAAAAGGTGTGACTTTGACCGTTTGTTGTCATTTTCTTTTGCCTTGTTGCAACTTAAGATTGATCAAACCTCTTTTTGTTGCAGATGGTCGATGATGGCGATCATGTCAAGTTGAAAAAACCTAAGAAGTTCAAATTTTGATGACACTGATGCATTGGCTGCTGCAAAAGTCTGTTACACAATAGAGAGGAGAAAATTAAATATATTTTCAAAGAAGTTGAAAGAAATTTTGCGTATGGCAGATTCGAACCTGTTCTTCATTCAAATGTGGAACGATGTACTGCTGGATCTCTCGTGACATATTACTTTTCCTTGTTTATATAGTTTTCTGTTCCTCCTTTAACATGTATTGTTTGATGTGAACGAGTAACGGCTCCGTGTTTTGTTCGTACATTTGATACATTGTAATTGAGAACTGTAGTTCGGAACCAGTTATCAATCCTCATAAAATAGGAACAATTGTGCATTCCTTCATATATACTCTGGATGGCAAATTCCTTTGGAAATATGAACAACGTTTACCCGTTTGAAACGATCATTTATCTTTTTAAAGTTAAAAGGCAGTAAACTCAAGTTCGGAGGTAAAAAAAAATTGCTTCTCAAGTCTGGTCTTCTGTGACTGGCAATAAGCATGGTTTGTTCATCTCAAGCGAGGATAACAACCAGATTCCAAGTAGAAACGTCACAGTGGAGACCGTTAGATGTACAAGAATAGTCGAAGTTGGCTTCTTGTATTGGAAGCAGTGAATGTACAACCAAAAGGTTTTTGGTACAAGTTCTTGCTCCGAGGATTTTTTTTTTTTTTTTTCTTCTTTTTCGGAAGAAAACAACCCAGCAGAGGGAGAGGTACAAATTCTGGTTTTCTTGTACATTTTATGAAAGGAAGTAGTGACAATTACAAACTACTACGCGGGTATGAGTGCTAGTATCTGACTCCTAATAATCCCCATGCATTTCTGTATCTCCGCATAAATTGGAAGGTTCTGGGAGCAACATGGCTTCAAACTCGTAACGGCAGAATCTAGTATCTGGGCTACATCGCTTGGTGGAAACTGTCGCTCTGTACACTTCTGCATTTAGTTAAGTAAAGATTGTTAGGACAAGGGGAAGGCCCCATTGTGCAACAATCAATGGTCCAAGGAGGAAACTAGATACTTTGTGAGTTTTGGATCTAAGGATGCATAGCATACTTCACCAAAAATAATTGAGAGAACAAGGGTTCGTCTGCCGAAAATAGCAAGGCAAATTCTCCGGAAAAGTTACCTGAATCATGAGCAATGTAGCTACGCACTGGCCAATAAGATCCAAAGGCATCTTTGTGTTGTTTTGGTTGAAAAGATTGTTCAACATAGTATCAACTGGATTGTTGATCGCAGCCAGATTTGTGCAAGAACTCAACTGACCTTCGGAAGCCGGAGCATTGTTAGCTGTACTTGCAGGAGTAGATGATCTATTGGCTGGCACGCTTAACTCATCTCCTGAAAGATGATTATTTACAAAATCTATAACCTCTTCAATGCTCTCCATGCTACTATCCTCCTTTTTAAAAGATGACACTGCCTGAAATGAAAAGCAGAGACAACAATGTGTAGCAGCTAAAAGGAGGAAAATGACAGGGTCAAACTGCTACATGTTGGCACGACAAACAGTTATTCTGTGTCTGCAGTAAGCTGGCTCATTTTACAGATTAGATTCAAATATTCATAGTCAACTCAGTAAATAAACCATTATTGGTGACCTTGACGCAAAGCTGCCAAATTAAACCCTATGCCAATTACCACTAAGTTGCTGGCCAGAGCAAATGATTTTCAACATCAGTGAAATGAAAACTTCCACCTATTTTCTATTTGATGGAACAATCGTAATATCAAATCACTTTGATGGGAAAGAGCAAGTCACTAATGATAATGCAAGGTCTCCTCATCAAACTCCCCACCACCAGTTCAATTATTGCTCATCTAAATTGAAAACTCCTTGAGTAGAGTCCCAATAACAGCTACTTCAAATATGTTTCAGAGGCAAGACATGTTTTAGACTTTGTGCAAGTCAGATATGGAGTAATGTTACACCCAATTGCAAAATCAAGAAATATCTAGCAAAGTGAGTACCGAGACAAGAAAACAGCTTGTCATACCTGCACAGCCATGTCAACCATTGTCCGTGCTTTTGTTCTTGAAGTTTCCACAATCTCAGCCACATGACATCCAGATTCTTGGATGTCACTGTCATCTCTTGAATGGCCAGAAGATCTGTAGTGTCCAACTGGTTCACCGACACTTCTCATGGGTTTAAGCCACATATGCGGGCTGTTCCCTTGATATGTATTGCGTTGCCTCAAGCAATAGAGAGCAGAAGAAACCTGCATGAAGAAGTAAGCAAATCAAGCAATTGCTTACAGTACCATGACAAGGGAAGAATGATTGAATCTAAAAGTTGGCAAATGTATCACTCATGCCTGCTCATTGATCTCATTTAACTGTAGAAGTACTGCGGCATAGTACTTCTTAAACAGCTCTGAATCCTTGACAGAGTTTTCTCCATCATGCTGGTTTCCCAAAACCTCATCATTCAAGCAATTCAACTCAGCCAGTAAAGCCTCCTGCAAGTCAAAATGCTCATTGGATTCTTTTTCAAACACCATAGTCATTTTGGCCACTCAAAACAAGTTCTCCACGTGGCCACCAACAAAAGCAATTTGTGTAAGACAAAGTTATCAAACTACCAACATAAGGCATAAATGATACACAAGCTAACACTTCAGATTATAAAAGTGCTGCAGCCAACCAAACGGCAAAAGTTACAATGCGATCCAATACCTAGGAATTATCAATAACCTGATGCATTTGTAGCAAATTGAATTGAATGCATAAACCTAGAGACATATTTTTTAGAATGCAAATGAGACAAAATAAAAAGATTCTAGGAAAACAGAAGGAAAAACCTTTTTGTCAAGAGCACGAGTCAATTCGGAAAGAGCATGGACATCAGCTTCCTTTGCTTGGATTTGTGCAAGAACAGAAGGACCATTTAATGCTTGTTGGGTATTAGCAGCCTTTACAAGATCAATTTTATTTTGAGTATCAAAACCTGGTAAATCCCCCTGACAAAGCATTCCACCATAGATATAAATACAATTATTCCACTTCTCAAATACTTGAATCAAATGCCTAGCTAGCAGCTACAGCAGTGAAATCACCAGGCAACTTTTTGGTAAGTTCAAATAGATTACGGTTCCAAAATTCACAAGTACAATTAGAAGAACAAAGGAGAAGACTTGGTTTCATTAATAACCAAAAAAGATACAAGTACTTAGTTATATCTCAACTAAATTGCCAGGAACTTATTTATGAGGATAAATGCTCTTCTTGGAAAAGTCAAGACATCAATCCACTCAAGATGTAAAATCTTCCACAAGAATGGGCATTAAATTTTATCCCTGTGACCAAAGTGTAGAAATATAATAACAGCATCTGTCAGAAGCTTAACCGTCCCAAAAGATTCAACAACTATGCAGTACAAATACCAAACTGATACCCTCTTCATTAACTTTAAAAAGTTTGTGATTGAATGCATGTGAAAAGCAAAAATATTAGCTTAAATTTCAAAATGCTCACCTTTGTCTGCTGTAATGAATTGCCAATATGGTTAGTTGAAGGGGCAATATGCAGGAGAGTATTGATGTTTTCAAGGTTCTCAGATGAGGCAAATTTTGTGCATCCATCCACTTTCCTTTCCATAGGATGACTGTTCATTTTGAGCTCATTGCACTCATCAATGATTTTAGTGGAAGGGAGAGTATGCTTGATAAGAGATGCAGGCATATTGTCCAGGGGATTTGAAGGCATGCAATCAACATCCTGTCATAAAATAGGGACCACTCATGATGCTCAACAAAGAATAATGTAACTTAAAACCAGTAAGACAAGAAAGGTTAATTATACTTAATGCACAGCCTGAAAATGAACTGGCATTACTTCCTTTACAATGCTGGCAAACTAAGAAAGTGATCACAGGTGTGATCCTTGAAGCACATTTAACAGACAATGTATTTTTCTTCTGACACAGGAAGGAGATAAATAGGAAAAAGTTGCTACACATTCTATTTAATATTCCTCATAATATGAGAATTTAATTTGACAAAGAGATCTCTATCTAATGTAGGAGTAAACAAAGAAACTTTTCAATGATCAAAATGAATATAAAAAATTTCCATAGAGCAAATTGAACGAAGAAACAAAACTTACCATGATAAATTCAATTCCTAGTTCAGATTGGCCAAACTGAACCCTTGCCCTACTATGGTCAATAGTAAGTACATTTCCATCATGAATCTCTCTTGTCTTTGGATGAAGAGCAATTACTTGTTGCCCTACAGACAAAGGTCGGGCTAAATCAGTCGGAAGTCCATCCCTAGTACCAGCATGAAGTTCTGCATAATGTTCTCTAACAGAATCCCGGTATTGATTAAGCTTCCCTCTCTCTTCCTTTAAAAATTGCTCAGAAAACCTCCGTGGTTTCCCAAGGGAACTGCATTTGTGAGAAAGTGGGAACAAAACATTTTATTGCCAAGACATTTAGAATCAATCAATCATACTTAAAATATGAACTGCACACGCAAGAACCAAATTTAATTGACAAACCTCCTGATGACACCCCACTCAACACGAGTTAATCTTGAAATATGGCCCAATCCTACATGATCCAGGTACTCCACAAACTCCTTTTTAGCAAACCATGGGTAATCAATTGCACTATAGAACCATTCAAAAATGCACCATCTCCGTACTTGATAGCAGGAAAGGCAATTTGAAAGCACTTCCTGTAATTATTATTAATACATGTTAACTTGGCAGAGATTCAGGCAACTAGACTTCACATGTATGTGCTATATATCTAACCTTAAGACTGAGTGCTCTGTCATGGAAGTGCCCAGTTCCAAAGCTCTCAACAGATTTTATGTCTCTCACTATCAATGGTTCTGGTGTGCTCAATTTGCGCCTGCTCCTCACTTTAGTAGTTAAGTTCACTTTTTCCGGAGGTATAACCTTTAAAGTAGATGGAGCTGAATCATTCAACTCCCTTCCATGATCAGAACTTGAAGAAGTACATTCAGGAGGTTTCAACAATTTCCCCTGTTACAGGTATGCAGCATCATTAAATTTTGCCTCTAGTAACAGTTATTTTTTTTTTGGTCTAGTTGGATGGGGGAAAAGGGTATTTTTTATGAGTAAGGTCTGGGGTTTGAACCCCAGATCTCACCCCCAAACTTTAGTAACAGTTATTCACACGCCATAGAGGACAACAATATGAAACAGATAAGAATAGCAATTTCCAACAATAGTAAGATGTAGAGACTGAAGTGCTTAAGTAACAAGGGCAGAATATCAAACTCAAGGTGCATTACATGATCAGATGAATGGCAAAATTTAAAAACCCTAAACAACATTGAGAATTTTGAAGGTGAAAAGCAACACACCTCAGACTTTTGAATATCACCCAGATGAGTGCCAGTTAGCTCATCATTTTCAGAAATCTGCAAAATTTTTTGTAAGCGACACAAGGATGGCCACAAATTTATAAAATAACAATCATGTCTTAAATCAAGAAGAACAGTTAGCTGGCAAGGGTTAAAAAACTTAAAATTAAACTTTTACTTTAGAAGGCAAGAATTCTTGTCTCCATTGCCATATTCTGTCATTAATCTGATGGGTCCCATCCTTTGTTTCTGGAGTAACTAAGATCACGGGGAGAAGCTTTTACCTGTTTAGTTGTCTTGATGGAAGTTGTTTTAATTCCAGGGGTTGAATGACTCCTTTTAACCTTAGACTTGGCAACAATTCCAGCCTTTTCCTCCCCAGCATGCACAGAAGACTCTAACAGCCACAGTAACAGATATGACAGTAAGCAATATTAAGTTTTAGCAGAATCACACTAATTCCTAAATATATCAACTTCCACATACTGTGAAGTGAAGAGAACCTTAAAACCGAAAAAACAGCAAAGAAATGAAGAATAGCCAATGAGATGCAAGTATGCAGGCATCATAAGTTACTCATCCAAAAACAGAATTAAAATGGCTAGTTAATCAAAACATATCTTACCAGTGTCAACCGGTGTTTCTGGCAACCTCAAGGACAAATCTGCCAGAGTTTGCAAGGCATCAAAGGCTGGATCTTCACCTACTCAAAGGTAATAGTGCCAACAAGCTCAGGAAAAAGGCAAAAACATGTTGTTCAACAGAATGAAGGACATTGTTAAGCACAAGTTGAAGCTCAACTGAAAAGGCAAACAGGTTATCAAGTTAAAAATTTCAGAAGCTGACCCAAATTGGACGCAACAGCCCAACAAATAGCTTGAACTTATCTTTTTTGGAGATTATTTTTTGTTCTATCTTTCCATATCCATAGCCCAGAGATATTGTCATTCCCATAGATTTTAGCAACACCCCCCTTTCCGATTCTGTATTATGATATTAATTGATATTACAAAAGGGAAAAGAATAACCACTGAAACAGAATTGGATACAGTGAATAATATTTGTGAGATCAGAAGATTGTCCTATCTGCTTCCAAAATCAGAAGCTAATTATGTCAATCTAAATGCTAACAACATGAGATTTATCTAGAATTTTAACAAATTGATGTTTTTAACAAAGCCCTTTTAAGTAACTAACGGCTGCAATAGGTCAAAGATATATAGATGCTTGAAAATAATATCACACAGTCAATTGAGATGCTTGAAAATAATCTCTCATTGTATCTTATAAGTTCTTTGTGGAATTATTGTCACCACAGTTTTTATTAATTCTGCAATGCCAACCAAAACTCTAAGATGTGAAACCACAAATCAGAAACAAATTGAATCCCCAAATTTGTGAGTGGAAGATAAAAATTGTACTCAATAAGCTGAAGAAGGTTATACCAAGTTTGGGAAGAAGAACATCAATAATAACACCTGGCACTTGTCTATTGTCATTATACCAGAATTGATATTCACTGATTATGCAGGTGACAACAGTTGCTTGAAGTTGCAAGATTTCAAACTGGAAAACTTGGAATAGTTTTTATTAGCATTTTAGCTTCCAAGAGTCCAGGACCACTACTAAAAAATTTAGCAATTCTGCAAATCCCATTTTTCTCTAGTATGAAAATTCACTACTTGCACCACCATACCATATGAGATACTACGCGAATAGACATAACTCCATTAGGGTTCAATTTCAAACGAGCTTATGGAAAAGGAAGATCAAAACTATATCAACCAAGGGTTTTTTGGCCAAAACACAAGTACTTGAGAACAGTGGCAATGGTGTTAAGGACAAATCAATGCAGAGAAAAGTAAATAATTGAATGACAATTAAAGAACAGAAAGAAGGAAAATTTTTGAGAGTGCACAGGCAGATATTCACCCAAATAACAAAATAATTAAAAGGTATAAAAAAGGAAAAAAAAGGTGGTTAAGATAAAAGGCTTCAAATGAATCTAATTGCATACCTTGTCCAAATAGAACTTTTTTACTTTTCTTCCTTGTGTTCTTATTAGAGGACCTTGCAGGTTTTTTATTCCCAATCTCCATGTCAAAATTTCCTTTGACTGCAGTCACCTTCTCTCCTTCCTCTGTCCCACTACATGCTTCCTTTACATCATCTAAACCATTATCTATGCTCTCTTCTTCTTCTGGCTTCTTTCCAAGGTATTTCTTTCCCTTCAAAGCTCTTCTATCTCCTGCATAATCTCCAACATTGGCTCCTGTGCTTCCCGAGGGTAATTCACAACCACCATCATCCATCATACCACCACGAAGCTTAGAACTGGTCATCACTGGTCCAGCATGCTGAGCGCCATGATGAATAAGTTCATCATCCTTAAATAATGTGAAAAAGGCAATAAAAGGTATCTACTAGATGACTTACCACCCTTGCACCATTTTGAACAGGTGATCGTCTCTTTGCTTTCAATTTTGGTGATTGAGAAACTTTAAGAGATCGGCCTCCTTTTGAAGCCTCTGTCAATGCTAAAGCCAACTTATGAGCAACATCGTCATCGAGTGCATCAACCTTTGCCTTCAAACTTTGCCGAATTGGTGAAACATATTTCTCCCCCTTATCCTTATCACCAGAATATGACACAGGGACACGAGGAGTGCGTTTTCCAACAGCCCAGGGCCTGCTTTCTAATAGAATTTCAATGGCATGAGATAAGTTCCCTTGACAATACTTCAACAAAGCACCAGTCTGGTTCTTAAAGGGAAGGAATGAGGTGAATGGAAGATAAGCAATGGGGTAAAGGGACAATACATAATAAGACTACAGGAAAAAGGAAAAGGGATAAATTGGAAAACTACTACCAGGATGAAAGTTCATGCATTTCAATGAGTTGTGGCAGCTCTAAATGGAAATTCTTCTGTATTCAGTTACAGACTAAGGGTTTTTCTACATAAAGCTTCTTAAGTATTCTGTTAGCAGAAACAGGGATGGAACAAAATTGAATGCTCCAAACCCTGATTTCCCCAAAAAGAGAAAGAAAAGAGCAGCACATTCAAATGGATCAATACATCATATCTAACCACATGTACATGCATGTACATCCTCTCATTTAAACCTCATATGCACATGCATGCTTGGTCCACACAATACATGCATGCAGGGACTGCCACTTGGAGAGAGAGAGAGAGAGACGCATGCACACACTGAGAACAATCTCCATACCAGATCGTCTCTTCTTCAATAATGACAAGCAGCTGTAACTTGATTCAGTAAGCTGGGAATTCAAAAGATCTGCAACTGACGGGCCATGCACTCCTTCAGAACCTCTGGGACGCTTCTGAGGCTTTCTAGAGACTCCTATGCCCTCATTGGTTTCCTGTTCACTATTGCTATCTTCCTCCTGACAGATTGTAATCCATTAGATTTATTTTAGTATTAACATGGTGGTGATGAGGTAGCAAGAAATAAAAACTCTGACGGGACTGAGCAAATAACATAAAATCAGCATATTTGGACTAGTTTAGCATTCCTCTCCATGGCAATAATTATATCTATATAAAAAACCTACATTACAGAATATCCATAGTATGCCACTTAAGTTCAAATTTGTCCTGCAACATGGTCATATAAGGGAAAATTCCAAATCTAAATTTGGAAAGAGAAAGTGAAGACCATCTATATAAAGAAAAGAAAAAAACACTGAGTAATAAAATTCAATAAAAGATCCGAGTCCACTCTCACCATATTAGCATAGTGATCCGTCATCATAGCTATTAACCCGGCTGCAGAAGCATAGCCCTTTGGAAGAGATAAGTATGCCTGAAATAACAGTACATTTTTATTACCAGTTTACCTAAAGAAAAGCAATGCAGTATAATCAGTTCATTTCATCACATAATGTGCCAAAGTTTACAATTCATTGAAATGTAAAAATCACAATGATCAGACAAATTCCACAAGGTAAAAGCATAAAAGCTTCATAAAGCAAAGTTATTTGGTTTATTAAGATCATCAAGGTAAATACTTACCCTATTCATTGTATAAAGTGCTTCTACCATTTCCACTGATCGATTATGCACTGTTGCAGCTATCTAGAAACCCAAAGTAGGATCAGAAACAAGAATGTAATGGTAGGATCTATAGAATGGGTAAATCATACACGCTACAAAAAGACAACTTAAGTTAGGTACATGCACCCATGTGTAGTAAAAATTAACTACCATAATCACAAAATTGGACAACCTTCTCCCAATCTTTTCCATGCTTTCGATATGCCTTGTAGAAACGCTCAAGCTCTTCTTTCTTCCATTGTGGCCCTAACATGTCAGCTAACTTCCTCTTCTGCAAATGACAACAATGGCTATAAAACCAGAAATGCTGCTGAAAATAAACTTTCAATAATCTACTTGATGACTACAAACAAATAACTTACTTTAATGATTGCCATATAATGGTTAGTGAATACAATATTAAAGCTAGCTCAAGATTTAGATAATGCAGAGAGAAGGGAAAAAAAAAAGAAAATAAAAAAAAAAAGACAGAACTCACCCTCTGTCTACTTTTATTGCCATCCTCCCCACTTTTATTAGGAGATACATTGTTGATGTACGAAAACCGCTTATTCACACTTCTAGACTTTCTTGATGGAGCCATAAGCAACTTCCTCAATTATCTGAAACATGCAGAGGAGACGTGACCAAAATTTGCTGAATATATACCCTAACCATTGGAGACCATGAAAATACACAATATATATTGATAATGAAGAAAATCCCCAGACCAAACAGCTTATGCTTCTCTACAGAGTCAAAACTATCATCACACACACATCAAGAACATGCACCTCAAATATTCATGCATGAAAATGCAAAAATATGGTATCTCCAATTTTTCCTTCTTTCAATCCATCGAAAGTCAAAGCTATCCACGTCGACACATTGTCTAGCCACCTAACATGCCATCAGGTAAACTAAATTACCAAACGCAAACAAAGCAAGTCTGATACATCAAGTATGTTCCACACTTCGAAAAGAACACTTTGCATACCCTCACCAAAGGTGGAAAACGAAAACAAGAAACAAAAGTAGAACCTTCCTAAACGGTTCCTGAAACCTATCAATTTCAACATCTCCCGCATCTGAAATCTAAGAAAGCTAAAAAAACTCCACAAACAATGTTAAAGAATACATTTGGAACTCACAAAACGCAGGGAAAACTGCACGTGGATGAGCCAATTGCTCGTATTTGGACCAATAGGAAGATTAAATCTATTCATTTCAACCGATTCACTAGACAAAATGACCGTTAACACCAACGGAAGCATATCCGTCCTTGTTTTATTACCAAGAAACGAGATGGAGAAGAAAAGAAATTCGATTCCCAAATAGTAGCCAGAAATTTTTCCTGCAACCACTTCAAGAACCTAAAACCTAAGTTTCTTGGCTCAGTCCGAAAGCGAAACGAAACAAACTGTATAAATAAAAAAATAAAAATAAAAAAATCGAGACTAGGCTTAAAGAAAGTCGAATTCAATGTTTGTCCAAACCTTCCTTGAAATAAATAAACGAAGATAGCAAAAACCGGGGGGAACGATTCGCTTCGGTTTCCTCTCCGCTTTCCCGTGCTTTTCTTGAGAAACAAACGGCAGCGGGGCCTCAAGATTTGCTTTATACGCAAAAAAAGCCTAAATCAAGAATCGAAAGATTCAAGAAGAGACTGAGAAGCAAAAGATTGGCAAGAAAAAAGAAACAAAGAAAAATACGAACTCACCGATCAGAGCGCGTGCCTATGACAATCTTGGCGTGCCATCGAGCGGAGCAGATCAAGAAACGAGAGAGCGCGTAGGAACGATCGATCAACGGCCAAGAACCAATGAGCGAAAAGGAATTTTTGTAGATAATAAAGACGAAGGAGAGGAAGAAAGAAGCAGGCAGAGGAATTTGAGGGTATAACTTATTAAGGATAACCGCGAAACTTTAAAAAGGAAATAAAAAAGGGGAAAGCAAATTGAAATTCAAGGAGCCATGGAGGAGAGGAAATTTTATTTGATTTGGTCTGCGTCTCGGCTTGACCTTACCTTCTTGTTTATTTTCAAAACATTTTCGGTGGTCTAATTTTAATTTTGAAGTGTTTTTACGTGGGACCGACTGGAAGGTCCTCATCCGGGCAATCTCCAAGGCAAGGCCCGGCCCGGCCCGGGACTATTTTCTCACCATTTGTAAAAAAAAAAATTAAAAAATCAAAAAATTAATTTTTTTTTTTAAATAATATTATGATTTAGCGATGGAAAATTTTTATTCATTATCATATTGAAAATTATAAACTTAATCTCCTTTATTATTATTATTATTATTATATCTAATATGACTGAAAATACACCCACGAGTTTGCTCTCCCGATGGGCATTCCTGCTTTCCCGCATTAAAGAAGAGAGCAAAGTCAACCGCTTTTCTTTACCGAACAACAGATGAGTTGGGGTTTATTGTACAATAATAAAGTATTATTTTACAACGCATCACGAACAGAGATAAATAATATTGAGGACGTGATATGGTTGTAGATCTTCGCGTATATTGATGGAAATCAATCCTTAATTGACGTCACACTCTCGCTGCATGCGTGCTTATATGTTTTTACTGAAACGTATAAATTCAAGGAACGGGGAAAAAGATGTTTGGATGTCAGACAAAAATAAAACGAGCACTGCAACACTCGCATCGTTACTTGAGGGTAAGGTATGGATTAACTCGTCTACAAGTCAACATAACAGCACTCGTTTTTTGAATCCACCGTCCTTCGATAATCTTTTCTATGGCTCTGCTATCGAGCCCACACAATATAGACATACAAAATTATTTATTTAAAAAAAAAAAAAACATTCGATTTGTACTCGTGTGATTTGCAAAAGGAAAAACTTGCACGCTCGTATAATTGAGAGGTGGGGAAAGTTTCAGTGGTTTCAAAATTGAGACCAAATAAAGAAAAAAAAAAGAGTGATGGTGGATGGCGTGATAGAAAAATTTTCGCTGGCTTTGGAATTGGCGTAGAAAATCATATTCCCATTAACTAGGGCTTTACGAATATTGTGAATCCTAAAGAATGACTAGCCTTACTGATGATATTCTTAATAAAACCCCACCGAACCATAATTCATAGATCGTTTTTCAATACCATTAAAAGACCATTTATTAGCGTTTGACGAGGCACGACAAAGAGGGTGATTATTAGTTAAGATAATTATGATCTTAATCGTATGGAAAGCGCAATAAGCAATAATTTAGATTATTTTGAATTGTTTTAAAATTAATTTTGGCATTTTTTAACTAAATTGCTACATAACCAATTTGGTCAGATTACTCTTTGGTTAGGTTGTGTGCTTTCTCTCTCTTTTTTTTTTTGTTTTACCATATTACTATTATATTTTTATTTGCACTCTGTATTTTGGGATTGGACTACCGCATATCTGGAGGAGATTAGGCTAAGTCATTATGCGCGTGACTTTTTTTGCTTCTTTTTTTTGGGGGGGGGGGAACTTTCTAAAATGGAAAATGGAAAGGAAACATATATTAGAAAGTAAGAGCTAGAGACAAAGCGACTCTTGCGGTTGGTTGGATGCTCGATCAAATAGAATATTGATAATAAAAGGGTAAGATACATTGTTCATCACTAAGTTGCGCCTTCGTGTGCAAAGCTGCCGCATGAATAACCGAGTGAACATCGCAGCCGAAATGTCACTAATTCGTTGTTAGAATCATTTGGCGTTGAGATGAATTTATGAGTGAATTTATATTTTAATACCATTTAAGTTAACAAGAAAATTACATAAATTCGGTGATTAAATGCAAATTCGTTGAGTTTTAACATGTCTTTTAATGAATGGATAATAAATTAATTATAATTAATAATTAAAATTAAATAATATAAATTTATATCTAATTTTCAGATTTAATTTCTGCACCCATATGATAGAACCCTCGGACTAATGGCAACTTTTGTTTTTGTGTTATACGTTCGGGATTGGGGAAGAGACGGGATTGTCCCATTGTCTTTTGAGCAGGTCAGACTTAGCTGGACTTGGTCCGAACTCTTGCGATTTTTGGACACAGCCCATTAGACAGACCGACAGAGCCCAGTAGCCCCCACCCATTTTGCCTACTCACTCGCCAACGGTCCGCCTGCCGACATTATATTGGAGAAGATATGCTACAGTCGAGTCCAAAGCGTTGGGAATGCAAAATGGAGAAAAAAGACGACGAAGAGCGCCACTCGTGGTCAAATATTGTCCGAGTCAAACAAAACCACTTTCCACCTGATTACCCGCTATCCCGGTCCCCGACGGAGGTGATTACCCACCCGCACCAACTGGCTACACCCGGTTACCCCCCGTTACCTGACGTGGAAAGAATGGTGCCTTTATGGACTTCTTACCTACTACATAGCAACCCGATCATTTCCCGGGTTCAGATGACTGACATGCGACAGATCTCTGCCGTCAATTTTTTGGATGCTAGATCTGAGACGTAGATCAACCAGAAGTTACCTTCAACTGATTCTAACTGAAACAACCTCCACAAGTTTTTTCTTTATCTTTTCCCCTTCTTAGTTTTTGGCATTCCCTACACATCTAGTCAATTATTACTCGTCATTTTCTTTTAATTAATTTGAATTGTAACACGGTCCACGCGCTGGCACAGCGTTTGGGTTTGTTACTGGTCCGTCTTTTTCGATGGAGAGTAAGGTTGTCACTGTTTTTCTTTTTCTAATTTCTTCGTTAAAATAAGAGGCTTTTTCTTTTTTTTTTTCTCCACAAACACAAATAAAAAGAACCCACCACTCCAACATATATATATATATATTTTTTTTTATTTATTTTTTATATTATAAAATTTAAAGCAGAAAATATTAATTATTGTTACTATAATCCCATGATTGAATTTTACATGAAAATTTATGGAAAGGTCTCGCATAAAGAATACAGAATTTAACCAACTTAAAATTATTTTAAGCCAATTTGTTTTTTAGTTATACTTTAGATAATTTTATTTACATATTATAAAAATATATAATTATTGTCAAATTGAATTTGAAAATAATCCTCCACATATACACACACACACACACACACACACACACACACACACACTATTTTGTAATCATGTATGTGCGCGTGTTTGTGTAAGATAACTGATTTATAGGGTAAATCAAAAATATTGATCTACTTAAAAACAGGTGCAGGAGCCCTCGTCAGAAGGTTCTGCATGGTAGTGGCCATTTACAACGCAGCGTGATCAGGCTCTTTGAGCGTCACGTGGGCGGCATCGAACCTTCTGTGCGATAGGAAAGGGACATGTACCTGGTCTATTTGCTTACGTGTCAGATTCTCGTTGGTCCATCCACAAAGCAAAATGCATCGCCGGGTCCCAGTTTCTCGCTTCCTGCAGGTTAAACAAGAAGCGCGGAAGGAATAGATAGCCACCGTAATTTACCGCAAAACAAAGCCAAGTAAAAAAGGCTTTTCTTACCGAGGGAAAGGCAAGGCCACTGGATAAATCTGCTTCAGTTCAGTTTACACCGCTACTTCTAAGTACAATCACTTTTTGACATTTTTTTTTTCTCGAAGTTTTACGTATGAAAAAGATGGCCAAACTAATTTCGTTGTCTTATGTCGGTTTGTTAGAACTAGAACCTAAGCCAGATGTTAACTTCTTCTTTTATTATTATTATTATGATTATTATTTGTATAAATTAATCACGCCGTGCAGTCTATCTAATAAGGTATATAATTGTCTTAAAATTAAAATTGTGTATACTAAATTACATCACATTAATATATACTTATTATGTTATTATTAGTAATTTGGATAAATAGTAGAGGTAAATAGTGGCAGACTGGATAATTCACTCAAACTATCCCCACAAAAAGATAATATTCCAATTTTCATTTTAAGAAAAAAAAACACAGAAATCCAAGATAGAATAATAACCCACAAACATCTGGTGCCTCTTTTGTTTTTTTGGGTACAAAAATGGTCCCTCTTTGTACTCCTCGAATTCATTATTATCGTAAAAAGGATCGGCGAAGATTCTGCGCTCGTGCCACGTCAACCAACAAAAGCGAGATCGCCTTTCATTTCTCTCCACTCCACTCCATGCACTCACTCTCACAGGATTACTTTAATTAACTAATTGGTTAGTTAATAAATCCCTCATTTACCTTTCTTGTAATATCTCGCACAAAAGTACAAATTTACCCTTACCCCGACAGGGACCTTGTATTTGCTCGCAAGAAACCGACAACGTCGAAAGGCAAAGGGACATTCTCGTCAGTTTCGCGACCAGACCAGATGGGTTCCCCTATTTAAAATCAGCTTCCCTGGCTCACACATTTATCATAGTTTTAATTACCTTAATAAAATAAGAGGCTTTGTTTTTTATTTTATTTTATTTTATTTTTAATTGAGGCGGTTTCTTCCTTGTTCGGCGCGTATATAAACCACCAGCACAAAAGCACACGCCCAAAGCAAAGATCAAACTATCACTCTTTCGAAGACTGACCATGTAAGAGAGAGAAAGTGGAGAGAGAAATCAAAACCCCTCGGCCAAAAGCCAAACATTACTCTGCTTAGGTGTGTGCTTGAGTGCGAAAAGAGAGAGAAAAAAAACAAAGAAAAATTAAAAGGAGAAAAACAAGAAGTCCTTTTTTTTTTTTTTTTTTTTTTTCTGTCTGTCTCTAGAGCTGCAGACAAAGAGGTAATCGGACGCCCCCCATTTGATCGGAGCCTCATCCTGCGACTGTCCGGTTCCGCGAATTTCGGGTGGGCCCGGCAAAGCATGGACCGGTACGGTCGGACCCAGGAGGGCTCTCAGTCCGATCCGTCACCGGAATCGACCGTTCAAGTACCCGATACCGGGCGCGAAGGCGAGTTTTGTTTTGCTTTCAACCGCATTTCCAGTTTCTGCTCCTGGTTCGATGAATTGAATATGATCCTGACTTTTTGTTTGTTTGTTTGTTTTGTGTGAATGCAGAGCCCGTTGGGCAGTCGGGGTCGGGAGAAGGGGAATCCGGGTACCCGGAAAGACCCGACGAGGCCGATTGTATTTACTACTTGAGGACTGGGGTTTGCGGGTTCAGGGAGAGGTGTCGGTTCAATCATCCGCGTGACCGTGACGCGGTAATTCTGCCTGATTCTCTTTGGTTTAACTTCAATCCAGTTTGAATTCATTTATATGATTTCTTTTCTTCAATGTGATTGCCGCCTGTCTCCGGTTGATCTTGTGGTTTCCGATGGGTTTTGGTCAATTGGTTGTGTAAGTTGAGTGTTTTGATATGTGGGGCTCTTCTAGTACTTGAAATTGGACTTGGTATGAAAGTTTTTGTTAGTGTGTGTGGTTTGCTATAGTAAGATCTGTGTACTTTGATCGTTTTCATCGGCTTGTTGGTTTACTGATTAATTGATTTCAACACTTGAGGTTGGTTAGGTATTGGGAGCAGCAAGAGCCGCTGGACGGGAATATCCAGAGCGAGTGGGTCAGCCTGTGTGTCAGGTGATTCATTTGGCTGTTTGGCAGATGTTATAGCTGGGGACATATGCAAATTGCTGATAGTGGACAATGTGCTTTTGTTTATTTGTTTTCCATGATGAGCATGCCATTTCCTTATGTGTGTGGGTTGCATTGGGAACTTTACTGTTCAACAGTGTCTTTGCTAAGGTTTGACTGTTTTGGTTAAGGTTAAATTTATGTTTGCTGACTCCGGTGGTCTTTCTTTGTTTGCAGTATTATATGAGAACTGGAACATGTAAATTTGGTGCTTCCTGTAAGTTCCACCACCCTAAGCTGGGAGCTGGTTCCGTTAGTTCTGTGCCACTAAACTATTACGGATACCCTTTACGTCTGGTCTGTGAATCTCTATTTGTTTTATTGGTGTTTGATCTCTTGGTTACTTATTTGTTTTTATCTTTTTTCACATTTTTAATGTCCTTCTTGACTCTGTAAGGCTAACATATTTTTATTGAAAACAGGGTGAAAAAGAATGTACATATTATATAAAAACTGGACAATGTAAATTTGGTGCAACATGCAAATTTCATCACCCACAACCAGCCAACATACAAGTTCCATCCCAACCATTGACTCCGCAAGTAGCACCTGTGCCTACTCCATTACCTGCACCGGCATTATATCCTGCAGTGCAGTCTCCATCTGGTCCTTCATCTCAGCAGTATGGAGTGGTAGTTGGAAGGCCACCTCTAATTCCAAGCTATGTTCAAGGCTCTTATGGTACCATGCTGCTTTCCCCAAGTGCAATTCCCTATCCAAGTTGGAATCCATATCTGGTAGGAGAATATAAGTTTCCTTTATTCCATGTCATTTTGTTGCAATTGTCTCTTATTTATTTTCATTTGTATTGCTAAACCTCCTGTTGCAGGCACCTGTAAGTCCTGGAGCCTCTTCCAGTACTCAGCCTGCTGTTGGGTCAAGTTCGATGTATGGTATAACACAATTATCTCCTTCAGCACCTGCCTATACAGGGGCTTATCAACACATACCTGCTTCAGTTGGCCCTTCAAGCATTAGCCACAAGGATCCTTCATTTCCAGAGAGACCTGGCCAACCAGAATGTAAATATTACATGAAAAATGGTGACTGTAAATTTGGATCCTCATGTAAATTTCATCATCCACCAGAATTAGTTGCTCCAAAAGCAAATGTCATGCTCAGTCCCATGTGTCTTCCACTACGCCCAGTAAGCATCTTCCCTATTCCTTTGCATTGCAATGTCTTCTGTTGAGGCCTGAATTTATAACTCTGAGCCTTTTTTTGTGTTTTTTTGTTTGCTGCATGTCACCTATAATTGGCTTCTTTGGGGCCTTTAAGTAGATATTTCTGATCATGTGTAAAAATTATATGTTCATTATTTGTGACTCTCTCTCTCTGTCTCTCTCCCACACACACACACACACACACACACACACACACACAAACGTTCCAATTCTGTCCCCCATTTCTTCCAATAAAATTACTGAATGTTTTTTCTCCCCTTGCTTGTAGCATTTATGTTCCTGAAAACCTTAATATAACTTTTGCTCTTGTACTGCAATAGCACATCCATTTAATGCATGCATGCCTATTTGTTTATTCTGATTGCCTATATGGTCAGCTATATTGAGCCAGATGGTTATCTGTCTCATTGCCATCATGTTTGTTTGGGTCAATGGGATTAATGCTGGTAACACGGAAGTGCTTTCCCTTCTGGCATAATTTCTTGTTCCACTGCTTGCCTTTTACCGTCTTAATTCCATGTTATACTCTTGCAACTGAGTTCAGCATCTTCATCTCTTTTGGTACTTGCAATCACATCCTCTTCTTCAAGACCAGGCTTATTTTTGTTGGTAGATGAACATAGTTAAAAGTAGATAATAAATCTACAGTCCATTTGTAGTTTGTGCATCCAGCAATGTTTGTAATTGGTGCTAATCTCTCCTGGTTATGAAAGTTATGTAGATTGATTTTTAACTTTCTATGATTTTTCCTGGTGAATGAGGGCATCAGTTTAATACATCAAAGTTGGGAAATTAATTTTGTGAGCAAAAGTTTCTCCAGGCTTCTTGTTGCTTGCACAAAAGAGCTTTGGGCATCTTCTTTTATTGAATTTTTTCTTGCCTTATTTTTTGATTTCTTTATGTATAATTCTCTCATCTATATATATATATATATATATATATGAGGCAGTTGTGATAAATTTCCTTGCTACTCATGTTGCCACAAAATATTTCTATCATTTATCATGGGGATTAACACCTAAATTTTAAATATCCAATTAATGCCCGGGTGGTTTTCATCTTCAAATAATTACTATGATACAATCTTTCAGTATGATTGACGCCTTTTGAATGTAACTTTGTGCCTCAAGGGATACGGATTCTGCTTGATCATTAACTGAGGAAATCCTTTGAATGGAGTTTTTGTCTCTAAGTAGAAATATCTGTTGTAAAGAATTTTTGTATGAAGCTTTCATCTTTCTGTCTAGAATATATATTAGAGTTGTACTTCAACAATTTGAAAATTAGGGACAAATTTAATTTGTTATTCTTGAGGCATCGTAGGGAATTTGAAGGTGGCTGAGATTTTTACTTTTTCTTCAACCTGAGCAAGGCTACATGTCTAGGTTGACAAAGGTGTTGACACATATTTTTTTTATATGCTTCTCCGGGTCATCAGGAACTGATCGGCTGATGTGAATTTTTCAAGGAACTTCTCTTTCCCCCCCATCTCTTCACATGGTTCTTTGGTCATGCTCAGTGTATCCCTCAGCATACTGTTGTGGGGTAATGGCTAATATTTTGGAGGGTTATTCTTATTTGGGATTCATCCCTAAATGTTTTTGTATCTGGTACTTCTTTTGGCACTAATTTAAGTGACTTGGGACCCACACTTTGTTGAGAGAGTGCTGGGATAAGTTTGTTATCCTAAGTCTGGAATAGATCTTTCTTTCAACTCATGCTTATGTGTGATGGCGAGGGTCATATGGGTGCGCATTGCGGAAAGTAGGGAGAACTATCTCGTGCAGTGTGATGCTAAAAGTAGCTATCATCATCAATGCTGTGGCTATCATATGACTCTTTGCGAGATACTGTAGTACTGGCCATAATTCCCATGCAGTCTTGTTGGAAAATTTTCTTTTGTTATCCTACATCTTCAGCTGTCTTTTTTCTTTTTGCCTTTATCCCGTGTTTTAGCTTTTTTTTTTTTTTCCACCTTTTCTTCAGAAGAGCGTAAATAAGCCATTAGCAAAAGCAGCACCGGCAGATTTAAAGATTATTCTAGCATAGATACAAAGAGAATGATGTTGTTTGTTAGTCCATGTGCCTATCTTGTCACCATTTTTGTTAAATTGTCTTCTACTAAGGAAGTCTGTATCTGATGTTCATTTGTGTCAATCAGGATGCACCCCCTTGCATGCATTATTCACAACATGGACAGTGCAAATTTGGGCCTGCATGCAAGTTCGATCACCCAATGGAAACATTGAGTTACAGTCCTTCAGCCTCTTCTCTTACTGATATGCCAGTTGCACCCTACCCTGTGGGCTCTTCAATAGGTATGTTAGCACCATCGTCCTCATCTTCAGAGTTGAGGCCTGAACTAATTTCTGGATCAAGCAAGGTCTCCAGTTCAGCTAGAATGTCTTCTTCCATGAGCACTTCTAGTGGACCAGTTGGTTCAGTTTTTTCAAAGAGTGGACCAGCTTCCCATTCAAGTGCACAGCAGCCTGGGCAGAGTTCTGGTCCTTCTACTGGTGGCAGCAGTAGTAGTGTGGAGGCACCCAAGTCAAGTTAATGAAATATATCCAACTGACTT
Organism: Bruguiera parviflora; assembly: GCA_019804595.1. Classification (NCBI taxonomy): domain Eukaryota; kingdom Viridiplantae; phylum Streptophyta; class Magnoliopsida; order Malpighiales; family Rhizophoraceae; genus Bruguiera; species Bruguiera parviflora. The sequence continues at coordinate 2,986,042 of CM034046.1, forward strand.
CTGTTCACACTTCTGGGTCAGACATGTTATGCCTTTTTGTTGAAACCCCACAAACCAAAAGTTTCATTTCTCAGCCAGTGTGATTCCACGATTCAGGTCTAGAACAATTTACTTCTGGTAGTTTCTGTTCATATAGTCTTATCACCTTCACTTTTATCTTGAATAATAAGATCTGGCCAACCCTTAAAAAATGTAGCAAGCCCCATACAGCCTTCCACCTTTCTTTTGAATGACCTCCCAAGGATTTGCAGTTCCCTTAGGCAGAAATGTTTCCATGGCTCCAACTTGGAGCTTCTTGTGTTTAATTATGTCCCAATCTTTTTCTAATTGAAAAAGATCAGTCCCATGTGATTCCTGGCTCCAACTTGGAGCTTCTTGTGTTTAATTATGTTCCAATCTTTTTCTAATTGAAAAAGATCAGTCCCATGTGAACCCTCCCGCTGTCTGCCTGAGTCTTCATGTCAACCATTTTTACAATGTTCTTTAAATATGGGAACAAATTTCCAATTTGTCTAGGAAGAAATTTGAAGGTTTTCTTGTTCCCCCTCTTTTTCTCTGGGGTTTATCATTTAAAAAAGAAAGCAATTACAGAGACTGAAAGGAGGCATTCAAATACTTCCTTACTTGTAATTAGATACATAGTTATGTTGGGACAATTTAAATGCTTGACATTGATACTGATAAATTTAGTATGAAATACAAATATATAAAGAGTTAGTCATTGCCTGTGTAATAACCATTCCTCTTTTCTACTCCCTTTCGTAATTTGATTGGTTCATATATTTCGTAGTGTGGATACAGGCATCTGTATCCGTTTTTTGCCAGTTGTGTTTTATCACATTCACTGCTTTATAATCTGAATTCTGCTGATTCAATGCCATCTACCTGTGGAGTAATGGGGGAGGATCTAGCCATGCCGATTTTAGTTGGATTCCTGCGTTGCTGTGGATACAGAATATCTGATTACCCTTAGCACCAGTTTAGCAAGACTGCGGTGGGTTTTTCTGGGGCAATGGATGGAGCGTTTGCGTCTCATATTTCGGGTTGTGTCAGAAGGCTTCTCGTTGTCTACGAAGTCATCGTCACTTTCTCTACGTATTACGCCAAGATATGGATGCTACTGTGAAAACTGGTGCCACATTCATGGATTCCAGCACTTTCAAGATGTGCACAGGCTTAGGAACTATCGTGTCCTTGTAGCCAAATTCATGGCAGCTCGCCTCTAAATCATCGATCTCGTCATTCCTTCCTCGTCTTTTTAACCGCTTGCACACAAACACCCAGACGAACTGAAACTGAGGTAGGTGTATCAAGTGACTTGCTCGGGTTGAAAGTAATTTGCAAGGTTGAGTAAAAGCTCCAGTGGATCTCGAATTACTGGTGTTGCTATGTAATTCAAGGATGAAATGCCTAACATTAAAGAAATGTCAATTTAGGGTCTCATACATCACTGGGAGATTCCATTCCCGAGCCAATCCAAGCAGGCTAATCTGTTTTGCGTGGTGGTAGCACAGATCAATTGATGGGCGACACTTTTCTTTTTCTTCTTTTTTATTTCACGAGCTCTTCAAAATAGGAGTTTTTAAGTTTTTTTTTTATTTATAAATTATAAATAAGATTTAGGCATTTAATTACACACATGTTATAATTTTATAAGTTCGGTGCATGACCGTAGAATTATAGAACATATAGAAGCTCGACATATAATCTTGATAATGTCCACCCGGTCACTGCCTCCTCGACGTACGCTTGCTTGTACTCGAGAACTGTCCTTTTGATATTTTCGTACGACAACCATTGGCAAGCAACGAGACACACCAATCATATTTGAAAGACAATGAGGTGGACACTTGCAAACACGGGAAAGTGTTTATCGGCAGCTTCTTGATCATAGTTGAATACTATCAAATAATTTAATTTTTATTTTTTATTTTTTTGGTTTGGTCCTTTGCATGCATGCGTGTCCGTAAGAAGTTTGGTTAGCGTTTGTCTATAAAAGATGAGGCAAATGGCCAAAATTAAGGACAGGCGCCAAACGTTTTAGCTCATTGCCGGTGGCTTCAGCGCATCCGATAGAGTGAAGATGGAGAATTACGTCGGTGTGTTTGACACACCAAGTAGAAGGAGCTTTTCAAAACGACTTGCACTTTTAGCTAACTACTCATATAATAGTAGAATACTCATCATTCCAACACAAATGTGGAAATTTTCAGCGTAATTACAGCTGGGCGAGATTAGAAATTAAGGGACAGAAAAAAGAGGGAACAAAGAACACAAGATGCAAGCAAATGAGATCATACGAATAATAGGATTATTTTTGAAAGATTGATGTGCAGTACTCATGCAGGCACGCCTCAAAAGAGTGAATAACCGAAGTCAACTGCATCGCCGTCAGGGGTGAATGGTGGAGAGCATGGCATTGAAGAAGTTGCCGGAGGGATCAGTCCATAACTAGTGTCAGTGGTTGGATAAAAAGCTCCCATGCATGCGTTGTCCACCATTGACTGGTTATTGATCACTGCTGGAAGCTCCCCGGAACCAATATCAAAAGCCCGCGCTTGCTGATCTCCCCAGAATCCAGAGTTGAGTTGATCTTCAACTGAAAATAGGTTTTCCGGGGGGTATGCATTTGGTGGAGCGTTAGAAGTAGCGTTTGAAGGAAATGCATAGCTGTTGCCATGTGATTGATTTTCCACGGAACTTGAGGTCATGGAACAAAAGTTTTGATCGTTTGAAGCATTAAACATGTTGGTTTTGGAGCTTGTGCTGGAGGGACTGGAGGGAGGTGGTCTCAAACAATTGTCAGGGACAATGCAGCCCAAATAGCCTGAGTTAGAATCCTCCTCCAAGGAGAAAAAGAAATTACTATCATGTGCTGATCCATCAGATGTTTCGCCGCAGGTGTCACTACTTGAATGGTTTGGTGTGTCATTTTGACAAATTACAAGCTTCGCGGGACTGCTCTCATTGATGGGTTGTTTGGTTTCATGAGTAGTGGTAGGGAGAAATGGGGTTGGCGCCAAGAAAGCTTGAACGTCAAATGGAGTGAGAAGAGGGTGAAAAGCATTGTTATCCGAGTATATGAAGTTGGTTCTTGCTTGGGTGCCTTTCATAGAAAGTGCAGCCCTATCATAAGCAAGAGCTGCTTCTTGAGCAGTATCAAATGTGCCAAGCCAATGCCTTTCTTTAGTTGTTGGGTCTCTAATTTCAGCGGCATATCGACCCCAAGGCCGTCTCCTCACTCCAAGAAACCTCCCTGGTTCTGCTTGCTTTCGCCTGCCTCTCCTCTCACCGGCTTGAGGTGAGGATGTGTTCCGCTGAATGTGGGCAAAGCCAGATTGAGTTTCAACTGGTTCACATCCACCGAAAGGTTTTTCTGTGGTTTTGGAGGTGGACATTGCTAGAAGCAGTCAAGAAAACTAGGTCTAACTGTTTGTGGAACTGCTATAAGAGAAAAGAAAATGATGGGAAGAGATGCGGACCAATAGACAGAATGGGAGTGAAGAAGTTCAAAAGGAGAAGGAAACTCTAGATTTTGTGTGGTAAGTGAAGTTGTAGAAGAAGTCTTTTAAAGGCACTGATTTGATAATGGGGACAAGGAAAAGGACATCGTAGATGTCATCCCCCATAAGACCATTGACCCTTTACCACCTAATTTCAAGGTCTTGTGTACACCAAAGAAAAGAAAAAAGATACGGGGTTTTCTCTTGCCCTTCAACTCATGCGATTTGCAAGCTGGAGCTGGACTCATGCGATTTGCAAGCTGGAACTTGTAAATAATCAAAGAATTATTGAATTCCCCCTTTCTCTCTCAAAAAAGAATTCGATGCATATCCAGTAACCAGTATTTTGAAGTTCCATAATTAACTCATATCGCTGTATTTCGTTTTAGAATAATCTATGATCCTGCACCATGCTCAGTTGATGATACTAGTACCTTGTGACAATGAGGTAAATATTTCATCAGCCAAACGCAAGCAATTAAGTTTTTCAACAGAACTTGGGAATTAAATTAAATCAGCAAGGCCGAGTCACGTGAAACCCAAGTTGCTAAACTTGGTATTAGACAAAAGTGGGCCAACCAATAGGACTATGTGTAGGTCGTTGCGCTTGGGATCACTATTATATCTGCCAATGCCGTTAAGCAATCTTAATAACAAAGGGACAGTATAGAATGTCAAACTAATGATAATTGAAGAAAGGCCAGTTCATTTTCTAAGCTAAGATTTCCATTAGACAAAGCAAGAAGAGGAGACCGTGTGGTCTTTTGGCCTGTGTGGTTCTAGAGAATCTCAAATATTTGAATTTTGAATGTTCTAGCATTGGTATGTCTTGTAATAACTCCATTTCTGCACATGTGAATCCGCATTTTCTGCAAAATTGATCACTGAAGCCACTTGGAATTTCTTGTCTGTTTCATCATTTTTCAAAGGGAGTAGTTAAGATTATTATATTTCGAATCAACAAAACAAATTGCCCCATTAACTAAAGAATTAGGATATCATGGTTATGCCCTCATTTCTTGTGTCATGGAAACGACCCCACATCGGATTGCAAGAAAAAGAAAGGGTTACTTCCCTGAAAGCCCATTAAGTCAAATTCCAGCTAACTTGTGTTTGTCAGTTTATAGAAGCCTTGCAGGTTTTACAGCTTCATTGCTATACCAGATTATATTATTATTATTTTTCTTTTTTTTCTCATCAGATGCTAATTGTAGCTGTTGACCATGGTCTCCATATGCTATATGAAGTTGCATTAGTTTTGAATCATGTTAAGTTGAATAAAATTATCAAAATGTCAATCATATTTGGAACCTTGAAAGACTCAAGAGAGCTTATCTGCTATCAAGCAGCCTTGGCTTCATCAGCACTTTCTGCTCGGGTGAATGCAGTGGCTGTTATCTCAATCTCTTAGTGGATGATGATGACAGAAAATAATTGAGTAAGCCTTGGTATAAGCTTAGACAGTAAAACTGTAATATCATCAATTTTCAGGTTCTACTAACTTAAGTCACTGATTTATTTCCTAAATCTAGCCAGGTATAGGGAGTTTAGATGCGAACATCTGTATGGTACTATAAAATGTATCAGAATGCAGAAGGGAAATCTGATACGTTCCTGTTGAAGGGTTATAGGAGCAAGTACTACATCGGAAATTTCATTTCCAAAACCAAGCTCCATGAAGCCTTTTTTTTTTTTTTTTGGGCAAATTCTTTTGAGAAAATAGAGCAAAAGTTTTTAGAGACATGGGTCTCTGTCTCTTACCTCCAAAAAGTAAGTGAAAAGGGCGTAGTCAGAAGAGCAATCAAAAGCTTAAAGAACACTTGTAAAGCAAAATCAATTAAGCTGCTCTAACAAAAGCTAAAGCCTATAAGTGGGGCACTAGAAACATGTTCAAATTAGCATTCCAAAAGGGAAAAGTTCTTGAAACACGCAGCTTAAATGGCATTGGGAATGGCATAAATTAATCATAATCCAATGGGTCAACCTCTTTTTCTTGTTCTTAGCATTTTCCAAGCTCTATACTATGCTTTGTCGCTGGCCACTATAGTTCCCTGTGTATTTTACATTGTCTAATGGACCCAACAATATGCATCAGAGAAACAAGTAAGGTGCATTTATGCAAATGAGAATTAAACAATCACAGAATAAAATATGTTGAATATAAAAGCCACCATTTATTTTCTTTTAAGAAAGCAGAACATGGCCACAGAATCTACGTGCCTTGACTCTTCCACTGAAGATTATCTATTTCTGTTTGACCCTATCTTACTGAACAATATCCATGCAGATGGTATTTTTAATTCTTGATGCCTGGATGAACCATTTCACATACTCGATAATCTTAATTATTGTTCCTTGTGTAGTAGAAGAAGAAGAAGAAGAGGAAACAGAACACATGCACATGCTTATCTTTTAATGAATTTCGTTAACAGACACAACAGTCTTACTTTTACTAACTCAAGGGAATTAATGTTTTATTCACAACAGTCACACCAATGTTAGACGTTTAGAGAGTCGTATCGATGACACTTTACTAACCATTTTTCATAGAGGAAATTTTGCGTGATCGGCGGGGTGAGGAACACATGCCATCTGTTTCAAGGGAGGAGAAAGGCCGGTTTTGGATTTTACCAATTCAAGAGGAGAAAGGCTTAGTCAAGACCCATCTAAAAAGGAGTGGGTCTGGTTGGAATGCAAGTGAGTACAGTTCTTGACAAAAAGTTTTTTTGAGTCCCTTAAAATGGATGGTTATGTCTTTCCAAAAGGCATACACTTTTCAAATGAGACAGTGAGGGGGGGGCTCTTTCTCTCCTCACTTTTCTTTTGAAATTGGCAGTGGTACTTGCTTCCTTGCTTACTGCTTGAGTCGGTATGAGAATTTTGCACATTCTCCCAAAACAGCAATCTTTTTCTCTCCAGGGTTAAAGGTAATCCGGGATTTAGGGGAAAGAAGATAAGCAAGCATGTGTCTTTGTTAAGGCTTAAAGACTTGGACTTTGAATACAGACTTTCCTTCTAGCTTTTGCTTCCACGCTCCCCCTTCCCCATTTCCTTGTTTTTTTCAGATGTTTTTGTTGTCACAGAAATTTTCCTGTTATTATGGGACTGACAAAGGCCTTTTGTTGTACAGCGTCTTTCTAGTCAAGCAGTCAAGCACACTCGTGACCCCTCCAATGTATAATAATAGTGCAGCAAACGAGTCGGATATTGATCTTTTCTTTGCATAGGAAACGTCAGAAAATAGGGAATGAGCCGATGGTGCGGATATTCCAATAATTAAAAAGTTTATATATTTGTTTTAAAAGTCTCAAATTAATTTATTTATATATATATATATATCGTAATTATGTATTTCAATGGTCAGCAAATGGACAAAAAGTGTTTTATTACATAAATTCATTTAATAAAAAGTAATAAAATTATATAATATTACACTTTTTAAATAGACTAAGTTAATGATTAATTTTTTTAATTATAATATATGGGTTTAGAATATTCATTTACTTTTTTTTTTTCATGTCCATGGAACACTGATTTTATATCTTATAAAAGATTAGTTAATTTTTTTATTTCAAGCAAATTCACTTAAATTTATTTTTTTCTTACTTTCGATATAGTGTAAACTTGACTTCTCTTTATTATTATTATCTTTTTTAAAAAAAAAAAAAAAAACATGTGATATAAGAGTCGTTATTTCAATCATTCAGTCATCCGTATATTATGTTCAAAGCTATTTATCCAAAGGTTAAAATTCTACCAACCAGCTAGTTGCCTTGGTGGATACTGGCTAGGAATGTCTACCTGATCTTTTCAATGTCATGTGATGGAGGGGCCAACAATTTATAAAACAAATTTAAAAAAAATTTAAAAAATAAAAACTCTGGGAGCCAGCCAGCACTGGTTTAAAATAATAACAATACTAAGAAGAATAGGAAAAATAAAAGAAAATCTTACGGCGAAAAATATAAATGGGTTTCAAGGAAACCAATAGGAAACCGCCACGCAGTTCGGTTACTGGTAGACGCGTCATCAAAAGGGAGTGGTGTTTTATTTTGGCGAACAGTGAAAGCGAATCTCCAGTTCGTGGGGGAGTCAAAGATTGATTTCGGACGGTGTGATTTAGAGTGGACGGTTGTGCTGTGAGAGCGACCCTTTGTCCTTTTGTCTTCCTCTTTAGGGCACATGCTACTAGATTTGCTCCTGAGTCAGTCCTTAACCCACACACTCGATGGTTTGATAAGACCAACGTCCCTCATAACTTCCAACATTTTCCCTCCTTCGCCGACCCAACAATTCCATAAAAATCAAAGCTCTTAAAGAAATGAAAAAACATGATCACACTCCACTTATTCATATGTATATATATATATATATATATATATATATATATATATATATATATATAAAGAAGATTGTGTTAATTATATTATATGTTAGACTCAATTGTTACATCGAATTCAAGTAAAAAATAAATAAATTTTATAGTATTTAATAAAAATTGTAAACCACTCTTATAGTCACCTCATCACCAATTATTTACACAATTGTGCCATACATTTAACTCATTAATTGGCTTCTTTCTGGGTCATGCCAGCTTAGATTGTTGTTGTGAAACCCCTTCATTTGTCTCCGCATCACGTGACGATGTACGGATCCATTCGCATGAGGGTCCGGATCGTTGCGGATGACAGTGATGCCCTCCATATCGAAGAGCTTAAATTTAATTCTATTTAGAGAGAAGAAATGCTGAGAGAAAATTATACTCGGCCGTAACTATTTTTGCAGGAACATGCTTTCTTGCTCGCATGTCCGAAATCGAATGCTTTCGGGTATGTCCAAATACGGGTAAAATAGCATTGCTCTTTTTGCAGTCACTCGTGCCATCACGCCTAATAATATAGTTCATTTCTCGAACTTTGCTCGAGGACAGCCATACGTTAAAATTTGACCTTTCGAATCTCTTCCTTGAACCTACTTCCGAGCGGAAGACGTTGCTGATGTTACCGGAAGAACCTCATCGGCGGAGCCCCATCTAGTATAGCATCCGTTTCCACAATGCAATTACCAAGCAACGATCTGTACAGTGTTAGCCGATGGTTAGTACCTAATCAAGGAGCTCCTTTTACTTTTGTTTTGTTTTTTGTTTTTTTGTTTTTTTTTTTTATCCTTTGGCAACAAGAGAAGAATGGAGAAGAGAATGGCCTCCGTAAGTTTACGCTAAAAATTCAGTCCCGAGAGATCTATGAAGTCGGAAGAGGATCAAATACGTTGAGCGCCGTTGGATTGGAAAAAATAACCGGGCTCGAATCATGGCCTATCCGATCTTCGTGTGCCAGTGCTACCCCGGCTAACGAGTAAGAACGAGTACAGAGATACTTGGCTGCAGATGTCACGAGTCTCGGGTAGAACGCTGCATGGCTAACTCATTTGACCGACGCTTCAACAGCAGCCAGGCATGGCTAACTCATACAACCGTGTTATTGCTTTCATAAAATCAGTGGCAGCCATATCATCTTCCAATAAATGAACTGTGACTCATCAATCCCAAGCTATTCAAGACTTCCAAAATTCTGCTAGATCTGGAAAGCTCAAGCAGCCATGGCATTATGAATTTAACAAAAAAATGGGTCAGTGAAATATTTGGCTGCTAGCCTTTGTCTCTTTTCATTTCTTGTTTTTTATTTGAACACTAAAGAAATTGGTCTCACTATACTTATTGTTATATCAGCCAAAAAAGAAAAATACAGCATTACTCCCACTGAGGCCATTTGATGGAACCAAATGATCCCTTCTTGGTGTTTGATGGAGCAGAACTGTCACGATCATTCCACACCATTTCCATCTGGCAGAAAGAAAAGAGCACAGAGTCAGCAGAGGTTGAGACTGAGAAATCACAATTCAGGAGAAAGAAATTTTTTTCCCCTTTAAATGCAAAAATGAGAACACTATTAAACACGATCATGGTACCAGCCTGCTTGCATAAAGAATGAATGCATACGTTGTCAGAAGCAGTCAAAGTGACAATAGATATTGCTAAAAAATCCAATCTTTTCAAGGGCATCCACAATAACGAATAATAACAGAAGTTTCCCATTCTTACACCAACAATATGTATTTATAAATTAACACAAGACCGATATAGTTGTGAGGAATGAGAACCGAAAGTGCAAGTCACCATGCAAACACACCTCTCCAACAATCACTGTGTCACCTTCCTTGACACCTAGCCTCATCAAAGCCTTGTTCACTCCACAGGCTTCCAATACGTGTTGGAACCTTCTATTGGAATCTATGTATCTGTTAAAAAAAAGAAGAAGAAGAAGAAGAAGAAGATAAAGGCATTAGCTACCATGCGGCCAGGACTGTGTTGACAGATATATTAGTAACTTCAGAAAGGTGTTCCAATGCCCGAGGCTCCCACGCTGTTGTTTGGGAAAGGGTCAAATACATACAACCTTTACCTTTGTTTTTGCAACCCAAACGAACCTGTTAACTTCCGGGTCACGATAGAATAATCTTACCGTCAACACTCGCCCTTATATTAGTAACTTTGGAAGCAAAGGTTAATTATTAGAGTTAATAATGGAGGTCTAAGACTATGCTAATGATGACTTGATATTGGTTATTCTGCTACTGCTGGAAATATGCTAAATGTGATCAATTTGGGGAAAGATTAGAATTCTAGGCTCCACTCGAATCAGATCAGCACTGGTTGCAAGGGTTTTTCTATGCGCAAATCAGATTTGGGCAACAAATTTCCTATGGGTGAGATAGACCTCATCCAAGGAAAGGATAAAAAACTAGGATATAACAGAAACTTGGTCCACCATCTACTAGGAAATACCAGGAAACTAAAAGGGAAACCAATAATACGCAAATGACAAAAAACTGAGGTGTAGCCGATGAAATCTTAAAATATTCACTGCTCTTCATTCTATGTTTGAACTATATTTCATGCAACTCTAGATGGCCATGGAGAGCCTAGAATCAACTGGCCAACGAAGGTCAGCTATGCGTATTTATGGTTTGGGCAACATAATTGACCATGAAGATTAAAGAATGGCATGGTAAAAATTCCTGCACGGATAATGATACTAGAGCTTCAGATGTGGATGTTGGCATGTACCAGCACATCCTATCCAATCTGGAACCAACCCCATTATTTTATCCAGCAACTCTTGCTAGGTGCAGACATCTCGTAGTCTGACTTGAAATTGAGCAGGTGGCTCAACTAGGTTCAGATTCAGCCAGAGGATGTGAATTCAGCAAATAAGACAACTAACAATTAGAGTCATGGCCAGAGAACAGGGGACAAACAGAATGACAGTGGTCATTGCCGTGCAAGAACGACTCACCGCCAATTTGTCATTTGAACAAAACGTTGCAACCCTGAACCAACTACATGCCAAGTTTTGGACCCATCATCATAGGAGATCTCAAAGTCATCAATTGGGGCTCTTCGCTGCCTTTGTAATGTGTCAGCGACATGATCCAAGTTTACTGGTTCCATCCAACCTAAAAAATAAGAAATTGCCAATACCGAGTATATATAAAATGAGGATAGAAATTCAAAATATTAAAGGAAAATTGAGAATCCGGAAGTGTCAAAAAGTAGTAGCTTAGAAAATTAAACTGAACTAAATTTATACCTTCAAACCCTTTACTGGCATCATTGTTTTTTTGTAAAAGCTCATAAGCAGCACAGATCACTTTGTGAATGCCCTCTCTCTTTACAGCACTCATGCAAAAGGGTTCAATCCCACGAGCTTGTAGTGCTTCCTTAAATTTCAACCAGTTTTCATATGCATCTGGAAGGTCCATTTTGTTATAGGCAACTACATATGGCTTGTCAGCAAGTTCAGGACTAAACAATTCCAGTTCAAGGCGAACTGCATCAAACTCAAGTTCAGGCTGTTGTGAAGAGCCATCAACAACATGTACCTAGGAGTCCAAAACAACGAAGATTGTTTTAGTCCTACGAGCCATGCATGAGTTGGAAAGGAAGAACTTTAGCTAAACACCCTTCTTGAAGGCACAGAGAGAAAAAAGAAATGCAAAAGTAAAAATACACATAGCAAGTAGAGAAAAATGAAATCTAGCTCCACCAGCTAATACCCATTCATAAATTCTTCTAGATATATACGAGAAATTGTTCAACATTTATGAATTTCATATTGCAGAGATTATATCATGAATCTAGAGCCACAAATCAGGTTGCCAAAGGAGCTTCTTTAGGTCTCTCCAATTTTGTTCACATAAGACTTGCAGTTGTGAAGTGTTGCCATACTCCTACATGAGGCAAGAAATGGATATAACAAACTATGGTACGTCAAAAAGTAAGCCAGTAAAGGTAAGGTACACATCCTTTCATTGAAGAACGATACAGTACATAGTATGTTGGCTTATAAGTTAAGGTAATGATTCACAATGTTGAGAAGGTCCATGTGCGACAGTGTACCACAATACGATAACTAGAATAGATAGGGATCATGATAAAAATCATGTACCAGCGCAGAACACCTCTCCGTGTGCCGTAAAAACTCATGCCCTAAACCAAAACCCCGATGTGCTCCTTCAAGTAAACCTGGTAGGTCTGCTACTACCATTGTAGTGTCATAGTCAAATGAAACTACACCAAGGTTTGGAAGCAAAGTAGTAAATGGATAATTTGCAATTGTTGGTTGCGCAGCGCTTATCACACTCAAAAGTGTGCTTTTCCCAGCATTTGGGGCACCCACAATTCCAACATCTGCAACCAGTTTTAGCTCCAGCTCCAACCACCTGATCATAAATGCCATTATTCCCAAAATACACACACAAAAGCAAACTCTACCAATCACACAACTTCCTCTATCCAAAATCACGGTCATGGAACATCAGGCTTAACACACTGGCAACTTCACTAAATCCCTACAATTCCAAATATTACTAGTTGTACGACCTTAGAAGCTTCCTTCTTCAGAATTTCTCACCATAACAGAATAGAACTAGTTCATGTAACAGAGTGTGACTAAAAAAGGGTGTATCAGTACACAAGACTCCACATTGTTGGTATGAGGGAGGGTAAAGTGTACGCAGCCTTAACCTTTTCTCACAAATAAGCCATTAACATAATTAAACCACAAATAAATGTAGAGAAGGATTGAATCACAGCCAGATACTCACATTTCTGGACCCTGTTCACCATTCTCTGCAATCCTAGGCACCTTATTGTTCCCACACTTAAAAGCTGCATTCCCTCTACCTCCTCGCCCGCCTGGCAAGAGCAAAGCCCGCTGTCCCGGGTACAACAACTCCAACAACACCACCTCCTTCCCTGCCTCCCTAACCACCGTGCCTGGCGCCACTCTCACCACCACATCCACTCCTTTCGCGCCATTCTGCAACATCCCTTGCCCGTGGGCCCCTCTCCCGGCCCTGAAATGCACTCCGCTTCGAAATGGTAACAGCGAATTCATCGAACCGTCGACTTCCACATACACATTTCCTCCTCTCCCCCCGTCGCCGCCGGACGGTCCTCCCAGAGGCACAAACTTCTCTCGGCGAAAAGCCACGACGCCATTCCCGCCGTCTCCGGCCTTCACGTAAATTTTCGCGCGGTCGAAACACCTCATCACTGCCGGTACTCCCTTCTCCTTTACATCTTCAAAACCCTCCTCTCCCTCTTCATAGAAGTCATCACCTTCGTAATTATTTACAATTTTGTCATTCGCGGTATCTTCATAACCATAATCCTCTTCGTCTTCGTCTTGTTCAATATCGGAACCAACCTCAAATGCCTGAAACTGCCCATAATCATCATCCACTTCATCATCATCTTCTTCTTCTTCTTCTCCAATCCTACGATAAAATTCACTCTCATTTTCAACCCTCGCTACACTAGCGTCAGAAAGCTTCACCTCCGCTGCCTCTGACTGAGAAACGAAATTCAAATCCCGAGCCGAGAAGTCTTCTCTCGGAGGGAGGCGAGTGTAAGTGGTGGCATCGCCGCCGGGCACGGAGACTGGCTCCGGTAAAGATTCGTAAGTAGTCCTCTGAGGTCTATACTTAGAACTCCGGCTAAAATTAAGGTTTCGAGGGAGCTTTCTTTGTGAGGAGGTTCTTTTAGGATTAGGATTTCGGGTTCTGGAACGAGCTAGAGCTTGAAGATAGAAGCAGGTTAAGGATACGGAAGCCATTTTTTGCTTGGAGGCTACTGCGACGAAGCGGAGCTTCGTGATGTGTCATCGACGCTGATGCGGCGTCGTTTTGACATTTTATTTGACACAGTGTTTATTAAAGTTAAAAATAAAAGTTTCATTTTAAAATTTAAAAAAAAAAACAGAAAAAAGAAAAAGAAAAATTTTGAGCAAAAAAGTATAAAACAGCAAAAGTTTCAGGGCCAAGTGTTAAAAAAAAAAAAAAAAAAACGATTTCCACTGATTTACCGTACGTGCGGGATCTTGATCTGGGGGTCCGGGGGAAGACAGCTGAGCCAAAGCATGAAGTAACCCCACGTAGGGTCCACCCAAGCTCTGCAACTCCCCTTGTCTTTGTCGTCCTTGCAGGCATCAAAAATCTGATTCTTTGCATAAACCCTCCACGAATCTTTTGCGCTTTTGTTCTGGGTAATGTCTTCTGGGTAAAATCTGTCTTCTCGTGTCTTCTTGTGTGAATTGGTGGAGATTTTTGAATCACCTCGACGTGATGACCCAAACAAAAGCGATTTTGGTAGGGCAGACATGAAATCTTTATTGGACCCACTGATAGAATCATCGTGGATTTTATTTGATAAAAAAGTGGGTTTAAGGTATCTTGAAAGCTAAACCACCGGGTCCTTGCATCGAAGGCCTAAGATGGCCCGGGACTGAGTACTTTATAAAAGTCAGTAGTAAAAATACTCAGTTTTAGTGGGTGAGGAGACTTCTATTCTGATCATTTTCTTCTCATCGTAATTTATTTAGAATAAAAATTAATAAAATAAGTTTATACGATATAAAATTCTAAACAAATTATATTAAAAAAATATTAAATATTAACGTTGATTCCTTTTTCACCCGTTACAATGCGCACCTGTCAGGGAAAGTGGAAAGCATTTTGGTTTGTTTTTGGTCCCAGTTCGTGCAACTTTTATGGTTGAAGTCATTTCATTTGAGTTGAGTGTGACCCGGGTTGCTTTCTGTTTCATGAAATGACAAGCAGTTGTGCGTTTGTAATTCTATATGGACCGAGGGGAATACGTGTCAACAAAGGGAGTGGTTTGAAAGTGAATGGGTTTTTCTGTTCTCTCAAGTTGTTCTTCCCACTCTCCACTTTGGCTTAACAGAAGTAGGAGATGTTAATGATCCGATAATTTTTCAAACCTCTTGTAGATATGTCCTGCATGCCTTGTCCTGTACAGGCTTTGTTGGTTGGTCTTTGGTTCAGTCAGCTTACCACTGTTGGTCTGTTACTGCTTCCGGCCAGCTGGATCAATAGAGATCCCCGTTGATCCCCCGTGGCAACGATATTCTGGAACCACACGAATATATGCTCGATCCAAAGGAAAACCAACAGTGTCTCGCAGAACATTACACATGCATGCTACAATGACTTTTTGGATGATTTGAGGAACAAAGAAAATTTTCTTGTTGCCAGGCCTATCGTAATTGAAATCTTACATTAAAAAAAAAAAAAAACAAGAAGAAGAAGAAAAATGCTTCGGAAGACTAAACCCCTGATCTACTTGTTTCCCTGCACAATGTTTCAAAAGAATGGAATTCAACCACAAGCTTCCTTTTGTGAAGGTTCACAGGTGGACAGACATAAACTTGACTTCTCAGATTGTTATTGAATACAACTACTTCCTGTGACGACATACTCTCTCTCATTTGAGTGATGCAACTGGTGGTACAATTTTGTGCTGGCAGATAAATGGATCTTTGTAGCTGTTTCAGATATTTTTCGCCCTCACAAAACGATAACAAAGAACAAGTTGCTTGTTGCTGATGCTGTTAAATACAATCTTTGCTAAAAACATAACATATTTTACTCTCCCGTCAGCTTGAAGTAAACAGCTCACTGCCTTTAATAAATGTAGCAGTACCCTCCCCCATAACTGTTGTTAGTGCCATCTCTTTCTCTAGAATCCTTTCAAGTTCAGTCACAACCATTTCCATCTTTGGTCGTCTGTTTCCCTGAAAACTCATGCATCGTAGTGTCAGCCTGATTAAATTTCTCATTCCATCTGTGGTGAAACTCCCCATCAGTCGACGATCCACAAACTCATTGGACCGCAATTGAGATGTGACCTTCAAAAAGTCAACATTATCCAATTTCAGTTCAAATCTGAGACTCCCTTTTCTATTGGATTGGTGAAAAGCAAACCTGTCAACTTTGTTTAACACGAGAATTCTAGAAAGTTGCTCTCGGAATTTTCCTTTACAACTGAGGCAAGACATCTCAGATGCATTTTTCAGCTACCTGAATCTCAAAATATGACTTACCATAAGAAATTCTAATGATAGTCAACATGCATACCCATTGAATCAAGCTTTCATCAGATCCCAAGGCGTCAATATGCGAAGCCTCCTGTCCAGTTATAAGCTCCAAAATAAACACCCCAAAGCTGTAAACGTCACTCATTTCAGTGAAGGCCCCAGATACTTCTACCCTAGACATTGGTAGATAAATATGAACTGAATATTCCAGTAGACTATATTCACACTGAAAAATGATTAAAATATAGGGAGAAGTTTTACTCTGGATCTTGGAAGATATTTGACATGTCAGATGGACCTGCTTCCTCTATCTTTTCCAGTAGTTTTGAGACCCCTGCATCTGCAACCTTGGCAGTGAAGTTCTCATCAACCAAGACATTGGCCATTTTAAACTTCTTGTGTACCACTGGAGGATTTAGGCAATGCAGATGACATAAACCTACACTAGTCAAAAAAAAAAAACTCTCGGCAATCAAACGTTCTTTGGCTCCAATTATAAAGGCTTGAACTTCCTCCTTACAATTGTTTAGGTGTTACCTCTTGCGGCCCCCAGGGCTATGGATAACCTCTGCTTGAACTCTAGTTTTGTTGATGTCTCCAATCCGGTATCTGTAGAAGCTCAACGAATTGTGATTACATATTTGCCATTTTGATCAGGCAAAACAGACATTTGTTCACTGAGGCATACCATACAGGTGATTGCACATGCTGCCATTTGGTATATACTCAAAGACCAACGCTTGAAATCCACTTTCTTGGCAGTAACCTAGAAGCGCAACTAAATTGCGATGTCGAATTTCAGACAAGTAAGTTACCTGCTTGCCACAAAATTGTTATTTTCTATGAAATCTGTGGCACCTTAAAACTGGTCACAGCTGATAAGATATTCTGGTTGGTGAGCATGGTCGTAACATTCTCTGGAAATCGAACCGCTAGAAAGGCATGCTATGCTAGCAAGTAAAAAGAAAGGGACAAAGGTCCAGATTATCTATCATGGAAAAAGTGTATTCATACACTTTAAAAAAGGATTTAAAAGTAGAAAGAAAAAGGTCCTGTCCACCCTTCTGTACACTAGAGAAAATTTACATTAATTTGATATTAGTTATCCTTTGGGAGTCAATCATATACCTCTGCAACAAAATCCTCTTGGGGAGCACCATGACGCCTCTTTATAGCCACAATGGTATCATGAAGGAAGCCTTTGTATACCGGACCAAAACTTCCATATGCAACAAGGTTACTTTCATTAAATTGCTTTGTAGCTTGCTCCAACTCCTCCATTGTGAACTGCCCTGCTCTTTGTCGTCCATGTAGAGGGTGACTGGGTGCTGAACTGGATCTACATTCTCTATTCCACCCTGCTGTTGCACGTCAGAGAGAGATAAGCTGATGCCACCAGTACAAGACAATGAGACATACAGAGATATGAAAAGCTTCTTCTGTTTAGTCAAACTTACGTGGCCCAGATGGATCAGAAGAACTTGTGTCTGAATTCTTGTTTGCGAAACTTCTGCATTTCAACTTGCAGAACCACACTAATGTGATGAATACGGCCAACAATACAAGCACACCTGCTGCAACTCCGATTGCAACATTTGGCTTCAACATGTGGTTTTCGATGGATAAGCACACTGAAAGTAGGAAGGTCTAGATGTCAATGCCGGTAAGCGAAGCTACTGATCAGGTTGTCCTTTTAATTGGGTTTCCCCTTGTTTAAACTGTTAGAACTAATTTCAAAAGCTTTTGGCGCCGACATAAAAACTGGCTGATCTCAAGTACCCACTACGGAGACAGATATTTGGAAGGAAAGATGCTGCTGTAATCTGAATAATACATGCGAAGACAGCTCATCTGTTTTTATTTTTTTGAACTGAAGAAGACAGCTCATTCACTTGTCAACCTCCCCCAAAATCAAGACCAGAGAAATTCTACTCCAAGGGATTTTTGTCCTTCACAACGGCAAGTTTCTGTTTATTTGTGTTTGAGAGAAAGAGAATGATCAGACAAGAGACAAGTAGAAAGATGGTAGTTATTACTGCATCTATTACTGCTGATAACCTTCATGCTGGTTTCAATTTGGCATCGACTGCCGAAAGAGTCTCTACAATGAACAAATAAGTACTTCAGATGGAGGCAAAGCCCTTGATGCATGGCAAGACATTGTCTCTGCTACAATAAATGATGACCAATGCACTCTTTTTATACAGACATATTTGGACGAACCCATGGATCTTTAATCTCACTAGGTCCAACATTAGGAGTGTCTTCACCTAAAAATCATGATCTTCAGTTCATTACCAACTGTAAAGATTCGATTTTTACTACGAGGATATGGACATTTATGAAAGCGACTTTAGTTGGACAGACACTGGGAGGACATAATTATTGGAAGGAATCAAAAGAAAAGGTTGTTATCGGTCTATCAATTCCGAGTCTCTTCCCTGAATTCTCTCCATCTTGCTTTTTGCCTCTTTTTTGTTATGTGAACTGGAAAGAAGAGATGGGACTACTTTCTTAGTTTAGAGAGATGGGACTGTTCCTGAGATGGGGTCATGCCAGCTTAGCCAACAGGTCATCACCACAGCAAGTTCAATAGCTACTCCAGTTTCCATGGCTACACGTTTTTAGTTTTTCCAAGCTTCAGAATGAATATTAGCTGTTCTGACAAATGGGGTACTTGTGTTTCCCTTTTTATTTGCCTGCTTCGTACATTTTTACTTCCTTCTTAGGCATGTTGTGCTGTAAGCTTGTGACTGTATAGATGGAAAAAATTATGGAGTTCTTCCCCCGCGAGTTTTATTTATATAATTTGTTTGTTTTCCTGGATTTGTTGTGCCTTATATCAGGCATGCAAATCAGAGAGGAATTAGTAGAAAGGAAAATGTCAAGTGTAATGAGTGCACGTCTTGGAGACTTTAAACAAGCTTAAACTAATTGAATTAGTATTTAATATATGATTAAATATAATGATAAAAGAATTTAGAAAAAATTTTAATTATATATTAAATTATAATTTTAATGATAAAATTATAAGTTTAAATAAAATTTATGGGATGGTAATAATGTAGTCAAAATTTGATGGGTCAAACTATAATTTTTGTATATTTAATGTTAAAATGGGTTAGACCACAGACAAAAGTTTTTGACTACTTATGATTTTTTCGATCTTTATGATTGAAATGACCCGCCGAACAGCGGGCAGACGAAAGTTTCTGAAACTGGTTTTTGTATGGATCCATTGTCTGCCTCGGAGCATGGCAGCAAGCTGTTTTTTGTCCTCTTTCCTTCTTCTTTCTTGCTCTCCCTCTATCTCCCCCCTCTCTTGGTGGCATTTTGCACTCTTCACTGTATGAACCTGCTGCAGAAATAACAATTTATGGTTCTCGCACTCTCAGGATTTTCCCATCTTTATTTTGCATCTTCAAAAATTAATGGGGGGACCTCAGTGTGCTTCTTGTCATTGGAATTGAAATAATGGATCTTATTAGGGGGGGGGACCTCCGGACCTGGCTTTTCCACTAACAGGGCTACATAGTTAATGACTCAAGGCCAAGCAAAAGGATCGGTACATGTGGTCCATGAAGTCATGCTGATAATGTTCCTTTAGTTCTATATTTGGTAGTAAAGCTATCGCTCTTGTCTTCCAAACAATGTCCACCAGTAGATAACAGCTAAAATCTTAAATACCCAGGCATAGAATGGAAAAAAGATGAATAGACTGGCCTTTTAGCATGTGTCCCCGAGCATAGAGTGGCCTTTTGCAGCAAAATGCACAATAGAGTGGTCTTTAACTTATCACTCTCATTGCCATCATCAATTGCCTCCTTGTCCTCTTGTTATGAGTCCACAAAGAAATGTCCAGGATTTTGATCATGTGGCCACGAGATTAGCCATGAGACTACAGATAAAAGAAAACTTCAACCCACTTGAATTCAACATGAAAGCCTATGATGATCTTCGCTAGTTCTGCTGTTAAGCTTTAGACCAGAGAAAAAGAAAAAAAAAAAAAAATCCGAGAATCACGTAATCAAGCCAAAGATTTGGATTGACTGGCTCCTTGACTTGGACTTGGTGTTCTTGGCACCACATTACTTTCCCCAAGTTCATTTTTGTACTGTTTATCTCATAAAATTTATTTTATTTTTTCTAAACTTCTGTCTCTTTATCACGTGATTAGATGAAAAAGTTAGATACTTTTTCACTTTTTGCATTGCAAAATGATTGGTATCGGAATTGAGCAGATCACATTTTTTTCTTGGTGGAAACTGAATAAAGCATCAATTTTTGAATCATTTGGCAGGACTGCCAAAAGATAATGGATCATGTCATATGTTTTATTTACTAAGGCAACCCTTTTAACGGGTGTGAATTGCAATGCAAGGATTTACAGGAAAAGGAGAATTGCAGCACCCCTACACTGTTTGATATGAGGGTATTATTGCCAGTTTCGGGGCGCTCTAGGTGGAAATTATGTTTATGTGGTAGGATAGAAAGCTTGCTAGCTTGACAATGCCTCGAACACCCCTCCTTAGCTTTGAAATCTCCTTCCATTCTTACGTATCCCTTTTCTTCCCACTCACTTCCCCAAAAATGTTTGCACCATGTGACGAGGGATGCTCGCTAAAGACCACATGTGATAGGATTCGATTGAGTTGGATTAACGTGGAGGTCCACTTATAAGTCTTGAACTGAGTTGAACATATGACTAGGGACCAGAAGAAACCCTGTCATTACTATTTTAATGATTGAATCAGGAAAAACACTAAAATATCTAAGCATGTAAAAAAAAAAAAAAAAAAAGAAGGTCTATACCTTGAACGAATATTAATTCGATTTATTCATATGTAATTAAATTAATTTGAGTAAATAAATTTTTTATTAAATAATGTGACAAAGTATTGATTTTTTTAATTTTATTTTTAAAAAATTAACTCGCTTCTTTGATGCAGGGAATAAGGGGATTCGCGCGGGCTCATCAGCACGGTCTAAGGCCTTTGTAGACTCGGAGGAATTTGCGCAGTCTCACCGGCACGGTCTCTCGAAAATTGTCTCCATACGACTATGATCTCTGGAGCTCTTTCCGCGTCCAAAGTGTATAGAAACAGCGTGGTTCATTACAGTTCCACGGTCTCCTGTTAAGAATCCACCTCAATGGAATTGGATGGCTAATCCGCCAGCATCATTCATAGCAAAGACTGGTTGGTTGGCTACTGCCTTTAAGAGTGCCTTCTCATCGTTGTCAGGAGCATACTCCTAACCGTCGACCATGGCTGATGCAAGAGAATCTGCAGCCTTGTTGTTGCGAGTGCCGTTAACTCCTCGATAGGGGTAACGGGATTCAGCCGTCACTGCAGCCCCAGCGATATCGATCACAGTCAGGCAGTTTTTGCACTGAAGCAGACGTCGACTTCCCCGTCCATTGCTGCTGCTACCAAAAACGCCCCGACAAGATCCTGCACGTTGCATAAAGTTAAATAATGCGGAAGTTCGAGATGTCAGTCTACAGGAAATGCTAGGGGAATTCTTGAATTATCAATGTGCATTACCACAATCTCCCACCTCGGTTCTTGATTCCGTTGGCTTGTAATTCCGTCTGCGGTGGTCGCAGGTCAGATGCAGTTCTTGAATTTTTCATTTTTATTCTATTGTCTGACACTCGGCTCTGGATGTAGAATTGCCTCAGATTGTAATAGAGGAGAAAGTTAAGGGACGGGATCGGAAATATGCCATAACAAAAAAGATGACCAAACCGCAACCGTTAAATAGAAAAGGAAAAAAGAAAAAATCACTCCAAGACTAACTCTTGAAGATTACTCAAGTCGTAGATATATCTTCTTTAAAAATTAACGGTTAACCATTGGCATCGAATGCTCGAAAGGGCCTTCTCTGTCTCTCTCTCTTCTGCCTTTCTTTTGTTTTATTCTTATTTTGGGAAAGAATGGTGACCCCTACCTTTTCTTTTTGGCCAGAGCAGATTATTTGTAATTAATTTACAAATGTTATGTTGTTCGATTTGTAAGTCTTATATAAATATTTAAATTTAAATTTTTATTTTTATTATTTATATTTTTTCCCTCATAATTTTCTAAAAGATAGGGGGGCAAACTAATATTTTTATAAAATCGTGGGTTATACTTCCTAGTTCAAGATTATAATTAACAAAAACAAAAATTGTTTTATTTTAAAAGCAATAACATTATGTTTAACGTGCCGTCTGCAAAATTTCAAATTTTAATAGGGAGGCACGCAGATTCAAAACGCCGAAAGTCGCTGAGAGGGTGTTTCCCTGATGAGTAGATACTTTCAGTCGTAGGGCCGGGCCTTCGAAACTGCAATTGAACTCTGAAGTCGAACGAGTCAACTTGAATCCGCAGGTTCCCGGGGGGAGGGGGGGGGCATGTACGGCGGGTCCAGCGATGGCGAGAACCACGAGGCCGCGCAGAGGAAGATCCCGCCGGCTTCTTCCATGTTGTGGGTCCGAAATCTCCGCCGCTATATCGGATCCGGTGCCGGACTCGGATCCGAAGCCCTAATGGGTCAGTTTCCCCCCCCTCTCTCTCTCTCTCTCTCTCTCTCTCTCTCTTTTACCTCCGTTGATTTCAGGAATTGTGCCCTAATTTCCGAATTGGAAATGCTTTTCGACGTTTAAATTGGATCTGTGGGATGTTTTTAGTTGTCGTTTGCATGCTGCAGTATGGTGCAAAATCAATCAATCTTGAATGGATTTATGTATAACCTATGAGATTGAGACTAAATGTTTGCTTGATTAGGTAGCAGTAATATTCTCTCGGTGAACTTAGCCTCTTAACTTTTTTTCTCACATTTTCCCCGGGGTGGGGGCGCCCGGGCCGTGCAGAACTTGAGACAAAGAGAATTCTGCTTGATATTTTTAAAGAGAAGCAACAAAAAAGTGCAGAAGCCGGTACCATTCCGACGTTCTATAAGAAGGCATGTCGCTGAATTTTTTTGATCAGTATTGTGATTTTTCATATGTTACTTTTACGAGGGATGATCATTTGGTAGTTTAATATTTTTAAATGTAAATTTATGAAAGATGGGCTGATTGCAGTTCGGACCTTGACTTGCATTTTTCTCGTTGTTTGTGATGCTCCCTCTCTTTTTGGTCCTAACCCATCTTTATTTTCCTCATAACATGTTCTGTTTTCTCTGTTTCTTGCCATAGAAACCTGAAGAAGGATCTATTAGTCATAGGGTCCAGAGACTAGCAAAATATAGATTTTTAAAGGTAGCACTCCCTCACCTTCTTGGTCAGGCTGTTTACTAATTGTTGATTGCCCAAGCATTTCATTTTCTACTTCATCATCAGCATTGCTATTAATTTCTTTTGCAGAAGCAATCGGATCTTTTGCTCAATGCTGATGACCTAGATGCAATGTGGGTTTGCTTGAGAGAAAATTGTGTGATTGATGATGCCACTGGTGCGGAAAAGGCATGTGCTTCCACATTGAGCTAACTTATTCTAGTTCCAGTTAGCCTCTGCAGTTCTTTTTAACATAAAATTTTCAAACGCATTGTTGATACTTGGTACTTGTAACTCAGTTTGCTGTGTTGTGCAACTTATTTTTATTCTTTATAGCTACTGTTGACATAATTGTTTGCATTATTTGTTTTATCAAATGAAATTGAAATAGAGAAATAGTAATAGAATATAATGGAATTTATCTAATCCTATTTCTGTATATACTACAACGTCATGGAATGATTACCTTCTGTCCACTGGTGATGTCTTCACTGAAGTCGCATTTTGTAATGTAAATAATAAATTTGAATATAAATTGTTCACTCTGCAAAGCAGAATCTTGACAGTATAAGTCGTATGAGATATTAATAGTACTAATCTGGTACCTGCTGTGCTTGTGCCTTTAGATGCTTTTGACTAGCCATGCCATTGTTTCTCAATATTTTTCCTATTGCCTTATAACTGCTTGAGTCATTTGTTTTAACCTTTACTGATGTAGATCTTATGCTACATTGTCATCGTGTAGATGAATTATGAAGACTTTTGTCACATAGCATCAGTATGTACAGAGCAAATAGGGCCCAAATGTCGGCGCTTTTTCAGCCCATCCAATTTCATGAAGTTTGAGAAAGATGAATCAGGAAGAATTGCTATATTACCATTTTATCTTTATGTGATGCGAACTGTAAGTCTCTCTGTATATGTGTTACACAAAGTTGCTATTAACTACATTTATGTATCAAACTCTAAATTTCAATACATATATCGTTTGATCTCTGTGGGTTTTGGAGCTTGTGGTTCTACATGATTTCTTCTTACTGTTTAGTGCTGTTCAGGTTTCTCTTACACAAGCCAGAATAGATATGAGTGAGCTTGATGAGGACTCTGATGGTTTCCTTCAGCCTCATGTATGGACATCATGCATTTTTTGTGTCTCCAATCTATTTGAGACTCAATATCTGTTATTCCTTATGTTGGATGGTCTTTGATCTTTGTCAAATATTCATTTGTTGGTAGCTTGCTTGCAGCATCTTATTTGTTAAACTTAATGTCCCTTGCTCTTTTTCAGGAAATGGAGGCTTATATACGAGGTCTTATCCCTAACCTAGCACAGCTGCGGGATATGCCTGCAGCATTTGTTCAAATGTATTGCCGCATTGCTGCGCACAAATTCTTCTTCTTTTGTGATCCTCATAGGCGAGGTTTGCACAAATACCTTTTAGTAATAAGATATAATTCTATTATAGGGTATATAAGATATAACGTCAATCATAGGAATCAATTTGTAGTCACATAGCTTCATAATAATTCTGTAAAGCTTCAGCATAATTTCCTACAATGCTTGTCAAGAGTCCTTTGGAAACCAAAATATATAGGCACGCCTGCCATCTGCACCAGAATAAATAGAGATTTTCAGAAAAAAACCTGCTAGTGGAGGAAGAATTAATGCATTGTAGTAGCATTTGACTCATCAAGTAGCACTATTTCTCTTTACCATTTGATCTTCTTTGTACCTTTCTGTCCCATCTTCTGATTTTCATTGTTAGCAATTCATTAATCCTATGGTATTCTTGCATAGTTCTGCTGGTGCATGTATGTTTTCCTCATATTTGTGAGTCTTAGGGTTGTATTTTTATATTCTTGTTGATAAGTACAATTGGCCATTAGGTGACCATGGGTGTTGGTTGGGATAGCCAAGATAACTAATAGACTTGGCTTAATCTTGAACATCATTGTTGAAACACTCTAGCATATCTAACTGTTGGGAAAATGGTAGGCATAAACTCTTATACTTTGAGGTATGAATATATTAGAAACTATAGACATCCACTTGAATATTACCATATAATTTGGGATTCTTTTAATTAAAATTGATTTGTAGGATTGTCTTTTATGAGTAAAGCATGCTATTCAAGTGGTTTAATGCGATGGTATCATTGTCATTTGGACTATTTGGAGTCCTTCCTGTTCCATTTCTTTTTGTTGTTGTAAGTAGTTGAAATTTTGTTGTACTTACAGGGAAAGCTTGCATAAAGAAGGTGCTTCTTAGTAATTGTCTCCAAGAACTGATGGAATTGCACCAGGTACATGCTACATAGAAGATGACTGTTTTGTGAGCTCCTGGTCTTTTACCTAGCCATCCTTCAAGATTAGATGCTATGCCTGTCCTATATTCCATTTTGTGATGCTTTGATATTTTACTCAGAGTTATGAGTAGGACAAAGCTTTGAAGTATGCTTTTCTATTTTTCAAGTTGCTTGTCAGGTTGAATTGAATGTATTAAATGCTTTAATAAAACTTTAGATATAGATTTGAAGCTAACTTTTGTGTTGCTATCTTCATGTTTACTAGGAAAGTGAGGAAGAAGTCACTGACACTGAACAAGCTGAAAATTGGTTTTCTTTGACATCTGCGCAACGCATTTGTGGTGAGTGTTGAATTCTTTTTGAGTATCCATTGTGCTTTTTAGCCATATACTTCATGTTTACCTGATGTCCATGTCTCTATTTTCTGCGTGCATGCCAAGACTTTGTGTATCCATTATACTCTCTACTTTCCTGTTTTGACATGCATGTCTTTATCACTGGCCTTCTTAAGCTTGTGATCAAGCACAAATAGCAGAGGAAAAAGGAGACTGGAGAGTCTTAAGGTCCTTATTTCATTGGACTGTATCTATCTGGAGATTGACAGAATAATGGTTGCTTTTAACTTGAGAGAGTTGTGACTCATAGTTATAAGTACTGCTTGAGACTCATGGGAAATAGAAAATTGACTCAAGAAAATGTAGTTGGCATCACTTTATTAGTTGTCTGTATAATTCTTGGTTCTTATGCAGATATGTTTCTTGCCCTTGATAAAGATATGAATGGAACATTAAGCAAGCAAGAGCTCCGAGAATATGCAGATGGGACGCTTACAGACATTTTCATTGAAAGAGGTTTCATTGAAATATTGCTTTTTGTGTGTTATTGAGTGTTGTATAAAATGTGTTTCAGATTCAGTGGTACTGTTACTAACTTGAGAGTTCAAATTACTACCATGGGTTGTATGGCATTTCTGTCTATTGCTTGGTATAGTAGAATATAGGTTTTGCAGACGGGTTATAGTCTTTTGCTCTTTTGATGGCCTTTTCCTAGAGCATGATAGTGTGCAATGATTTCATCCTTCAGAATTACTGCTTTGAAATGAACTTATTATCTTTGCAGGATGTTCTAGGATTGTCCATCATCAACCGTGCTTTTTTTGGACTCTTATTTTGGTTTTTGTTTTGTATTATAGCTGATTCCATGTTTTCATTAGTTCTATTCTGTGTTTCTTATTTTGTACCTTTTGATCTCAAGTGTTTGATGAGCATGTTCGCCGTGGCAAAACTGGAGGAGGAAATGCTCGGGAGATGGACTTTGAAAGTTTTCTTGACTTCGTTTTGGCCCTAGAAAACAAGGATACTCCAGAAGGATTGACATATTTATTTCGCTGTCTTGATCTCCATGGGCGGGGTTACCTCATGACTGCTGATATTCATACACTTTTCAGGCATGTGCTTCTGAGTGTTTTATTTTCTTTGGCTTTTAGCGAGAATTCTCCTTGTAAAATTAAACTTCCTGATCCTTGTGGGCAACCAAGAGAAGTTTAAACAATGCATGGAAGTGAAGAAGGGGAGCATCAAAAAGCTGAGATGTTTCCTGATAAAACCTTCCTAGACAGAACTCTGTACTTTCCTGCTTGTAGTGCTTGATCTAGTTCTACAAGTCTCATATCTTCAGAGACATAAATCCACTAACAATATTTATGTTTGAGTAGGTATAGCATGTCGTTGGTCCCTCGTGTTGAATTTCACATCTCCTGCTCTAATGTAGTATCTGCCTAAAGAAAGTTTTCTCCATGCTATTGAAACAGGGACGTACATCAAAAATGGATTGAGGGTGGAAACTATGAATTGTGCATTGAGGATGTGAGAGATGAAATCTGGGATATGGTCAAGCCGGCCGACCCACTGAGGATTACACTTGCTGACTTGCTAGCTTGTAAACAGGGTGGAACTGTTGCTAGCATGCTCGTTGACGTGCGTGGTTTCTGGGCCCACGATAATAGAGAAAATCTTCTCCAAGAAGAGGAAGAACCAGAAGAAGAATGATAAGCGTTTGCTATGTAGCTGTTCATGTACTAACACATGTTTTCTTAGCTACTGTTTTGAGCTCTTACATGATGTATCGGTTCATAGGGTGGTGGGATGCTCATTGAGGATAACATCTGATGTGTGGGTGTGGCTGTATCTTGTGAAGCAAACATGACAGTACTAATGTTATGTAAGAAATTATAACAGTTAGAGAATTCTGATGCTAGAAAGGTAGGTGCCGAAGTGCCGGTACGATTGTGATGCTACGGCATATTTCAAAAGAAACATATGTACCACGCCATTCAGTTTTCAGCAGCTTCTTTGTTAGTAAGTGATTTCTTTCACTTCAAACCCTTGGGACAGTCTTTGGTCAGGCTAGGAAAAGGTAAGCATATCCTTGCAATTTGCACTACAAGCACGAACTCGGCCAGCTCCCAAGCTATTTATCCCCGTAATATTTAAGATGTATCAGAGTTCCACACGTTTGAAGGTCGGGCGGTATCCGAAGTGCTTATTTATTGCGAAGCAGTTTCTGCCTCGCGGAAAAAAAAAAAATAATAATGACATAATAATTCTCGAGGGGCATACATGCCGCAGAAACTTTAATGGGGGTACAACACATTGCATGTCCCGTAGAAATTACCACCTAAATCCTAACAACCAATCACCATAGCGAACGAACTATCCCTTCAGCAAAACCTGAACACGAGTCGGAGGAGATCGCGTGGACATTCCTATCCACCAAAGCAGCTAGGCGGTTGGTTAACAAACCAACTATGAAACATGTATGAATAAATCTTTCTACATGGCCTAGGGATGGAAATGAGAAAAAAAACAAAAGATAACAATGCATCCTCTTTCTTGAACCTTTCACGTTGACAAGAGAAAGAGTTGCCACATCCACCCTGCCTAGATCAAGGATCTGCACCTATACACCTGGAGGAAAAAGATGTTTCGATTGCATCTTGGCCACAAAAAACTGAAATACACCCGTCGAATTGGTGAAGCTTTCCCAAGTTTCCAACAAGAACGAGATGTTAGGCACACATTTCCATTATACACGTTACCCCGTTATCCAATTATCCAGCTCAGCTGTCAAAATTACAGTTGAGCAATGCAAACAATAGGATTTCACTTGGCCATCTAAACAACTTGAACAAACCACAAATGGCTTTCCAATCAGGAGCACACTCTGGTTATCACAAGCAGATTCAGGTCCCTTAAGCTCCCAATTAAAGCAATATGCCAACTGAAGACGCATCTCACTTTCCAATCACTCTAACTGCTTATATTCGGCCACCATGTCATAAGTTTCCATATTCAGTGAACTTTCTGCAAAACATCTGGAGGAAATGTCTTCTTAGTATAATAGAGAGAGAGAGAGAGAGAGAATCCTGGAAACTGATTATCTACAAACAGAAAATATAGGATACTGTTTAAGGTAAATAATAGGCCAAGTCCATGTTAATTTTCTGCCTGCCTGAATACAAGTGAGAACCTATGTTTCACTTGTATTTGGTTTCTAAAGGATTAATTGCTTCAAGGATTAGGACCATTTTCTAGAACCCCAACAATGAGGGCCAAGATGGAAATCGCTAGATTTTGGAGGTTTCAAAGGGTAGCCAAATAACTGTCCATAAAAAAAAAAATAATGATAATAATAAAAAAAACAAAGTGCACAATATCCATGGAAATTTTGTGTCAAAGAATACATTGTAGTTCAGTGCAATGCTCAAGTAGACATGATCACACTTATATTTATGTACCTTAGCTCATGCCAAAACCTGTCAGCCCAGTCTCGCAGAAAAGGTTGCAGAGGTGCCAGAAAGTTATCCGTGACAGGAAGATGTCCTAAACCAACATCCGGCTGTCCAAGGCTAGCAATGTACAGTGAGGAAGCCACATGAACAACAACAGATGGATCAGGGTCTTCAAGGATAGCCTGCAGCTCTCTTTGAATCCATGGTTCAATTCTCTGCCGTATTCTTTCAATTATACAACTGTCTCTTGATGTATTCTGGATGGTCAGAAAAAATACAAAAATAAGAGAAGTATCTCTAAAGAGTAGTAAAAGAAAAACCAAGCTCATGCAAATCCAAAACAAAGTCTTTCTGACAAATAAACAACAAAAAAAACCTTTGCATATGGAATTGAGCACAAATAGGAGACAGCTTTTACCATAAAGAAGGAGATGATAATGGTGTTTCTATCCCACAGAGCCCACGACCACCCATTTTCCAAAAACAAACAGCACAGCAGTAAGACTTTCCAAAAAAAGGGCAGACTTCATTGAAATTCAAACAACAAAAGACAGAAAGGGAAAAAAAAAAAAGGTTTTTCCCTCACATGGAGAGATTAACAAACCTGCATTGCGCAATTCCTAGGAGATAAAGGAACAGCTCGCAGGTCTCTATTGTACACACTGCAAGAAGTAAAAAAGCCAAGAGATTTGAGCAGTAACTTAGCCAACAATAATACCAACTCAAACCGGTTATTATTCATAAATCTTCTTAGAAAAAATCCCAAACACAATTTAAATTAAGCGACATGAAGCTACCATTCATGTTACCTAACACGCCACTGAAGCTTTCTTTCAGCGATAACATGAGAGGGCACACCCCGGCCAGCAAAAGTCCGCCGCCACGGTAAAGGCCTACTTCTCCGGTTATCAGTATTTAATTCACTTCTTGATCTATGTATCGATCTGGTGAGCAAAATTAAATCAGTAAAGATTCAAGCAAAAATTTGGTGATTTACAAAGCTTACAGTTCAATTTTCCAAGCTCTATCTAGTTCGAGAGAATATGTATCAAAAAACTGGAAAAATTTTGGGAAAAAAGAGAGAGAGAGAGAGGCCATGCCGCTGCCAGTGTCCAGTGCTGCCGAAATTGGCTTGTGAGACGACCTTTTTGCCCTCCTCATGAGCGGGCAGTTTCTCCGTGATGAACGTTCGGGACGAGAGATTAATTTTACCGAACCACGAATGGAACAATCCGTTGCAGAGAGGGCACCGCCGCTTCACGTCGCTCCACTTGCGAATGCAATCGACGCAGTAGGCGTGCAAGCACACCGTGAGGACCGCCGCTCTGCGGTGGTCGTCGAGAGCTTTGAAACATATTGGACAAGACTGCCCTCGGATCGCCGGGTAAATTACTCTAAATAAAAGCTTCTCGCGATTGGGATCGTGCCTCTGCCGCCTTCTTCTCAGCGAAGTTGACTCCATTCTCGCATCTCGGTGAGAGAGAGAGACAGAGCGAGAGCGCGCGCCGTGATTGTCGTTGAGCCGTAAACGCCGGTCTCGTTGTCTCCGGCGGAGTATTTATAGGAGTGAAGATTCCACAGACTTGTGCCGTCCAATACCTTAATACATCTTTAGTGTATTTATTTATTTATATAAATTCTGATGTCCTCGTGAATACTTTGAGATTGAAAATTGACAACTTTTTTTTTTTTTTTGCTGACCTGGACGCACTCGGCATCCATACCACACGTGGGACAGCTGGCCGCGCTTTTAATTTTAATTTTATAGAAATAAAGAAATTATTCGGCAGAATAAACACGTCTACACGTACACTTAGTTCACATATACACGAGACACATGCAACATAAAATACTCTCTCCGTCCCCACCACATGGAATGTACGAGCTTGGGCTCGTGGAAAACATTGAGCCGTCGGTGCGCGCGCAGCAGTTTTAGAGTACAGGCTGATCAGCTAATGAGCTGTGTGTTACTAGTGGTGGGTCGGTGCATTGGTCTTCGCAGCAAGCCTGCGACCTTCCATATTTTTTTCCCTTACTAGACTTGGAAGGGCTTTCTTGGAGTCGGCACTCGACCTTCCAGAGACTGCAATCTTTGTTTGAGGTGAAAAACTTCAACCTGCATGGCATCAAATGACGACAAGATGTAACAGTACCATCGAGTCATCCGACTTGGCGAGACACGTTGGGAAAAGAGTTAGGCTAGACA
Source organism: Bruguiera parviflora (assembly GCA_019804595.1). Lineage (NCBI taxonomy): Eukaryota > Viridiplantae > Streptophyta > Magnoliopsida > Malpighiales > Rhizophoraceae > Bruguiera > Bruguiera parviflora. Next base: position 3,017,566 of record CM034046.1, read on the forward strand.
TTCCGTAGCCGTTTTTGGCAATCAGTGGATGTGCTAAGCTGTTGGCATTTGTAGTGCTATAGATTTACTGTTCAACATATAGTCTTTTATATTACTAAGCTGAGCTGCCGTCAAACGGCTCCAAAAAAGCCCTGGCTTGCCTGTCTCAAAGAATGAGATACTCCTCCGGGCATGCACTTCCTTCGGGTCACCGACGAGAGAAGTTAATAATATGTAGTTTGATTTGTAGCGCAACTTCTTGTTTCTTCACTTTTTGTGTGTGTCGAGGTGTTCAGGCAAACCTCCAATGGTTTTGATAAACTAATCAAACCAGATAATAGCTGCCTAAAATGACCATTAATCGAGATTCAAGCTTTAAAGATGCCAGAGAGATATTTCTGATTTTTACTTTCAACATTCTTTCCCTGGTGTTTGGTTCAATATATTACCTGTAGTTGGAATGCTCTTGCTCTTTCCCCTGCAAGGACTCCCCTAGTTGAATGCAGCTCCTACGGCAAACATCCAATCAGTCAATAATAACAAATCAACCCAAACTAATAAGGTCACTTGGGAAATCAAAATATGCACAATACCTTCTGGGTATCATCCAAAATTGCCTTAAGGAAAGCCACATCATGCTCCAGCCTTACATTGTCAGAATGAACTATACTTGACAAGTTATTGGCCTCCTCTTGCGCTAGCTCCATGCTAGCAAGCTTTTCTTTCAGCAACTCCATCTCCCTCTCTGTTTCTGCAAGCTTTTTCTCCACCTCTTGTCTGCTTTTCAGGACAGAGGATAAGTTTTTCTCTACAGCTTCTCGATTTGCCACTGCAGCAGCCAGTTCTCCTTCTAGAATTCCGTTCCTTCTAATAAGGGCAGTTAGTTTGGTTTCATACAGCAGGTATAGACTTGAATGAGATCCTCGTGTTGTAGGATCAGTTTCTCGCAGTACAATACCCTCATTATCAACCGAAGGGTTTCCAACACCTCGGTCAAGAGTGTCTGAATCATTGGAATTAAATGGACAAGAAGTATCCTCTGTGATAATTTTTCCCAGTGTATTCTCCGCATGATTCAAGTTATCAGATCGACTTATTTGGTACTCAGTTGCCTGAAACTAACATCACACTTGAGTTATATAAGTTATTAATGGAACATGTGACAAACATCCTCCCTACAAAAAGATCAAAGGGGAAAAGAACAGTAAGAGCAGGAGCAACTAATCAAATACCAATAAAGACTACTTTTTGAGCATGCAATGGGATTGGAACTGCACCAATTATTTTATGTGAAGTGGACTGGAATTAATCAAGAATTCAAATCCTTTACCAATGACATAGACTGGAATTGGAACTGCTGCAATTATTTTATGTGATTTGAACTGGAATTAACCAGGAATTTATATCCTTCAGCAACAATACAAAGAACAAACAACCACGTAGTCTTGTATCATCTCTATATTTTCCCACTGCACATAACCACAAAGGTCAAATGCCAGGTCCGTGGAGAGTGAGGAAATGATAAAAAATTTTGTATTCTTCACTCCAACTTAAAGTTGAATATCAAAACTAAAAAATTAGTAAGTGTAAAGAGTCGAATGATCTTACTGCTGGTGAAGAACTCCCATCCTCAGAATTCTTCATCATCTTAATATCTGTGCCTTTTTCTTCTCCATTGTGGAATATCTTGCGTAGTGATGTATTGCCAGAAACAGAATGTGGATCTATAATAGAGGATTCTGATAAAGATTTTCTACCAGAACCATGTTCAATTGCAGATGCCAAATTTTTTCTCCCAGTAGAATCAACTGAACGATGACTAGAACCTGTGCCTAGCTGAGAAGCCAACCCTGAGGATGATGAGCGCTTTTCAGACAACAAAGGTCCAAGCCCTTTACTAGGAGCAGATCGTCGATCCACAGGGGGATCGTTCTTGTCCATGCCCATTACTTCAACCTGGAATGCACCCAAAAAGATTAGTATTTTGGCAAAATGGATCGCTATCCAAAAATGAATTTTTAGCCTCCAACCTGATTGGATAGCTCCTTTTTGAATCCTCCAAATGCGACAAGGAAATCCTTTTCCTTGTGCTGCACGAGAACTAAGCTAAATCCCTGAGAATCCAACAGCATTACAGACAGATATTGTAAGAAGAGACAAGAGGAAAGAGCCATATTTACATTCTACAAAATGATAACTGAAACAACCAAGTACAATTCATGATATTCTGCCAAGGACCACAAATCCACGAAACAAACAATAGTTAAAACCTAAAAAGCAGGTTATCTTCATATTATAAGAATCAGTTTTGCAGAGGACAAAATCCATATGGCTGACCTTGTTAGTTGTGATGGAAGATGGGGACGATGAAAACGCCACTGACCACTCCATTTTCAGGATGTCATAAATCAGAGTTTCTGAGTGTCCTGTAGATAAAATAAGAAACCCATCAGCTTATGAGAAAACTATAAATTGACCATCAAAGTGACAATATAGATGCAAACTGGTTAACAAAAGTAAGAGCACAGCAACCAACTTCATGGCTTATGAGGCATACGTTTTTTCCTGCTTCCACCCCCAGCTATATGCCACTTGGTTCCACAAAGGACTCCACAGCAACCAGCCCTTGGTGATGGATGGAAACCCCGTATCTTTATTCTTGACCATACCATCTAAGGAAATTGATTTGCTTATAAGAAAATGTAAGTTCAAAATGGTTTGCCTTGCCAAGAGAATGAGACAATAATGTTATGAATGAATTTGCACCGTTTCAAAATCAAGTGAATATAGATCATTCAAAGTTCGAGACTTTGATGATCCCCCAAATATAAGGAGTGTTTTGTCATCATGGAGAGCTGCCACATGGTTTGATCTTGGCGATGGTCCCGTTCCTCTGCATACACAACTTAACTGTTACTGAAAACTGCCCCTCACATGGAGCACAGTATGATATACCAAAACTGACTCACGTGCAATGTAGAGGGAGCCATGTTGAGGATTTCAGGTCAAACATATGGAGATCATTTAGTCTCCTCTTTTTAGCATTTTCACCCCCGAACAAGATTAAAGCAGAGCTTGCCCTGACTACAGTATGACCATTACGAGCAACCTGCAAATCAGAAAAATGAATGTCGTATCATCTTAGATTTCCAGTTATTCATACATCAGATTTAGTACTTTGCAATATATATTAAGATATCAGATGGAAGAATAGAAAAGGTGAACAGGGAAATGACATGGCAGGACCAGAGAGTCCCACACAACAAATCTTTGGTCATAAAGCTTCCACAAGAAAGTATCAGAAAAATAGCAGACAGAATGGCATGTACCGGTATGTCTCCTTTTGCTTCCATAAGTGACCAACATTCTGTTTCTGTGTCAAATGCCCACACTGCAATACCCAGAAAAAGGATATGAGTAACTTGAAAATGAGCTGGAAAGAGAAGTCATGATGAGATGAATCTAACAAGCACAGAGATCCAACCTGAAATTCTATCACTTGGAGGATTAGTCTTTCCTCCAATTAGAAGTGCCTTCTTCCCCCAAGAGACCTAGTCGGGACAAAAAGCAGAAAAAAGTCAGTTCAGCATACAGATCATGTAGCCTAGTTCTGGTCAGAGTAAGCAAAAAATATATACTAGGGATGTTCATATGTCAGTCATGTGGAATTTGAATACTCTCTTTTAGTATATGTAAATACAGCTTCCTTGCTGTGCTGGTGCCCTAATCATAGGAACATCCTTATCCATCATGATGCATAAAATTACATCTTATGATCACAGGGATTGACTCATTATTTGGGGATCATTTATCGACAAACTTCTCTCATATATACATGTAGCATTGCATATCCTGAGCTGGAAAACAATTGAAGGTTACACAAAAGGAACTAGAGAATCTAATGAATACAGAGGGTTGAATAACAAGCAATCTGAAGATACCAGACTGTGGCCCTTGCATGCACGGATCTTCAGTGGTAGACTGCTCGGTGACAAGTAGAGCTTTGATGAAATTGTAGTCCAAGTAAATCTGTCAAAATTGAGCACCTGAACAGAGGATTGGAAATAACAAAATAAAGCTCAACAGCACAGTCTGTGATTTTTGGTTTATAACTCTCATTGTAACATGGAATGGCAAAGGAAAAAAATTAAAAAAAACTACTAGGTTATCAGGTTGTACTACCAACTTTTGAAAGTAAACTAGCCTTTTCTCTTGATACATCAGAAGAATCTCTAAAAGATATAAGCCAAGTCTAACATGATGAAACATCCAAAGGGTGTGAGATTTGTCTCTACCTGTACATCATCCAATAAGCCATCTCCAGATTCGCCACCAACCACTATCATCTTGTTCCCAACTACAGTTGCCGCATGCTATTCAAGCAAACAAAATTTTCAGCTAGCACATACAAAAAAGAAAAGCAGTAACGCACGGCATAAAACACTCCATTAACCAAAAAATACAAAAAATCAATGATATCTGACATTAAAGCGAGGCGGAGGTTTGTCCCCGGCAATAGACAACACCATCCAATTGTCAGAATTTCCTGAACTAGAACCGTGAATCTCAGGCACAGCAGAAGAACACTGACAATCGAGATCATCAGAATGACTAGTTGTATGCACAACACCATTTTCCTACAAACAAAAAAAAAAAAAAAAATTTAAGAGCCTAGCATATCAATCGCAAATGTAACACTGCCAAACACACACGGATAAGTCAAGATCTCACATTGGCATTATTGTTTCGTTTTGGTGGCCTAAAGGGACTTCTGGCTCCTGGTGTAGATTCTGAGAGTTGCACCTTCTTCACCCTGAAGATGAAGAAACACACAATTGGCATTCGAAATTAGAAACATGGCATGCATGACATTTTGATGAGCAAATCTTTTGCTGGAAGTTTATCATTGATTAGGCATTCAGAGTCTAAGTTGTCAATTTGGTTACGCAGAGATGACAGGTTAATTAGAGAACTAAAGTTCTCAGTTAGCCAATTTTCTCCGAGAAAATGAAGGGAAAGAAGAGAAGAATAAACCTGCCAAGCTTCATGCGTCTACGAGACAAACCAAACATTTTTCTGCTAAAATTTCCACCCACCAGATTCTCTATCCAAGAACCAACCAGCTCTCATGAAACCCTAAAATTTCACCAATGTGAACAATCAAATGTCCAAATAATCATTAAGAATCCGAGAAGAAAAAAGAGCGAAAAATTTTTTTTTAAAAAAAAAGAAAGAAAGAAAAGAAATATAGTCAACTAAAGTTCAAGAAAGTGCTAAAATAAAAAAACATTTAAACAATCAAGTTCTTTCTTACTTGTCAGTAACTTCACCACCACAATACAGACAATTTAAAAAAAAAAAACACACACACACACACAGAGAGAAGCAACCAACAACACTGACGGAGGAAGATGTACGGTCAAAAGCCCATTCGGTTACCGAGAAAACCTCAAAATCCCAGAGAAACGACAACAAGACTCCATGATTCGAGAAAAAAAAAACAAACAAAAACAAAAACCAAAGAACTACGGTGCACGCAGAAACCGTTTCTCACATAAGAAAAATCAAGAAACTCATACAACGTAAATGCAATGCCGGTACAAAAACAGACGTGCTCAACTAGTTTTAACTGATAATCACCGTCCTGTCCGACTGAGTGGGCAGGTCTTCACTACTTTCTCTCTAGTTTTCGACCTGAAATGTAATGTGAGGGAGAGAGAGAGAGAGAGACAGAGAGATGCAGAGAGGGTGCGCAGGTTAAGCCCCAGTTTTGTCGCTGTCTGTCCTATCTCCCCATGTTTGGTTTCGATTCTGGTTGAGCTTTGTGAAAGCAGATTTTGTGTTGTTGACACGTGTTTCTATTAAAGTAAAAAAAAAAAATTACTGGAAAATATGATTCATTTATCTTACCATATCTACATGTACTGATGATTCTGATATGACCGTTGGCGTCACGTACGTGAATTGTAAGCATTTCAGCAACGTTTTTTTTTTTTTTTTTTTGTGTGTGTTTTTTGGGACAGTTGTGAGAGTCTTTACTGAAGGGATATATGATTGTGAGTGAATTTCGCTTGTAATGTGGGTTCAAACCGCATGAAATAATTTTACTCCGCAGTTCTTTAAAAAAAAAGAAAAAAAAGAGAGAAAAAAACGAAATAGTTTTTTTTTTTTTAATATCTAAAAAAAAAATTGGTTTTTCTTTCGGTTTTCGTTTTTCACTCGAGGCAGAGGCAGTGGTGGTGGCCAGTTGCAGAAAAGATAAAAGAAGAGGCGGACCCCATAAATTTAATGCCTACGGCCATGTGGGTCCCTTGACGAGAAAGGGCCTTTCCGGGCATTTTTGTCTTGGGACTTGAGTAGCACAGTGAAGCGCCGTGGGGGGGGTCGATTCGGTCTCCCACGTGCTCCCCCCGGAAACGTCTTCAATTGCAAATTGCCCGATCGATCGAGTATATCATTTTCAAGTTCTGTTTGGAATTTTGTTGTTTTGTTCAAAAAGGGCCCAGCCCAATTTCTAATATCTCAAAACAAGGAAGCCCAGTGTTGCCATACGTTCAAACGTATGGTAGTTCATGGGGACAGCGGCAGCCACAAACAATGTATGTCCTACCTTCGATTCTAGCCCAACGCCGATTTTTCCCTGTCTATTTTCATAGCCCCCATGACTCAAATCTCCTATAGTGAGGCCTCGGCGTTACTTTGAATTGTTTCTCCAAATTTCGGCTACGGTTCAAATCCCTGTATATTGGTAAGTTTTCAAGTTTGATGTGCTATAATTAAGTATAGAAAAGTTCTATTTAGAACTATTATTTTTAAAATAAACAGATAAATAAATAATTTTTTTATATAAGAAAAATTGATTTAAAAAATAATAAGTAATTTTTATTTAAATTCGTGAGAGTGATAATTAATGTTATTGATAATTAAAAAAATTATTTTTATTTTTGAAATTTTAAGAAAATATATCAAATTTACAGAAATAAATAAAAAATTATTCAAATTATATAATCCCCCGACACATAAACTTGTACGTATATTTTTCCGTCGAACATTTCTTTTTTTTTTTTTTTTTAACTTTTCTTTCTGGGAATGGTGTATATATTTCACCAAGCTTTTTTGGATGCACAGAGCAATGCATAATCGAGTCCCCGCTCGAATTCGCGCCTCCGATATCAATTAACGTGTAGAAAGGTAAATTACTAACGCCGAACAAACGCAAACTGCAATTTTTATTTTATCACAGCGAAAAAGGGGTTTACATGGCTATGTCTATAAATATATAGAAACGAAATAGAAAAAGGATGACGGACGAAGTGATCAGCTAACGTAACCAAAACTGCCTCTGCAAGTACTTGCATCCAACAGACACCTCGTAAAAGTTTACTATCAGAAATATATTCCCGCGTGACTAGTCCACGTGTTTATTAATTAGTTACTTAATTCCGTGTGCCTGACGCACTGGTTGATCAATCAAACCCATAATGCTCCGGCACGTCTAAGCATTGGGATCAAAGACCGATTAAGGTGAAGACTCATGACTTCATTGGCTCCACCCACAAGTTTGCCACCGATGAACACCACAGGAGTGGATTGGCATCCGAGCCTCCCTAGTGCTTGCTCAATTTCCTGGCCCCGTGGAATCTCATCGAGCTCGTGGACCGCCGCGTTCACCCCAAAGTCACCCAAGAGGGTCTTGATGGTGTGGCACATGCAGCAAGTGCTTCTGCTGAAGATCACCACTGCCCTCTCGGATGCCAATTGGTTCACCCTCTCCATTAATTGCCTAAAGGAAAAATCTCTAGTACAAGCGAATTGATGTATATGCAGTGGTAAAGTGCCAGAATACCTTAATATCAAAAGCCTACAATGTGCACAATGCCAATGTGATAGTATTACTAAAGGACCAAGGGGGGGGGGCAATGTGAGCCAGCTAGCGAGGAATGTGAAGGGACTCGAGAGTTTAGCTGTGAGGTGTTTGAGCTCCATGGAGGCTCATTTATATAGAGTTTTCTTGAGGCTGATTGCTTTGCATTGGCTTGGCCAAGAAAAAAGTTGCCAAGCAAAAATGAATATTCCACATGATATTTCTATCAATTTCCAATCGCTACTTGACTCGCCGATGGATTTGTCACACCGTAGCAAAAGTAGTTGCACATATAAGGATCGAATTCTGGATACGGAAGTATACAAAGACGGGTCCTTAATTCGTACGGTTTCACAATGTTCTATGTATAACAGATACATGCCGACTATTAGTAGTATATATGCATGTTCTATTCCATCTATATATATTTCTTGTTACAAGTGTTCCTTTAGGAATTTTCTTAGCTTTGGTATATATGGACTGAAGCATAATTGCCGACTTTGAGAAACAATGTTGGATTTATCCAATAGTTCGAGTATATAATAACACAGTGAAACATGTAGAAAATTGTAATTTATTTAATATATATATATATATATATATTTTTTTAAAATTTAATAAATCTTTCATTAAATTATATTGCAAATATGCGTTTATCGTGTTATTTCCATTGTGTGACCACCAGTCTCTTCGACTTTTCTTTGATTTCAAGTGTTGGAACAACTTTAAACCTGGAACAAGAGAAGAGAAGAGAAGAGAGGTCATACCACCAATGTAAGAAAACTATAATCCGATCCAGTAGTTGTCTTGTGCAATACAAAATACAAGGGAGTAGTTTGTTGGATCAAGGAATCAATATTCATTAATGTATCAAATTAAATTTTATATTTTTCCTGTCACTTTAATAGTTAATCCCTCATGTCTCCAACTGAAGGTCATAGCCTTGATTAACAATAGCTAGCCGGCGAAAGAAGTAAAGCAGTTACCATTTATTTATCCAATTCAATTCCAAGGAAAATAAGCCTTTGATGTCTGCATATACAGCGAAAGTTCGTCGAGGATGTTAATAATCGATCATGTACTTCATATTTTCAGAAACTTATTGTGGATAAAGAAATCGTTTTCTCTTTTTCTGAGTGCTGCTGAGCTAACCCCCACTGACTCAAGAGCACGTAGTTTTCCTCAAGCGTCCGTTCATATGCCCCGCGAGGTCCCCCAGCATCATCTTCTGATCCCCACAACTCCACTCCCCCAAATTCCAACTACGAATGCTTTTGCATGTGGTTACATTTCTTTTTAATATATATATATATTTATTTATTTATTTATCTATCAATAAGTACACGCGCAGGTTTTAAAGTACACAGAAAATATATAAGCCACGGGCCTTATGGTTACATTGTTCAATGTATATAGTAAAGAGGAGAATAAGATTGACGTTTTTTCTTTTTATTTCCGACACCTAATCAAAAAGAATTTGATGCCATCACATGTACTGTATCAAAAAATATTCAACGGAAGGGAAGAACCCAAGAAAAATAGAGAAAAAAAGATTTGTGGAAAAAGAGAATGACTAAGCTATTAAACTCAGTATCGATTCTTTGATGTCGAGTTTCGGACACTGCTGTTTATTACGTAATTAAGTTATAATTTCCTATAATTAGGGATCTTTTCCTCTATATATATATATATAACATAAAAGGGCTCACTGAAAATTCGAGACTTTATGTCATCCATGCAAATCTGCCTCATGATCTCCTGTTTTCTGACTTCTTTGTCACAACATATTCGAATCTTTGTAATGCTAATTTAATGATATCTGCACCTCTGGGATATCATTAGAAACTCGATATCTTCAGTTTTAAAAAACAATTTCAGTATTAATAAAGTAGAGTTCCTCGATAAAGGTTTGGGTAAGCCCGTCAAACAACCGGGCGACCATCGCGACCATACAATGCTAGGTTGAGAACGATCCTCCACAGCTCAGGTGACCCAGGAAGATCATCCAGCGGTTAATCACGCTCTTATCGCCCGGTCATCATTCATCCACTAGACTTGGATTCTTATCTCCTTTGTGCTGAAGGATACAGAGGTACAAGCCTGTAGAACAGATCCTGCTCAAGGAAGCTCGTATTCAAACCCATAACCGACTCCTCAGTTTAGAGGTCTGGGGCCGTATATTTTATTGTTACCAATCAGGTATGACATCGTATGCATATGCATGATTATATCCCATGTGTTTAGTATTGCTAAGAATTTTTTCTCCAAAGTGAGTTTCGATTATTGATTTGTAAAAATTAAACATTATAAATAATTAAATCAAGTCGAATTATTTGTAATTTAAATATTTTAAATTTTAAATTATTCAATCTTATCGTTTCAAATATGTATTAATAAATTTTTAAGTTATTTTGATTTTAAATTAAGTCAAATGATGATTTACTAATTTTTAATTAATACAAATGGTATCAAGTTAAACTTTAAGTAAATTAAATCAAATTGTTCAAATTGAGTTTTTTTTTTTTTTTTTGGTTACCCTTTACTCTTGATTAATAGAATAACATAAAGAATAATTTTTAGTAATATTGAATTGTTATTTTTATATAATTAAAAAAATTGAGTAGTGAGATAATTTTTTTTTTTCAAAAAAAAGCAATAGGAATAGTCTTTAAAAAAAAAGGAAAAATTTGAATTCAAAAAATAAGTAAAAATGTTGTATATATGAAGTTAGAATAGCAACATGCAAAGAGAAAAAAAATCTTTGATATAAAAAACGAGCGAGTGTGTGGATGTGTGTGCACGTACCTACGTATGTAGAGTAAATAAACGTGAAATTATTATTACAACGCGCAATTCAACATTAAAATCGATAAGTCTTGGATATGTCTAATATGCGATAGGTAAACTATAAAATGAAAGGATTCGGGGGCCTTAAAAAAAGAAAGTGCACAAAATGTATGATTAATCAAACTGAAATACGATGCACAAAAACAAAATATACCATAAGTAATTAACCAAAACTGGAATTTATATGCCGCATCCAAAGAAACGTGTATGTAAGCATGCATGAACACATATAAAATTGAGTGGATAAGATCATCAGAAATGTGGGGGGACAAGTGGAAAAAGAATGTCAACTTTATGCATAAATGATAAAGGCGAAAGATCATCGAAGAATGCGAGGACGGATCCTGGCATCACAAACATTATTAGGGTTCTCATTTTGTACAATTTGGCTTATCACATATTCCTTTCTCCACAAAGAGAGATCGCAAAAAAGATAAAATAAATGCTCGAAGGAACATATTTCATATTCTTTGCCTTTGCTGCCGCCTACTTTTCGAGATACGAAGTGGAAAGTATAACATAGCTAAAGGTGGAGAACAAGAAAATGAATGGAATTCTCCCTGTCAAGCCCAAAATGTCGAATCACTTTAATTATTGAACAAAATTTTCCTTAGTAAGAGGATAAGATATTCGGTTCGTGCATGCATTACTTTCGCATTTATTTCTTGTAATTATTCTACCTATCTACTTATTATTATGCTTGATATTAGTATTACTTTTGCTGTTCTAATGGATGGCATCAAAACCGAAAGATGTAGTTGGCCATTCCATACGTGTCTCGGTATTTAGCACGTGCATGCATGGCTGTGGATTGTGTAATCATGGATACCCTTCATGTAATATGGATTCGATGCTCCTCGCAAAGGGGGCGGAGAGAATTTGGATCCCTATTGATCGCCAAACTCAATTGTTATCGAGTGATTTTCCGATACAGTTCACAAGCGTAGAGAGTGAGGTAAAGGTCTCTGCCTATTTAGACGGCCGTGGACCCGTAAAATAGGCCGACATTCAAAGCAGGAGAAAGGCGGGCGGGTTCGATTACGAGTTTTAGATGGGCCAGACGCGCAGCGTGCTCGATGACGATGTTCCCATGACGATGGCATGCAACGTCATGTCCATCCCAACAGACTTGACATCTCTAGAGTGCTCATCATTGAGATAGACCGGAAAGATGAACGCCCAGCCAGGGCTGTAATAGCCCGAGACTATAAGCATTCCCTGAGTCGTCACGAAATTTAGTAGTTAGATCATCTGAATTCTTAGTTATAAGATTTAGTATTCAAGTTATTTAAATTTTAATTACAAAATTTAGTAGTTTAATCATCTGAATTTTAAATTTTAAATTCAAAATCTCTTCCTTAATTACTAACAAAATTTATGTAGATTGTTTTTTTTTTCTTTTTAATATTCTTATTAGAAATATCATGGAGTTAGCTTGAGTGTCAACCGAAATAATAAAATCTTGATTGTACCCATGTGAGAAATTGTTCTCTTAAATTCATCCAAAGAGAGATTACATGGGTACAATCTACATAAATTTCTTTTTCTTTATGTAGCTTTGGATGAATTTAAGAGAACAATTTCTCACATGGGTACAATCAAGATTTTATTACTGAAGAGCTTTCAACAAAGATCGAACCTTGATTGACCATGAAAGAAGACACCAAAAATTCGTGACAAAAATTCAGAGGACAAACAGCACAAAAATATCTCAGTTACATCTCCCACTCATCTCGGCAACTCTCACCGCATTTCAAAAGTTCATGCAGAAATTTTCTACTATCTTGTATCCGTACACTATACAAACCCCCATTCACGCCCTTGACAAAGAGCAAGAATGGAAACACTCTCGATAATTAAGATAAACACTCTCGATAAATCACCCGATTGAGCAGGCTCATGACCAAATAAGATGGTCGCTTGGCAGTTTAAACGCTCCACTAATTAGTTAGCTTTGTAAATTGAATTGATTGTTTCAAGTAAAATATTCTCTCAACCACGTCGCTTGCACCGCCCTCGATGCCAAATATTCTCGTGCGCGTGCATCCATCACCTACCCATCCAAGTGTCATCATCTTGTCTAATGTTGACATTCCCTATTCTCACCCGTATGCAACTTCGTAGGAAGGTCAATTACATACACAAACTCACACATAGAGGAAAACCAGTGGCGCCATTTCTGTCCACAAAAAGAAGTGCACCGTACGCTTTTATGTATTGTTTTGTTTTCCCTTCTTGGCTTTCAGAATCAGTCGGTGTTTATCCATTTTTTAGATTCTGGGGACACTGGATTGTAGAGCCAGACGAGCCACTTGGGTCGCCATCAAATATTCAAGGCTAGTTTCGGCCCATCAATCCAGTTTATCTTTGGAACCTTTACTTTTTATTTTTTTACACTATTTCTTTGTTGTTAGGGATAAGAAATAATGCAAAGCTCAAACGATGCACCGGACAGCCTGGCCTATATATGTATGTATGTACGCATGCATGTATGTATAACTCGGGAGGGTTCCAATATTGACACCAATCCACCACATATGAATTTTCAAGTCAATAACAATGAACAAGTGTTTCTCTATAAATATACCTAATTAATTCCCCCTCATATTTTCACCAAAATGCTTATATTATAATTAACTTTGATAGCACACCTTGTATATTCTAAGCTAGTTCGGGCTGTGATCGAACATCAGGTGGATAGGTTAGCCAAATTAGCATCACAAAGGGCGGTGGCGATCTCCGGCAAGAGCTCGTGTCATGCATACAATCAAGAGACTGTTCTACGAACAAGGGGTGAGCCCTGCAGTTCAATTACGAGCCGGACGAGGATTCCATGGGAAAGGAAATGGAGTGGGGGCTCCAATGAGGCTAGGATGCAACCCGTCATTGGGGGCAAATTTGTTGGCTCCCAAACACTGTCATGACGACTCTTCTGCTTAAGTAATGGCTCCCTGAACAACAAATTGCACAAAGAAGCTGAAGCCATATGGCTTCAGTTCCAAACTAGCAGTGCAGCCATTTGCTCGCTAACAACTATAATAAATTAATTAATTAAAATTTTTCAATGCACCTAAAAAAAAAAAAAGGGTATACACATAACATATTCAAATGTTAATTAATTAAAGTCCTTGATTTTCTAGTAGTATTCCCAAATATTTGTTAATTTGTCAATAAATACATTCTGCGTGATTTGATTCATTCCAACGTGAAATGAACAAAGAATAGGAGAGAAAACTGTGGTCCTGTTGTTTTTTTTTTATTATTTTTTTTTAATCTGGGTTTCTTATGTTGAGGAAGTCATGAATAAAAAGTCTTGCTGTTAAAAAAAAAAAGAAAAAATTGTTGACGATCTCGTATTCTTGATAAAAGCTAGCCTAGATAAGCGAATATTCATGTTGTCTGAAAGTGTGCATGGAATAAATTCTTTTCTATCTCTTTTAGGTCCAACAATGCTTTTCTATCTTAAACCAAAGAAAGACGGTGTGTCCACTCCCTTTTCACAAGCTCGCGCGCGCATGGATATTCGGCAAGAAAATTGATCTTTTTAATGGACTGTCCATGGTTCAATGGGCCTGTCATTTGCAAAAGGCCGTGGACCTGTACAGGGCTCCGCTGCTTTTCTCCACGAGGGATAAAAAAAAAAATCTATTGTATTTTCAAAAAATAAAATTAATTTTTTTTAGTAACACAGCACATTTTCAATATATATATATATATATATATATATATATAATACAATTTATAGGTATATTTTAAATTATTATAGAAAAAATATATATTTAATGTTGTACCTGGCCGACAGTTTTGTGCCCGGCCCAACTGTGCCTGGCTAGCTTTGCCGAAGAAAATAGAGGCCATCACATTTGCCAACTCACAGGCACTGGGAAAGGGAAAGTATCAGAAACGCATTGACACATTTTCAAGCAAGTCAAATCAAATCATTTATCAAGCGAAATTATTATGCAGGGGTCGACACGGCTACAAGGCACCGTACTGATATTTGACCAACTTTTCGTCAATTTTGTCGATTTGGTGTTAAATTGACATTGTAAAGTGTTGAACGTTTTATTTTCGAAGTTTTTTTTGTGGAGAGGCAAATCGAGAATACGTATTGATAACTAGGGTTTGAGTCATCACTATCAGCATGCCTTACGAAACAAATACGTAACAGATAAAACGATAGATGCTTCCTTTTTACTTGCTCTGGAAGGTACATTCTAAGTTGTTTTGTTTTTGTCTGTTTGTTTTTTGCTCTTTTTTTTTGTTTTTATGACAAATAAGATTTAATACTAAAAACGTTCTGCGTTGTTTTGGGTTTCAGTTAAGAACATCAATTTTTTTTTTTCAATTGCAATCTTTTTTATTTTTTTTATGAAATAAAAGATATTAATTGTATCTCATATTTCTACTAAAAAAAAAAATTTGTGTTTTCACCTCATATGGCAGACTCTCGAGGGAATTTTTATTGTAATCTAGAGCCCGATAGGCCCTCTATTAATGGGGAAGAAAAATCTATGAAGGCACACACAATTTAACTTGAATCGAAATTCCAACTTAACTTCTTTTTTCTTTTTTTTTTTTCTTTTCGAGCCCAGGAAACTTTCTTGCCCATTGATTGTATGATTATATCCTTTCGGATCGCTCTGTTGCATAATTCAGCCAACAAAAGTCTCCTTATATTAAAATACCCATATGGCCCGAGCTGAATCGGACTCCGACGAGAGCACAAAACATGTATAGAGTTTGATTTACCGACAAGACGGTAACTTGAGCAAAATTGCTACGTTTTGGACCCCTTGTCCATCGTTGCAATCAAGTCCATCGCTTTTTCTGCGCCGTGCCGTTTGTCGTCACTAGGCCAGAAAAGACACTTTCCTTTTAAAAAATTCCCGAGCCTTGCTCTCCTTTTCTTTTCTTTTCTTTTCTTCTTTTTTTTTTTCTTTCTTATAATTTTTAGATCATATCTTGATTAAACAAAAACGGCTACGTGGTCCGCAGATACGTACACCGTCTGTTGTATCGGAATTTGGAATCATGTAACACACTCCACGACTTGTCATTTGCTGTGAAGTGGTAGTATTAACCGACAATGAAGACGTGTCATTACTCACCATCACCATATTTATTGGCATATTGCCCACCGTCTCTGTCTTGTTCTTCCCGGACCTTGTCATCTGTAGCTTTTTGACTTGTTTACAAGCTAGGAGCTGGATCTTTGCTGGCATCTTAAAGTTGGTACGGATCATTGGTTGTGCTAATGCCTCCTCGTATCCCCGTTATGCTTAATTTACTGTTTAAATGGGTTTAATGCTTCTTCAATAAAAAATTTTTTTTTAAAAAAATAGTTTTACCTGATTAGGCAATCAAATTTTAAAAAAAAAAACAACTAAATAATTTAAAATACTTAACGCCTCTATTTATTTATTATGACTATTAAAATCCTTTTTATAAACGAGCTTGAGCCTGCCTCAAATCGCAGTCCAAGCAACTTTCGGTCCATAAAAAAAAAATATAAAAAAAATAAATAGTCATATATATATATATATATATATATATATAATTTATTTTTTCTTAATTTTTTATTTTAAAAATTTTCGTTCAAAAACAAACTTCAACTGCAGCATGTGGTTCACCTTTGTGTTTATGTCCTTTGGGACCTGTCGATCGTGTCATTTTGCAAACGTGACAGGATGAATCATTGATTTGATCGCATTCTCCCCCCGATAACATCGAATATCGATATATGCACAAAGATCACAGAAAAAATTACTGTTCCAAGAACGGCGGACTCCGGCGGGTGAAAAACGCCAACATTTTTATAAGTGCTTCCTAGCCAGTTGCGTTTCAGTCCTTGGTGACCACATAACTGAAACTGGTGATTTTAAAACTAGAACGGGAATTGAATTGAAGGGATCTTGCTTCGACGCATCGAGTTACCATGCAACTCAGCAATTACGAAGAGCAACAATTAAGTTGCCTAAAAATAAACCATTCAAACGGATTTAAGGTCTAAGGTAACAAATCCAATAATATATATAAAAAAGCGGAAGGTTAAGAGTGAGATAAGGGGATGGGAAAAAAATAATAATAAAAATAAAAAAGCCCGTGTTAATTGAGAAAGGATCTTACCCAAACATCGATGTTGTTGTGCCACAACACAATGGCCTGACCTAACGTACAACAACAAAGCAAAAGCAGTCAAATAATAATAATAATAATAAATCTCGAGATAATAACGTAAAAGCACATTGTTAAGTGCCAAATTGAGCTTTTCTATATTCCAACAAAAATGTCAAATTGAAAAGTCCAACTTTGTTGTCTATGTGGTAGCTTCCGCGACATGCTCATAAGCAATTAAACACAAAATTTCAAATGTCGTAGAAGTAGAACAAAAAAAAAAAAAAACAGAGAGAGAGAGAGAGAGAGAGAGAGTGAGGGATGACCCTTACCGTAAGAACATATCGGAACAAAAAATAAAAAATTGGTAATTTTCGAGGATTAAGAAGAAAGATAAAAGCTGATTAAAGGTTTGCAAATATTAGAACTTGCAAATTGGTAATTTTAGCTGATATTTATTAGTTTAGCTGAGGTGTTATTGCATCCTTATTTATTTATCTCTGTAATTTTTCAGTTCTGTGCATATATATATATATATATATATATATATATATATATAGAAAAACATAGAAACATTGAAAACTCACCTAGCTACGACATACGCGTCACCTTGGGATTTATACTTTATTTCTCTCGGCTTTGGAATTCATAGCGTAGAACATGTCGATCACCCTTCGGCCCCCAAGCCGAGAGCATTCTATATAAACTACTTCAAAATTAACACTAATACTTTTAAGTTTAATTGTCACATAAACAATTTTAATCAGATTATTCTTCAATTAGAATTAGGTGGGTTCTCTCTCGACCTCTATTTTACTATATTACAATTGGATTAAATTAAAATTAGGTAGAAAGAATTACAATCAATGAAGCAAACGCACCGAATTAAAATCGAGACGAGACAAACCAGAGATGCACACCTTTTTCTTTTTTCTTTTTTTTTATTTAAATTTTTAGGCCAAGAGTTGAATAGGGTCGCTAGCGTCAATTTGCACCCAGTGGGCCTCAGTTTCCAAGACAGTCAAATATTTGAGGCGGCGGGACAATGCTCCGGCAATACAAAGGGCAAGAAAGTTTGGACTTTGAAACCATGCGTTCCATAGTTTCTGCAAAAGGACAACAAACACCGGCAAAAATTCCTGAAAATTGGAGTCATAGCGGCTGCGAGAGTACGAATTAGCTTATGATTAATCTCATAATCCCTAAAATTCGCATAAACTTGTGTCTTTGTGATTAATCTTATGATGTTCGAGTCTTCGATCCACCAGGTAGGAGCATATAATGTTACAATCAGCGTACGTCAAACGTCCTCGTATTCTCCAGTTTGGATCGCACGGTATGCATGCTTTTGTCGATGCATGCCGATCAAAGGACGCGGCTTTAATTTGGATTACACGGCTCAGCCATGATTAATTTGTGGGGTTCGGTGTTTGACAGACGGTGCTTAGGGGAGCACACACACTTGTGCGTAGAGGACAAAACCACCACTTTTCATCATTCAAACTTCGTTCGCATTCATCTTATAAAAGTTGTCTTGCCCTTTGCTATCGTTGCCGCATGAATCACGTGATAAATACATATATACACGTATCTTTTCCAATCGAGAGATATGGCTCTGTATATGCCATTAGTATATATATATATATATAATAGTAATTGCTAGCGAAAATTTCAGTAATAATAATAATAATAATAATAATAATCGTACTATCGCCTATGGACCTTCTGTACTTGAGCACATAGAATGACATATATAAAAATGACTTCCATAAAGTGATAAATCATAGGGTTAACGCAAACAGGTATATGTCGGTAGGAGAACTTTAAAATTTGCTTTGTCGTCAAAGCAAGTTATACGAGTAATATATTGCCGTGTATGTCGGAGGGGGGAGCATCCATTGCCAATGGATCGAGCTCCGAGCTTAATGGGGATGTAAAGAAATTATGAAATGAAAGCCGAAATTAAAACATTACTCTATAATTTTCGGGAAAGGATGCTGAAAGAAATGGATTCTTAAATAGCCGATACATTAATGGCACATCAACATCCTTCATTCCCATGACAATGGAGGTGATAACAGTTGGCTTGCATTGTGATTGAGAGGATGGGGGGCATTTTATTTTCTTATTTTGCTCCTCTGTTTTGAGTCTACGAACAGTATCCAATCGAAAACTACGGACGAGGAGGCTGATTCTACCGAGGGGGTTAAAAACAAAAAAGCGAGTTGGGTTCACGAAGGCTTACCAGAGAGGGCACTTAAGTGGGAGAGAGCGACGAGCGAGTGATGGCGAGACATTGCCAGCCACGCTAACTGAAGTACCCAAATGCCTGGATAGTGATTACCGCATCTTAATTTACTGAAAAAAACAAACTAATTAACGACTCAGATTTGATTGAATGACAAGAAATAGTGTTCCGTCATTTTCTTCCCTGTGACTGAGTTACTTTTATTAAAACAAACAAACAAACAAACATATATATATATATATATATATATATATAAACAAACAAAGAAAACAAACTAATTAGTAGATTGATTGAAAAATTGCAATCTTAAACTTAATTTTGATTACCATCATCTCATTTTATCCTTAAACCTTGTTATAAGGGCAGATTGATCCCGAAGAGTAACTAGTTGCAGAGTATTATTTATAGGAAAAATCTAGCAATGTCCAAAATGCATAATATGAATATATGTTTCAACGTCCAAGTAGTTCATCGTCCCGCCCAATCGTGTTGCTTGTTTAATATCCGACATCGATCTAATAAAACTTCTAAATCTGAAATACCAAAACTAGTGAGACCTATAAATTGTAGTGACGAGCTGAATCGACCCCATAAACCTACTATTGTTTCCGGTGGCTAGCCGGGTGAGTGACAGAAAGCCTGATTCTAACACAGCATAGCTTCGTAGCCCAATCAGAAAAGGGACCACCTGGCTTTCGGCTCAGAGATTTGTTCTTTAATTTCTTTTCCATTTTTGCTTTACCTTTTTTCCTCGCTTCTTTTTTGGCTTGTTATACAATCGGGAAAATTATTAGATTTTTAACTTGTGCTAATCTTGATAAGACAGCCATGGTTTCTACTACAACTATTAAATCCTCTCGGCATCCATAAATAATAATGCTTATCTACGTAACTTGCTATCTCATTGTAGACGACATTGAATAAAAAAAAATTTAAAAAAAAAAAGAAAAAAGAAGCGAGGCTTTGTTTAGTACTTTTAAGTTTTTAACCATTACTGGACCAACTTAATAATAATAATGCTCTTGCACATTTGACCCCCAGGTAAAATGAACATTAACTCAAATAACCCCCGAAGCTTTTTTTTTTCCTTCCCTTTTTTTGGTCTTTCCTCAAAAAAAAAAAAAAAAAAAACATTTGACCAACTCAAAATGATCAACCCTCCAAGTCAAGAATTCTAAGCTCATTTACAATGAACTTAATCTTTTGAATGATCTATAGTCATTTACGACAACCCTTTAAAAAGGGAAAAACGGAATGGTAATCAAATTTTTAAAACTCAATTAAATATTATAAGAAGAGATAATAATTGATTGACGGCCGAACCATGATCGTGCCCCTGTGACTCGAAGAACATCCCATTTCCTTGAGAATGAAGATGACCCCCCCCTCTCTTCATTGCCGATTACATAAATTTAATGGGTCTCTTTGAAAAGTCCTACAAAATGTGACTTCGCACATAGCCAGATAAGAGAACTTTTTTCTTTTCTTTTTTTTTTAATTTTAATATATGAACTCAAAATTTTGAAATTCTGTGCATAAATTCCCAACAAAGAGAGCGCACACTAATTAAGTCTTAATCTACGCTGGTTAACTTCTAACAAAATCCAAAAAGTCAATTTTGTACCGTTTTCGAAAGCTAACCTCTCTAACGCCCCCGAATGCAATATTTTAAGAGTACTGCACAGGGCTCCGGAGAAAACCTCTTTCTTCCATTCACCTAACCGTACCAAATATTTCAAAGTTAAAATTATCTATGTATTAATAAAAAGCGAGAGAGATAGATCATAAAATTTTAAATTGGAGTCAAAGCATTTTGTTTCGATCCGCTGGCCAATAAGTCTTGCATAGGCAATTAAGTGAGTAGTCAGAAAATTGAGCCTCCGGCTCTCTAAGAATCCTGCAAATTTGCAAATCTGGTTAGTAAATCAAGTGCTGGGATATGCGAATTAAGAATACTAAACATATTCGCCTTGGAATCTAAAAAAACTCAAAGAGTCCCCTCCCCCCAAATAACAAAAAGAGAGAGAGAAAAAAAAAAAAAGAGCATTCTTTCGCCTTTTAAGTTCACATTGTTATTTATTATGATATAAAGAGTAGTGTACTTACTCTCAATGCGAGGGGTTAAAAGTTGTGAACAATTGAACCAAATTTCTTGACTTTCAAAATTATAATTGGATATTTTGTTCCATCTAGAAAACGTCAAATTTATTTGTAGGAATTTTCAAGTCAAATTCCAACCATAGTCGTTGGCATGGCACCGTCATTGCAACTGAACGAGGTAAGTCGGTAACTCCACTTTATATATATATATATATATATATATATATATATATTTATTTATTTATTTATTTATTTATTTTTATATATTTATTTATTTATTTTAATTAATGCAGTAATTAATTCAAAAGTATCAAACTGCTGCCTGCCACCGCTAGCCTCTAAAACCACTTTTCGGGCAAAATCCATTTGAGAACCAAAACTCCCAACTTCCCAACGTGGAGTCCCTCGGGCGTTGGATCGACCACCACGGCGTCACTGGAACAGTGCGTCGCGACATTGCCTTCGGATCCAACGGCCAGAAACCCGTACAACAAGCCGGGTGCGATCCAGAAGATAACCACCTCCAGTCCACAACTTACTTTTATTACATCTTACAAAACTTTTAAACGTGTTGAGAATGTCCATCCGAAGTGTGGAAGCGCATCTCTCGAAGTGGGGTCCATTCCCCCCGACCGTGATTATGATTGTTACTCCAAACCGTAATTTCTTATTTTTTGAGGGCTAAAAAGTGAAAAGTAAAAAGTTACGTTGGTATGGTATTTTTTTTCATCCTTTTTTTTTTCTTAAAAAAAAAATATTTAAATAAAGTCATCGATGCAATGGCATCTTTCCGTATTATGCCGATAGATATTTCGTTTTTTTCTTTTTTCGGTTAGAATGACCACGACCAGTCCACCACAATTACAGGATAATTAGTAGTATTTTTGACCCCAAAATACTCTATTTATTTACTTAATTACTTGTTTCCAAACCGATTTGAATTCTTCTTCTTTTTTCTTTCTTTTTTTTTTTAGTTCTTCTAAGCGTCTTTTTCTTTACCTTCTCTTTGTTGCTTGCTTCCACAACATTTTCTTCGATTTGTTGATCTAACCTTTCGGTGGTCTCTCGATCTTTCTCTTCAATGGAAACTAAAGATCCCGGAGAGGGAAAGTTTAGAGAGAGAATGATAAAGCTGAAAGTAAAGTGAGTGACTTGGTGGTGAATTGTATCAGATTTTTTGAAGAGTGGGTTGTTAAAGAATCCAATTTTTGGAATCTCGGTATTGGCTTTTTCTGGGGTTGATTAGTTGAAAATTCGAGGCTGCTGGGTCGGGTTTGATTCGCTTGGATTTGATATGGGTGGGTGCTTTCCTTGTTTTGGATCATCAAACAAGGAGGGTGGTGGTGCTGCGGGCGTTGTTAAAGAAGTTGCAAAGAAGGATTCACTAAAAGAAAACTCAGTTGCTCAGTCGCACCATGTTGGCAGACTAAGCTCAGGTAAAAGATCCTTTTTCCTTTTGTGGAAATTTTTAGGAGAATGGTTTAAAGTCCTTCTTGTGTCTTTTTTTCCTTTCTAAGGTTAGTGTGGTTTGCTTTCGATGCTGAATTATGGATTGTTTGGCATTATTTTTAGTGTTTTTGGCTGTGGCTAGCTGGTATAATTTTTTGCTACTTTGATCCGTCTTCCAGCGGTGGTTTGACAGAGTGGAGCTTTTAGCTTTCAATTCAACAGTTATTTGATAGATTGTTAAGTTGCTAATTTTCTTGTTGTCTGTGATGTGTGAATTTTATGTTAATGGAGTGGTGGCTTGTGTTTTTTTGGAGATCTGTCCTTAGTTTAGGTGCACCAGTTATTTTATTCTTGCAAGTATGGCCTCTTTTCCTTAACAATTGTCAAGCTTTAAACCAATTTAGATGCTTTTAACTGCATTTCCATTGAAAATGCATGATTTTCCAATTGATATAGAAACAGTTAAAAACGGGTCAATTTTTTGTCTGTGGTGGTCTCCGCTTCTATAGAATCGGTAACTTTGAGGCTTTAACTCCTTGGATTTTTAAGCAATACTGTTTTGGCCTAAACTAATAAAAAATGTGGACAAGTCTGGATAACTCAACATCAGTGCGGGTCTTGTGAATGTTTAGACTCTGTGAAGAGCTAAATCCAGGAAAAGGTCATTGTATTCTAAAATGTATCTGAATGGACTTAACAAAGTTGCTCATACATGCTACTGTTCCTATTCGGCTTGCGGAACACAATTTCATAATGTTACAAAAAATCTCATTAAACTTACAGACTAGTTCTGCTCTATGCCAACCTTTCATCCTTTTAGTGCACAATAAATCTAGCAACATGTCATCAATGTATTGCAAAGTCTGAGCTGTTGTAATTTAATGTCTGTCTTTTTCTTTGTTGTTAATTTTCCATCTCCATTTTTCTAAACTTGTTTATTCATGTAGACAAATCAAAATCTCGGAATGGTTCTGATCCCAAGAAGGAGGTGTCAATTCCGAAAGATGGACCAACAGCTCGTATAGCAGCACAAACTTTTACATTCCGGGATCTAGCTTCCGCCACGAAGAATTTTAGACAAGAATGTCTGATAGGTGAAGGGGGCTTTGGACGTGTTTACAAAGGACAATTGGAGAGCACTGGAGAAGTAAGTTAAGCTTGTTTGAGATTGACATGCTTGTTAAAGCATGAGTACTGCTAGTTTTATACTTCTCTATAATATAACTTTTATTTTCAAAGTATTGAGCTTGCATTAGTAATATATTTTACATGTTGAATCTTCTAAAATATAAAAATTTCAATGTACCTTTTGAGGATTTTTGATTGGCTGGATATACATTTTCAGGTAGTTGCTGTGAAACAGCTTGACAGGAATGGCCTTCAAGGCAATAGAGAATTTCTGGTGGAGGTCCTGATGCTTAGCCTCCTACACCATCCAAACCTGGTCAACTTGATTGGTTATTGTGCTGATGGGGACCAACGCCTCCTTGTCTATGAGTTTATGCCATTGGGATCACTGGAGGATCATTTACACGGTTAGGACGTAACCCTTATTTAACTAAATGTGTGCTACTCATTGAACCTCGTTGTCCTATGTCAAACATACCATGACAATGCATCACACGGAAGCAATGGCTTATATACTGTTTTGCCAGACATAGATTGCTATCTAGGTAGAATCAATAGAACTTCATGTCATACTAATGTCATTATTTCTGGCAATGTCATTTAGTCATGAAAGCAACATGTAACCTGTTTATTTAAGCCTCAACATATCATGCAAATGTCATTATTGCTTTACCGTGTGGCTTTAAAGTGCGTGAGATTTGCTGGAAATACCACATTGGTCAGAGGATTGCCAACAACAAAGTATCAACAAGCTTTTCACCAGTGGGCATCTGCGTTTTGTTTGGTACAAATTTTGAGAAGCTATTTTTGTCAATTTGCTACAGCGTGAAGCTCCTTTGAACAAATTGCAATACCATTTATCCTCTACTAGGTTGAATGATTATCATAGTCATTCCTTTTTTTATGGTCCTGCTGAAGTGTGATCTTATGAAGAATTTTGAGGGACCCTGCTCTTCAGCCTTGTTTTTAAAGGCAATTCTCAGGCAATCCTCACCTTTGAGTTTAATAGCACAAAAACTTTACCAAGCTGTCAAGCAATGTTCCCTTCTTAGAAAATTCACCTAATTAGGTTGTGGTGCTTTAAGTTTGCAAATTCTTTTACGTGAAAAATTATCTCTATGAATATCTGTTCCTTCAAGAATGGAATGATACTCGGAATGGAGTGAAAGATTCTTCATAGGAATGTTAATCACTACCTTGTTTATCTCGACACTTAGATAATGTGTTAAGGGCAAAAAATGAGTGTGCAATCTTATGTTTTCATGCATGGAGCAAGCAGGAAAGAACTTGTCAGAACTAGTTAATTCGATCTAGATAGGCAGAATTGTAAGGTTTCATGATTGTAGCTGGGCATTTCAGTTTAACCATGAAGAAGAATCGGGCAAAGTAAAAGAATCATCTAATGTGCAGATGTGGAGATCAATAATTGGACTGATCAAACTTGGAAAGCATTTATAATAAACCCAGAAGAATTTGATCAAGTTCTTTTTTATTTTTTACACCTCTGATGAGAGGTTGACTTTAACTAGTTGAAAAGGTCAATCCATGCAACTAGCAGGATCTAGATGGCGTTTTGAGAAAGGGAAAGTGTCATTCACTATAATATTTAGCCCAATCAATGACTGATGATGTGACAATATTTGCTTTCTTCTTTCTTAGTTACACCAATAAACCAACTATGATGTCTTACTTAACATATGCAGTTACTGCCAAGTTAACATCAAAGTTTCATGTAGCTTAGGCTGACCTGTTTTGGCCACTCATTTCACGTCACCATTCAGTTGTTGACTGATATGAAAGTTTGAACCAAACAAAATAATAAGTATGGTTTCTGCAGCATGCTGTTGTAACGGTATTTAAATTTTGTTTCAGATCTTCCACCGGACAGGGAGCCTTTGGACTGGAACACAAGGATGAAAATTGCAGCTGGTGCAGCTAAGGGGTTGGAATACTTGCACGACAGAGCAAACCCTCCTGTCATTTACCGGGATTTAAAGTCATCTAACATCCTTCTTGATGAGGGTTATCACCCCAAGTTATCAGATTTTGGACTTGCAAAACTGGGCCCTGTTGGTGACAAGACTCATGTTTCCACGCGTGTCATGGGAACATATGGTTATTGTGCTCCAGAATATGCTATGACAGGCCAACTTACTCTAAAGTCTGATGTCTACAGTTTTGGAGTTGTCTTTCTGGAACTCATCACAGGGCGTAAGGCTATTGATAATACTCGGGCTCATGGAGAACACAATCTTGTAGCATGGGTAGGCGTTACTTCCCTCCTTGTTTGGCAACTCCTTAATAAATTACAGTTGGTGAAAACTGGCGTTTAATTTAATCTTTGAATAAATGTGAAACATTATGTCTCTTCCTTTTTCTTTGTTTTGTGTGACTTGTATTTTTTAAGGCAAGGCCGCTTTTTAAAGACCGAAGGAAATTTCCTAGAATGGCTGACCCGCTGCTTCAAGGTCGTTATCCAATGAGAGGATTGTATCAAGCACTCGCAGTGGCAGCAATGTGTCTGCAAGAACAGGCTGCTACAAGGCCTCTAATAGGCGACGTCGTCACTGCACTCACATATTTAGCTTCCCAAACCTATGACCCAAATGTGCCCAATCAAGGTAACAGGGTAGGAACTCCCAGGAGCTGGGATGAACGGAAGAGCATGGCAGATGGGGTGGATAGCCCAGATGAATATGGACGTGGCGGACGACATGGATCTCCTTCTACTAACAGAAATTCACCTGATTACAGAAAGCGGGATCAAATGGGCACTGGGACAGAGTTGGGGAGGAATGACACTGGTGGTGGGTCTGGTAGAAGATGGGGCCCAGATCAGTCAGAACAACCGGATTCCCAAAGGGACAGTCCTGTAAGTGCCAGCAGAGCAAGGGAAACGCCAAGGAATCGTGATCTAGATAGAGAGCGTGCAGTTGCAGAGGCGAAAGTATGGGGTGAAAATTGGAGGGAGAAAAAGCGAGCAAATGCAATGGGTAGCTTTGATGGTACAAACGAATAAATTACACAAAAAGATTGATTGAATGTTTTACCGGTCTTCTAGGGAATATACTTTCTATGCTTCTGAGGCTCATCATGAAGAGAAGAGATGAGACGCTGCACATATCCCATGCTTTCGTTGTCTTGGTTTCCAGTTTCATGCAGGAAATAAGACTTCATGTATCCAGCCTTGACTGTTATTTGTTCCATAGTATTATGGTTAGTCGAGTATCAGCTGAATGCTTCAATTATGTGGTTGAAGGAAGCGAGCATGCAGTTAAAAACAAGCGCTCATGGGAAGGAGTTACATAGTGAGGATGATTTATGCTGCTTGTTATGTTATGTATTTTAGGGATTTCCGAAGTTCATGTCACCGGAAACCTGCGAAGATCGCTAATTTTTGCCCCATCATTGTCTGTCCCTACGTGGCGAAATTTAGTGGGTTTGGTGTGGATGTCTCCGTAAATGTTGCATCTTATACTCGTACGGTCTTGTGTATGGAGTTGAGTCAGTCATGTTTAGACTGATACAGAAGGTTTTTGTCATAGTCGACGTGTATTGATTGTATAATTCTGTATATTGACTACCCCGCCCTCCACCCGCCCACCACGATTATGGCCTTGTATCATAGTATGAGCACTAATCTGATGCCCATGAGAAAGCATTCGTTTCATTCCATAACCATAGACGGTGCATTTCTGCTCCATCGCAGATTACAAAACTTTTTATTTTTCGGTGCCTAGGTCTCGCCGACTAATTGCCATTCGTGAACAGAACCGATGCTCGGCACTTAATGTCCCGGCAAGTAGCGATATAGAAAATTGGGACAGTTGCCATGGATAGCCTACAAGCATATCCCTAATGGGCTCCGGGCAAATAAGACTGCTGGCCTAGCTTCGGCGTGCGGCCGTAACAACTTCTTCAGCCCATTACGCTATTGGGAATGTTTTTTTCACCCGGCCTCGAGTTGAAGCCCAAACACCTGTAGTGTAGAGGTAATGGTTGCGTCATATTTTACGATCTTCACCATCCCAGGAATTACCAATTTTGGAGGACAAAACCTTCGCATACACAAAATGGTAATAGGACAAGGAACACAAAGACGAAGGATTTTGAGAAGACGTCAGGCAGCTGACTGAGCTCCATTGAATAGAGGCATCATAATAGATGCAATTCACTGTGTGCCCTGAACGCTCATATCATATTACATCTATAATCTAACATTAGCAGTGTCCACAGACAAGATCACAATTTCTGATCCTGACAGTGGCAACAAAATGGAGCATCTAGTACAGAATCACCTTGGCATCTCTGGCTACACCAGAGTACCAAAGATCTTCCGCCCTCCAAAATATTATGGGGTATAACTCACGTCACTTCCTTCTCTTTCCCTGGAAAAACGACAACGTTAAGGCCAGTTAAGGTTTTTCCACTATAGAACCCTTACACGAGAGATACAAGTCAAAAGTCAAGCCAATGAATGCCAGAAACTTACCGAGCTCACGTAATCATCCATTGACAATTGCTTCCGCTTCTTCAGCAAAGCGGGGCTTTCAGCTTGCCTTCCCATGGCACGCTTAGATGGTGTCCCGCTCTACAATATTAGATTACAATTATACAGGTTTTAGTCACGAGGATCAAAGATAGCCAAAGCACACCATGTAAATCTGAGATGCAGTGTTCACAACGCAAATTGTATTGAGATAAACAATGGTACCGCTCCACGCATATGTGTAAGTGTTGGACCTCATTTGTTAAAAAAATTTTGCGCTGAGTAGTGCTAGGTTATAGGAAAATCTTAGAACCTTGGCAAGCTTCTTCTCCTTACGAGCTTGTCTTTCCCTCTCATCATATTCTTGATTTTCTTTCTCTACCAACCGAATTAAGGTATCACATCTCCTTGCAAGTTCCTGAGTTGTGCGTGACTTCACAAACCAATCAAAACGGAACAAAGGTGATGTACGGAATGCTGCCTTGAGCTCATCCCAATTCCCATATCCAAGCTTGTGCACCATGCATATCTGCACATTGAGTAGAACATGAATAGACAGTCACCTAGTACACTGAGAAAACTAGGCCTCAACAGAGAAAAGCAAAACGCCTATGGAAATTGTACCATGAAACGATCACATTCTTCATTGTACAGCTTCCCTTTATTTTGACCATACTGGATCTTCAACTCAAGCCATGGATTCTTGTAGCGATCCAATTTCTTCCCAATTGCTTTCATGATCTCATCTTTACGAGAAATTCTGGCCTCACCCCGTTCAATGTTCTTAATGATTCTATCAAAATCTGCAGTTATGCCATGGTTCAAAGGGAACAAGAGATTAAATTTCTTCGAGGTGCAGTTTCTGTTTTTCGTACATTGCATAAATGAAGTTAACAGTAAGTTTATAAACAAGTGAAACATTTGCAAACAATATTTTAAGTGAGTAGCTCCAAATGTTAGACAAAACTATATGTAAAACCCTAACCACCACCACAATGTCCAAGCCAGGGGAAAGCCTGTACTAATTAGATTTTCACTTGAAAGGTTCAAATGGATGATGATCAATGCTCTACCCATAGTGGCTTACCATTTAATTCTTTATACCGCTCTTTGAATACTTTGGCATATCTTTCAACCTCCTCCTCTGTTTTACCATCCATCTCAGAAGAGATACTCTTGATGTCATTCCGACCATACCTCTCACAGGCCCTGATGAATGTATTGAAGTCTCTTCTACTCCATGAAGAAAATCCCTGAAATTACCTAATCAAGCATGAGAAAAGAGGCCATATTGCAAACCTCCAATGACATAAGCACCACACCCACCTCTTCTAGCAGCCGCTCCTTTTCTTCCAGCTCCTCGGCAGTCAATGGCTCTCCAACCTCTAAATATTCAATAATCAGTCAACAATATGTAAAGTGGCAAGACATACAGAAAGAGGCAAAGAAGTACAACATTTATACAACTTAGCTTAACACACCTTCAGGTTCATCTACATCAATTGAGTCTTTCAACTGATTCTTTTGATGTGTTTGCTGAAATTTCATAAGGAAAAAAAAAAAAAAACTAATTAAACTAGATGTCAACTCCAAAGGCACACCGACACTTTTGCAAGAGATAATCAAAACACCAGCGAGAACAAAGATGACACCCACCATAAGGTAGCGTACTTCCTTTTCATACAACTCACTCAGCCTCTGTGTATTGAAAAACTGGAAGTCATGCCTGAAAACAGCAGGGATAAAAAAAAAAATTTGAGTTGCACCCTCTGACAGTTAAAACAAAGTTATTGGTTAGAGAACCATCAACCCTTACAATTGAGGCATGCGAGGAATTCGAGGCTCTTTTGGTTTTGCAGGACCACCTTGACGCATGGTTTGCTTAAAGTACTCAGATTCTGAATAACTGTCAAAGGCAAGTACGCATGGTTTGTTAATGATGAAAACCAGTTCTCTTATTTATCCAAACTTAACAGAAGATGGGCAAAGACCAAGAACAGGAGCATTACTTGCGCTTTCGCTCTCTCTTTGGCGGTTCAAGCCAATTTTCACTGACAATTTTCTTGAAGTCAAACTTTCCTTCATCCTTCAATAAAAAATCAAAATTCAATTACATTTAAATAAAAAACAGAATATATTAGTAATGTTGAAAAACTAAATCAAAAATCTGCCAATGGTTAAGAAAAAGAAAACAAATGCATGTACCTTTTCATCATCAAAATCATATAATTCAGCAGCTGCCAAAAACTATAAGTCAGTACCTTAAGTTATGAAGAACAAAAATAAAAACTTCTGAAAAATGCAAACTCAGCATAGATTCACATACAGTCATCCATTTTAAATTTAATTGCATCTTCTGTAAATTTCTTCATCTTGGCATCCAGCTCAGCCGTTGCCTCTTCCCCTTTAGCAATGATTCTGTCAATGTCCTCATCTGTAATTGTACTATCCTTTGAGCTGAAAACCATTTCAGCACCGAATCTCACCATTTGAAGAAGCTCATCTTTGTTGACAGCTGCATTGTGCCAAAAAACAGCATCAAAATTTGTGCAACATCTGAACAGCTGTTTATACAAAAGCATCAACTTTTGCCTAAAGTGCAAATTGCAAGTGTTGATTACCTTTTTGTTCTGCTAATCTTCCTTGTTGAATTACTAATGCATCAAGTGCAAGCTTTTTATATGCCCTCTCAATCACTTTTTCCTCAATGGTATACTGTTTCAAAATTAACAATATGATAAATAAAACAACGCTTAGCTTTTACTGTGGCACATAAAACACAAGCAGACCTCGGTGCAAAATCGGAACACTTGAACTTCTTTCTTTTGGCCAATCCTATGAGCACGGTCCTGTGCTTGCAAATCAACCTGAGGGTTCCTACAGTAATTAAAATCATAGCATTATTATCCAAAACAAGGAAAAAGCAACAAAGAAAATCACAGGAACAAAAAAATAAATGCTCACCAGTCACTGTCATAAAGTATAACAACATCTGCAGTAGCAAGATTGATACCAAGTCCTCCAGCTCTGGTTGACAACAAGAAGACAAATTTCTCACTTCCTGGCTTGTTAAAGGCTTCAATAGAAGCATCACGATCTTCTCCCCCAGTATTTCCATCAATCCGACAATACTGGTACCCACGAAATATCAAGTAGTCTTCTAGAATGTCAAGCAACCTTGTCATCTGTATTCAAAATCAGAAGTAACAACAAGAATGAAGACAAGAACCATAAGACCACATCACTGAAAAGAGTAACAAACAAGAGTTTCAAGCACTGTACCGGTGAATAGACATATTACAGGTTCAAATGCTCTACAAGTAAAAAAACAAAAGATGCTGGAAATTCTAGTCATTCATATGTTCAAAGTAACTGACCTGTGAAAATATTAAAACCCTGGAATCACGTTCTTTTAGCTTGGGAAGCAGCTTATCTAACAGAACCATCTTGCCTGAAAAGAGAAGAGGTTAAAAGAAATTACATGCTGCTAATTACTCAACCAGTGAACCTTGGATAAAAAGAGTCTTGAAGGGAGACGCTTACCAGAATTGGTAATAAGATGATCTCCTGTAGTGTAAGGTGGACCGGGTTCAGCACCCTGGAAAAGATAAGGATGATTACAGCATTTACGCAGCTGCATTGCTATGTTCAAGAGGCGCTTGCGTTCTCCACCAGCATTCACAACCTCAAGGTCTTTCTGCAGCAAAGCCTTGTAGTACTGCTTCTGCATCTGGGACATGCCCACCTTCAATATTGTTTCCTTCTTTGGAGGCAAACCTTTCTCAACATCTGATTTCAATCTTCGAAGGAGAAATGGCCTAAGGACCTTCAGGAGCAGGAGTCATAGAATCAAATCAATCAAATGGAACAAAAAAAAACCAAGTTTTCCACAACAAGAAGGTAATACACCTACCTTGTGCAACTGTTGAACAACCTCCTGCTGGTCATTTTGACCGGAAATTTGAAACCATTCGTCAAATGTTTCAGCAGAGCTAAATATCTCAGGCAACAAAAAGTTAAGAAGGGACCAGAGTTCATGAAGATTGTTCTGCATTTAAAAACATTAAACAGAAAAATTATACTCATACAACAATAAATGCAACTAATTAAGATGGAAATCTCACACACAAGTAGGAAATAACACAAACCTCTTCTCATGTAAAAATCACAGATCATTATGTCAGAAGTATCTCAAATCCCAACTTATGGAATTTCATGCAATATATACCTGAAGTGGAGTACCAGTGATGAGCAGTCGATAGTTGGTGCTGTAAAGTCTCATTGTCTTGGAAAGAAGAGAATTTTCATTCTTAATTCGATGGGCTTCATCAATAATTATATAGCGCCAGCTAAACCGTCGCAGAGCAGACTTCTCTTTGATGGCCATTTCGAAGCTTGTAACACAGACATCAAATTTTCCTGCAACCAGCAACTCCTCACGGATATGCTTCTGCAGACCAATTGAACAAATTTAAACAGCAACTTCTCTCCCTTTTCCTCTTTCTTTTTCAAGGCAGATAAGGCGGAAGATGGTATAAGCCATGTAAATCCAGAGGTGAGAACTATATGTATTTAGGATGCCAAAAAAAAAAAAAACCAAAAAAAAAAATCATACGAAAAATTGTAGAGAACTTACCCTTTCATCAGGATTGCCAAGAAACTTTACTGCACGCAAAACTGGACAAAAACGACGAATCTCATTCATCCAGTTACCAAGAGTAGATTTTGGGGCAACTACCATATGTGGACCAGTGATTCCTCTAAACTCATGAAGGTAGCCCAATAAAGAGATGGTTTGTAAAGTTTTACCAAGACCCTGGGATTGTAAAAAGAATTTTCTCACCAATAGCCCATCATAACATATAATATGGCAAATCATTTGAACTATAATAAACCCCGATTGAATGATATATACATTAGATACAGTCAAGTAACAAAATAATCAACCCTTACAACAAAGTTTAGATACATACCATTTCATCTGCAAGGATTCCATTTATACCATTCTCATAAAGTCTTATTAGCCAATTTAACCCAGCAAGTTGGTAATCCCTCATCTTTCCCTGAATGCCTGCAGGAGAACAAATGGGAGGAAAAGTCAGCATCCAACTGCCAAACTTCAAACCAACTTAGACAGAAATGACAGCTCAAGTTAAAACACCTTCATTTACAAAATACCTTAACAATAACTTTATGTAACATGTCTTATACAAACAGAAAACAAGAAATAAATTAAACACTGTAACCACCTCTCACAACAATGTACTCATTCTTAATGAGGAAACTGGAAAGTTTAGTGATCACTAACAAGTTTTTTGATATGCATCGAACCCTGCCAGTAAAACATGGATAAACACATGTACTGAGAAAAAACAAGAGAGGCCTTACAAGAGGGTTGTGCCACCAGCCTTGTGTTCCCTGTCCCACTTAGGCCATCTTCTTCCTCCTTCAAGCATTCTTCATCTTCTTCTTCTTCAGTAACTTTCGATGCATGCCGTCCCCTAAATGAAAGAAGTCCATATCAAGTATACAACTACTTGTATGCATGTGAATAAAGACTCTTAGAAGCAAAAGAATGAAGGCCAAAAAGAGAAATGCATTCTCTAATTTAAACATTATAAAATATTCATCCACCTTGAAAGGGTTTATAAATGATTAGGATATAACTGAAGGGCATAGACCATCCCCTATTGATGCACAAACATTTTCCTGGCATCCAAACTCCCAGACACACCCAATCATGAGAGAGTTTATTTCTTTCTTTCCCTTTTCTTGGGGGGGGCCAAAACTTAGAACTTATCCAGCCCCATCTCAATTCAGTTGAGCTAATTTCAGCACCTGATTGCAAAAAGAACCATGCTGAAATGGAGAGAGGCCTCATGAAGCAATAGTCAGTTTAGAAGAGTTTCCTAGTGAAATTGTCAAGACATTACCAACACAGAAATAAAAAAGCATTACATTGTCAAGACAAGGTCAAAAAAATTTCCGATAGAAGAACAGTAACATGCACAACATACTTCTTTGTACACACCACATCATATATAATTATTCAAACGAATACAATTTATACCTTCCTTTTCCTTTCTTTTGAAAGGCAGATTGGTCAGGTTTCGCAAAATGAGCAAACAACTCTGTCTGCTGGAGCAAATACTTCAAGCGCCCCTTCCCTTTGTTGTTCTGCCATTACACCAAATATCAACAAACCAACACAAGATGCTATTTCCTCTTTGATAGGCTATAAGCAACATATATGCTTTGAAAATTCTCATCAAACCAACAAACCATGTCCGCGTCTACTGCAGCATTTTGCGCATCCAATATTTCCTGAATCTTTTGTTTCTTCAGTTTCTGCATTTCCTTGAGCCTTTCCTTCTC
The DNA here is from genome assembly GCA_019804595.1 of Bruguiera parviflora. Classification (NCBI taxonomy): domain Eukaryota; kingdom Viridiplantae; phylum Streptophyta; class Magnoliopsida; order Malpighiales; family Rhizophoraceae; genus Bruguiera; species Bruguiera parviflora. The sequence continues at coordinate 3,052,162 of CM034046.1, forward strand.
ACGCTTGCTAATTTCATTGTTGTTTCCATCCTACAGGGAAATTTTTAGCATCAAACTGTGAGAGAAGAGGTCAGGAACAAGCAAAAAATACCTAACCTATCAAAACTTTCAAATTAAACTTAAACTTCCAGACAATGAAGAGGCAGTCGGGGAAACCGAGGAAAATGACAACTTATAGCACACGCGGCAAGAAAGGAAATGGCCCAGAAAGTAAAATGTTCCAAAATTAACAGATGCAAACTAGATCAGATCTTGCAAGATTCATCGAGTTTATCAAATAATCACAATTTTAAAGATCCACCTAATTCAAGAAGAGCGAATGGGCAAAAAGATTCAAGAAAAGAGAAAGTAAAATGTTACAAAATTAACAGATACAAACTGGATCAAATCTTGCAAGATTGATCGAATTTATTAAATAATCACAATTCTAAAGAACCACTAAATTCAAGAAAAGAGAATGGGCAAAAAGTGAAAGATCAAGGTTAGAGACCGGAACCATCAATAACCCTATAATTGCTCAATACCCAAACGAATGTTAAACTAAACTCAAAACCCAGCCACTGAAACAATAAAAACAATCAGGCCCTGCGCAGATCTAACCATTTCCTCCGAGAAACCTACTCAACAAAAAATAGAATTAAAAAAAAAAAAAAACACCAAACCAACAGTTAGATCCCATAATCACCTCATCAACCTCATCACCTTCCGCGTTTTCGCCTTCACCGTCGCCGTCAGCAGCTTCGTCGTCTTCAGATTCAGCGGAGCGAGCCACCGCCTCCAGCTCTTCCTCGTCAACCTCGTCGATCTGCTCGTTAACTTGCTCCTCCGAGGACGAATTGGAGCCGTCGGAAAGCGCGTCATCGGAAGACGCCGGTTGCCTCGAGGGCTTCGCCATCGCGGTGGGGGATCTTTGCTTTCTCTCCGATCGAGGCGGAGATTCGAGGGTTTCGGAGAGAAGGGAAAAGAAGGGCGGTGTTTGGACGCATGGAGCCTTCTGGGCTTCTATATGGGTATTTCGTTGACAGCGGTTGGATTTGTGGCGATGGTCCTCAATAGGATCCAACGGCTCTAAGTTGTCTTGTGGAGTGAAGCGGAACTTCCCGCCTTTCATATATGGAAAATTGCGATTTCCCGCCTGGTGTGGAGAAGGATTTGGGAAACATATTTTGAGGTTGATCTGTGAGTTAAGTTGACGTGGATGTTTTGTGTTAAAAATTTTTAAAAGATCAAAAATAATAATAATAATAATAATCTTAGTTTTACTAATTATGAAAAGTTATTGTGCATTAATTTATCTGAATGTCAATATTACAGTTAAATTAAGCATAAATTATAAAATATTACTAAAAAAAGTTCTCAAATTTTAAGAAATTACCGTTATAATTGAGGTAACGAGACAACCGAATTTTTAAAATTTACCTCTTATTACAGAAAATTATCCGAATCAGTCAATAATAATTTTTTTCGAGACACGTGCTGAAGAAAATGTATTATTCATTGATAACAATATAACAAAAATTTTAAAATATTTTCTTCATATAGAAAATCATTAAACCGCAACAATTTGTCAATAATAAATCTAATCATGACCATTAATTATGAGATCTAGTGGTATAATTATTTGAATTATTAGTTTTAGATATAAAATCCAAATCTCGATTCCTACAAATTTATAATTAAAAAAAAATCATATTAAAACACATGTTAAAGAGATGTATAATCCATAAATAACAATAGGATCAAATTTTTAATATATATATATATAATTTATTTATTTATAAAAAGTCACTAAACTGCGTCATATGTGTTATAATATCAATATTCGTTGTTTTACATCAAATTATAATCGTGTCGATTATGAATCTCGTCAACGCAAATGTTGAAGAATTGTAGAATTCATTCTGTTGGTTCCCTCTACAGGCAAATATATATGTTTTAAAAGTACATGCATCTATCTGAGTGTCGCACCGCACCAAGTTTTAAATTTAGTATATAATTACACTATTAAAGCTCCCATAAATACACGCTAAAAAAAATATTGGGTAACTTTATTGTAAAGATTGGTATGATGCTAACGACATTTGGCATGATTATTGAAATTCGATTTTTTTCTTATTTATTTATTAGTAATTGGCCATTCAGCATCTCTGATTTTTCATAAATATATTTTTTTAATCTATTACAAATTTATTAAATTATAAATTGTACAAAATCGATTTTTTTTTATTTTATTTTTTTATAAATCTTATACTTTTGGGTCCGCTCTGGGCCAGTAGAACAATGATTGGTTTTGTGCTGGCGACCCAAACCAGTCTGTAGTCACCTCTAAATTTAACTGGGTCGGTTCTTGTTCGTTTCCAGACCCAAAGAGGCTCGCTGTTAGTCCCTTGAGGTCGTTGGATTAAGGATGAAAGGAAATTAGGGATAACTTGCACCAATTATTCTTGCATACCAATTATTCTTGCATGATAAGTTGAAAGTGGACATTCAACTAAAAGTAAGGTTGATAAAAAACGTATACGAAAAATATAGGTAAGAGGTTTAAGTATGGAAATTACAAAAAGTCGTTGGAAGCATGCTGATAGAATAAGGGGCGTGATTATTCAGATATATCATTATTTCTACTTATCACACGATGAAACTTCTTAATACACTATAAGAAAATAATATATTTCTCTCAAAATTAGTGAAGCTAACACTATACTTCACAAATTCGACAATAATAATACATTGGTACACAAGTATAGATTCAAACTAATACCAAACTAAAATTAGTTATAATTAACAAATACTTGGAAAGTAATTGGGCAAATAATAATAGAATTGACTCTTTACAAGTCATCAAAATAAGAGATAATAGGTAATTATTTCTATCAAGAGTGAGAAATGTGATAAATTTACATATTTCTAAAAGTCTTATATAAATTAAATATATTAATATGACCTTGTAAAAAATATATATATATGAGTAATTGTATAAAATGAAATAAGAAACTTTTGATGAAGTTTCAAGTTTTCATTAAATGGATATATATAATTTAATAAGTTAGTGAGAAAATTATTTTAAAATAAGGAATTTATTATATATATTATAAATAAAAATAGTGTGATACAGAAAAAAATATACAGAAAATTATTAAGGAAATATTTGTGTGAGAAATTTTGATATATTTTATGTATTATATAGAAAATAATAAAAGTTAAAAAATAATTATTGTAAATATTTTGTATATTTTGTGTAAATAATTTAATTGAGATTAAATTAAATGAGATTTAGTATTTTTATATTCAAATTTTGATTGAAATTTTTAAATCCTGTGACACTCGCCGTCACGCCCATTGCGTCTATCGTTTTGTATCGGCGCAGCGTGGCTGCGTGGGACACTGGTTCGTTCGTATAGCGGTAACCTGGAGGGGCGATTGATTCAATCCACAAATCAATTGATCACGTTCTAACATGTCTTTAATTATCGGCAGTCGAAAATTAGACGATGATCGAGGTATTAAGGGCTGGTTTCTAAAATCATTAGAATACAAAGAGGGGAAATAAAAGCGGTTCTTGGGAATTTGGATAGACACGCAAGACCGTACAAGCTTCAAATTTTAGCCACCAAAGTTCAGAATTAACAGAGCATTTGCAAGAACATGTAATGATGGATAAAAATCTTCGTACCATCCATCCCACCAATTTTCTTCAGGGTGCATTCGGACCATTGCTAGAAGGAACCGCCAACTTGTCCTGCACAGATCATTTGATTGCCTTAAATTTTCTTCGCGAAGAAGACGTTGAATGGAACATTGAGAATTTGTGACACATCAATAAGATAACAAGATCGTGTAATTCCCAAAGAACCATAGCATTGGAATTTTTAATTAGCAAAGACCAATTGTACCTCTCCAGGATTCTGCCGCTGCTCTTCTTCCTTCTCAATTGCAGGCTCACTTGCACCTGCACGTGCGGATCAATGTAATAAATAGCACGCAATCTCTAATGGCGTTACAAGAAACTTAATTTCCAAAAGTTGCAAAACTGATAAGGAAAACTTTAAGGCTGTTTTTGATTACAAGTTGGAATTATGCACACACACCATTTTCTGTTCCTTGTTTTGTTTCTTCAACCCGAGTCTTCTGGACAGTGTCTTTCAATTGAACAACCTCAGTTTCCTCGTGTTCAATGTCCGGAGAGAAATATTCCGACTTTTCAGATACTGCTTCAGTATCTTCTTCTTTCCTCGAAGAAAAGAATCGATTTGGTGACTCTTTTGAAATCAAACTCTCTGGTTCTTCCTCCCCAACCACACCCTTTTCTTCCCCCGTCTCCTTTTCTTCTCCATTCGCTTTAAATTCTTTCTTCTCGTCGGTTGTGTCCTTTGCATCGGCAGAAGCCGCAACCACATTCTCACCTCCAGAGTCTTTGCTCACGTCTTGGCTTTCTTCTTCCTGGGCCAACAGGCTTGGATTGACATCTTTTGCGCCTGTCTCATTGACGGTTTCTACGCTTTTCACGCTACTTACATCCGATTTCTTGCGAGTGATGGTGTTTCCCGTGGCCACATCTTGTTTTGATTCATTGCAACCCATCCCTGTGAATCTTGAAATAAGAAGGAAGTATAATTAATCTCTCTCCCTGTCTTTTCCAGGGAGATATCCTATTGTCCTTTTTATTTTATTTTCTTTTTTTTTTCTGGTTATTCGGTTTGGTACGGAGAAGAGCCTTGCATGGTAATGGGTTTTCCATTTGGTGTTTGTGCCTATTTCTGTTCCAAGGCAGTGGTTTTTCTGTTGTGTATTGGAGGTTGAGGTCAGCCTATTAGCTGCTCTATATGTAACAGATCTTTTATTTTTAGGCTTGTCCTGTGCTGGCAAAGGCGCGTTCTGATTTTCCCGCTTGCCGTCTTTTCTCTTCGGTTGACGTTACGCCTGATCGAAAACTCTCCAGTCATCAATTCGGCAGAGAACGGAAAAGAAAGCCAGCGGCTAGGATAGCATCGGCCTGCATCCGCTCTTCATTTTCCCAGCTGGTGCTTCGAGCTTTTTGCAGGAATAAAATGGAAACGAGTCCAGAAGGACCCGATGTCGTCTACTAAGTAATGGGCATGGGCCACTTGGGCTGGTATCTGATCCCGAGTCATTGGACTCCATGACAAGCTGTGTTAGGAGCCCATCCATTTTCTAGCAAAATTATATGCAATAGCGTCTAAAACTCACACTTTAATTAGATGGTTTGTTTATAATAATTAGTTTATCAATTCTGTTCCAGAGAAAGAAATAATGTTTTTTTTCATTCTTCTTCTTCTTCTTCTTTTTTTTTTACATATATGTATAAGTTACACAATTCTTTTTTCGGATTCTAAAGAATTTCAAAAAAATAAGAAAGTTTTATTTGAACTCATAAAATAGATTCATCTAAAGGGTGACTTGTGAATTTTGTTTGCCAGCGATTACCTAATTTTAAGCTTTCGACTGCAATTGCCCAGCGATTATCTACTTGAATTGAAACCGATTTTTGAAGCTACCCATCGACCGAATTGATTTCGGTATGGTCCGGCACCTCCCCTGTCTCTGACTTTAAGCACTTTGTTCTGGGGTGTGTGGAGGAAGAAGGATTGGGTCTAATAAATTGCATCCATTAATAATGATTTTCAATTTTACATGGAGAACAGGCAGCATTCACAATTAACGGTCGATCAGGAGCATAGAGATGCCCATTCACGATCACAGTCCATCCATTTGCAGCTAAGCAAAAAGTATGAGGGCATGACCATTAGAAATTGGCATGAGGTGATCTGTGATGAAATCGATATTTGACCCATTAAAGTCGACATAAAAAATAAAAATGGTATATACGTAGAATTAAAATAAAAAAAGAAGAAAAGAAAAGAAAGAAAAAATATATATAGGCAAGAGCGAGCCGCAAGATAGAACGACAAGGTAGGGCAGGAAAGAAGGCATACAACGTTACTAAAAATAACGGGAGGCAATAAAGATATGTTTTGTTAAAATTATAAGTAGTTTGTATGATTAGAAATAAATATTAAATATTTATTTTTTAAGTAATAATCAAAAGAGATGATTATTTATTTAAAATATTTTTTGAAATTAACTTGTTTGAATTTAAATGATCTTAACAGAAGAGGTCGGACGAGGACAACAAAAAAAAAAAAAGGAACTTTAATTAATACCATACAAAATTTTCAGGCCTATATATAAATTGATTAATATAACTAGATATACATCTTTCCCTCAATTAATTACAATTCACTATTAATTTATATTCCTACAATGTCACGTATCGAAGGGATACAGGTGTTGGATTGCTTCAACTGAAATTATAAATAGCGGGAGACATAACTCATTTAAGTTTCAGTTTTTGTTAGTGCTGTCTGGGATTTTTTCAGGATCTTCTTCCATTTGTTGCGTTTACTCTCAAGCTTTTGTAGTCTCGTCAGCGTTAAATGTACCAAGACAAAAACTATGTTCCTCTTGTCACGTATATCTTTGTAGAAGCTTGTTCGTATGTAAACGAGGAAACGAATGTCCCAGAATGGCCAGCAAGAAAAGGACAAGCCTCCATGGAATGGAAGAAAGAAGGCAGCAAAGTCGGGTCTGTTTGCACTTGGTCCAAGTTTCCACGGATTCGTTGCTTCAATGGCCGTCCCCCTTCTGCCGACTGACGCAGTCCGTGGCCCTCCTTCCAAGTTGGGAGAAAAGAAAACGGAGAATTTATTGGCAACTGCAACTGCTGGCCCAAAGCCCCACAAGCACTGCGTTTGGTTATGCTTTTTTCCCATTTCCAATTCGCGCAGGCTACTGCGCCTGCCGCTTTTTACTCCAGGTCACCCCGTCGTGCCCTGACCGTGACCCCACGGTATCATCAATACGTACTGCCACAGTCATCCCACGTTGTCCTCCTCCGTAATTATTATTGAGAATATTCGATATTATATATTTTAAATATTTTTATTATATTTTATAAAATTAAAATTTATTATTATTATTCATTTATTAATATACAAAATTTATACTAACACAAATTAAGTATGTAAATTTAATTTTATTATTAATTATAATTATATAATATATAAAATCAAAAAATCAATTCACTCATGTTAATATGTTATTTTGTTATTATTTTTTCTTACTGCGTTAGTAGTGGGCGGGCTTTATGTGACTAATTTAAAAGACAAAATTGGTCCAATAAGTTCACTTATCTCCACGCTTCAATTAATATGGGCATTATTTAATTTCAACGTACCAACCAACCCAACGAAAAGACAAAAAAAAAGATGAGTGTGCAAAGGGAGTAGATTGTACAAATTCGGTCTCAAAATGAGGCTGTACGATATACACAAAGTCTTTTATATTGTATGATAATATATATATATATAATTAGAGAGAAAGGAAGGGAGAGATACATATTAATATATATTATTTTATTATAAATTTTGTATAATATAAAATATTATTTATATAATATAAAACTATTTTAAATGCATGCACGACAGTCGAGTGGATAAACTGTCCCTTAAATTAAATCCTATAAGCATGAATTATGATGCCGGCAATTGCGTTGAGGCCATCTTAGGGTCGAGACAGAGCCAAGCGACGGCCCCAAGAGCCGTCCTTTTCGAAATCGGAAGTATCTCCTTTTTGGCCTCTCTGTGTGCTTTCTCGCTCTCCTCCTCTGTCTTTATTCCAGCGTCTATCCGTGTATCGTGTAGTCTAACTTCCCCAAAAGGAATGGAGGGCGCAGCTTCATTCCAAGAGCTTCTTCCTGAGTCTGGGAAGGCATCTATCTCATCAAAGCCAACGGAAGTTACAGCTCCATCCGATGAGCGTCTTGATTTTGGGAGGATGGGCTACGGGTATGTTTACTTTCTTTCTTTCTTTCTTTTTTTTTTTTTTTCCTTTAGTACTCATATTAACAATGTTTATTGGTTATGTAAGATTGATATGGGGGTTCTGTTTAAGGGTTTGTTTGTCTGTTTTTTTTTTTTTTTTGGTGTTGTTCTTGTGATCGTGCAGATGCCAGCATTACAGGAGAAGATGCAAAATCCGTGCTGCGTGCTGCAACGAGATCTTTTCTTGTCGCCATTGTCACAATGAGGCCGCGGTAAATTGCTTTTTTTTTTTTCTCCCTAACTTTTCTCTGATCTTATTTATTTGCTCGAAATCTTTCATAATTGCAGAGTGTTCTGATATGGGGTCTTATTTTGTCTACCTTTTCTTTTTCCCTCTCCGTCAGAGCTCGTTGAAAGGCCCCTTTGACCGGCACGAGCTCAATCGATACGATGTCAAACAAGTATGTTAACTTGTGTTTCTTTCTCGTCTTTGGTTGATGAATACGGTTTCTAGTTAATTTAAGTTTGTTGGTTTGTGAATCGGTGGTGACGAGGGACACGTGATTTGTCTTGATGTCTCAGGTTGTATGTTCAGTTTGTGACACGGAGCAGCCGGTACTCAGATAAGCTTTCAAGTTTTGTGATGCCAAGCTTTCTAGTTCTGATTTATAAATATACTTTAACATCTTAATCGATTTTATTATTTCCAGGTTGCTCGAGTCTGTACAAACTGTGGCGTCAACATGGGGAAATACTTCTGTGATATTTGCAAATTTTATGATGACGATGTAATTTTATGTTCTGAGATTGAATGGTTGATATTGGTGTATTGAAATTTCCTTTTGCTGATGTAGTTAATATGCTGTGTAATATACCATCCTGGTCAGTATTTTTGGTAGCTGACAATAATTGTCGGTTGCATATGCTACAGACTGAGAAGGGGCAGTTCCATTGTTATGATTGTGGAATTTGTAGGTGAGTGAGTGCAGTTTGACTGATTTTTGCTGCATCTTTTGCATAAATATCTAGAATAATAAAGGATCTCATGAGAATTTTTTTTTCCTGTCTCTGTTATGTTCTTTAACAGAGTTGGTGGTCGTGAGAAATTTTTTCATTGCAAGAAGTGCGGTACGTGCTCACCACTTTATGGTCCTGTTGTTCTCCTGGTTGGCTACAGAACACTTTCCAGTTCTATTTTGGTGTTTATCCTTCTGGGTTTGGAAATAGGGGCAGGTAGTTATGAAGATGGGCTCTATAAAATATACACCATCTGCCCTTTCTTTGGATTCATCTATTGATGGAAGCAATTGTTCATTGCTGCTTTATATTGTTTTTAATTACATAGTGTTGCATATGGATTCCCAATTGTTTCTTGGGGGGTCACCTTTTACACCAATGAAGTTTCCTGTGTGCAGGTTCCTGCTATTCAATTAGCCTGCGTGATAATCATTCATGTGTTGAGAATTCTATGCGTCACCACTGCCCCATTTGTTACGAGGTTTTGTAGTAATCATTCTTTATCACGTGTGAATTTACTTATATTTAATTGTACTGACATCTCATACTGGGTTTTTGTAGTACTTATTTGACTCGCTGAAAGACACCCAGGTTATGAAATGTGGGCACACAATGCACTGTGAATGCTTCCATGAGATGACAAAGCATGAAAAGTAAGCTGCCATTGGTCATTGTCACTGTCATTTATTTGTAAAGATCCATATGTAGAAATTTGCACTCCAACTTGGTCAATGTTGTTGTGCAGATACCGTTGCCCCATATGCTCCAAGTCAGTGGTCAACATGTCTGAAACCTGGAAAAGAATAGATGAGGAGGTAGGCCTGTTAAAGTTAAGCTTGTGGAACCATTAATACATATTGTAGATGTCTTCTACCAGTGTGCTTGAACTTCTCTATTGATTGGTAATCCGCAAAAGCAATAATCTTGTACAATAATAGGATTTTGATTTGTTGTCAATATATATGTTGTCAGATAGAAGCAACCATCATGCCTGAGGATTACCGTGACAAGAAGGTGCCCTCTTTTGATCCTTGTTGACTTCTATTTAGTTGATCCTGCATCCAGTTCAACGTGTGCTGTTTATTTTCTCCTTAAAAAATGTAATTGCTGTGTTCTAACGGACTCCAAATGGACCAATACTATATGTTCACATTACGTATCACCGAGCAAACATAACAAACATAAGAACTATTTTAAATTGAAACCATGTGAATGTTTGATATGTGTCGCTGTTTCTTCTACCTTTCCCAAATTTCAAATATTCTGGATAGGCACCATCCCTCAGATGTCTCTCTCCTATTTTCAATCATAGATACATCTGCCAGAAGGTTTCTAAGATGCAAGACTGGTTTGCAGGTTTGGATCCTGTGTAATGACTGCAATGACACAACAGAGGTTTACTTCCATGTTATTGGGCAGAAATGCAGCCACTGCAAATCGTACAATACCTGTACAATTGCGCCTCCAGTTCTTCCTAGATGATTAGTTGTGGTTAGCTATTCAAGAATTTATAGGCTGGAACGCTGATTTACAGCAGATGGGGATACCTTTTGTTGCATATGCAACCACTCTTAATTTTCTGTGCTTGTGGAATTGATACCGAATCAGTGCACAATGATTTGACCGTGGCAGTTGCATGTAATTCACTAGGTGTAAGCCCAGTCATTAAATCTCCGGGTATATGTAAGCTTCAATCAATTGGAACTTTGTTGAATCTCGGAAGTTGTGGTAGTAGTGGAATGATTGATGATGGGAATGTTCCAGTATCATTTAACCATTTTGATTCGACTTAGCTCAAGTAAAGCACAGCTGGAGTTGTTCTTGCTTTATCCGAGGATAAGGTGAGGACATTTGTTGCTTAATAGAAAAGCATTCTGATTTAGGCTATCGGTCCAGTGACCTGGGCTCCACCACTGAAACGCGGTATGCCTTTAGCTGCCGAACTCGTTTGAGCTTGGAAGTCCACAGGTGCTGCTGCTTGACTAGAATCTCACACAAGCTGAACCCTACCTTAGCCAAAGAGTGTTACTTTCCAAGAAGAAAGGAATTATCAATTATCAACCTTAAGAGAGAGTTGTACATAGCTGCCATTATGGCATTTTAGTTACTGGCTGATCACTCATCGACTCCACTTGCTTGTATCCCAAAATTCTGTATGGTGGTATCACAGAGTTCCATGTATGGGGCCCGTGTACGGTTACCAAGCTCAACGTTTGCGGCAATTGAAGATCCCATTTTTTCAACCTTGATCGGGTGATAATTGCAGAGGCACATTGCGTATACGTAAAACAAATTCCTTGACGAGAAAGAAATAAGGCTAAAGGGCATCGACATGGTTCCCAACCTTAATTAATTGTACGCTAGGAAATTATAAATTCTTCGACGACGTGCGAACAAGGCCTATTGTACTCGGATTTCGAGTGGAGCCGCGTGGAAGCAAAGCACAAACCAGCAAGACAAAAAACTACCGAGGCAACCAGAGACAGCACGGCGGCAGCAGCTACTCGATTGCAGAACTTCCCGAAGACAAAGCACACACTTTGTTCCATCCAACGTGTGAATTCCTTTTGTAGCCCATGAGGCCAATGGCCACGGCGGGGTCCGTTGCTAGAGAAGAGCAACGCCCCCCCCCATCAATAGGTCGAGTATGATAGTGATTGGTGGCGGGCCTTTCTTGCCCCAGTTAACAACAACAACAACTACTACTACAAGAACGAGAAAGCGGCATAGCCTCGCTGGTTGGTAGAGATAGTGTGTTTCCATTAGGGGCGGGGCTTACTTTCCTTGACCCGTCTTCTCATCTTTTTAACAGACTAAAAATTATATAAATAAATAAATATTATCTACTTGAAAAAAAGGAATATAGATGAAGGCGAAAGAAATAATTATTTATCATAAATGAGTATCAAATTTAACTATTGTGGTTTTATTATATAATCAACATTTACAATGGAAAATTACAGGAAAATGCACAGTAACTTGGGTAGAATTCTTGGTATAATATATTTTAACAATAAAACTATTAGATAGTGAGTATTGATGACAACTATTAGTTAATATATAATTTCAATAGTCAGATTAAACCAGAGATCATAAGTTGGAATTTCGCTGATGTTGGAAATCTTGCCGCATGACATAAATGCAATTTTTGATGTACTATTTTGGCTTCAGCGATGTCTTTTAGCGGTTTGGCTATTAACAATAAAACTTTTAATCACCGAGTACAGCTAACGACTATTGGTTAATTTATAGTTTCAATAGTCAAATTAAGGCAAAGAACCTGAGTTGGAATCCTGCTGATTTTGGAATCTTTCCTGCATGACACAAAGGCAACTTTTGATCTATGATTAGGCTTTTGGGTCGTCGTTTAATGGTTTAGCTATTCCTCTTTTTTCCTGGGGTTTCTAGCCCATTGGAATTCGGCAATTTTTTGGTTAGCCAATTACGAGGAACTTTTAATGGGTGAAGTGGAGATTATGAGCGTCTGACTATGGGCCATTAGCGGCTAACCGAAAACCAAAATGGGGTGTGAAAACAAAAGAAAAAGATATCATAAAATATCCGCCGCGCCACTTTCAAATCGCCCTTCCTCGTACTCTTCTTACCGTCCGTGCACAACTCTCTTCCAGCAAAATTGAAAGAAATGGACCATCTCATGAGCTCTGTTACGCGACCAATTTGGTCTAAAAAGAACAGTGACGCCGAAGAGATTGACACTGTCAAAATGCTCGACCGATATCCAAATGATGTCATCATCGTCATGTGGACATGGCCGATCGAAGGATAAGCTTTCCAGCATCGACGCCAATTCGCATTTGAACTCCGTTGGCTCTTGTAATTATTAATTAGTAATCACTTGGGAATCATGAATTCATAACTTCATAATGCCACTTTTCTCGTTCCAAAGACTCGTCAAGCACACGGGTCCAGTGAATGGTAGTTATCTTTTTGTCAGGTAACATCCGGGAATGGTAGATATCAACTAAAGAAATTGGCTTTTGGCGGATACGTGCACATCTATATAAAGCTTTCTACGTAGATGGAGTATCGTGATAAGATGCGACCAAAAGATGAGAAAGGACACGGTGCCATCCCTGTATGGCCAATTGGATTGTTAATATATTAATATTTGGCCTCGTAAACCAGGGATGTTAGGGGCATAAGTTCTGTTCCAGGACAATTATTGTAATGATTGTCTTTTTCTCTGGTCCCAAACTTCAATTAATTAAGTGGGATTAGTGTAGATGTATTTGCGACCGAAAATGATTGATATGACGTCTATCTACTTTGGATTCCTGCAATTATGACTTATGTGTTCGTATTTTCTGAAAAAAAGAAAGAAAAGAAAAAGATGCTGTTACTCTATTCGCCAATTAACAAATGTTTAAATAAAGAATACATCAATTATAAAATAACAAAATGACAATTAACTATTCATTAATATAAAGATGCTTATTATGCATTCAAAAAGTGAAAATTGTATTTTAAAATAATGAAATTAATCAATTAAAAATTAGAACAACACTAAACAATTTATCATTTCCAACATTATGCGTTATCTTCCCCCTCTCTCTCTCTCTCTATGGTGTCCAACAGTTTATCTCGTGATGCCGAGTTACTTTCAGAGCATCGAGTAAGAAAATTTGAAGAAAAACCAATCATTTACATTTTATTACGTTCCGCTGCATGTTATTAATAGTGCCGTGAGCATTACTCTTTAGAAAATCAACATCATCCATCGAGATGAATTGAGATTTGAGACCAACGGCGAGGCAAAAGAAAAAACAAGGCAATCGTGATAAATGAGTGGACAAGGACAAGGGTTTACTTTCATAAGAACACTTGTCATTTTGCTATCTTTCTTTCTTTTTAGTGGTCGCGTAGTGCGAGTCATCGAGAGAGGAATTCAAGACCCCCAAAACAGGAAATGGTTGTGTTATAGTCAAAACCAAAATTAAACTGCATATTAGTCGACATGCTGGTCACACCTTCGATGACTTCATACCATAGTGACCAATGCATATAATTGTTGCCTGTGTATGTCCCTTGTGATCAAGTGTGTGTGTGTGTGTGTGTGTGTGTGTGTGTGAGAGAGAGAGAGAGAGAGAGAGAGACTAGCTAGAGCAGAAACGAGATTCTTACAGACTGTATATATCTTCCCCATCGAGAAAAAAAAAAAAAGAAAAAAAAGATACAACCATAGAAGGAGGGTCGTTGGAAATGAGACAAAACGACGCCCACGAAGCCCGAATAGATGTACACAACTTGGCCCCATCACATAAAAAAAAAAAAAAAGTTATTACACGATTTCAAAAATTCATGAGTACAAATAATTATAAAAATAATTTATATTATGTAAATAATATTTTATACAATATAACAAATTTTACATAAATATGTATCATATTATTAGAATTTTTTATATTATATAAAACGTGGTTTACTTAATATAAAATATTTTTATATAGAATATATTTTATTTTTGCGATGATTTATGTCTACAAATTTTGTGTGAACCAAAATTTTTCTATTTAAAAAAAAAATTGTGATAATTTGTCATAATCATGATCCCAAATTAGTGTCCGACTAACTGACAAGGTGGCATGTCTCTCTACCTTCTTTACGACCAAACAAAATCCGAATTCTACATTTTACAGGAGGAACGCTATACAGACGCAACTACACAATTTTTAATTGTATGGATTTGTCAATATACACTCAACTGTTATAAATGTGCAAGTAACACTTTTAGAAACACGATATTGATAGTAGATTAAAATATTTAATAAAATGTATAATTAAAATAATGATCATAAATGTAATACACACACGTATATACATGCATGTATTTCTTCAAACAAATACATTTGAATTAAAAGAATATGTATTTATCGAATAATATGCCAAGTATCAATTTTCTGTGTACATATAATACGTGTTTTTGTGTACTGTCAAAGGCAAAAGTAGGATGGAATAACGTGAGAGCCGGGTGTTGGGAGGAAGGAAAGTGGGGGTCTCGTTCACAATAATAGAGTCTATAATTATTATTAGCGAGTACCATAATAGCTAGGATGGGTTTCTCGATCTCTATTATAATCCCATAGAATAATACTTGCGTATACTTATCTATCGTCAACAAATTTCTAGAAATACAGTGATGGATGGCCCCTCAAGTTTATCACAATTGTCAAACATCCCAAATGATCTGGTGAGAACATACACAATCCCACGAGCTGCTTTAACCAATATGGCATACCGTTCAGACCTTTTTTTATTCCCTCTGGCGTGCTAGAGCTTCCAATATATATATATATATATATATATATACATATATAGATGTTGTTTTCTTCAAATTGTTACGGAAACACGAGATTGGTAAACAAAAATGAATTATAGACGAGTATCCTGATTGTCTAAATCTTACAATCGCAGCCGATGGTCCATATCACGTTCCGTACACTCCCTCAATAAATCCCGAGTCTTCCTATCCTTTTGGTTTACATTTTTTTGTTTGCTTGACCATCGCCAAAAGGCAGCGGATATATATACACGCATATGTGCCCACGTTAGTGTTTGCTCTACCCATTGCCAACTACTCTTCAAAACTTGCCACACAGGCTCAATTACTTGGCCGCTTGAATTTCCATGGCATCCAGTGATCAGAAGCCCGACGTAGAAGCCGCCAAGCCCACAGCGCCACGTCCACCGCCGCCTCCGCCCGGTGCCGCCAACTACTTTGCTATTGATGTTGGTCTTCGGGTGTTACTGTTTGCGGCCACGCTAGTTGCCCTTGTGGTCATGGTCACCTCCAAGCAAACGGAGCTAGCTGCTTTGCCAGGAGGCTTTAGACTGTCCCTCACAGCCAAATTCAACCACTCCCCAGCCCTCGTGTAAGCCATACTTCGTCTAAAACCAGCAGAACCTTCTTTCTTGGTTGCTAGATTTTTAACTCTTAGTGGGTACTCCTTGATGTTTTCGGGTTTTTGACTTTATGTCCGTATGGCGATGCAATTAAGAAAAATGAGAGGATTTTCCTCGACCATACATATATGATTTATAAATTCTAATTATAGTTTTCATTAGCAGGTGCAAGCAGTTCAGATTTCATGATATTCCATTTTTTTTAGTTCCACGATACATGTCTATATATATTAGTTGAAACGATATGTGACTTTGCCGGTAACACTTTTTTGAGTCTTATAGCCACTTTTTTTTTTTTTTGAAAGGTTTTTTCGTTGAATGAGCATGCTAATTAGTTTAGTCTTCTATTTTTTTTATTTTTATTTTTGGTAATTATCAGCAGTGTATAGGAATAATTCAAGGTCACTTCTTGTTAAATCCCTCTACCCTCGCTAAAAAAAGTGAAACTTGATATGCTTCCATTTGGTTTCATCGTTATTTTTCTAAACTAATTTTGTTGATTATTACTTACAGATCACAATTACAATCACAGATTTGAAGTCATTTCAAACGTAAGACCTATTGAGCATTAATGCGAAGGTGGTGCCCAGAATTGGGTTATCCTTTAAATGTTTTTCCATTTTCTTTTTAGTTATTTCAAAGAAAAAAAATTTGAGAACTTTATGACCTTAAACATAAGAAAACTAAAATCTCTTACCTTTATTAAAAAAAAAAAAAAAAAAGATTCTTTGTGACTCTTGTTTTAATTGGAGGTTATGGTATGGTATATACCCAGTCAACAATATCGAGCAGGTCTTGATATTTTGATAATACTTTGCATATAATATTCCCTTCGGATAATGCCCATCAACATTTTTGTCAACGAAGTAGGTAAAATTTTGGTGAATTTAAAAATAATAGATTTAAGTAAATATAATTAATTTTATATTCCATATTTATTATTTTATTTTATTTTATTATTTTATATATAATATAAAAATTAATTACATTCACTTAAATATATTATTTTTGATTTATTCAGTTAGATCTGTGCAAGTATGATAAAATCAGATGGATGGCTACTCGTGATTGCATGTTTAAATGGAACCAGTAATTAAGAAAAGAAAAATCGATGGGATTTCACAGGTTGGACATTTTAATAGTTACATATACAGAGAGTAACCATCACCGGAGAGTTATGCTATTTCATTTGTGAAAGTAAAGTTGGCGGTAGACAGCCTAGCCAATACGGTATGTTAACCTTCGTGTCAATGACAATATATAAAAAATAAAATAAAATAGAATACTGTATATCCGTGTGTGCGTGTGGGTGTTAATCAGTTTCGACTACAACCTGTGTTCAAGGTCTTCAAATTTTAAAATTATTCTAATATTAGTAAATTATAATTTATTAGTGCCCAGAGCATCATATTGTTAGTGAACAGCTATTGAAGAATCGGAAAGCCCTTGCGGCCCTCCTTGGCTCCTTCGACGTGGACAACACTAAGAGGATGTGTACCATAAGGGGTTTGGTATTGTTATTTTTGTCACTATAGCCAAAGACCATGCGTCTAATCGAGGCTGTGGAATTGTTGTCTTCCTTGCAGATATTTTGTTGCGGCAATGTCCGTTGCTTGCCTCTACAGCATCTTCACAATGCTAGCATCCCTCGGTGTCATCTCGAAGCCAGCCTACGCAACCAAGTTCTCGTTCCTTTTTGCATTTTTGGATGCGGTAATTGCATAGCCTATTATTTTATCATTGATGGTACTTTTAATGTGATTGCAACACTAAAAATAAAAAATTTTATTTAAAAAAAAAAAAAAAACAAAAAGAGCCCCCAAAACTGCTTAACGAGGCAACGCCCGGTGTAAAACAAAAGTGGTATTCATACACGATCACTATTCTACATTATGATCGTCATTGCTACAGTTTCTTTCATTTTTGGTGAATTGCCATGCAACAATCAAACACACAGATATGAACTATGTTTGATTATAATGCAGGTGGTGTTGGGGATAGTAGCGTCGGCCACAGGTGCAGCGGCATCGGTTGCGTACATTGGACTGAGGGGCAATAGCCACGTGGGGTGGAACAAGGTGTGCCCTGTTTATGACAAGTTCTGTCGACATATCGGAAGTTCAGTTGCAATCTCCCTGTTTGCCTCAATCCTGCTTGTTTTTCTCACACTGCTCTCCGTATTCTCCCTTCACCGTCGAATCCCTGAATAGGAATAATTCGCATTAAGATGTACAACTAGAGAGTTGTGTGTGAGATGATGAACCCGAGTTGTCGTGTTTTGTGTTCGTGTGTTTGTGGACGTTTTGATATTTAGATTTCATTTAGCATGTGGCTACTCTAGTTATTTCTTGGCCATTCCCGTATGTGAGATCTGCCTTGTTTGCAAAAATTAACTTTGTGGTTTCTTGCAGCAAAGCCCCGTAACCAACTAAGATAAGAAAAAGATAAAAAGGGCCACAGGCCGACAAGATATGGGAACTGCGACAGAAATTATGGCGAGATAAATGCATCTTTTGTTCTCATTGTTAAAGGCATATTGGTATAAACTTTCAGCCCTTGTAGCTTCGATGGTAGGACTCGTTCGAGGGGGCTTGGTGGTCTTGAGAATGGTTCGGGTGGGGAGGGGGGAGGGGCGGGGGCAGCGAAGCAGAGCGCATGACGCTGCAGCGAAGAAAGCTCAATAAACACACAGATTTGTGAAGAAAGCTCAATTATGTTAAATCTGAATGCCACAGGTAATTAGCACTTATTCAGCAACTCCAAGAAAATGAGCAAAGCTGGTGTATTCTGGTTCCCATCCTATATCCCCTCGAGTCTTAGAGTTGTTTAATCTCTTACCTAAGGGATCGTTGGTCCCTGCAACATCAAAATATGCACGTGCAATTTCAGAAGATCACACGAAAACATGAGTTTTTGGCTCGAGTCAGATGGCAAAAGACTATAGTCAAAAATAACAGAACAAAAAGTTCTGCCATGAACCAAAAAGGAAGTTGATTATCGATCTTTATCTAAGATAGCCATAGACAGGCTTACCTGTAAAACCTAAAAACTTCATGCTGAATTTTCCACTTTTTGCAACCAAGTCCATCATTTCTTGCCTTGAAAAGGTGCAAGCCAGAAAGAATTATGAGAAACATTTGATTGTAGAATGTCATCCAGTTTATCTACCAATTGCTTGAAATCTTAACAATATTCACCATCAACAAGAATATACCTGGATAATGGATGATTATCACAACCCAAGAAAACGCAGCCTCGGAGTTTTCTCTTCAAGATTGCAACAGAAAGGGAAGCTGCGTCCTGTTCCCCCCACCCAGCATCCAAAATTAAAGTCTTTAATTTGACATCACAATCACTAATGACACAATGACAGACAGAATAATGCAAATAACTGCTATCATTTAAACAGAAATAATGTTCGAAGCATTACATAAAAAGACAAGCTGAGTATCCTTCCAGATCATTCAAAATAAAAGAATCCACAAGCAAAAAATTGGGGGAGAACCAACAAATGCAAATTGACAATATCTAACAGATAAGAATTGATACTCGGCAACGTAATGATGTCACCTCATAGTGTGTAAGATTCAGCATATGATCTGGACGAATTTCAACTGTCCCCTTCTTCAACCAGTAATTATGTGCACCTCTATCTGCTTTGTACAGACAGTTAAGTTCAAAAAGGAAAAAAGAAAAACTATAATTTCTTTTCCAAGTGTACATAAAATCCTTGTTATAGTAAAAAGGATATATAAAGTCCTGCCAACCTAACAACACAACCACCACTTTCAAACACCGCCTGTTCTGCTTTTAGAAGTAAATCTGTGCTGGGGCTTCTCCCAATTGGCACTACCGGTGAGTCCTGCAAGAATATCATGTCTATGATGTCTATAATATGAAATAATTGTTCAACAGTCACCATAAATCTGAAAGGGTGCAAAGCAGTAATTTATTGGACATGTCAATAAAGCAAGCAGATGGTATATGTTTCAAGATAGAGAAGAAAAAGCCCTGTTCCGACCCAAAGAATAAAAAAAAATTGCTGTAAGCAATGCTAAATGCCAGATGTACAACCTCATTGCATAGTCCATTGTCATTGCAATCATACAGCTTAGAGCTCGATGTAAACAAGAAAGAACCCTCCCCATTCCAGCTCAAAGCAGCTTCCCTGGTTCAATTATAGTTCAAAGCAATAGCAGAAGCTTAGAAGAAGTGTGTGTGTGTGTGTGTGTATTTATTTATTTATTTAAAGAAAGAAGGACAAAATAACCTATCAAAGGCAAAAATTTTTCCTTCTTCCCATCAGACAAGGTTATGCCAGGGTATCAAGATTTGTGAAAAAAGAAAAATCTAAAGAATTACTTTATGGTTCCAAGACTAATCAAACTCCTCCATGATGCAGAATCTCAGGATTAACTAGCACAAAAGCACAAGGCACTGTTCAATGCATTTCCTCCCACACAACTATGTTATCGGACGAATCATAGAAAACAGTGATCCTCACGTTCTTACCTGACATCACCAGGGTAGTCCAATGATCGAGAGGGAGGAGCACAAAAAATTACATAAGGATATCGACGAGTTGCCTTTATCCACTCCAAAGACGGGTAAATTCCAATGTTGATCAATTCCTCGTGGTGATCTGTAGTCGCTGTCTGCCCATAAATTTGACAACCTGGATGCTCCTGCTCAACAAATATAAACCAAAATTCACTAAATCCACAGACCCCAAGACCAAAATTCTCAGCCAGCATATACAAGCACACAATTCCCAGAAAATCCGCTAAATGCTAAAAAAAAAAAAAAAAGGACTCAAACTTTAATCTCTTTGACACTACATGTTGGTTGACCAAAAAGTACCTCGCGCCATTTCTCAGCCACCAGGCGACCCAGAACACCTGGACCAACAATCAGCAAGTCATTCTCTCCCACCACCCTAGAAGACACAGACTTCAATTCTTCATTAACTGCACCTTCAACAAACAAAGCAAACCCCATCACTCATCAAAATCACCACCAAAAAACCAAACTTCCCCGTTGAAGGCCACACGCAATTGGCAGTTCCAGAGAGAGAGAGAGAGAGAGAGACCTGTAGTAGACGATGAAGAGGCCTGAAGAGGCGTGGCCATTAGTTGTTTCTGGGCTTTTGTATATGAGTTGTTTTTGGACCAAGAAAGAGAGGAGATCGGGTGCTTTGAATTTGACAACTCTGGAAAATGTTCGGTCAAGACAACAGTTTTGTGAGGTCCGAGAAATGGTGGACAACAAGAAATGGTGCCCATGTCTGCAGTTGCTCATACGGTTTCTCGAAATGGAAGAGTGTGGTTTGCTCGTTTTGGTTGCAGGGGGCCTGAGAAGCGCGAGAGAATCAGGTGAGAGTGTTGCTCCAGAGATTTTTAGTCTGCCAATTATGGAATTGCACGTGGATGACGAGACTTCATCATCCTCGGAACGCGATTGGACCGCCGATTGGGCCACGGTCTCATGCAGATGGACTTTGCAGTTGACATCAGAGTCGGCTTAAAACTGCACATCGTCGGAGCTTCCAGGCCCGGCCAGTGTTCTTTAAAAGAATTTTGCCGCCATCTGCCGTGGCCTTTTTCTTTTTTCTTTTTTTTTTTTTTCATTAAAAGAGTTATTAACACAAAAATATATATATATATATATATATATATATATAAACTTAGAATCTAAAAAATATAGACAAAAACTCTTAATTATCGGGTATTTATTGGATGACGAAATTATTTAATGTTATTTTAAATTTGGGTCACACTGTGTTGAGTATACGACACAATAAGGAATCAAAACGACAGAGCAATTCACTTCGGTGCCTTTCTCATCATTCAAAACTGATCCATTTTTCTGTAGACAAATATGCAAGGTACTCTTTTGGTGATGAAAGGAACAGTGTTGACAATGAAATTTTCTAGTAGGGCACGAGTCGAGCCTAGTCACTAGTAGGTCGAGCTCATACCTGGAAATCGAAACTCAAATTGAACTCGAGCACGGATTTGACTCTAACGAGTCAAACTTAAATATTGAAAACTCGGTCCAATTCGATCTGTTCGTAACCCCAGGAGGGACAGAACGTGGGCGGCGAAGTGGGCCTTAGTCTTAAGACATCGGCTCCGATCCTCGTTCGCCCTTACTGGGAATCATAACCATGGGCCCGATAGCCACACCCAGCGTGCATTAATCCCACTCCATCACGGCCTAACGACTTGCTGGATTCATGACGTGCCAAGGCTTGCAATCCTATCGGACGGCTAAAATCGGTCATTGAGTCCAAAGCCTGTGACAAATCACGTGGATTGAAAAAAATAGCCAGTCAAATAAATGGTGAAAACAACCCAGTGTGTGTGTGTGTGTGTCCGAAATTCAACCCAAAAAGGTCTTTACGGCCAACCCAAATAAAATAAAATAAAAAAAAGCCATTAGCGTCCGAAATTCAACTTCAAATAGACAACTGTTTTGTCTGTGTGTGTGTGTGTGTATAGCTAGAGACGGGAAGCTTGTAGATTTCTAGTTGAGTCCGCGTCCTTTGTTGAAGCGAATTGGGGAGGATCAGAGCTGGGTCACATCAAAAAGAGATGGCTTCAACACAATAATTCCGACAACAATTCAACGAATCACAATAAGGTTCGTAAAGATTTACCAACTGAGGGCTCGCAAAGATTCGTCTTGTTTTACTCCTATATATATATATATATTAATTATTTTTTAAAGGTAATCAAAATTTTCTTTTGCTGCACCGAAAGTGTGTAATAAAAAATTAAAAAAAAAAATAATTTTTTTTGTCGCAGTACCCATTGCGCCAGCAAAAGGGGTGATAGCACCAATGTTTAATTAAGTACGTATTAATAAAAAATTGTATTTAATAATAATCGCATCGTCCCCGCCACCCCCACGAATTAAAAACTTCGTTGTGCGGTTTGGAAGATCTTTGACCATTTTGAGCGCGACGAATAGCGAGGGAGCGTTGCCCAACTCGTACACAAGAAAGGGTGGGCGGATCTGCACATTTTCGGTAAAGCATCACGCGACTGGGCAACACGCAGCAGCGCGTCACATGTCCCTCGGTGAAGTCTTCAATACGCAGCAGCGTGTCACGCGTCTGTCGGTGGAATCTGTGACGGGGAAGGAATCGGAGACAAATCTGATGATAAATTCATGAACTTAAGATCATACGTCAACTCAAAATTAAAGTATTTAGTTCAGAAAATTTGTTTTCATTTTAAAAATTCTTTTTAAATATAAAAATTTTAAATAAATACTGAAAACCATTTTAAAAAAATAAAAATTTTATTAAAAATAAATAAAACAAGAGAATCCCAATAGTACGAAACCATGGGATTAACCAGCCAAGGCTCACATCCAAGCAACGACGCGGACACCCCTTTTTGGAGATTGGATCAGAAATTCGGATGGTACGAAATATTCTTATCCAAAGAATGTAACGTCTCCGTCTGACCTCAGAAACAATGTCTTGTGGTCGGCAACCAATGGACCGGAGAGATCTGGAAGACCATGGTTCGTAACAATGTCCTGGATCCGAGTCAGCGTGGGGCCATCAGTTATTGGAGAGCCCACCAACACCGAAGTCTTCAAAAACAAGTGCACATGCCACGGCACCTTTTTTTTTTTTTTTTTTGGGAAAAACAATAATGCAACGTCTGAATTCGACACGTGGCAAAGGCTTTTTTGTCACCCTTCATTTTCCTACGCGCTTTGGATTGGCTACCCGAGAAAAGAGCGCGTCTATATAATTTCCCACTCCCATAAGGTTTCGTTTTTGTTATCCAATTTATTCATTTCGTTTCCCCTCCGATTGATTATTAATAGCCGATCAAAAGCCAAACGTCCCGTTTATTTACGCTGTTCTAAACACTGATCTCGGAGCTTTTTATCCAATTTCTATCCGTTTTAGATCGGTTGGATAATTCTTTTTAAGCAGGTTCAAAGTTTTGTTTATTTATTTATTTGTTTGTTTGGGGGATATGGAGGTGTCTGCGATCCGAAGTTCTTCTCGGGCAAAGATTTGCAAGAGAGAAGTAGCGTGGAGAGAGCAAATGATTTGTTGTATTCCTGGAAGACCCAATGGCGTTTCTTTGTTTCATCCGACTGGGAGGTTGAGAAACTCACGCCTTCGCTTCACCTTAAATGCCGCTGCTCAAACCGACCCTGTCCGTTACGACAGCGTCTCGGGTCGTCGTTCTGCAAGAACATCCAAATCCGTGAGGATCTCTATTTTCCCTCTCCGGATCCATTTTTATTTCTAGTGCAGTCTTCAATTTCGCTAGCTTTTTGGGAAATTTCGGATTCCTGAATTCCATGAAGCAGAGACTTTGTTCCTTTTTATTGTTCCTTGCCGCCCCCCCTCCCTGAATTATCAAGCAGAGTACTTGTTAACGTAGTCTGGGGTCGTCCTGTTTATTATTATTATTATTATTATTAGGGTTTAATATTCTCTTGTTCTAAGTTGTCGTAAGCCAAATGTTTGTGCTGTGAGAAAGTCTTGGAAAGGGAAAAAGGACAAGCCTTGATCCTTCAACTGCTTTGAAATGCTAGTTTTCAATTCCCCAAAAAGAAGAGCTAAAATTAAAAGTAGTTGATTCAAATTACCTAGATTTTCGTTTATAATATTTTTTCCAGTATATGCATTGCTAAAAACTGATTGATATGTTAGAACGGAGACTGCTTCTTTTCTTTTGTTTTGTTTTTTTTTTTTTTTTTTTTTTGACTTGAGATGTGTTTTGAATTTTCTTCCCTCTTTTTAGCTCTCATGCTAACAATAGCATTCTTTTGCAGGTCGATGGAGTAAGATTATTTGTTGGGTTGCCCTTGGATGCTGTTTCTGACTGTCATACAATAAACCATGCTAGAGCGATTGCGGCGGGACTTAAAGCATTGAAATTATTAGGAGTCGAAGGTGTGGAGCTGCCGGTATGGTGGGGAATAGCTGAGAAGGAAGCAATGGGGAAGCATGAATGGTCGGGGTACCTTGCTCTTGCAGAGATGGTACAGAGTGCCGGTCTCAAGCTCCATGTGTCACTCTGTTTCCATGCTAGCAAACAACTCAAAATACCCCTCCCTGAGTGGGTATCTCGCATTGGTGAATCTGAACCTAGTATTTTCTATGTGGATCGGTCTGGGCAGCATTGTAGAGAGTGCTTGTCATTGGCTGTTGATGACTTGCCTGTTCTTGACGGGAAGACTCCTGTCCAAGTCTACCAGAAGTTCTGTCAGAGCTTCAAGTCTTCATTTTCACGTTTCATGGATTCCACAATCACGGTAAGATGGAGTTAATCAACAAAATCATTTGCAATTAGGACTTGAAAATGGGAAACACTGGAACTATGTTTTCATTTTTTGCAGGGAATCACAATGGGTCTAGGACCAGATGGCGAGTTACGGTATCCTTCCCATCATCAGCAGGCTGAAAGCGGCAAAGTCCTTGGAGCTGGGGAGTTCCAATGTTATGACAAAAATATGCTTAACCTTCTAAAGCATCATGCTGAATCAAGTGGAAACCCTTTATGGGGACTTGGTGGTCCGCATGATGCACCCAGTTATGACCAATTGCCACATTCTAACAATTTCTTTAAGGACCATTTTGGTTCATGGGAGTCGGAATATGGGAGCTTCTTCCTTTCATGGTATTCAAGTCAGCTCTTGTTGCACGGAGATCGATTGCTCACCCTTGCCTCTGATGCTTTTAGTGACACTGATCTCACAGTCTATGGGAAAGTTCCACTAATGCACTTATGGTACAAAACACGCTCACATGCTTCTGAACTAACTGCCGGGTTTTATAACACGGTTGACAGAGATGGCTACCAAGCAGTAGCAGAGATGTTTGCCAAGAATTCATGCAAAATGATTTTGCCAGGAATGGATTTGTTTGATGAGCATCAGCCGCAGGAGTCTTTCTCAAGCCCAGAGTTGTTACTTGTACAGATTAGAGCTGCTTGCAGAAAGCATGGGGTTAAGGTTTCTGGGCAGAACTCATCAGTTTCCAAAACACCCCATGGTTTTGAGCAGATTAAGAAGAACACATCGGGCGAGAATATCCTCGACTTGTTTACTTATCAGAGAATGGGAGCCGATTTCTTCTCACCAGAGCATTTCCCTTCTTTCACTGCGTTAGTGCGAAGCCTTAGTCAACTAGAAATGCATTTTGATGATCTGCCCCAGGAAGAGGAAGATGTTGCTGAATCACAACATCTGGGTCCAGAATCCAGCGTTCAAATGCAAGCGGCTTAATATTAAGTAATACATATTTATGTAAATACAAGATTTTATTTGCACCGATCATTGTATGAAAGAGATTGTTGCAGAAAGCGTACTAGGGAATCATACTATAATTACATTGAGCAATTTCGTTGAAGAGCTGTCGCATCTCTCTCAACGGTAGAATGTGTTATAATGTTAACAGTGAAATGAAACCGGAGAGAGAAGGCACCTTGGACACTGCTAAAATTAGACAGCTGGGGAGAAATACTGTCTTTGGAGAACTGTCATTCATCGTCATCACTCGGTTTTTTTTATGTGACGGTACAGCCAAACCGTGCTAATAATGTCCTCATCGTGAAAAATGAGACACTGCATTTGCACTGCTGGGACATTCCCGCTTTAAACCCATAAGCTGAAGCCCACTTGGAAAAGCGGCTCTTCCTTGTCCCTTTTTGTTCGTTTTTTCTTAGCTAGAAAAGAAAAAGATAGAATTAAATATACAGAGCACCCGTGCACGATGACAGCCCGAAACCTCCGATGTTGCTAAACTGAAGTTTACTAATACGGTTTGACAGATCGAAATAAAGAAAGAAACAATCTCTTTATAAAAATAAGAGTAAAAACTTTATATAAGAAAAGAATAAATAAATAAATATATATATATATATATTTACATGTACACCTACAGTGTATTTAACTATATAAAATAAGAATAAAATTACATATATTTAAAAGATGATAGCAAAATTGCTCATAAATGTGATGAGCAAAATCACTGGTGAGGAATGTGGCCAAGCAGAAATCACTATGAGCCATCAGCGGTAACCAGCCATGCCTAAATTACATGTTTATGGCCCACAGAGGATGTCTGCCATTATAGAAAACGGCAAATGGAGAATCATATGAACGTAGATGTGTCGGTAGATATGACGTAGAGAACCCAAAAAGATGCAGATATCGGAACAACGAATTACCCACTCGGAAGATAATCCAAAATTCCTTTCGTTAAGTATGTCATCCAAACAATGACAAAAGTTACTGGAAACAATTTCATGGCAGTATATATACAAGCCTTTCACATTACACACTTTTTTGTGCACATGATGAAAGCACCTCAGAACTGCATCGCAGATGAAATATTCAAATAAATTCATGATTCTTTACATTTTAGATTTCCTTTGGCATCTTATTCATGTTTCAATAAAGCCCTCTTTATGGAAATTCTAGTTCCCAAATGGGCAGCCTCAAACCTGTACAATCATCTATCTTCATTCACACGCAATTTTGGTGTCAAAGCTACTGAGGCAAATTGCAAATGCTTGAAAGGCAGAGATAGGGTACTGGTAATCCATGGTAAACAAATCCTTTCCCACTTTCCCAAACTGGAGAATTATCTTGTCATGCTGTGGCCCAGCCGTTCCATCCTCTGGGGAGGCAACCAGTTGAAAGTTTTTCACTGAGGCAACTGTCACTCGTCCATGGAAGTTCAAACACCAGCACTGGAGCTGCTCATGCCACCTCGGAGCCCTGTTTTTCAGTACCAACGCCCCATCTTTCTGAATGCATAAAGGACCCGACAAATAGTTCTCCAGGGAGTTTGATTTTGACCGGAAAAATGAGAGTGGGCTGGAATCTACACTGTGATGAGAAAACTCCGTCTGCATTGGAGCTACTCCACCAGGTCCAATAGCATTTCCAGGGATGGCATCCATAATGCACTGCATTCTCCTTGGGCCCCTGCTTTATATATTAGAACAGAATTCATAAAAATCCAATGAATGCTGCATAAGTCGACATTATAGCAGAAAGTAGCAAAAGTCACAAATCAGCGCTGCAGTCAGCCAAAAAGAAAAATGTTCAACTACAACACAGCTATTTGCATATTTCTTCAGAGACAAATCCATATTTGGCTGCATATGCTAAAAGTTTACCTTGAACCCAATACATTCAATTCATATGAGATGTGCGCCACTGGATAGTTTCCTGCAGGGATCCTTGGTGAAACTCTTTTCAAATTTACCAGCCTACTGGAGCGGCTTTTTGTCATCTTGACCCCAGCATGAGGTGGTTGTCCATCAAATACAGTGAACTTTGTTCCCAGGAAATTTGATCTTGCCAAAAGGAAGAGAAAAATACTTATTTAGTCAGAGAATAAAAGGTAAAATGCTCATTCTGTGGGCTGGTTATATGGTACCTCAGTTTGCCAACATAAGTACTGCTGCCCTTTGACATATCACCACCATCCAGAGAAATGACATAATCTGTACAGGTGGGCCGTCTACACTTGCGCGCAGCAAGAAGAAACTTACCGTTGTCAGCCAGTGCTGGAAAGACAAAAAGACAAAAGCAAAAATCTGAATATTCTATTGCCATAAATATTTAAAAAAAAAAAAAAAAACAGATGAAGTCAGAAACACGAGTAGTCTCTATCTAGGGTGTCTCACAGCACAAGACTCCCACACTGTAGAGAAGTAGCATGCATCTAATAAATCAAATTGACAGACATCTAAACAGAAAAAGATGGATGCTGATGCACGGTGAAACATGTCAGCAGAATTCCATTTTTCTATATAAGCAGCTTCACATTGAGAACTAATGGATATTAGAACCCAAATCCTCACCACTAGTTAGACTGAGGTAAAGACAGTAAGTCTGAGTGGAACGGCACCGCTTTATAAAGCACTGGAGGAGAAAATCCCTTGGACCAGGCTGAAAACATACTAATGGAACATTAGGATACACTGGAGGAAGATTCCAACAGGAAATAAACAACAGGCTGACAATAAAATCCAAGCTCCAAAGTGAGAAGGTCATTAAGATTCCCATGTAAGAAGCAATGGCATCATTAAACAACTGAAGGTTTGTTATACAAAAGTCAGTTGAGAATATACAGCATGCATAACAATTGTGGAGAGTTGTTACAACAAGAAATTTAGAACATAAAGAGCAAAAAAAATCAATCCATGAATTAAGAAGCCAATGATCATAATGATTCTGCAGTACTGATGCAAACCAAAAGTGGTGGCCAAAATATATAGCCACTTTTCATAGCAATTTCCAAGCAAGATCTTGCAAAAATTTTGAAAAGGTCAAGAGATTGCTGTATCATAGAACAATACGGTCTTAACCCTCCTTTACCTCTAAATACTAACCGGTAAATAGGTTAAATGATTCAAAGTCCCATCTAGAAATATCCTGAGTAAGAAAATTCCAATAACCACCGCTGCCCAGACAAAAACAGGCGGATTTCCCAATACGTAGAAATTAGAAACAGCTTTGTTGCAATCATTGTTAACTTGACACTTATCCAAAACAACTTCAATACCACCAAGAGAAAGGGATGCATAGAAAACCATATTTCTAAACACACCGGTAAGTCAAATTCTGAATCAGAAGTATGATTTAACAAAAAGAAAACCAGAACGACTCAAAAGAAAGATAAATTGAAGTTCTTTCATTACTGTCCGAGGACTCTCTATACGTCTCTGCTGAACTGTAAACGGTAAAAAAATAATAATAATAAATTAACGCTACCCTGATACAACGACTATACAACTATCAAGGACAGAACTTTACACTGAAGATCCATTCAAAGGCCTCACTTAAGCATTTAAGCACTCCCCCAAACAGCCAAACCGCAATATAATTAAAAGGAAGCAGAGCCAAGAACGTATTACAGCGACCAGAGCTAATTAATCTGCGTTTGGATGACAAGAATGTGAGTCAATTCAATAACCAACCCCATGAACAATAAGAGAATCAAAATCACTTTGTACAACCGACAGACAAATATACACGCACGTGTGCAGCACACGTGTCAGTATAATTAACGAAAAAAGAAAGAAAAAATACCTGCTTGATTGAAATCGGGAAGGTGAGCTGGCCAGAAATCTCGGGGACTTTGACGAGATCCTTGGTGATGTGTCTCCAGCTCCGGCAAACGCCGGCACATGCCACCACGCTTCTTCTGGGCGGCCAAGTACTCTCCGACGCCTCTATTTTCATCAGAACCTCCCTTAACAGCTCCTGCGGCATGTTCGCCCAGTAAGACGCGTCGCCGACGCCGGCGGCCCCCGACGCCGAGCCGTCCTGGACCACCCGGCTCGTTCTCGACCGGTGAAGCATACTCCTTATGGAAGCCATTTCCTTCCGTTCTATTTTTAATTCAATTACGGGCCGAATTCGGTTCAACCTACCCAGGAAAACTTAGTTTTCACGGCCAAGCTCAGGGAGAATGTTTGGGGTGAGAGGAGAAACTGCACTGGCTAAGACATCTACATAAGTACTTTGTGTCCTTATCCACCTACATGTCTCTCTTGTAATGATTGAGGTATCTGGGGGCAATTGTGTAAATATCTACAATACGTCTAGAGACGTTTCTTTAAGATTTTAATTTATTTCCAGTTAGACCTTAATTCAACAATGGTAATGATAATAACTGATAGTGCCTATTGTTGGTAGCTCATTCATTTCTTTTAATTTCAATACAATTTTGGTTGAAATTGGGTCGCCCCTTGGAGTCACCGTATAATCAATTATTGTACATTAATAATCCCTACAAACCCAAAAACAAAAAAAAAAAAAAAACAAAAAAGATTAATCAATTATAATACAAGCATTAAATGACAATTATTTTCGTATGATAACGTTTTGAGTGAATATGCAATTCATAGAAATTTCGTATTTCAAATCTGTTAAACTCCTACAGATTGTACTAAAAAATTTTATTTTTTTTTTTGATATTTTCGTTTTCAATAAATCGATTGCCTTAAATGAGTTAAAATACTTATATTCAAAAAAAAAAATCACAACTATGACGGGTTTTATATTATTTTATAAATTTTTAATTCAAATACGCTTATTTAATTAATAATTACTTAGTTTTACATTTTGTTTAAAAAATATCCATGTTTATATATTTTTATTTACCTTACCTACTCATATTCATAATTAACATTGTTAATTTACATTTTAGTGAGTATCGCAAAATAATAGTTGATTAACAATTTTTTTTTTCCCTAGGATTTATAAGCAAATCATATAGTTTCATCGGCTTGGGTCCCGCCCCCACGAACGGGTCTACGCACATGGAATCCCTCCGGGTCTGCGACTCTCGTGGTCGATCTACGGGCGGATGGCACGCCCACCCAAAACCCGCCTCCAAGCTCGGTGGGAAAAAATCTGGGTGGACTCCAGTAACGTAAAATATTTAATATTCAATTTTTATATTACATTAATATAGTATAAAATGTAGAAAAATAGAATAAATACTTTTTTTTTTGTGTTTATTGAAATTCATCGAATTGCGTCTACGTAATTAGACTCACTCTAAATCTGTGTGCTTCTATTCTCTGGTGGTGGAAATGGTCAATGAGTGTGTTATATAGTCTTTGTTTCCTCTCTAAACTTTATTGTTATTAAAAACCCCGAATGGGTCCTCTTTTTTATGGGTAACTCTTACCATTTGCGGCCTAATAAATTAAATTATGGTGTGATATTTAACATTGATCTAAAAAATTTCATAAGATTCATCATAAATTCATTTATTGAATTTATGACTAAATGATAGACTATATTTACTTTACAATCTTTTGTATTACTCTTTTAATAAAAAATAAATTTAATATAGAAAGAACACCATATTACATTATTGATTAATATAATTTACCAAGGTTTTTGTTTATTTACTAAAACGTTTATTGAATTATAAATTACATACACAACGGAAGTATTTTTTTTATTATTATTTTATAAGTTGTACACTTTTATTATAATTTGAATCAAATACTTTTAAAAATATTTCGTTAAAATGAAGCATTTATGCCTATCCAATTCCATTATTTTATTATTATTATTATTATTTATTTATTTATTTTTTTGCAACATTGTAGGCCACAATTTTGTTCTCGATCTCACCTTGGGGAAAAAGCTTTAAAGGCATTTGCAGTAACGCTAACGCTGGCACATTAGCCAAATATAAAGAAGAATTATTCCACGTGCAAATTATTGCTTAATGTGCTTTGTCAAACGAACTTAAATCATCAAATAAGCGTCATATTCTCAACCCATATGCTCTCTTACCGGCCCCTTCTAAAAAGAATTCAAAACGATGTCAGTGCTTTTAAAGAGAGTTGCTTACGTTTCATTTCTCTACCTAACATCTGCAAAACATGTGTTTTCCTCTTAGAATCTGGCAAAACATCCCTCACAATTAATTCTTTACACGTGAAATTAATGAAAATACGTTGATTATTATGGTAAAGAGCCACCGGTTGGATGTAAATGAAATGGAAGGTCCCCCTTTATTATTATTATTATATTTTTTTTTTCCTTCTTAGTCGCACTACGATGGGGTCTCCCATTAGGCTTAGGTCCTTCTCCGCGTGGGTCTCAGGAGCAGGGGAGCTGTCATTCCTGTTCGGTCTAATTCGGACCTCGCCAGAGATTTTTTGGGGGCAAGCATGCACCAACAAGCAGTGACTACCTGTGGTCCAGCCAAAGAAAATTCTCTCTCTCGAGTCTAATTGAAAACAGGCCATTTAAGTTGAAGTTAAGATATTTACTTGCGATATTCTTTTCTTTTCTTTTTCCCCACTTCGGGTTAGGACAAGACTTCTCTTTCAATTGTAAGAATCCGGGTGACGTGACCTTGTTAATCACGAGAATAAGATTAATTCTTAAAGTTAAAAGACCAAAAGGCACCCCAATATGCATACTCTTTTGCCCGTTACGCTATTTGACGAAAGCGCCTCGTTGGGATAAATCATGAAAGATGATGACACGGCGAGAGTAACACCCTTTGAGGCCAGATAGGCAATTGAATAGTTTACAACTGGACCCATGCTATTGCCATCAATCGCCCTGGAGCCAAGAATTAAACCAATAACTAGTGCTTGTGCGGGGCAATGGAAGATTCCATTATTGGTTTGAAAAGTTAGCCATTTTCCTCAGCTTTCTTGTAGCTCCATGATCGAGAAACTTGAATGAAACTGCCAGTGGCAATGGGATGTCACAATCCAGTGGGAAGACTTGCACCCACGAAAGACAAATTTACCCGTTTAACAACCGCGCCGTAGCCTATGAAAGGCCGCCACATCGGGTGAGGCGGCAGATAATTTCTAGGATATCTGATATGGCCTTCAATTATCCAACGATGCCCCGGGCGTTAGCACACGAGGCTCTGTCCAAGTCCATCGCTGTCACAGCTTTAGTCCACCCTCCACTGAATCATCTCCACAGCAACGCATTTGCTGGTGGCAACTTATAAAGTCCGCAGTTCACTAAAGACCCTTACCCTTTTTTCCTTTTCTTTGTTTTTTCAGAGACCACTAGAGACCCCTACTCGATTTCCCATGGAATTGAGACAAGAGGGTCCCATTCCCACCAAACTTAAACCGCTGCAGAAGGTGCTTGTTTTTTCTTGGTCTTGAAACTTCTAAATATTGCGACAGAGTCAGTCAGAACAGAAGCAGATTCCTTCCCCACGTTTGGATTTCCTTGCGTCGACCCGGAATGTAATGGGCTACCCATGGTCATAGTTTAAAACATGTAAAGATTAACATTGGAGGGTATCCGCATGGAAACAAGGAATTTCCAGACTGAAATAAACTGTGCAGTGAGTCCTTTCTGGGGAAAGCAATCCTTGCTAGAGTCAGAAGAAGCTTAAAACTCTAATTCTACTAATTTGCAAATTCACTTGTCACAGGTTTAACTCTAATTTGCAAACTCTAATCCCTCACTCCCCAACCGTGCGAAGGCGGTCTTTTGGGGCACATTCAAATGGTGAGAAGACCTTCTCATAGAACATGAATTCCACCCTCTCCTTTTCTATCACCGCTGGCAAACCACCGTGAAGTTTCATCACCAAGAAACAATAATAAATTTCTCCTGCTTGGGATCTAACATAATTGTTGTGAAATTTGGAAACATGAATGATTGCAAGGCCAGAGACATCTACGATACAAGGAAGGAATATTAAAAGTTGTTGCAGTCTTGAGGCACTGCAAGAATGGCAATTGAATTTACAAATTCCTTTTAAGTATAAACACGTATAATACAAGAGACTAGATTTAACATTTTCGATGACTCAGCTTTTTAGTTACAAAAATAGATCCTGACCTCATGTATGGTATTTTATTCAACTTCACCTAGCAAAGCACCTGCAGACAACTCCTATAAAACAGGAACACTTCCATTGGATTGCTGCATGGTCCCAACTGATTGTCCTACAAAACCAGAGATGTGCCCATGGGAAAGCTCAGTTTCCATTTGTGCAGACTCCACAACACCAATCGAATGGAATCGTAAAGGGGGAAAAAAAGGGGGGGGGGATATACACACGATGCCTTGTAGAATGCATTATGCTTGCCACTGAAAACAGTTATAGAGAAAATTTAGCTACATCATGCCACTCTTTTTTGATATGGCAACAGCCAGCGGCACCTTTTCATGAAAACAGCTTCCACAGTACTAGGTTTTACTAAGTAATAATTGTTATTAGAGCATATAACCATTTTGTCTGTAACTTTCCCTACCACTAGCTTAGTTTATGATTAGAGTTAACTACCTGAATTGCCTGCAAAAGAATAAGGCCGATATTTGTTTCTGAGCAATCCATTGGAAGCAGTCTGAGGTTTAAGAATATTATCAACAGGAAACTCATTTGAAAGGTTAGCAGGGGGTAGGAATCCTCCTGATCCTTCCAAGCAGACTCCTGAATATTCTGCAAGAATTTGATCAGGCTTACTTGCTGATGGCGCTTTCTGTTTTGCAAGTGAAAAAAACAGAGAGATAATTCAAGTTGGTTGCTCCTCATTTAAAAATACGTTAGACTGAAACTGTGAAGCAGTCATGCAACTTATCTAGAAATGACAAAACAATGAAATTCAACTGCTAATAACATGAACTAAAAACTAAGATTTCAGAAGTCGACTAAGCCAAGGAAGATTATTGATAATAGAAAAGCGCGCATTAATATCCGTTTTATAGAAAATTAATTTCCTGAAGATGGTAGAAATTCTGGGCCTAAAAAGTTCATTTGGTAGGTTTTACTTTTACAACTGGCCTTCAGTACATCAGTTGCAAAATAATACTCTGAAATGTAATGATAGATAAATGTTTTCAGCTATCAAACAGGTAAGGGAAAGGTGAGCATCTGTAAAGCAAAGGTGTGTAATTGTCACTTGAATTATAAATGGTTTCTCTCATTCTCATTGACAAAGCCCAAATGGAGTGTAGCCACAAACAGCAAGAATAGGACAAACCTTGTTGAGCAGCACATCTGCTTGTTCATCTGAGAAGGCCCTCT
This sequence comes from Bruguiera parviflora, assembly GCA_019804595.1. Taxonomy (NCBI): domain Eukaryota; kingdom Viridiplantae; phylum Streptophyta; class Magnoliopsida; order Malpighiales; family Rhizophoraceae; genus Bruguiera; species Bruguiera parviflora. The sequence continues at coordinate 3,087,484 of CM034046.1, forward strand.
GATATGGAGCCTGTAATTGTATTATACTTTCCTGTGATGCCTCTGGGCTTGCCATCCCATTGCACAGTCCTTTAGGTGATGCCGCATGATACATGTTAGTAACAACTGATCGGAGGCGATTGTTCCTTTGAGAGTAATACATTTTGGTTGCAAGAGGAACTGGAACATCTGATCAATTGCATTGGGTCATAAAAAAACACAGAAAGTAGAAAGATTAGAATGATGAATTAGAAAAAATCATTCCAAGAAACCCATCAGATAAAAAAGCTATTCCAAGAAACTTCATTAAGCTGTTACAAAAAAGAATTTGTTGATTACTGCCATTTGAGGTAATAAAACAGTACCTTTTCTCATTGGGCAATGCTCAAAAGTTTTCCCAGGGTGTTTACAGACATCATCATAAGCCATGTCACTTCCTGAAGCTTGCACTTGAAGATCCCTGCCTGAACAATGCATGAAAAACATATTATCTTGCGAAGAAAGATAATATCAAAGCACAGAGTAAATTAGTTTAGCAGCAGCACTGACGGCAAGTATCTTGCAAAGCATCATGCTAGTTACTAATATCAAAGCACAAACATGTGTTGTGTAGTGGGGAATGAAATTAAATATAAATAAAACAGGCTCTCCATCCATTTTCATTCAACCAGAAGTAGCACAACCTTTAAGGGACAGAACAACTGAGTAGATGACAATGAACAGAAATTAAGTGAAACTGGAAGGGTGTACACAAGCAGTGTACTTATACCATTTTGATCAGAATATAATGCTAAGGGGAGAATAAAGGCAGAGAAAATTGCTTTTATATTCTGCTCAAATGAATAAGAGGAATTGGTACAAGTTTGAGAAGAATATGTCTTGACTTACAGGCCAATGCAATCTGAGTGCCTGTGGTTTTCTTTGAGCCAGGAGCTGTCTCACGATCTTCTGATGGCAGTAGATGCCGTCTTGATACACTACAAAAACCAAAAGAATTTGTATAACACATAAAAGATTGTACAATTGTTCCTAAAAGTCGATTGACTGCAGAGTTTCTGGATCACTAGATATTTGATAACTGTAATATCTTCAACAAAATATTCAAATTGTAGAGAGTAATCTTGGTCATATGAGTTGGTTAAATATATAGCAACTTGAGCAACTCATGAGAGCAGTAAACAGTCCCCAACTTTCAGTTATCTCTACATTTAAAATGCATTGAAGGAGACTTTTGAACATCATTTTACATTTAAACCAAAAAAAAAAAGATCTGTTAATTTCTAGAATACACAATCTACAAATTCCCAGTAAAGTGACCTAAGGAAAAACTAAGTGCAAATGTGGTGAAGAGTAAACTAAAGACAGAGTTTACTTCAAGAATTTCTCATACTACTTAAAACAATCATATATCATAGGGAACAAAGAAGCATACAGTTTAATGCGTTTTGTTGGAGGTGGCAATGCACAGGCTGAGTGGTCCATAATTTCAGGACTTACTCCTTTACCGTCCATCATAGATGTCACATCTACACAAGCAGCATTTCTTCAACAACCATAGGAAATGAAACAATCAAGCCAGACACAAAAAGTATAATAGCATCTCTTTTATTTGTAGAGCCTGTATAATAGACAAACTTCATTTGAAGAAAATACACTGAGGCACCATGTATGTGCCCAAAATATTCCTTTTTTGTTATTTGCTCATAATGGAAATCTCAAACAGGAATATTGAAGTTTCTACTGCTTCCAGGCTACTTCTTTTTCTTTTTTGGTCCATTAGAAGGCTCATTGGACTGTAACTTACACAGCAGTGAGTTGCCCACCCGTTTCCCATAAATCCCACACCTCATTCCCAGGATCCAAATTTGAGACTCCAAGATTGGGCTCTTAACCTTTGGAGTGTCCCCTTGGGGACACTTCCAGGCTACTCTATTGCTTGCAGATTCTGTTGAAGGCCCTTGCATCATATGCCAAAACATATGATCACATAATTTTCTGATGCACGTGAAATTACCGAAGTCCCATCCAAGGGCAAAATCAAGGCTGAGTTCAACACTGACAAGTAATTGTCCCCATCCCAAGAAATGGGGTATCAGTCAATGCCAAGTAACAAAATGCAGAATGATGAATGCTATATACTTACTGGAGGCTAAATAGATAAAATGGCTTGACAGCATTCAAAGAAAAATCCTTCAAAGCACTCAGTGTTTCTTTTCAGCAATAGAAGGGATTAAAAAGGTGAAATTTGCAGCGAAAGGGCCTTACTCTTTGCATCCATGGAAAGTGAAGAAGACAATCCAGGCTGCCTGTGCAACTGAGATTCTAATGCAGCCGGGTCATCCGAATTCATTGATTCAGACTGTCCTTGCTCCCCAGCTGGTGTAGCCTGATCTGATAAAAGATAAGGACTAACAAGCAAAATTTCCATCAAGCAATCAAACATTATCAATCCAAAATAAAAATAGAAATCTTGAAGTGGTGCAAAATTCAAGTCGCCAAGGGAAAACTTTAATTGGAAACGGGCATTACAAAGACCACTTTCTAGACCATGCACTTCCTCTCTGTATGGTGAAACTTAGAATAAGGATTTTGAAACACATAACATCTGGATGAGCGACAAAACATTTAAAATAAAATTTTGAAGGCCGAAATTAAAGCAAAAGAGACTACTGGATACTAGAATAAGATGATAAAAGCTTTTTCCTCTCCTTTCTTGGGGGTCTTCTGTGTCCTATACCACCAGAAGTGTCCAACAACATTTCTCCTGCTGAAGTTAAAGACTGACAAATTTCTGGAAAAAAAAAAAAGGAGAAAAGATAACAGAAGAAACCAACTCAGAGCAGCAACCAAAGCTGAAAAAGTAGCTAGCTAGCGAACCTAAGCAATCAGTTGGCAAACACCACATGTAACCCAATATGGAAAAGATATTACTATATATATATGCATGCCTCAACATGGTTGGCGATTCAATATTTGGACCAGATCATTATTACTATGGCTGATGGGCAACAGTCTCAAAGAGCCTGCAAATTGAACCATCAATGTAGTTTTACCATGGCACTGACTTTATTAAGCATCATGTGCCTTTAGTCGCAATCAAGTAGCCTGGTATGGTCTCTCGGTTAATTAACATTTGCAACTCATTGCGATCAAGAGTTGAGGAAAAAAATATGAAAAATTACCATTATGAGATTAGGATGTTGTTAACAACCAAAATGATCCCAAGCAGAGATAACCAGCAATACCAACATTTGAATCTTGCAGCTTTATTATTCTACTTCAGCCCCAATCAAACATAAATGAGAATATGTTCAGGGGCTAAAAGAATTAAGAGAAAAAAAAAGGAGAAAATAATGGTATCACGGACCAACAGTAGCCAAACTAGGGCATCATAGGTCCTCATTAACCCCAAGCACACCTTCAAATTTGATACTTCATATTTCATAATGACCTTGTTGCATGAAGGGCTCAGCTTGTCAAGAATCACAAGCCATAACAGCGCCAATTTTAAATTCCAAAAGAATTAAGAGAAATGTTAGAGATGAAGAAAACTGCAAAGGGAGCCTCAAAACCTGCATGAGCTGCATATTGACTGGCCTTTACTGGCTTCTTACAAGCATTGCAACACACCTTCACGGTGAAAATACACAATCAGGCCAGGCATATAATCAGAAGCCTGGGAAAGCTCAGAGAAATGTGATATGAAAAGGATCACAGCATTTCCAAACCTTACCAAATGTAAAGGATCGGTCATAGGCATCAAACCAAAAGTGTTCATGTCTGCCAAATAAAATCTTAAGCCATCAAAGAAAATGAACACTGTAACAGAAAAGGGCTTGATAGGGAACCTTACAAAGAGAGCAATAATGTTATCTACTTATGATTCCTGGATCTCTTGAACAATAAGAGGGCATATTAAAACCTACCATGCATCAGTTTCTAATGGAGCAACAACCAGGAAAAAAAAAAAAAAAAGGTGTTCTCAGTGCACAAGGCCCCACGCACTGTAAGGTCTGAAGAAAGGTCGAATGTATATAACCTTACCCTTGTTTTTTCATTGAACCTGTGACCTGTCATGTTGACAAAAAACTTTTCCACGGGAAATGTAGCAGCAAGATCATACCTTCTTCATCAAGCAGGTTTGCCTCGTCTGCCTCGCATATCTCTCTATAAATGCATTGCACAGCTAATTTTTGGCATCCAACTTCCTCTGTAAATCCGTGGCAAGAATATTATGAATAGAAATTGAAACCACCGAGACAGTATTTTTTGTCAGTCTGAAAATTAAAGGCGGATTTCCATGGGCAAGGAGGACAATTTACTCAAAGTATCTCTCTCCCGACCCATGAATTCTAGTTAAGCATTGGATGCCACAGTAAGATTCTACCTGCTATAGTTTGCGATAACCTGCCTCCGGCAAGCAGTCTAGCCATGACCGCCATCTTGCCGCTTCCAACCGAGCACACCATTTGCACCACCACCTACACTTGGCTATCTATACACTGAAATAACCAAATTAAACCTGTTAGGACTCCGCATCTTTAAGCATTGACCATTGCATTGCCACACAAAGCATTCAAAAACACCAGTGCCAAACTCAAAACAATAAAACCAAAAAAAAAAAAAAAAAAAAGAACAAAAATCCCACCATTCTTAACAAAACTAAAAATAAAATTAATCGCAGACAAGGGTATATATAACCCTGATAAATCACGCACATTGCGTTGCCACGCAATTCAAATCCCAAAATAAATAAATAACACAAAATGAAACAACCCGAGCTTGAAAACTGCAACAGAAAGAAATTAAACCAATATCCAATCTTGCATTCACAAAGATCATCAAGAATCTCATAAACCCAAAAAAAAAAAATAATAATAATAATAATAAAATAAAACGAAATGGTTTTTTAAAAAAATGCAAGAAACCCACCTCAAATCTATATAAACGAAAACCCCCCAGAAATCGCCCTACAAAAATGAAAAGATAAAACCCCCTAAAAAAGGGCCAGTTCGAGTCTATATCCAAAACCGAGCCGACCGAGAAGCAATGCGCATTCCAGGGGAGAGAATACAAAGAATAACAAGGATGGGTCGAGACTACAGAAAGAGTAATAAGGAAAACAAGCAGAGAAAGAGAGAAAGAGGCAGAGAGAATTAACAAAATTTTTTTTTTCTGGTTTTCAAGAAATTATAGACAAGAAAACGCTCTTCTTCCTCTCTCCCTCTCCTCTCTCCTCTTCTATCCGAAGGAGAAGAAAGAAAGAGTCGGGGTGGCAGATTGGCAGACGTCGAAATGGACGGCTCTTTGTTTTTTTTCACATTAAATTTTATTTTTATTTTTCATTTATTTATTTATGAATTCTTTCTGCCCTTTTTTTTTTTTAAGGGTTGGATTCGGGCCGCGTGCATCTTGTGCGGGAATGTTTGTGTGTGTTGGTTGCCTGTGTTGCTTGAAATTTTTGAGCAAGACAGACAGGGTTACCTGAAACAGTGGACCTATGCTTAAAACAAGACATAACTTAACTTGGGCTTTTCAGTAACTTTATTTTTCTCTTACGATCCTTGTGTGATTATCGAGTTAGTTTACTGGGCCCCCAGTTACGATTGCAAGTTTATGGGCTAATCGAGTTCAATGATTCAAATCTATATTGATTAGACTTTAATCACCTTATATATTTAGCTATTATTAAACGGACATTAACATTTTCTTCTTTTGTAAGGTGTAAATTTAGACTTGTTGATTAACAAGTTTGGTGGTAGGAGCTTTCGTTTTTCCCTTTATGTTAAGTGTCACTGATGTTAAGTGTCACGGGACCAAACGTTTCATACAAATTTTCGATCTTATAATAATAATAAGCAGTCCGAGGTTCATATGAGATTTATTTATTTTTGTTCGCCCCGCGACTCCATGTGTGGGTGGGTGCAAAGTATTTAGAAAATTGATTTTAGAAAAATGTTGGGTCATTCAGGGCATTATAAAAGGCCTGTTGAGACGCGGAAGATTGTGTAAAGAAAGAGAAGTTGTCTTCTCCTTGGTTTTCCCTACTTACTAGCTTCTAACGACTGCCGTCGATACGCAGTGCTGCAAGCGAATGAATGCCAACCCACAAAGTCACGAGTCGAATGAGCCTTTTCTTGTTCCACAAATTGATTTCGGGATGCAGACAAATACCATTATGGACTTTGCGGTAAAGCACATTGGGCTTTGGACAAACCATTACTCGGGCTTAAAGTTTATGGCGGGCTGTCTTGTACAACACCTGAATGGCCCAAAATTGGAAGTTAGATTGAACTGAAACCGGAAGTAACCTTTCCAAAACCGGAATCGCTGCCCTCAAGGACACACTCTCCTCTCCCTAAACCTCTATATTTTTGAGATTTTATATTATAATTCTATAAAAGTGACATACGGTTGATGAAAATAAAAAATTTTATTATTTTATTATTTATTAAAAATTTTATTGAATCGTTTACCAGTTATGAATTATATACTAAGAGTAATTTTTTTTATGTTTTTTTTATAAATTTCAAATGTCTTTTATCAAAATTAAAATTCAAGATTTAAAAAATAAAAATAAAAATAATTGTTTATTAAATATCTTTTAAAAGATAAAAATTATCTCTTTTCATTTTTATAAATTCTAAATATCTCTTATTAATATTAAAATTCAAAACCTTAAAAATAAAAATTTTATTTTTATTTAATGGGTATCTCTTAAAAACTAAAAAATATTTATGTTATATAATTCAAAAATAATAAATTTCTTAATAGATTAAAAAAAGTCACTAACTCTGAGATCAAGGCCAAACCGATCCTTCGCGCTGTCCAGGCTAGTCAACGACTTTCAGAGAACTAAAAGAACCATCTTCCACCTAGGGTCAACTCCATACCATTGTCCCATAACCCACAAATGGCAAGATACGAGGATTGCCTCGTTTGCCAAGGAAGTGCCCTTTTCGTTGGACCACACTTTGTTTCCCTGGCACACAACCAAACGTGAAATTCTCAGTACCGAAAGGTATTAACCAACATGATCAAACACGTTAAACCATTGCTCGACAAGATCATGGGGCCGCCAAACACGCGACTGGGGACTTTGATAAGCCAGACTGGATGTGACAAAGGTAAAAGGTTTAGTGCCATGACCTCGAAGGGCTAAACCCCCCCCAAAGCAACTGCTCAAAAGCATCCAACCATCGAATCATCGTAACATGAAGAGCCCCACAATGTGAATGGTAAATTTCATGGTTACGTTGACCTAACCGGCGTATGGTACTTTGAATGTAAAGTGTAAATGTATGGTGTAGTTTCTAAGGTAGAAGTTAGACTAGAGTAATATAACATAATTTATATAAATTGTATTTGTTGATGAATTATAATGCATTTTGCTTAGAATGATAGTATTCCTACGACCCATCTCCTTTATTTATGTTAATTACAATATTTGGATTACGATCATTTTATCAAGGCTAGCTAGAATTAGTTAATCATTCAAAATTTTTGAACCAACTTTTCTCTCTTGTTTTTCTTAATTATATGATCGAAGATCAGTTGTCGATCGCCACATAACCCGAGTCATTAGTCCGTAGTATAAGAACTTATTCCTTTTTATTTACAGTGAAAAATACAAGAAGGTCAAATTTAATGTAAGTAAAGACCCTAGTTACTGGTAAATTTAAAATTTCCACCCTCAAATATCACTGCCAGCCCTTTCCCACTTCAACTGGATTTGAAAAGAAGAAAAGAAAAGAAAAAAGACAATTAATAGAGCAGAAATGGGTGGGACGTGGAGATCATCATGGGATCCTCCCTGCACAAAATATAAGCCAATTTTGTCGGGATTAAGGGTGGCCAGCAATCACGCCTTGTTGGCCAGAGTTAGAACAAAGGAATTCTCATTTTATTCAGCCGCTAAAAGCTATGGGGTTACGTACTATATGTCTGTGGCCAGTTTAACGCTTTTAAGATTCAGAGTTAAGCAGGGTCCGTACACCTCTTTGTAGCCAGAGGCCAGCCCACTATCCAGAGTGGGAAACCATTTCGGTGCTGCTTTTCACACGAGCCGAAAGCGGGTTCCCCATATAGGTTTTCAGGACAGTTCTTTTGAACATACTAACTTTGGGAAGCTTATTTTTATTTTAGTGAAATTAAACTAGTTTTATTTTAGTGTTTTTTTTTTTTTTTGAGTTCTTAATTAAAATGGAAATGCGCTAAAGAAATGAAGAAGCTTTACGTGGTGGTGATCCCACCAGTCATAGATTCTCTACACGACATAATCATTCCCATAGAACTTTCCGTCCTTTTCCCTTCTTCGCCTCTTTTCCCTCCCAAAGCATCCCAAACCCACCTAGTACAAATCCCATCGAATCTCCACCGTTGAGGTACAAGATTTCTCCAGGCAACCCTATCAACTAACGGCTCTCAAACACGGTGAAACTTGTAACTGTTGGCGCTAAGCCTCCTCCTTTTCCAAAGCCAGTGGTGTATACCAACCCAAAAATATATAATTATAATGTAGTTTTCGTATCTTTTATACTTTATACTGTGTTCATTTTCTAATGTTTTCGTAATAAAATTCGGTATATATATATATATATATATTCTCATTCCCTTGTGCCTCGTTCACTTGTTGGCCTTTGCTTTTCCCATCTCCTCGGCTCACTCGTGAGCAAGCCTGACGCTGACTTTACTCTTTCTCGGGAGCCTTCCTCCTCCTCTACGAGACTTTTAGACACAATTCTTGAGACATCATAGAACAAGACAAGGTTGAGCTTGGAGAGTGAACTGAAGTACGTGCATTTTACTGTAAACTTGTCTTACAGCGATTGGCAATGGCGTTGAGTGCGGACTCTGCACTGTCAAACTCGATGCTGGACAGTGACCACAGTTCAGTAGTGTCAATAAACCTGTTTGTGGCCCTTCTTTGTGCGTGTATCATAGTGGGTCATTTACTAGAAGAGAGCAGATGGATGAACGAGTCCATCACGGCCCTTGCCATTGTGAGTCTTTGAATTTTATGTTTACTTGTGTTTTTGATTGACTACTTTGCATGGTTAGGGGTAATATATGATAGGTTTATGGTGAGTTAATGCAGGGGCTTTGCACAGCTGTTGTAATCTTGCTTACAACAAGATGGAAAAGTTCCCACCTTTTGGTCTTTCGTGAAGATTTGTTCTTTATTTATCTTCTCCCACCTATTATCTTTAATGCTGGGTAAGATTAGTTTTGCTATGCTCTTTATATGTGAATTAAGCAATTGTATAACTAGGAATTTTTCTACAGATTGCGACTGTGTAATTCCAAAGTATATGAAGCATCATCCATTTTATTTACTTCTTTTTTCTTCTCTCTTTTTAATGTTTGTTTTATTGCAACAAATGAGCCCTTGTATGACTTAGTTTTCATGAACATCTGGTTTTTCTGGTGTCAACCAGGTTCCAGGTGAAAAAGAAGCAATTTTTTCGCAACTTCATGACTATCATGCTCTTTGGTGCAGTTGGCACTCTGGTATCCACAGCCGTCATTTCAGTAGGTACACTAGCAAACGGGAAAAATGGGAGCAAACAATTTCACATGGAATAATTTTTATGTGCCGATTGTAACATATTCTGCCACATTTAGATGCTAATCTTGATAATAAACCTGCCCTGATTGATTTCTTGTTTTGGTTAAGGTGCTATACACTTTTTCGGGAAAATGAACATTGGTACTCTCAACATAGGAGATTATCTTGGTATATTCATTACCATTTCGTTCTTATTTTTTCACTTACCTAGTTTCCTCATTCTGTTTCCCATTTGGATTGTTCTCTTTTCATCCCCGGAATGCAGCAATTGGAGCAATTTTTTCTGCCACAGATTCTGTTTGCACGTTGCAGGTAAAATGCCTTAGCTAAGCTGCAATTCAATTGGAACCGTGATGAAGATCATCTCCCGAACTTAATTCATGTATGTTGTGTTTGTGAAGGTGCTCAATCAGGATGAGACGCCCTCACTATACAGTCTGGTTTTTGGGGAAGGTGTGGTAAATGATGCCACCTCAGTGGTGCTTTTTCATGCACTCCAAAGTTTTGACCTCTCTCATATCAACTCAAGCATAGCACTTCAATTTGCTAGCAACTTTTTATATCTATTTATCTCAAGCACCGTATTGGGGATATTTGTAAGACTCTCTTTCCGTCTCCCCTCTCTTCCTCTCCGTGCTGTATCTGTGTTTCCCTAATAATCCATCTTGCATCCCCTGCAGGCTGGACTACTTAGTGCATACATCATTAAGAAGCTCTACTTTGGCAGGTCTGTAATTAATTGTCTTTTTCATGCCTTTCCACATTGCTTTTAGTGACATGTCAAAGCATAGTTAACTACTGATGTACCAAAAAAAAAGTATAGTCAAGTGAAACTTTATGATGAAAAATGATATTAAAGTTGGCAGCATCTCACTTCGTCTTGTGATGTTTTGGGCATTGTTTGTGGGGTTCCGCTGGGGATTTCCTGACTCATGGAATGCTCTTGCATGTCTTGTTCTCTCATAAAATCCAGGCACCCTACTGATCGTGAGATTGCTCTTATGATACTGATGGCGTACCTTTCATATATGCTGGCTGAAGTAAGATCTCTCTACAAGAAGGGCGCCTTTCCAGGGACCCTTTTTGGGCTTTTCCTTTATAATGCTAAATTGGAAGTTTGAGTGCTTAAAGCCGTAGAGTTTAATGTTTTAGGTTTTTTTTTTTTTTTTTTCTTTGCAGCTATTCTATTTAAGTGCCATTCTCACTGTATTCTTCTGCGGGATTGTTATGTCTCACTATACATGGCATAATGTGACTGAAAGATCGAGGGTAACTACCAAGTATGTTGAGTTACATAAACGGAAACATGAAATGCTACAATATAACTCATTGTTTCTTTGGGCAAATATTGGCCCTAGCTGTATGAAATGATCATACTTTGCTTCTCCGTGCCAATTATTTTAGGCATGCTTTTGCTACTTCATCATTTGTCGCCGAGATATTCATCTTCCTTTATGTTGGCATGGATGCCTTGGACATTGAGAAGTGGAAGTTCGTAAGCGACAGGTAAGGTTGATCTGCAAACAAATGCATAACTGTCTTTATTATCTGCTGTATGTAGGGGTTGGTTCCTATTTTTTTAACCTTCTCTTTCCAGCCCCGGAACGTCAGTTAGGGTGAGCTCAATCCTGTTGGGATTGGTTCTGGTTGGAAGGGCAGCGTTCATTTTCCCCTTATCCTTTTTATCCAATTGGACTAAGGAGTCCCCAAACGAGAAGATTAACATAAGGCGACAAGTATGGTTCCCGAGCTCTTTTGAATTCCAGGGATAACTTCCTTGAAAGATTTGATGCACTAGATATTTGATGATACTGGCAGGTAACGGTTTGGTGGGCTGGTCTAATGCGTGGCGCTGTTTCAATGGCCCTTGCTTACAATCAGGTAAAATAATCTGTGTAAGGATATTTTGCTACATGCTGTGAATTGCTTTATCTTTTAAATCAACCTGTGGTGACTCAAATGTCTTTCATTCAACGAGTCTGTCCTATCGCACCGGCTCCATTCCATTGTCTAATTCTATGGCTATTGTCTATATTACTATACATCATAATGTGGAAGTCCGATTTCTCTGCAATTTCGGAATTTTCCTCTATGAGAAAGTAATTGATAAAGATTTCTCCTGTTAATGTTTAATTTCCTGTATAATTTAGATGTCGTGTGTTTTTCTCCTGGCAGTTTACCAGGTTAGGGCACACTCAATTGCGTGCCAATGCAATCATGATCACCAGTACCATCACTGTTGTCCTCTTCAGCACAGTGGTAAGATACCTCCTTATAAAGGAAAAAGAAAAGGATCTTTATGCACGAAAATCTTTTATTACGGGGTCTGAAAATAAGTTAGATGCACGTTTATAATTTCTAAATTACAATGAAATAATCTTATTGTTACACGAGCACTTGCCCGAAGGAAACCTGTCTATATTCACCAAGACATGCCGGACATAGAACAAAAATCCCATCGGCTTTATTGACGTTTTTGTTTCAGCCTCCTAATTCGCATGCCCTAAAAGGAGCATAGAATCTGACTTGGATGTCGGACAATTGACTTCCCTTTTTCTGCGATTGACTCTATTTTTTATTGCTCTGATTCCAAAATCTATCATTGCTTTCTGCTACGTCGACTGTGAATAATTTGAACAAAAACACTTTGGTACACTTAAGAAGTGTTACATCGCGCACAATTTCTGTGCTGATCGTACACAACTTGCTGCATCTGGCATGATAAAATACCACATAAAACTGAACACGATGATTCAAAGAGGAAAGCCGTAGTAAATTGTTAGACATACCCGTGCAGGTTTTCGGTTTGATGACCAAACCGCTGATAAAGATCTTGCTTCCACCAACAAAGCATACTCCTAGCATGCTCTCTTCAGGACCGCCAAGTCCCAAGTCTTTTTCCGTGCCCCTTCTTAATGATCAAGACTCGGAGGACAACCGTGGCAGCCAGAACGTGCCCCGCCCAACCTGCTTCACGATGCTCTTCACCATGCCTTCTCACACCGCCCACCATTACTGGCGAAGGTTTGATGATGCCTTCATGCGACCTGTTTTTGGAGGCAGGGGGTTCGGGACATTTGTACCCGGGTCTCCAGCGGAGCAAGGCGAACATCAATGGCAGTGACTGAGAAGATACAACCTGAAAAATTAAAAAAAAAAAGAAAAATTTGCTAATTAGTCATCCCAAAAAAAATATATATATATATATAATATAAAGAAAAAATCTACTAATTTTTGAAACTCCTATGTAATCATTGAATTGGCTTTCAGGGTGGAATTGTTAATAGTTAATGGGATTTTGGAGTGGAGTGACAAACACCCTTTTTTCTTTTTCTTTTTTTTTTTTTCCACAGCAAATGTAGGGCTACTTTGATAAATCTCTGCCTTGTGACTCTTTAATTTTTTTTTTTCTTTTTTGTGCTTATACACGGATTTTGCAACGGACATGATGTAGCGTTGTACCGGATACCCTATTGGATTTTGCAAAATGCTCATTCGTTGTGTGTTCTAGTATGCAAACCCTTCTTTTCTTCATGTTGTTTTGACAAATTGAAGTAGCATGAACATGATCACCAAGGTTGGCTTTTACACTAAGCGAGCAATGTTGTGTTTTGCAGGCTAATTCAGAAAAGAAGGGGAAAAAACCTCTTTTTTTTTAAAAAAAAAAAGACGACTAAAATAGTAAAAGAAGAACAATGCAAAGAAAGAGAAGAGATCGCTGCGCCATATATTCCCAATTCGCAATTTTCATTACGTAAGACTAGGTGGCTGCAAAATTGTTAAAAGATTACCAATAGACGGAGAATTAGACAAATGGATGGCAGAGAGGGCGCGTGGCTTCTATACTTCAAAAAGTAATGTTTTAAAAATAAATTTTAACGAATGTGTCACGAAGCAGCTAGTCAGTTTAATCGCAAATGGGATCTGTGAAATGACCTCGTAGGGATTGCGGACCAAACCAAAGCTAGATTACTCAATTTGAGCTTTTCGTACGATTCGTTCGGTAACTGCACTGGTCGGCCGTTGACTTGTAGGACCAATCGCCACAGCCAAGTTCAGAGACAGAGGTACCGAACTAGACGGAGAGAGGGAGAGAGAGAGAAGGGGGGAGACGAAAATGGCGGGGCAGGCACATCCGTACGTGCCTAAATACCAGGAGCTGAAGGACTACGTTCCAGGATTACTGTCTCGGTCCACCATTCTTTCCGTCTACGGTCTCGCTTCCCTCGTTGTCATTTCTCTTGTTTGGCTCTTTTAAGGTTCTACCCATCTCTCATTTGTTTCCCTTCCTTCCAAAACAAGCCAACTGAGCTAAAATCATTGTGATTTGTGACCCATTTGATCTTCCATTCTCATCTTGCGTTTGCCATTTTTTTTCGGATTTTAGAATTTTCCAATCCAGCGAGTTACAATCCCAAGACCAAATAAGAAAGAAAGATAGGTGCTTTTATCTTTTCTTTTCATCTTTTTGATGAATCGAAGTTAGATTCGTCAAAGGAGAAAAGCTGTTACAAGATGAACCCATTAAGGCGTTTTTTTTTTTAACAAGAATGGTCATCGCTGAAAATCCCCAAAAAGGTCAGTCCAATTTGAAGTGCTCAAAAACATAAGCACACATTCATTTGAAAAAGTCATTAGAAAAAGGGACGTTTTGTCGCGTAAATCTTTTCTGTTACAAAGTACTGATGGGATATAAGCAGCCATCAATTGTGGGTTTGCCAAGTTTCTTTCTCTGATTAATATTAATAAGGGACATAATTGTCCCTGTTCATGAACGCTAATGACCTGTCTTTGTCCCAAAAATGCATGTTGGTGTTTTTACATTTTCTCTGATTCCAACCGTTTGGCTTGGCTACAACTTTTAGTTTTATTTTGGAGTTGCTGAGTTGATTTGGGCCATTTTCTTATACCAGGAAGGTCAAGTAAAACACCGAAGCTTAATAGATTGCTCATGGGCCATTAGATATTGTTATCTTCCATTTGTGACAATTATGAACAGAATTCCTTGCTTACACTTTAGCAGGTATGCTATTGCTACTACGGGGAAGTTGTACAGTTACATACTTCAGTTCGCTATCTCTCTGGGGCAGCTTTATGGAACTGCTGTTTGCTTCATAACTTCTTATTTGGAAGGCGACAACTTCTCTGGAAGTCCATTTTACTACTTTGCATACTACATTGGTGCGAATGCCTCCTGGGTTGTGATTCCCTCTCTCATTTCTATCCATTGTTGGAAGAAGATTTGCACAGCATTCCAGGTGCAAGTGCAGAAAAAGAGCAGAAGTCACTGAGATGCATGAAGATTCTCATTTCTTGATTCTGAGTCACCAAAAACATTGAGCAACTGTTCTCTTATTCTGCTTGGCAGAAAAGAGATATTTTCCTCTCTAGTGGAAAAAGAGGATTGAAGGAATTGCATCCTCCATTGTTGTTATGAAGAAAATTTTGTTTTTGATGATTTAAAAGTCAATGGGCATCTTTCGTATAATAACTTTGAGGTGAATTTGTTTGAAAAATCAACCGTGGTTTCGCAGCGTGGAACCATGATACAATGTCATGTTAGCATAGCATGGTTGTTTCTGAACCGTGTTCATTCCAGAAACCAATATATCCAATATCATAGCTGAACTTTTTTCTGCAGTTGAAACTCCATTAGTGGGTCAGGTACTAATGTTAACAACATGAATCATGCCACAGACACTTCTTGTATGCTTTTATTCTTGTTTTATTGTGCTTCATTTCCTCCTTATTTTACCTTTTGTTGCATATTAAGAATAGATTTATGCTGAAAGCAGTGACTGTAAGCGAGTCTTAGTTGCTGAAGTCATCTGGATACGTTTGTTAGAACTGAACGGAACATATTAAAATCTGATGAAAAAATCTTTAGAATTCTTTTAAGAAAATTCAGCACATTACATTCTTTCACGCTCCATTACATTCTTCAAAACATGTAAGTAGTACTAATTGGAAGATAATCAGATTATCATGCTATAAAAATTTTTGAAAGGAAGAGTTGGGGAAGGTAGTAAGTTTCTTAACATGTTAGCTGCCAACAAGTAGTAAATTTCTCAATTTCGTTCATCACCAAAGATCGGTTCTCCTTGCATGGTCAATCTCACTTCATCTGTACTGTCATATCCCTCACAAGAAACAATATCCTGGTTGTAACATCCTTCTATATTTAACCAATGCTTATGTCCCTCGACTATTCCACACTTCAGGTCTCTCTTACGGGTGAATAAGGTACCCGAAGGCCTAACTAATGAGAGCAAACACGCAAACGTAAAGGAGGGGAAGACCCACTTGAATTCTTCTCATATTGCTGATCCCATGCCGTTGGAAAACTGCAACACAAGACAATAAGAAACTATAGATAAATCATAAAGAAAAAATGAAACTCAAAATTTCTGTCATACAAAAAACATGAATAAAAAGAAACAACAAATTCTTGCTATGTCAGCAGTACCAAGGGATGCAACTGTGATTTGTACCAGGAACTTGTCTTGGCACTGGAAATCAGGTGGAGCTATCTTTGGAGCTTGCATTGTTACTGAAATTTCCAATGTGTTACAAAAAAAAAAAAAATCATCTTGTAATTGCAGATGATATAAGTTAAACCCGGTGACTGCACTTGTTCATTTTACTTAACAGCATTGGTCTCCGAAGAAGATAGCTGCCAAGATGGGAGCATGGCCGTGAAATCACGACTTGCCTTTGGCTTGATTTCTTCTATGTTAGGCTGCGCACAATATTGTTTCGGATACATAAGTCTTCACTTGCCATGATATTGGAATTTTGGCATTTCGTTGAGAGCAATTTTCATCAAGATTAGATGTCCGTGCAAAGACAGAATGGAATTTGCGAGCAAAGTAATAGGAAATCAATTTCGAATTGTTTGCTAATTGTGTAAAAATTCTTTAGAAAGAGTGCCAAAATTGTAGAAAAAGAAACTGATCAGACATATTGGTGAGTTGAACCGAGATTATTACTTTCTCTAAATAAAAACAACCTGTTTGAACAACCCGAGTTTAATATAAGAGCACCTATTATATTCTCTTACATTAAATTTATCGACGTTTTTATTGATGTTTTTGGACACATATTAAGTTAGTAAAATTGGAGATTTTCGGCATTTCACATCAAATTAAGGTCCCACAACAGAAGAAGGGGGGTAATTATCTTTTTTCCAAAATACAATTTATTGAAATGTCCAATATGACTGCTTATATGTCTCAAATTTTCCCTCTCTTCCTTTTGACAATATAGGAGTGGCACGGACGGACAGAGAAACCCGTTACAACGAGCTTTGTTTCTTCAACTCAACTACAGAGAGCAAGACAGAACAGGCTTCTGTTTACTCATCACAATATTCGCAAAAGCCACAGTGGATTATAAACGAACCTGTTTACCTAGCCAAAGCCATTTCCTCTTCCTTCTTTACTACAAAATATTTAATCCATGCAAAAATCCGCAATAAAAATTTTCTAACCAAAGTCCTAGGGAATTCCGTTTTTCTTCTTTTTTTCTTTTTCGTCTTAACTGTAAGACAAGATGTTCGAACAAAAAATTTCACTCCCAAGTTTTAATTTTAGTGGCCACTAAACTATAGCTAATGGTTCCCTTCGGTTCATTGAAGTGGAGAATTTGCATATGTTGCTTAGTTGAGTGTCATTAATACATCTTCCAAAATTCGAGTTAAGTTATCAAGACCGTTGATATCCACTTCCGGTAAAATCAATTTATAGTGCAAGTGGGAAACCAATTTCGCGCCTTTATTAAGAATTATGCAACTTTATTCTCAACAAAATGCCTGCACGTAAACTTCAGTTCGTGGGGTTGAATTTCCAAGGGCTTTGTTGCCATGACTCCAACACCTAAAAAGAGACAAAAAGAAAAAGAATGGAAATACAAAGAAATCAATCACCGAAGCTCTCAAAGACAACAGAAGAGCAGACAAAGGCTTAATGGGTGTCTGCAAATGCAGACACAAAGTAAGACCGTAGCACAGCTCAGTGTGTGTGTGTGTGTGTGTGTGTGTGTGTGAGAATGGAATGTCTGAAGAAGAGACAGAGAGAGAGAGAGAGAGAGAGAGCCAACAATGGCTATGCCTTTGTTTGTTTGGTCTTCCGTTTCGGCATCCAAACAAAGCATATCGAGACGGCCTCCTCTTGGAAAGAGAAAGCACTGTTCAATCGGCTTAGCTGTTGCCACCGGTGTTCCCTCCGCCTCCAGCGCAAAAATGCATAAATTGGCACTTCACCTTTTTCACATTTTTTGAACTATATCCCCTTTATTTTTATTTTTTTTAATTAATCCTTTATATTGGTATTGTCAATAAAATTACTCTTTTTCTCTAAATATAATGCTGCATGTGTCAGTGTCCGTATCATGTCAGTTGTTTGGTTAGAAGTTACATCATAAAAAAAAAAAAATTCTGAAAATTTAAAAAAATAATAAAAAAACAAGATTAAAAAAAAAAAAACACGCAACCGTTCGATTCTCAATTTAAAATAACAAAAATGCAAAATGACAGACGACAACCAGCCCAAACGAACGACAAACAAGAAGAAGCTGTCAGAGCCAAACGTGTCCTCTGCTCCTAAGTAGAGCAGAACCAAAACTCGTCCTTTATGCACGTCGTACTCCTCGAACGCTTGGAGCCCTCTCGCTTCACGCCCAGTCTTCTCATCCCTCTCGTTCTCTCTCTATATCTGTTCCTTTTCGGCTACAACAATGGCCTCCGTTGCTGGAGCTTCAGTCTCTATAGCCTCTGTTCCGTGCTCTCTCGGGCAGACCCAGGTAACCAGTTTAATTGCAATCTCTTCTTTGTTTTCTGTGTCGTTAAGGGATCCCATTTTTGTGGCTTGAACTTGGAAATGAGCTTCCTTTCTCTTTGTCTTTTTGGGGTTGCCTTTTCCTGTTATGATTAAAAATTTCTCTCTTGCGTGTCTCGCCCGCTTTCTAATTTACGGCATGAATTTGATCTTTTCATTGAAATGGGTTGTCACTTGTTAATTTGTACCTCTTTTTGAGGCCTAATAATTGAATTTCTGTGGGAAACAAGTTCTAACTTTTCAGTTTTGACTTAAAAGGACGAATATTTTGCCGAAACTCTTTAAAAATTATTGCCCCATTTGTGCTTGTATATCAACATTGTTGTATCAGTTTATGCTCAATGTGGTAAAAGAAGCATCGAGGAAAGTTATTCTGCTGATGAGACTTTGACTGTCATGTTACCTTGGTAAACTACAGTCTCATTGCAATTTACTTATCCCATATAGTGTCTTGATTTGTGGATTTATGAGGATCTCCTGGTTTAATGTTTGAGCAGGCATCTGCTAGTACAGTCTCTAGAATGAATTCGATTTCGCTGTCCATTGGCAGGAGAAACTCCCCCTCTTTTAGGTTGCTCCAGGGTGCATCTCGCTTTCGTGTTGCCTGTGCGGTATGCTCTTCTAGTCAAGATGGTCTTCTTTGTTTTTGCACATGCAATTAGCAATCATTGAAGGATTACTTAGCATGGAATGTATTTCAGTTGAAACTCAGACTTTACTTTTGGCAATAAATCCTCAACTTGATGAATTTGGCAAGTTCATTTAACACAATGTGTTATAAATCCAACAGATTATGCTGTCACAGAATGGTTGCTTTTGAATCAAACGTATACTGATATTGAAAATTGGGCCACAATCTGCAAGTTAGCTTTGCCAGTTGTCTTCTCTACGCCATCATTTTACCCTGCCTATAGCAACGATGTAATGCCGTTAGGAATTGATGGTTAACTTACTGTCGGAAATGGAGGACATCCCAGGATTCTTGTTCTTATCCATTCATAGTTCTTCACATCTTTGAGTTTAATCTTTTGTGTTGGTGGATGCCCTGAAAATGTAGCTTGCAAGAAGATAACTATTGCATTTTTTATCTTTGTCTTTTGTTCTTGGTATCTATAAAAATAGGTAACCAGCAACTGGTATATGTTGCTTTCTTTGAGTAGGCCAAACCAGAGACAGTGAAGAAAGTATGTGAGATTGTTAAGAAGCAATTGGTGCTGCCGGATGATTCTGCAGTCACTGGAGAGTCGAAGTTTGCTGCACTTGGAGCTGATTCCCTTGATACTGTACTATATTTTTTCTATATTATTGTTAGACTGATTTTCTATCACTTTTGCTTCATTGTTCTCGTGTCAAGTCACAGTCCTTGATTTCTTTCTTACCTTATTCTTGCTTTTTTTTTCCCCTTATGGGTTGTGCCATGGTGTAGAACACCCATGAATCTGGAGTAACCTAGTTTCATTGAAACGGGATATATTTGACAAAATGCTGAGCACTTCTCTAATCATTGTACTAAAACAAAACATTGCGAAACACTGATTCATACAGACTATTTCTGTTTGTCATCTTATATTAACCATGAGACTGATTGCAGTTATTTATGCCCCCTTGGACTATTCTGCTTCCATTGTTCTTATTGGCTTACATCGTTGTTTCTGTGCAGGTTGAGATCGTAATGGGTCTGGAAGAAGAATTTGGGATTGGTGTGGAAGAAGAAAGCGCCCAAAGTATCACCACGGTTCAAGACGCAGCTGATCTGATCGAGAAGCTCGTTGCTGAGAAAGGTGCTTGAAGTGGTTTAGAAGTGTCAAAACATTGGTTCTGCATGGACTGTACTTCTATGTTACAATTATCTTTTTCCGTTTAACCCGCTAGTTGTTGGGTGTTTCTTTTCAATTATCTAGTTTCATGGACGGTTTTGATGTCTCTGTTTTTTTAGTCATTGCTTTTGACCATATCAGCATGTATTTTTTTTTTATTTATTTTCCATTAGTTGTTTCCATTTTCGTTTTCTGATTCAATCATGTCTTTCGTAGTCTTTGGCCCCTTCACGCTGAGCACATCTACGAATTAAAACCGAAGAGAAACAACACGGGGGCAACCCACCAAAAATAAATAAATAAAGCCTTGTGTTTTCTGTTGAATGAAAAAAACAAAAAAGTGCATATTTAGTAATCTAATAAAGGAAAGAAAAAAAAAACTTGATTACATTATTATAATGGGTCGTAATTTAGCAAAACATCTATTCAATTCTAAAAAATTAAAAAATTAAAAGAAAAAAAAAAAGCAATATCAATCTCTATCTCCAAAGATCTCTTCATTCAAACCATAAAGCATTTGATTGATCTCCAATGTCCTCTCTCGAGCAGACCCAGGTAATAGCAATAGCAACCCTTGGCCCACGTTTCTCCCGGTCGACATCAACCATGATTTTTTGTTTATTTTATCGTTTCTTGGACGGGGCAGCTGGAAATACCTGAATCATATATCTGCAAATGGTTGTGGATTAAATTGTATATGAAACATGAAGTTGAATCTCTCTCTCCCTCTGTTTTTTTTGTTTTGTTTTGTTTTTTTTTTGTGTGTGTGTAGAAACAATAATGCCCATTTGGACAATCAGAAGGATGGTTATAGTATATAAAACCTGGTTAAAAGGTTGCAAATGGGTTTTGGGTTTATTTGTTTCTGATGCGTGGAATTGAAAAGTCTGTTTGGAGCGCATAATAACGGAAGGTGACCTTGTATTTGATAACCCATTTTTTTAGTTGGGTGCTGCTGTGATGACCAGAGAGCCTTCAGAAGTAAGGGGAAGACAGCGGGTCGGAATTCAGCCGGGTGGGGCGTTACTGTCCTCACACGGAGATGGAGTAGCCCAGCGAGTACGTGGGTAGAAATATGAAAATAAATACTTGAATAAACAACCATATTAAGTTTGTTACCTACTGCTGTGTTTTCTTATTAAAAATTTTATTAAATTATAAATTACCTAATAAAGTAGATCTCATCTTTTAATTAATCTCATATTGCTTATTTATATTAAAATTCAAAGGTCTCAATATTTAACGTTGTAACCACTTCATATGTGTAGTATGTCGGTGACATTTGAAAAGTTGAGCATATGTTTCCATTTACTATTGCTGTGGTTTGTAGGCTGACCCCTGATTATGTTATTATTATGTCCACTAAATTACACTTCTCAGCCTATTGTAATGAAGGACAAAAGGGAGAAAATGTCACAAATTGGACTTTTAGTATGCGCCAATTAAACAACAAAGAGAGGAGAAAAACTTCTCGGCACTAATCATTTCAAACGTAAGCACCACTGGGAAACAGACAGATCAAATTTGACTAACCACCACGATTGATTTAAATAGGATTAGTTAACATGTGACATGTTTTTGTAACATATTTTTCACCTAATTCATGGCCTCCTGATGCGCCTCACATGCACCGGTTGGGATAGAAACAGTGTCTTCCCATATTGATGTGGACCAAAACCATGGGACTCGTCATTTCACCTGCAAAATTTCCAGCCGAAAATCCAAAGGGTACCCGGGCGGAGCAACCATGACAGGCAAGAACCATTGTGTTCTGAAGGTATACGCATAAGTTGAAATGAAACTAGCGTCTCGATATATTCGAAGTAATCTTACGATAAATACATGCAGCAAGCCAACGAAACTTCCACGACAATAACATTGTGTACAGAAATGAGAACTGAGAGATGAAAATGCTAATAAAATCGCGGATCTTCTGGGCAGCGAACAATTTTCATTTCATTTAAGCCGCAATGACCAATATGCTACACATCCCATAGCAACAACTAGGTTGACTAAGCCATCAGGTGCTGCAGAGGAAGCCGGCAATCCTACTGGTGGAAATGCAAAGTCTGATCCTGGTGTGAATGAGCCATCTGGATTTGGTGGGCTTGGGTTAGAGGGAATTGTGGGCATGAACGTAGTTGGAGAAGGTAGCACACCACCAGGAGAAGGAAGCAGCGGAGCAATATCTGGGGACAATTCTTGGAAAGGAGAGAAAGGAGGAGATTTTGTTTCGAGTGCTGGAATAGCTGAGATAGGAGAGGCCTCTGGATCCAGCCTAGTAGATGAACAAAGCAAAGGAAAGATCGCTAGAGATGTCATGAATACTAAGGAAAGCCGGTAGGAGGCCATTCTAATGATGATGAAATGAACGTCCCACCTGTCCGAGGGCAACATATTATGTCTGCAACGAAATTTAATCTCTGATAAAAAGGGGAAAAGCAATCCGAGTGCAAGCTTTTGGTGCCACTTTGTCATTGACACTTTTTAAAAGCGAGCCCGGGAGACCTTGGGTGGGCCTTTTGCCACGTGGCATTGGATGAATGAGTGCTGATGAGAAAATGAATGTTGGCGTGCTCGGGAAAGAGACAAAGGTAGGTTGAATTTTGTCTTGACATGTTTGCCGAGGGGCAGATTCCATTTGTCCCCGTCGAATTTGGGTCTCCCTGGTTTCACAGTCTACAGGATCCCATTGATTATTTGCAGCTATGTCGATCCTAGGTGCAAGTGAAGAATATATGATAATCGTTTCCTCCATGATTCAGCCATGCTTGGCATAGAACCGTTGATCTGTACACGAACTCTAAACCGAGACATTACCATCGGATTGTTTCGCACGAAGAATCAGCCTGACGGCACAAGAATCGTAATTTACTTGTGGGGGAGCACAACCCAGATTATGCAATCAAATCACAAGTTTTGCTTGGCAGGTACTGAGAGTTTAAGCGCATAATTACTCTTCTAGATTTTGGCTTATTAGTACGCAGTCACATTTGGTATCAACCAAAATAAAAAATGATGTGGAGACGGTCCACAGGTCAATAACCAGCAGGTCTTAAACGGAGCTTATACGAACGCAAGGAGCAAGACCAACAAGCTAAGCTAACGAAAAACAGTATGGGGACACCTTTTTCATCATCTGGAATAATCACTGTCAGTTAATTATAAGATTATGAAATCTCATTCCAATCCTTATGCACGGGTATGCTGAAGATATTAAGTGTTCTGTAATTTAAAATCAATTTATCGAAGGTGAAAGATGGACATCATCTATTTATTTCATGCAAAACTTGCATCACAAATTAAAAAAAAAAAAAAAAAAAAAACCTAAAACACAAGATAAGAGGGAAAAAAAAATGGCCCATCGATGTTACAGATAAAGGTTATACAAGAACAGCCCCATGAAGACAGCCTTGAATTTGCTAAGAAATCAAAATTCTGCTTACCTCGATACATGGGATATTGAAATCTCATCCAGAATAAGGAAAACATGTCTTCAGGGCCTCTGATAATCCAGGTAGTGTTCAGAATATCTGCAATTATAAGGCAAGTGATAAGCATAAAATGAATCACCTTTGCGAGGAGCCAAAATATCAGCCTCCTGTGCATCACACACAACGAGGTAGTCGCTGCAACTCAAAGGCCACACGCAAAGCCGCATCAGCTAAATCAGATGAACCTGAATTTTTGAGCTCTGAAACAATGGCGACAATTCTTGAGATTTCAGGTATAGATATTGACAATATCATTGCGTGTGACAAATATTGCCTACAAGAATAACCTAGAGCATGCAGCATCCGCTGCAAGAGTAAACGAGGAACACCCTTGCGCCAGGACTCAAGGATAATAGTAACCTTTTGAAGGTTAGTCAGAAAGCCAGTTGTGGCTTCCCTTGGAGCTGCCTTCAGCAACAGTACCACACATTCAGAAGCTATATCTGCAATATTCGCTTGGCAAGACCCACTCAGCTCCAACAAAACACCTACATTGCTACTGAAGTCCATTATGTCTCTTATGCATTGCTGCTGATCAACTGCACCACTTGCCTCAGAAGAAGCATCATTTAGGAGTGCTGGCTCTCTTTGGTAAGCAAATCCTCTTTTACTACCCAATGAACGCAAAAGGAACGCTCTACACAGGCCAAGAGTTGGCTCTAGAAAATCTTCCATATCTTTTGCATAAACAAACTCCAAAAGGTTTCCAATCCTCCTGACCACTTTCAGTTGAGAAAGTAACTTGGATTCCATTTCAGGAGCAGACGCCAAAGCTAGACATAACTTCACATTATTTACATTAGCACTTGAAAGATCTCCGAGCAAAAATTCAAAGCACTGAGAGACTGTCTTCAGATGTAGAATGTCGGAAATTTTAATGTAATTGAACTCAATAAGCATCACAAGAAGCTTCTGTGCATACATGGGTATGGGGTCTTCATCTTCAGCGAATGTGGGGTAGAGTGGTAGGAAATGGTTATTGGATATGGACTGCAAAGACCCCAACAGCTCATCTTCAATGGGTTCATTCAAGAAAATGACCATCACATCAAACAGAATTTTCAGGCATAGAAATCTGGCATCACCGTCCTTGTTGCCCTTATACAGAGCAGCCAAACTAGGAAGAATCTCGCCAATAAATGTGCTTTGGCTTTCCAAAATCAGAGGAGACTCCTCTGCAACAGACTCAAGAACTCGAAGCAGGGTTATCTGGAAGTCATCTCTTCCCTGAAAATTAACACAAAGCACAATCCTTTTCATAAGGATACAAACTGATGTCATGATTATGAGCACACCAACAAAACTGAGATCACTGAACATTGCAGAAAAAAAAAAAAAAAAAATCTAACATGCACAAAGGAGAAAACATAAAAAAGAACCAACGGAAAATTTGCACAGCTGCATCTTCCCACCTGAAATGTTGTCTCCACAGCTTTGAGCAAATTTGCCAACTGCTGCAGCACTTGACAACTCACCACCCTGCGTTTAAAAGTTGAACTTCCAAGAAGATGAAGAACAACAGGAAACAAATGAACATTTGTCTTCAGTACAGCTCGATTGGTGGTGGCAGAGATATGCCCATGGCGCCTTCCTCCCATCATCTGCTGAATATCTCCAATTATACCATCCAGCAGGCTTGGAACAGTGGAAGCCACAGTGTATGCAAATGCATCTAAACAGTGCTGCAGATAGTCGTCTTTTTCTTTTGCTAGCCTGTCTACTGTAGAAAGTAATCTTGCATTGCAAAAAAAGTGTGGGAGCCATTTCCTACCATTCTTACAAAGGAGAGCCATGAGAATAAGCGCCTTTCCCTTTAAAATTTCATTACTATGCTCAGTAAGAGAAAGAAGACTGGGGACTAGATTCTTATCCTCTGCCAAGTGCAAAAGATGCCGACCACTATTTGTGAACATTTGGCTGCCAAGCATGGCCATGTTCAATAGGTTCAAACTTATCTGCTGGTCACGTGGACTGCCCTTCACCAAGGCGGATGCCGTGTCCTTGAAGGAGAGTTTCTCTATGATTGGTTGAATGGTAGGAGGATTGAAACGAGCAAGGCGGACTAAACATGATCCTGAAGTAAGCCTCATGCTCTCTTGTTTGCCCATTGCTCTATATATGTAACACAAGTTACTAACCATATCCTGGCTGGTGAAACGAACTGCCCAGTTCCCTCCTTGACTGCAAATGTTTTCAATTGTCCTCAATGCATAAAGTTGAGTTATATCATCTTCTCCTTTTCTTAAGACAGATGATACCAATGAAATCAATGAGTTTGGAACCTGCTACCAGCACGGGACATTACATAGTGAAGAAAAATGCAAGAATTGCAAAAATGCATAAACACTCAAGGTACCTTAATAAGTTTGAACCTGACATGGTAAAAGAAAATAAAGTAGGAATTTCACCAAATGGAACCTATGAATGGGTGTTAAAATATTTTTATGACTAAAGCATTAAATACACTAAATAAGCAAGAGAACATCATATGATGTTGCACATTCAAGAAAGCAATGACAGCAAGGTAGGAAACTAACCTGCCACCCAACTGTGGCTCGGCTATCCTTGGAAGGAGATTCTGGTGGATTGTTATGTCTATTTTGCTCATTCTGAGTGGATATATAGAACAACAGCTCACCTAAAGCGGCCATGGAAAATCTCCTCACTTTTTCCTGCTTGTCTCTGAGCCCATCAGTAAGTGCAGCTAAAATCCCAGAGTTTGCCAGATCATCTACAATAAATGTAGAGTGACGGATCAGCAAACCAATCACTGAGGCAAGCTGAACACGCAAAGCTGAAGCCTTGGAAAGTCGGAGCATTTTAACAAGAGTGAACATTATTGGACCGTTAGTTATGATATTGGCTGCATCAGCATTAGTACTCAACATTTCTAGGTACCTAATCACATTCTGCTTCTCCCCAATGCTAGTGTTTCCATTAAAAATAGATATGATTTTACTGTTGAGCACATCCAGCTGCTCCTTAGACTTCTTTACAAAATCAGCAGGTTGCGGTGCCTCAAATGGAAGAAAGGGAATTGTTTCTGACAGTTTGTCAGCTTTCCTGCTGGGCATCACAGGTCTGACTGAAAGATCAGATGGATGCCAAAGAACCTCTGAAATGTTGTTGGATGTTTTCGAAGAATCAAAATCGAGGACTTTAGTTCTCTGAGTTCTAAGCTGAGGACTGGCACTGGGTGGATTAGCAGCTATTTCGATCTGCTCTGATGACAATTCCTTTTCATTTGTTCCAGATTCATCTAAGACAGGCATGTTGGCCACAGGTGAGGCTTCCAAAGGATGAATGTTATTGCTGACCTCTTCAGGTGCACTATTTGGGTTATCAGATGCATCAGGCTCATCATGTGCCTCATCTTCTGCATTCTCATTAAAATCAAGCTCCATATCTGTGTTCTCAATTTTGACCTCAGAATCATTCTCAGAATTACTAGGCAAAAGCCTCCTGTAGTTTTCTTTCTCATTCTCCCTTTGTATGTTTGATTTTGCTATTCTCGACAGCCTTAAAAGATTAATACGATTGGAAGGTTCTTTCTGCTTCTCCTCAACCACTCTGCCAGAGGCCTTTGATTGAGTTTTTCTCCCACTGGCTGTACCCTTAACTGGTGTTTCATGAATTTTCGGTCCTGATGTAGAATTCCCATCCCTTCTTAGAGTACTTTTGACATCTTTTTCACGAGTCTTTGGAGGAGTCCTATTCTGTACAGATCTCTCTCCATTACATTCTGAGAGACAAGGCTTAGCATAAAGTTCCACCATGCTGTCAAAAGCAGGCTGAGGAGGCAAAGGCACTATGTCAAATTTGGTTCTCCAAAAAGCATGTTCACAAAGCTCAGACCACTGAATTCTTTCAGCAGGATCTTTCACTAGCAAAGAGTTGATGAGATTGGCAAAGGGGCGGCTTGGACTTCCTGGGAGGGTTGGGGTTGGATCTGAAAGGATGGCCTTTACCAGATGAGTAAATTCACTTCCCACAAAGGGAGGCTTACCCGTGTAGCACTCATACAGTACACAACCTAGAGCCCAGAAATCAGATGCATATGAATGCACACCTCCGTCCTCAAATAGCTCAGGAGCCATGTAGCTGGGTGTTCCACGCTTTGCTTGTGGCAACTAAACAAGCAAACAAAAGCAAAATTATACTAGATTGACTTATGAGAAGAAAAGAAAAGGCAAAATATCATATCCTGCTATCTAATCACAGTAGCAGTGCCAGTGGTGTGTGAATTCTGAAATTGGTAAAACACCGTACCATGGATGGAGGAGTTTTAGATATATCACTCAATTTTCTTGCCAAACCGAAGTCACACAACTGCAGTGAGCAAATGTACATGAAATTTTTTGTAAACATAGCAAAAGCATTGATTGCAAAGCAGCATATCCTGGGAAAGCAGCAAGCATACATACCTTCGTACGTCCATTCTCATCTAAGAGGATGTTTGACGGTTTTAAATCACAGTAAATAATTCCCTTTGAGTGCAAAAACCTGGGAAAAGTGACCGATATCAGAATGCACTCAATGTGCCACCATCACATCAGATTAATTTAGAAACAAATTAGCTTGCTTACTGCAAAGCCCTGACTAGGTCCCAAGCAAGATCATGAATTGAATCTTCTGGCAGCCGAACATCCTGCAATTTAAAAGTATCAGAGCTTGCGGTTCTAGACAAGGATCAGATGTTGCATACAACGGCGTCATAGCCATTTCCCCATTTTAGCATATGAACCTCTGGAACTGAATCTTAGGGTGCTACAATACCTAAAAGAGTGTTATCTCCATCTCTATAACCTAAGAGTTTTCAAAGTCCAGTTACATATGTATCACATATTTTTTGGTATCTCAGAATTTTATTCCACATTTTGAAACTTCAAAGTTGATACATTTGGGAAACAAACAGCGACGCATGGTGTTATAGAGACTAATGTATCTACGCCAAAACATGCTTCTTAAAGGAACTTATGCGTGAAAGTTAAGTTTTGATACCTGTCGCAATAAGGTCATCAGATCTCCACCAACGCAATATTCCAGAACCAACCACAAATGAGCGGAAGTCTCATACCTAACACGAGCATCCGAATCATAAGCAAGTGAAACTCAGGAAAGGAAAGTGAAGATATCCACGTAGCAGTGAGCCATACCAGGAATAAAATTTCAAAACATTGGGATGATCCAAGGAGTGAAGAATCCTAACCTGCAATTAAGGCCATTAAGAGAACATCAGCTCAAATATGGACTCAAATTCATCAAGTTTAGATCCCCTACTCCAAGTGAGACATAACATGGTTCCAGTTGCCTCTACTTGTAATTGACGTGGAGTCGTTTACTCAGATGAGCACAGTATCAGCGATCCGAACTCCCAAAATCGTTTTAGTTAATAAAAAATAGTTACTATATACAGCCATCGATCATTTGTTGAAGAGCAGCTTGAAATTTGAATGATCGACTAATTACTCGATATCATACACTGCAACTATTTCCGATAACGGATCAATCATCCTAGATTCACACCAAAACATTACCTACTCACATCAGATTTACGGATAAAAAGAACAGAAAAGAAAGAAAACAGACTAAAAGCATCAAAACACAAATTGAATCGATGAAATTGAAGAAGAAAACTGCTACACATCCTTACTTCCTGAAGAACCTTGCTCTTCTGCGACTTGTCGACGCTCTTAATCGCGAAATATTCGATCGTCTTCTTCTTCCTCCCTTTGTACACGACCTATACTCAACAGTTCCAGAAATAGAAATTGGCCAAATTAAGAGTAAAGTAGATCTTGCTGGTTCGTATAGCGTAGATTTGAAAATGTGAACAAACTTGTGCGAAGTTTACCGAGCATTTGCCTCGGCCAATGGCTTCGTAGATATGGAAATGGTTCATGGCGGACGAAGTCCGGTTTGAACTACGCCGCTTTCTGAGACGACCGGAGTTCGGCGCCGGAGGTGGCGGTTTCTTCGAGCTTTTTGTTGCAAATTATTTTCGGCGCTTGTTTGGATAGAATTGCAGAGAGATGGAGATTTCCCGATCTGTCGCAAATTAGAGAGAGAAGAAAAGACCGTGGGACGGACGGGCGGGCGGGAATGTGAATGCGATTGAAAAATTAAAATCGAACCTGAAATTAAGATAACATGTCGGAGAATAATTCACGACTCGCAGCCAAACACGACGGACAGATGGAGTTTGAATTTTGGTGACGTGGCCTGAGCCGGACGCTTGCAAATTACAAATTTGTGGTGTGTTTTCACATTTTTGAAGAACAACTTGAAATAAAAGCATTAATATTGAAATAGTATCTAGATTGTGCTTTAGACGAAAGAAAAAAAAAACCGCATAAAACGATAATTTCGAGCCTCATTAGAACATAAATTTTGGAAATTATGCACCCCAAATCATTTTCTTGATTTAGAGATGAATTTTATGAGCTCTAGTTGTCTTCAATTCTTTGGAACTACAGGAACAGCATGCCTATAACGTTCCTTATATATATATATATATATATATATATCAAAAACTAGTTGCGTATGAACCTCGAAGAATGGACTTCGAATTTTAATTGTGTCATTATTTAGTTATTTTTAAGACAAAGAAGGTGCTTCCACATTTCAGTTGCAGGCCATGGGATTTTCTTCCTTGCAAGTTGCAATGGTCAATTTGTATTGTAAGTGCAATTGTGTATTCTCGATACCATGTGGTTAATTAGTATTTTCATCTTTAATCATCCTAACCTTTATTCTCACACAAAAGGCAACTCAATTTTGAATACCATTAATTTCATTCTGATAAAGATGCCACCAGTTTAATTGTACTGCGGTCTCGAATTAAAGTTATTATTTGGCACTTAGAATATGCAATTACCCGAGGTTCAAACTTGCGACTAATAGATTCTTTCTAGATGTTCACCCCATTGTACTAAAAGTAGAAAAATAAGTTTTTAAAAAATTTAAATTAAACAAAATAAAAATTTATTCGAGAAATTATAAATTAAAATAAAATTATTCATCTACTTACTGTTCAAACTAGAATAACATAATTATAAATATAAAACAAAACCATTTATTAACTTTCCTTTTTTTAGCATACAAAATAAATAAAAATATTTTACTTAAAATGTCCATTCCCATTGCGCTATAATTACAAAAATAAATTTAAAAAGATTTAAATTAAATAAAACAAATTTGTATATAAAAATTATAAATTAAAATAAAATCATTTAATTAACCATTATTCAAAATATAATATTATAAATAGAGATCAAAATTAAATTATTTACTAATTTTTTTTAATAGACAAGCAAAATAAATAAAAATATTTCAGTTAAGGTGAAAATTTAATTAGTATTTTGGTGTAACATTGGATTGGGTATAAAGAAAGTTACTAGAAATTAATAGTATCGGAGTAATAAGTAATTTTTATAAAGAAACTATCCACTTTTTTTTTTTTGTGGGGTTGTTTGAAAAGAATTGACGAGAATATAATGGGATCCAATGTCACATTTTTGTGCGTATAAGTATAAAGACAACATGACGGCGTAGATAATTTACCTTAATCTAAATTTCACGGTGTCATGAGATCACGAGCAAATGCAGTTGACGCGTAGCATGAATGGAAAGTTGTACAATTCTATTACGGTGAAAAATAAAGGGGGAAAAAAAAAGAAAAGTAAATCGGAACATTAAAATGAAGAGACTTTTGGGTAAGCTAAATAGAGATAAAAATTTAATTCCAATAAAGAAAATAAAAGATTTATTTGTACCTTATTGCTAAAAGACAAAGAAGAGGGCCACGGAAGAAAGCCTCTGAGATAATTTATTTGCGGGCGAAAAGACACTTAGAAGGCAGAGTTAAATTATGTTGTGGTTAGGATCGTACCTTAGTCAGAATCTATATTATTAGACTTACCTGAAATCTGCGCAATTGTTTTTACCGTTAGAAATCTAAAAACCACACCGCTACAGCGTTATTATTATTATTATTATTTTTAAGAAAAGGGAAAGCGGGCGCCGCGAAATAATTGAGATACCAAGGGGTATTTTAGTAATTCGAAGGAATACAGTCATGCGCGAAGCCCACCCCTCTACGTAGCTCAGTTACTGGCATCACCATTTTTCTTGCAATTCCCGGGTCGGATCTATTTTTTTTTTTTTAAATTTTATTTTTATGTTCGTTTCTTCTGCCAAACAAGATTTTCCGAGAAAGATTTCAAGAATCAGTTTCAGTTCGCAGACAAAAATCAGGATGACAGTCTCAACCCTTATACCATCCCTCGCTTCCTCTTCAGTCACTCTCATCTTTTTTTTTTTTTTTTTTGGATCAAACAAGAAGTTTAACGTCAAAATAAAAGAAAATTAAAAGAAGTGACTACGGGGCTAAAGAAACCGTGATACAGTCGTTCAACGAATTTTAATAATTCTTTTTTGGGTTGTTGGCAACGAATGAAAATTCCAATCAAGTGATGAATTATACTTAGCCAAGCGTGAGATCTGGATCTGTCAACTCTTTTTCAGTATATGTTTTTAACAGAAGTAAATTCCAATCAAGTGTCAAGGATTTTTGTTTTACCAAACACTCAAGACGACTAACATAAAGCCCCGCTGCAACTCAGCTGAGAAAGCTGTCCAGAATTCTATATTGTGTGCCTGTCTGCAAGTCTTATGATCCCGTAATACACCTCCAGATGTAACGACGCTATTCTTATCGAGGCTACCTGTATTAACCTTGATCAAATCTCTTAATCATTCTTATCCTGATGTTGAGATAAATAGCGAAAGACTGGGCCGAAGTCAGTCCGGCGTGGGTCCTAGATATATATAGATATATATATATATATATATATATATTTCTCATTGTTGTCCCCCGTGAAGTCCCCCACGAAGTCGCCTGTATCTTAGCACAGCGACCCCATATCGACATGAGATTACCTAACACCCGAACCATGCATAGGATGTGGGAGGAAGCAAAACCCAGAGACCAAACTGACTTCTACCAACCCACCCCACCAAACTCACCAATCATTTCCATGAGCTGGCATTGACTCGACCAAACTGACAGAAATTGCCTCCTTTTGGGGGGGGGGGGGTTTCATCATCCCTCCCGTCTCCTCTTTATTCTCTTTTTCCCTTCTCGTGTTTTACTCTTGGTACATCCTGTAAACGAAGGAAATGGAATCTGGCAATGTATTGGTAACCAAAATGACTTAAAAATTGATGGCTTCGCTTTTTCTTTTCTTAAAAGTTATTTTCTTTGCTTTTAATCAAAGCTAATAAAATAATTACTACGCTGAAAACCTTTTTTTTTTTTTTTTTGATTAAAAAGTTGGCTTCGAGTCCTGCAATGGCGGCGGACGTGTATGGTGATGGAGGTGCAGGGACGGTGAGAAGGAATCCGACCCTGATTTGTGCTCCGATTATGGGAGACACGGTTGATAAGATGGTGATTGATACGGGGAAAGCCAAGGCCAGTGGCGCTGACCTTGTTGAAATCCGCTTGGATAGCTTAAAGACGTTCAGTCCTCATCAACATCTCGCTACCCTTATCAAGCACTCTCCTTTGCCCACTCTTTTCACCTACAGGTTTGCTATGTATCAGAACAAAGGACTTGCCTGTTTCACTCTTTTGCTTAATTTGAATCACTCGATTGTCTTCAAAAGTTTCAATCTTTAAATACATCAATGATCAATTTAACTGTTTGTAGGATATGGGTTTGTTTTTGTGTGATTTGTTTAGGCCAACGTGGGAAGGCGGTCAGTATGATGGTGATGAAAACAAGAGATTGGAAGTGCTTCGTTTGGCCATGGAGCTCGGTGCTGATTACGTTGATGTTGAGCTTAAGGTTGTCTCCGTATTCAATCTAGGAGTATATAATAATGAAGATGATTCTCTAGGCTTTCTTTTTTCTTTTTGAATTGTTCGTGTGTTTGGGATTTTCAATTTGGGGTGGTTCTTTTTACACATTTCCTTTCTCTGCGTGTGAAGGTTGCCCTTGAGTTCAATGAATCCATTCGTGGTAAGAAACCCGAAAAGTGCAGTGTCATTATTTCTTCACACAACTATGAAAATACCCCTTCCGTTGAGGATCTTGGTAATCTTGTGGCAAGAATACAAGCAGCTGGAGCTGACATAGTGAAGATTGCCACAACTGCATTGGATATCACTGATGTGGCGCGCATCTTCCAAATAACTGTGCATTCTCAAGTAAGCTGCACACCTGATAAGCCCACTGTTTGTTGGTTTTTCAAATATTTTTAGTTGCTTTTCTAATTTAAGCATGTGCTTCCCATCTTCAAATGCGGGGTTTAATGTTTTGAGCAGGGAAACTTTTGACTATGGTCGCATGTGAAACAGAACACACAAAGTTTAAGCAAAAACTTAATACATATTTAAAAAAAAAAAAAGACTTAAAATTCATATGTGCAATATAGTCTCTCTTCTTTGAGTAAGAAATGAAATTAAAATTCTGATGCATCATCACTTTTTATTTTCACTTTTCTTTTCTTTTCACTTTAATCCTGATCTAATATTTGTATGAATAGTAATTTTGGGACTTTTGGATCTTATGTTTTTCAGAATCTTAACCAAATGAATTGTCTTATTAACATCTACCACAATCTCAGGTTCCAATAATTGGTATAGTTATGGGTGAGAGGGGTTTGATGTCAAGGATTCTTTGTGCAAAATTTGGTGGATATCTTACTTTTGGCACCCTTGAGTCGGGAATAGTCTCAGCTCCTGGTCAACCAATGATCAAGGACCTGCTGGATCTATACAACTTCAGACAAATTGGACCCGATACCAAGGTATTTGGCATTATTGGAAAGCCTGTTGGCCACAGCAAATCTCCTGCTTTGTACAACGAAGCATTCAGGTCAATTGGTTTCAATGGGGTATACATGCATTTGCTAGTGGATGACATTGCTCGTTTCTTCCAAACATACTCGTCTACGGATTTCACAGGATTCAGGTCATATTTTTAGGAGAATTGGCACTTGTGAAGTTAATTCATTCTCATGGTTGTGTTATCTTGCTCTATCATTTTGTGTCCTTTGGTGGATAAGAAGTTAGTAAGTAGCTAGAGAATTCATCATTTGTCTTCACGTCAATTGCTATCATAAAGCTTCTTCTTCTTTTTTTTTCTTAATTTTATAACAACCTGTGTATTGTTATGCAGTAAAGCAATCTTACTCTAGTTTTCACAAAGAGGTTGCCTTTGCGACTCAAATTTGTGACCTCCAGCTCACAAATTAGCAGAGTAATGTTATTATTACACTAAGGCTTGCCTTTTAAAGAGCACAGTATAACTTCATTGTGACTATATTTTGCTAAATGGATAGCCTTACTTTGACTCTAGCCTTGACAAGGATATAACATAACTTTGTCTTTTGTGCACAGTTGTACAATTCCTCACAAGGAGGCTGCTGTGAAGTGCTGTGATGAGGTCAATCCAGTTGCAAAGGTAATGTGTATCTTTGTTTGAGTAGTAGGTTAGGGCTATAATTCTTTGGAGACCTTAAAAACTCCATCATGTGAATTATGTCACATATGGATAGTTGATCTATTGTTGATCTGTTTTCACAGTCAATTGGAGCTGTTAATTGCATCATAAGGAGACAAAGTGACGGGAAGTTATTTGGCTTCAATTCTGACTACATTGGTGCTATTTCTGCTATTGAGGATGGACTGAGAGGTTTTATTGTTTTCAACCAAAGCATGCTTGTCATGTGAGTAAAATTTCTTTTTAGATGCTTTACTGTTCCTTTCTGTCGCAGCTTCAAATAATGTGAGAAGTGGAGCCAGTTCTCCCTTAGCTGGAAAGTTGTTTGTGGTGATTGGGGCTGGTGGCTCTGGCAAGGCACTTGCTTATGGGGCAAAAGAAAAGGGTGCAATGGTTGTCATTGCCAATCGCACGTATGGTGGGTTCCTATATTAAGTCATGTTTTGCCATAGCTTCAACTGTCTAAGTTCATGATTTGATGAGTTGCTGCTTTATTTATCATAATCTGTCGTTTATTCGACCTCACATATGCACTTGAACCTGAGGGAATGTTGATTGCTTAATGTATATTAAGTGTTGTATTTGTGTTTGATTGGTTCAATTTTTTTGTTTGGTTTTGCTTGGTATAGAATGTTGCAATGCTCCTCACCCTTCACCCCTTTTCATGGTATATATTGACTGAGATTTGAGTCAACTTTTGACTTGCATCTATAAATTGCTATTGTTTTGAATTGAAGGTAGAGCGAAGGAACTTGCAGACATAGTCGGAGGAGATGCCATCTCTCTTGCTGATTTGAATAATTTCCATCCTGAGGATGGCATGATTCTTGCTAACACCACATCTATTGGAATGCAACCAAAAGTTGATGAAACGCCAATTTCCAAGGTTACATTTTCTTATGTAGTTTTTCAATTGTGAGTAATGCCCACTCTTTAAATTGGTAGTTTGATGATAAAGAAGTATGAAACTCGGCTTTAGGGTCCTGAACAATACTACCTAGATTGAACTTTTTCTGATAGAGCTACACAGTTTCTGTAAAACAAGGGGCTTAATGTCTTCGGTCATTGATATCGCTAGAAACAATATGACAGAACAGACATTCAAGAGTATGAGAATTAAGAAACTCGTTTTTTTTTTTTTTCTTCCTTTTTTTGACAGCATGCTTTGAGAAATTACTCCCTGGTTTTCGATGCTGTTTACACACCCAAAATGACCAGACTTTTGAAAGAAGCAGAAGAGTCCGGAGCCACCATTGTTTCTGGGTTGGAGATGTTCATTGGGCAGGCATATGAACAATTTGAGAGGTTCACTGGATTACCCGGTAAAATTATTATTTCTCCCTGGAACATATTTGGCATGCTTTCTTGACATTATCAACAACTGTATTCGTCTTTCTGAATGACCCACTTCTTGTTATTCCCTACACGCAGCACCCAAGGAGACGTTCGCCAAAATTATGTCGAAGTGCTAGTGGGGGTTTTACAGCTACTGTTTCTTCGCGTGACTACTTTTTCCTTCTAATGCTGCTGAATTTGAACGGTCTCCACTCATTTCATTCCGAAAATTTTTGGGCAGGGGGAAATGAAAATGTTTGTCATGGTTCGTTTTTCTCTGTAACCCTTCCTGAACTCATTTCTTTTACACCAATGCCAATAGCATGCAGCTACTTCAGAACATGCTGCATGAGAATCTCCCTCTGTCTCTGTGTGTGCGTACGAGTGTTTTTATTTTTCTTCCCCATTTTTTTCTCTCCAAAACCTTGAAATGTAACCCTGTACTTGTACATAAATTTTGACTTAAAAATGTTATTCTAAAGCATTCTTTCTTTTATTCTTTTTTTAATCTCTTATATACTGTTAGTTTGATTGAGTTTAATTATTTTGAATAAATAAATAACATAATAAAAGTGTTTTCTAGAAAATATTCTACTTTTAAAATTTTAATTTGAAAAGAGATAATAAAATTTATAAAATTTAAAAGAATTATTTAATGTACATGTTTAATAATTTTTTTATTAAAAAAAAAACATAACGAAAAGAACACAATTAATACGTCTGACCAAACGACAGCATGGTGCAACTACGACTTCTTGATTCTTATGAGTTATGCTTTATAAGTCTCGTGCTTGAACCGGAACACAACTCGCAAGCCAAACGAAGCACAGACAAGGACAATTATTTGAGTTTGTTTAAGCTCTCCTTTTTAAATTTCAATTGATTAACTGGTTTGAAAAGCTTGCGAAGCTTTACTCTTCTTCTTTTTTTTTTTCCCTTTTTATTTTTGTGTTAAGCTAAAACAATTCTGTCGGGATGGGCCTCCGGGTAGCATCAGACGCTGTCGGAATCAGGCTATGAAATTATTTTGTTGTCACTCTTCTTGTAATTTTCTGCGAGACACAACAAGAAGTTGAATTGTAGTCTAGTCCGAACCAAGCTTACCAGTTGGATAAACCAGACCAGACGGCCCAACGCTCGGTGCCAATAAACCGGGCCCATTAATGTCGAACCGCCACCGCAACCCCCCAACGAACACTTCTTCGGCCACCGACCACCATGCCCACCTAGATCTCCCTATATCTGTTTAAGGAGATTCGAGGATGTACATGATTATTAAATAGAATGATATGCACGGTAACTTATACAAAATCACAGCAAATATCACTTCTCTGGTGAGGGCGGGGTGCATTGCTCATGCTCGCCAACTGTTCGATGAAATGCCAGTTAGAGACGTGGTTGCTTGGAATTCAATGTTGACAGGTTATTCTCAACTGGGTCTTCAACGAGAAGCTCTTTCTTTTTTCCAACAAATGAGAGCCAGCGACACCAGACCTGATCACTTCACATTCACGGCAACTTTGAGCGCGTGTGCGGGCGCGGGCTTGCTGTGGGATGGCACCAAACTTCACGCCTCGGTTGTTGTTTCTGGCTATCGATCTTCTCTTCCCGTCAATAATTCGCTCATAGACATGTATGGGAAGTGTTGGAGGCCCTTTTGTGCCGGCAAAGTTTTTGAAGACATGTCTGAGATTAATGATGTGTCGTGGTGTTCGCTTTTGTTTGCATACACAAATTGTGGTCAGTTTGATGGAGCTAGTGAAGTGTTTAGTTTGATGCCGAGAAAGATTTATATTGCTTGGAATACGATGATATCTGGCCTTGGTAGATGTGGTCAAATTGAACAATGTTTGGATCTATTTAAGGAGATGAGAAACAGCCTATGTGAGCCTGATCAATGGACTTACAGTGCTCTCATGAATGCATGCACCGAGTCATTAGAATTCTTTTATGGATGTATGGTACATGCTATAGTTACTAAGAGCGGTTGGATCTGTGCAGTGGAGGCAAGTAATTCGCTTCTAAGCTTTTATGCAAAACTTGGCTCCGTTATTGATGCAACAAAGGTGTTCAAATCCACTGGGATGCAATCACAGGTCTCTTGGAATGCTATTATTGATGCTTATATGCGGGTAGGAGAAATCCATGAAGCATTTATCACATTTCAGAACGTGCCTGAAAAGAATGTTATCTCATGGACATCTATGATTGCAGGGTATGCAAGAAATGGGTATGGAGAAGAAGCTCTTGGCTTCTTTATTGGCATGATGAGGAACTGTTTGCTTCCAGATGAGTATGCATTTGGAGCTGTCCTTCATGCATGTTCAAATTTGGCAGTACTGGGACATGGTAGAATGTTTCATGGATGCATAATTCACTATGGTTTCCATGCTTATGCACATGTTGGCAATGGTTTAGTTAACATGTATGCCAAGTGTGGGGACATAGATGGGTCCATTTTGGCATTCAATGATATCTTCGAGAAGGATTTGGTCTCTTTTAATGCCATGCTGTTTGCATTTGGCCTGCACGGTAAGGCTAAGCTAGCTTTGCAACTATACGAAGATATGGTAGCATCGGGGACAGATCCAGATAAAGTGACTTTCATAGGCTTGTTAATGACTTGCAGTCACTCAGGCCTTATAGAGAAAGGTCGGGCATTTTTCAAATCAATGGGATCGGTTTATGGTCTTTCCTATGACACCGATCACATTGCATGCATGGTGGACATGCTTGGAAGAAGTGGCTTTTTAGCAGAAGCGGAGGAGTTAGCAATTAAGGACTGCAAAGCAGATGGAGTGCAGGCCAGCTCATGGGAGGCTCTGCTTGGGGCATGTTCCTCACATGGCGAACTAAGAATTGGGAACTATTTGGGGGAGGCGTTAAAGGTTTTACAGCCTTACAAAGAAACGAGCTATGTATTGCGTTCAAATTTGTATTGCACCAGTGGGCAATGGAAGGAAGCGGAGATGATTAGAAAAGCAATGGTGGATGAAGGCTTGAAGAAAATGCCTGGTTGTAGTTGGATTGAAGTGAATAATAAGGTGACAGCTTTTGTAGCAGGCAACCATTCACATCCATCCACGGAGGAATTGTGCAAGATATTACATTTCCTTGATTGTGGAATAAGATGTTCATGTTTCTTTCGTTTTGAGAATTGAACAGGCTTTGAATGTTGACGTCTAGCGACTTCAAGGAGAGTTTTTCCTCCCCATTTTCTTCGACGCAGAACGTGCACTAACCCGTGTCCTACTACGAGCGACACGTTCTTAGAATATTGTTGGGGTACTAAAATTCTTACTCGTGAATTCTTTACTAAGCGGCTACATGGGTGACGTTGATCAGTTAGTTTTGTTCCGACTTTAACCACCAAAACTCATGAGCGAGGTAGAGAAATACGCGATGATGAGCCAAAATAAAGCAGAAAATACGCCATTATAAAGTAGTTATCGGTAGCATTAACTAAAAAAAAAATATATATTTGTATTTTTTTCGCGATGCATTTTAATAATTTAAAACTAAAATTTTATAAAAATATAAAAATTACTTTCAATATATAATTTATCATTTCATGAAAATTCTTAATAAATTTAAAACAAAAATGAAAATATTGTTAAATTAAGAAGATTGAGTAGATATTATTATTTATGAAATTATAGTCTCATAAGGAAACAGTTTCTTGATGGGGTTCACAGGAATCT
The DNA here is from genome assembly GCA_019804595.1 of Bruguiera parviflora. Classification (NCBI taxonomy): domain Eukaryota; kingdom Viridiplantae; phylum Streptophyta; class Magnoliopsida; order Malpighiales; family Rhizophoraceae; genus Bruguiera; species Bruguiera parviflora. The sequence continues at coordinate 3,127,722 of CM034046.1, forward strand.
TGCTGGTTTTTAAATTAATTTTACTCGTCAAAACCTCAAAAGGGAAAAATGAAAATTAATAAGCCAGAAATAGTATCGTTTTTCCCTCCAAAAAAGTCCGCAGAGGCCAGTCTTCCCACCATTTTCCCAAACCCTAAACCCAACTGCCCTCTCTTTTGTTTCTCCGAGTAACCATTTTTACTGCTTGCTTTATTTCTTTATTTTGGCCATAATTTCCTTCTGGTTTCTGGGCATTAAACCATCGCGTTCATTTTGCTTAAAGGAGAAAGAAAAAAAAAAGCACTGATTTTTTAATTAGGGTTCTGTCTTTCTACGTATTCTTGGACCCCCTCCCACTGCTTTGTTTTCCTTGATTATTATTTGAGATGGGTTCTCTAGCAGGGAGTGCTGATGATCGAGTTGAATCCCTGAACGAAACCCCAATTGCCAATTTCGCCCCTACGCACACCCAGCTCTCTTCTTCATTTCCTGGTAGCTTTTTTTTATTTTTTTGTGCGTTTTCGTAAATTTTTTTTTTCAGATAAGGTGTTTTTTTCTATTAAAAAGAAGAGGAAGAAGAAGAAGAAATTCTAGGTCTTATGGTATTTTGTCGTGGCCACTAATTTCTGACTACAATTGTCCGTGTTTTTGGTATTGTTTGATGAAATTTAGTTATATCTGATACAATTTTATGCATTTTTTTTTTGTTTTTTTTTTGTGTGTAATGTATTATCATCAGGTGAAATTTTTGGGGATGCTAGTGGGTTGCCTTATGATGATAATGTCGCACGCGAAGATGCATTAGAGACCGAAGTTTCAGATTTTGGCGGCGAAACTCAGGTCTTGGATGATGGAGTTTTCCCCGAAAATATGGAAACGCAATTGATAGAAGAGTTCAATGTTGAGAGTGACGGTGAAGCAACGGATAAAACTGAAGTTTTGGGTGGCGGCGATGAACTATCTGATGGCGAAGCGGGAAGAGGAGGGAAATGTGCGTCACCTGATGGAGAGATGGCTCTGCACACTCCTCGCAAATTTGGTGACAAGGGAATGCTTGGCCAACTTAATTGTTCAACCAATGAACATCATAGTCCTGGTGAGTTTTTGTAAGGTATCTGAGACTTGTTTACCTATTGATTTCAAGATTTGTTATTTTTGTGGTTCGGTGGTCATTTTTGGCTTTGCACCTTTCATTTAATGCTTGGTAGTCTCTGTAACAAAGTCTATGTGTCTAAATTTCACATGGCAGTTCTTGACTCATAAAGTGCTTAAAATCGATCTCAATTATTTACTTCTGACATTGTAATAGAGTCATTACTGTCATGAAACTTTTTAACTCAATTCAGCCAAGAAACTCAACAATGGTTTCCTTTTCATATGTTTGAATTTGTTCACGTTAAGTGAAATTTTGCTAATCATCAGTTTTCCCCCCCTTTTTTTTTCCTTGAAGCATCATTTTACGCGGTGCAAAAATGACTAAATTGTTGGCAACACAATTGTAACATTTTCCCATGGAGGTCAAATTTTCTGTTGGTCAATTTAGGTTGCCTGGCCCATTTATTCTCAAACCCACAGTATTTGTTTGGAGCCATAAGCTAATCTTTGCATTCTATGGGCCTTACTCAGGATCTGTCCCAAGGTTTACTTCAGTTCGTGTGGCATCTTTGCGGGCCTCTGGTCTAGCAGCTCGGCGTATTGCTTTGAAGGGAACAAACTGTGATAAACATTCTCTCCTGGATGATGCACATTTTTCAGAAGACGGTAATATAAGAATCAATGGATCAGAAACAAAAGTTTGGGATGATAAGGGGAGCTATCATAATGATCTGAGTGAACTAAGGGATGGAAAAATATGTAAGATTGGTTGTTCTACTGTGAGGGAACTCTTTACAGAGGATTCCTATGTTGAAAATGAAGTACTTCCCTACGGTGATGATAAAGCTGTTGGAGGAGAAGGAGCACTTCAGTTTCCCACTTATCAAGGTGGATCAGCAGGCTTGAGCTATTTTGACTCACAAGAACCTGGAGAATTCTCACAAGCCAATGCACTTGCTTGTGTGCAAAGGTTGATTGATGAGAGTAAGGTGTTGTTTGATAATGAGCTTGATCATGGAAATTGCAGCAGGGGAAATTCAACATGTATTTCAAGTGCAAAAGGGCCTCAGAGTTTGGCTAAGAAGGCCAATGATAGGGGCACAGTTGACAAGGCTGGGATTTTTGACTGGGATGATGAACGAGAAGATGAAGGCGGGGGAGACATATTTTGTAGAAAGAAGGAAGAATTCTTTCATGGTGAACACATTGCACAGAGATCGTTTACAGAACTCCAGAAGCAAAGAAAAACTCTACCTGATAGCTACAGAGACAATGAAGGAAAATCTAATGTCCAGAGTGAGAAATTGGTTCACTCTGATTCAATGTTGTTGCATAACCTTAAAGGAAATGACAAGACAGCGCAAGAAACTGGAATTAATATAAGGAGAAATCTTGTCTGTGAGTTTGATGAACAGTCTAATATAGATGCATCAGCAGGACCATTGGAAGCCACTCTTAGTAGGGAGGATATGCTTAATGTGGGTTTGGATACTCAGTTGGCTGCTGAAGCCATGGAAGCCTTGTTTCATGGAGAGGGTATTGCCAATTATGATGCAAATGAAGAACAGCTGGGACTGCCAGGCAAGGAGGATTATGCAAAAGTTTCTGCAAGAACAGAGACAGAGAAGAGTGCTCATTCAGGACAGTGCTCCTATGATAGAAGTAACCATGCTGGAATTGCCACAAGAAATTCCAAGAAAACAAAGAAGCTTGGTGTAAGATCAAGTAAACAGTCTTCAGTTTCATTGCGGAAACATCCTGAGGATGTGAGGAAGAGGTCTGACACAGGTTTAGTGATGACAAGAAGCAAGAGGGTGAAGATAGATGCTGAGAAGCCCTCAACAACCTATGGGAGCATGGAGGAGCCAAGGAAATTAGGAGGATATATTGAAGACAGCCGATGCGATGAGTTTAATACACTTCAAGGAAATACTTTGAAGGCAGGTCGCTCGGTGAAGAAACGGCAAATACCAGATGAACTTGCAGCCTTTACACCTACTGGTCGTCGAAGAAGGCAGTCCTTGGCTATCTCCCAATTGAAATCTGTTGTCAATGTGCTCAGTAATGGAAAAGAAACAGCTGCCCTACGTTCTGGAGAGCCTGAAAACCATAAAGAGAATTTGACAACTACAAGTGATGGTATTAGGTGTCCCAAAGGAAAAAGATCCTGCCGAAAATCTTCACGTCAGTGCAAAGAACCTGATAACTTAGATTGCCAATCTAAGCTATCAAGTCAGCCCAGAAAGATTGGAAAATCTCTGACTGGGAGTAGAAGGTCAGAAGGCAATGACAGAACAGATTTTGCTGATTCAAACAAGAACAGGAAAGCAAAATCCTCCTCACCTGTTTCTCCATATTTGCCTACCATCCAGCGAAATTCTGGAGAGCAGCTACGACAAGGTGTGGGCAATCTATGTTCAAATGCTGTTAATAATGCTCATAAATTGAATGAAAACAGCCCTAAAGATGGAATCTTAGCAAAGGCAATGAAACTTGCTGATAGAAGGAATGGTGCAGATTCCTTTCTGTCTGCTGAAAAAGAAGAGAATCCACAATTAGATAGTTCACCTAAGAATGCAACTAAACCATTTGAATCAGCTTGTACTCCTCCAGCTAATTGTAAGACTCCTGTGAAAGCTGCATCACCAGTCTGTGTAGGCAATGGATATTCTAAGCTTTCATGCAAGAAAAACATGTCAAGATCTTCCCTTATGAGAGAGCTTAGTGGCTTATATGCAACAGGGTTGGAACCTGTTTCTCCACCGAAGGACTTGAGGAAGAGAAAGGATTTGGCTAGCATTCGGGTTCTTTTTAGCCAGCATTTGGATGAGGATACACTTAAGCATCAGAGAAAGGTACTCTGCCTGATTTCATAAGATGTTTCTCGTGATCTACCTGACTGGTTCAACAAGATATTTGTTAATAATGTTTTGCAGATAGCAGGTCGGCTAAAAATTTCTGTAGCATCTTACATTATGGAGGCAACACACTTCATTAGTGACACATTTGTTCGCACAAGGAATATGTTGGAAGCCATTGCCTCTGGCAAACCAGTAGTGACTCATTTGTGGCTTGAGAATGTAGGCCGAGCTAACTATTACATTGATGAGGAAAAGTACATATTACGGGACACAAAAAAGGAAAAGGAGTTTGGCTTTAACATGGCTGTTTCATTGGCACATGCTCGGCAGCATCCGCTTTTGCAGGTGAGTGAGTTATCTTTTCCTGTAGGTTTGTTCAGTTGGGTGGACTTATGTTTTGTTTATTCATTTAACAAATAGCATCTTTTCAGGGTAAAAGAGTTCTGATAACTCCCAATGCAAAGCCAGGCAAAGAGATAATTTTGACTCTGGTTAAAGCAGTTCATGGCAAGGTACACACCATGCCCAGACTATCTTCAAAAGCAGTTGTCTCTGTAGTTTGAGAAATTATCTGATTTATCCTACATAATCTAGTAATTGGCCCACTTTTAGTACTTTGGACCATCAGTTACATGCTCTCCATGTTTTGCTAGGCTTGCCTTATAATGATGTCTGGTTGAAACGCTTGACAGGCAGTGCAAAGAGTTGGCAAATCTACTCTGAAGGATGACAAAGTCCCAGATGATCTGTTGGTGTTATCTTGTGAAGAAGATTATGAAGACTGTGTACCTTTCCTAGAAAGAGGTTTGTATACTTAAACTGGCATATTGCATGGTCTGTCTAATACATGAAATAGTATTGACTTTAATCACGATTTTATGCCATCGCTTGATTCTTCAGGAGCAGCTGTTTACAGTTCAGAGCTGTTGCTCAACGGGATTGTTATCCAGAAACTTGAATATGAAAGGTTGGTTTACATTATTGACAGAACATCGCATCCATTGTCAGTCATGTTCTTGGCATAGCATACTTTTGTCAAGTCATCTACACGCTTTTTTTTTTTCTTTTTTTTTTTTTCTCATATTAAAACTGAAGGTTCATTTGTTATATTGACGTGTCATGCCATGATTTTCTTTTTTCCTCTTTTGGGTAAATATGGAATGAATGCCATGACTTGTGGCCAAGTTGATGATTGTGGTAGTGCAATCTTGACCTTTGATTGCCCCTTGTGCCGCCGGTTTAACCCGCGGCCGAGCTGATGACCGTTGTAGTTTGTATGATGTTTACGTCAATCACAGAACAGACAGCAGGGTTCAACTCTTTCTAAAGAATTGCTGTTCCTCTGATGACAGGCATCAGTTATTTGGGGATCAAGTGAAGAGAACACGTTCCACGGTTTGGCTAAAGAAAGACGGTTGTAGTTTTATTCCTGTCCCAAAGCATAAATAGTCTCCCATTTTCCTCTTATTTTTTGTTTCATTTTCCTTTCCTCTCTCTCTCTCTCTCTCTCTCTTCTTTTGGGTTGCTTGGTGATGGTACTGTGTACATATGCTGAACGTGCTCTCCCTTAGAATTATGTAAACTAGCCGCAGATGCATAATATTACGATTCACGGGAGCGCATTTGTACAGAAAAAAACAAAAGAAAAAAGAAAAAGAAAAAGAAAAAAGGACAAAAAATTGAAATTGAAAGCTTTATCTTTTATTTCTTTACCACTTTTTTTTTCTTTTTTCAATATCACTTAATATAGCTGAAAAGATAAAAATTGGAAATTAATACATCAAAAAGTTATATATAACACATTATCAAGATATGCTAGAAGTCTCTCTTCGTTACACTCACTCACACGGTGCGTGACAAGTACAATATTTTTGGGTTTTCAATGGTGGTCTAATTCGACTTAATAATAAGTCAAACTTTTCCTTTAAATACTCAATAGATGACAATCGTAAGGTATGTGATAACTATTTTTATATTCGATAACTTTAGCTCGATCGTCATGTTGCAAACCCGTACTTTTTTTAACTTTTCCTTATCTTGCAAGTTACAGATTTGATTCAATCCTGACATTTGCACTCAATTCCATCCAGATTTTTACCTGACCAGTGCGTCTAATCTTAACTGCTTCTTCGTAATGTTTTTTTGTCATCCATATCGATAGCAGCTCGTACACGAGAGAAAAACATTGGTGCGGAATAGTCCTGCGGTTTCGGTCGGTTCAATGGATGCATTTCATGCAACGAGTAGAAGCCACAACACAACGGTTGAAGTAGTGCTAGCTGCTTGGGGGTTTGCTCAAGGTTGTTCCGAAGAGAATTTTTTGCCCTCATAAAAGCCCCACCCAAAAAATCAAAAAGACTCATGGTATCATATTTCAGTTCGTTTATGGCATTCGTTGGGCAAGCCGGGACTAGCAATATGTGCCTTTACATAAATCAATATATATGGTGGACCATGCTCTGCGATGAAGTCATACTGGACTACCGTTCTCGGAAGCCTGAGCACTCGGCGCGAAATAGTGCATATACAATGCATTCAGGCTCATTGCTACTCCGAAACCCACAACCGCTGCTATCAGTATTGCACATACGGCGTTCACATGAAGCTGCCACAAAATTTCAAACCATGAGGAAAGTTGGCCTAAGATAATCTCACTATCCACAGCGCTGAATTCACTGCACGTCTTACTCGACTTTGTTTATAAGAACAGCCTCCTAACCCTTCTTCTAATGTTGTTTTTTCTTTTCTTGCCACTTGGTGAGAGTGTTTGCCTTTAAAAATTTCACTTGGATTTAATTGCAGTTTTGCAAGCTTCCTCCAATTCCGCCAGTATCAATCACCATGCTTTGGCAATGATACTTTGAACCCTTTTGCATCTTTGGCCAGGAAGTGGCTCTTAACAGCCAATAACCACATAATTAACCCACAAAGCAAGAAGTCATCTACTGCCTTAATGAACGAACAGAGAGCTAACTGATTTTCAAGGAGGGAGAGACAACGGAAAGAATAAAAGCCAGACTTAAACCCACCAGGCTATAGAATATGTGGACAGTTGCGGCCAAAAGCACAAACTCGAGAGCTGCGTACGTCCACATATATTCGCCAGTTACTGCAGATCATGCATGAAAATGGTAAAAGAAAACAAAAATTGCAGCTGAAAAAGAAATTGAATTATTGTAAATTCTGAGGCTCAGACATACCTAGCATAGCTGCAAATATAGATGACAACAGGCCTAAAGTGAACGCAAATGGTGCAGCAACTATAAGTGCTTGAGCCTTCAAATCTTGTACCTACGAAGTTTTGAATCAAAAAATTGCCCTTATTATGCTTGCTGGTCATTGCTAGAGAAAGTTAATTGATGGTCCACTTTCCTATGCCTCAATGCCATGCTTCAAACGTAATAATCGGTTTTATTTTTTCTCATCTACTTGCCCCAAGTCAGGCTTCCTTACTTTGCATATCATTCCAAGAAATCTTAAAACAATCCAATCATCTCTCTTATTTTAGCCATTACAGAACCCTGAAAAAACCCAACTCTGACAAATAAATATAGCAGAAATAAATATGGCATAGTTATTGGTGGGAGTTCGGTCTGTTAGCTGGTATTTGTTTAGTTATCACCCAATAAAATGAAATATTTCCATAAAAAAATTTTTTCTCTAAAAGAAAAAATCCTTTTGCTACAGCAGAACAGCTTACCAATAATTGCTCCAGGAAGAAGAAATAGCAGATAGTGCTAATTAGAACGAGCACCACAAAGTCCTGCCACACACTGCATTATGCATCGATGAAACTGTTATCGAAGTCTTGCCAGGTGAAGAAAGAAACACTTATGTTTGATTGCTTGCAAAAGTAAAAACCAAGTAGCTAAAAATTGATTGATTTGTTATATAACACAACTAAAGGGGGGAAATTTCTGGTTCGGATGCACTCAATTTTGGAAAATTGCTTTGGACTGAATGCACTGATTCAAGAATGTGGTTAATGAATCCCACCATGAAAAAAAAGAGTGGTTAATGTTATGAATCACAGATCCGAAACAAAAAGGGCCAAATGACCTGATCCAGCAGAATCCCTTCATTGACCATGACACGAAAATCTCAGCAGTCATAGAATCTATTAATGCAGCCTCAAACTACATTACCTTATTGTTCGCATCTGTGCACCCTGCTGATTCTGTTCCTGTCTGTTATTGCTTTGAGGGCAGCTTGCCACACGAAGTAAAGTAACAGGTAAGTTTTTAACCTCTTGCCCACATACCTCACACACCTTGTTTCCTTTTGTACTAAACCATTTAACTGCACATTCTTCATGTACGAGTCTGAGGGCCCCTTTGCAACTGCATTCCATTTTGAGTGTATTTCCTTCTCGACATTCATCAAGACAGATCCTACACACAGCTTCTTCTTCAGGAATTTCTTCATCATCACCTTGTATTTGAGTGGGGGCTATTTGATCTGCTTCACCGAGGAGCAGTCATATGAGCATATTGAAACAGGACAGAAGGATGAGAAACAGACAAAAGTTTTCCGTAATTATTCATCGTTCATTTCTTCTTCATTTTCGTTTCTACTTTCTTTTCTGATAAACACCATTATTCCTGATTCTTCTAATCACTTAATCAATAGAAACATAGAATGCATGTAGATTGTAAGGTGACCTGGCTTATTGTTGGTAAAATTTTCCATGGTCCGGGCAAAACTCAGTCTAGGTAACCCCACAATATGGGAGCATCGTATACCAGGACGTCCTTTTCCCCATTTTTAGGATCCAAAAAGATGAGTGATAACATGCTGCCATAGAAAAAAATCAACTTTACAGATATACACAATTATACTGACCCATGACCTTTTTGTTTTGACTCATGTAGAAAGTTGAATAACATCCAAAGCAAACATTACAAACAAATCACTCGCAGAAGTTGGCACATATCACAGAGTTTGCAGTACTCTGGGAACAACAGAAACAAGGATCCGGTGTAAAAGAATGTGTTCTACTACATACCACCACTAGGATCTGTGTTGCCACGCTCTCCGCGAGAAGCGAAAGTTAAAGAACGGACAATGACAACATTCCGGCCAGGCACGGAGAGGGATCTTGAAACCACACCACGAGCCGCCCCTGTCTGAACAGTATTCACAGTAAAGAGTCTACATCACTATTCTTTGTACAGTGTGCAAAGCCATCAGACTCTGCAGCATTCGTTGCTTATTAGAACAAGCCTATGAACATATTTGAAGGGTCAAACAACATTGATTTTTCCTTTGAAGCCAGAAGGAGTTGTTCTCAGATCATCTTTAAAACCAATGGTGAATGAAAAGGTGAGACTTCTAGCTCATAAACCACAAAAGAAGTAGAGAAACACTAAAGCTTACGTTTGTTTTATGAGATTCACCAGGCAGCCTCGCTGATGCAGGTGCAGCTGCTGTAGCAGTTGATGGGGACAAGTCTGGTGTATGTGTGACAGGAAGGGACGTACATCTTTGCCATGAGAATGCAGACTTCAAACTGGCAAGAATAGGACTATCTGGAACTTTCTTGGAGTCTGAATTGAGTAGAGAACTCCTCTCACTGTCAGGCAGGGCAACTTTTTTTTTGAAGCTCGAGGAGGTTAAGCCCCGCAACAACCCCAACCCTCCTGGTGACGAACCACCTTTGAATGAATTTTGAGAGTTGAGTAAACCTTTTCCACTGCGGCTGGTGCCAAAACCTAGAGTTTTGGGTGGTATTTGAAGTGAAAGATCCAATCGCTTCCCACTTGGTCCAGAGGTTGAAACTTCTTTACTTGAGGCCTCACTTGAGGATTCTGTATTTTTCTGATCATCCTGCACTTCAAAGAAATATGCCTAATTTCAACTTCTGCTAGCATGTCATGAATGGAAAATTTAAACAACTTGGCCCCAGAAATCAAGATCGGAAAAAACAAAAGATAGATAGCAACTGAACAGAAAGATCCCACTTAGCATGAATCACCTGAAATGGAAGATTAATTAGGACTCCATCAAACTTCAAAATTTTCACAAAATTGAAACCTACAGCTACATAACCATCAAATTAATAACCCTCAACAATACAAACCCCTCTCCACGACCCAAAAAAATAAAAAAGGAAAAGAGAAAATCATCCATCTCGGTGACTTGAAACACCTTTAGGAGTATAAAAAAAGAACAAAAAAGAGAGAAGGGGGCAGGCCAATGTGTGGAAAAAGACAATAAGTGTCTGGATGTGCACACTGTTTTTATTGACATAAAGGTAGATATAAGGCCTTGAGGGTGCAAACCTGAGGCTGAGTAGAATCCCCTGCAAGAGAAGCTGTGATAGCTTGGGTTGCTTGCATTATCTACTCCACAGATCTCTCTCAGCACATATGCAAATCTATACAACAGTGGTAGAAGCAATCATAAAAGAAGAAGGAGAAGAAGAAGAAAGAAGAACAGCAATACCTAACAGAAGGTGACCAACTAGAGAACTAATGGACAGGATAGAAAGAGAGGCTATGTGATAATGGTCCCCTACTCTATCATTGTAGAACCTGAAAATTTTCAGATTTTTATTATAATGAAAAAATATTATATGGGTCTTAGTTACCGTGGGCGTAACGCAGAGTGAAGGTGTGAGGAGGGCAACGTTGGTCGGAAGATAGCAAGAAACGTTTGACTGTTGCTGTTTGAAACTTAAGCTTGGCCTTTACTTGTCTCTGCTGCGTCTTGCCGTCTTTACACTGCATTTTCCCATGTTCTTACCGCTTTTTATTTTGCTGCCTTGAAGCTTAAGCCAATATTTTATCTTTTATTTATGGAATTTTATTCTTTTTTTATGGATTATATATATATATATATATATATATATATTCCAAGTTCCCAAACCTAGAAAAATTTAGTGCCCAAAAAATAGAATTGTTAAAATTTATCATTTTTGTCCCTAGTGCTTAAAAAAAAAAAAAAGTTCAATTGGATCCATATTTGGTAGTTTTAGTGATAATTGAATGTATTAAAAACCACAAATTTATGTATTTCCTCTCTGAACGCCACCCTATTTATGCAGTGCTTGATGGCCAATGCGATGTGAGTAGAGCTCAACATTTTTTGAGAAGTAATTTCTGTTGTGGATACCTTAATTAATGGCTGATACAGTGATTCGCAATAAATTATTGGTACACAATGTAATTAATTATTATTCATCTTGAACGCTGTGAAAGAGGAGCGAAAATTCACAAGACTTTGTTCGCAGGGTGTCGGTGTCTCTTTAAAAAAAATAAAAAATAATATATATATATAGATATATATTTCTGCCATGTTTTTGTTCCGCAGCTTGGAGGGCATAAATAGTTGGCAATTATCTGCATCTAAATCCAATGGTTTTTGGAATAAAGAAAGACGATGGAGACAGGCCAGGGTGGAATTTGGGTGGTCACCTTCCTCCGTTGTCTGCACTTTTGAAGTGGGGCGTTGGAAAATAATAAATTGACTCGGAAACAGGAGAGACAGGGTCGGTCGCCCTTGACTTATGCGAATTATTATTCCCCACGGTTTTGCATATGTACGAGGATCATTTCGATGTCCCCAACTTTATAAGTTTCTACGGTGGAGAAGAGATCACAATTCTCAAGTTTTGACCGAGACGGGCCTCAGAGAGACAGAGAGTGAAGATTCGGGCAAGTGGGCCTTAAAAGGACCGAGATTATTCGGGCTTCTGTTGGGCTGAACTGACACCACGGCCATATTCTCTTCCCCCACAAAGGGGCTCCCATAACCCATTTTGTAACAAGGCTCGAACAGCAACTTCCAGTGAGCATCTCGACCCCCTTTCATACATATAGGCCGCTCAGGTTTGAAAAAAATAATAAATAATAAATAATAATAATAAATACGTGAAAAAAAAGAAAAGAAAAGACGGGGATACTCTAAAATTACATTGTGAACCGAGTGAAAGGAATGTGGGGCAGATTGGCAAACGAGTTTGCTTTGGGCTCTGGTGAGAGCGAGGTACTGAAAGGCACCGACAACGCTATGATATTATGTTGCATCAGAAACGCCTTAATTGGAGTTTCCAAGGATCCTGGAGCTGCTCGTAATTAAAATTCTCTCTCTCTTTCTTCTTCTTCTTCTTCTTCTTTTTTTTTTGTTTTTCTTGTTCTTCAAAAAAAGGGGGAGGAGAGGGGGGGGAGTAATTTATCTTCTTTACGTCGGAACCAAAACTTATAAATTACGGGAAATTGACTAAGTTAGGTTTGAACCCCCAACATGTTCCAAGAAATTTGTCTTTGTAACTAATAGGACTAATTCAGGTTGGTTAGGAAATAATTTATTGAGATTGTGTGGAGAGAGCATCGCTGTAATGTAGATGCATTGATTCAAATAATTCCTCGTTTGACAGCATTATTAAATGTCCTCCACTAACCTGAAATATAATGCTTGCACCTTTTGAACGAGTGAGATGCCATGACTTGCGTCGGCAGGCGTGGGCCACCGATCAACCGGTTGCGTGACCAATGGTGGGCAGCATCGACGCTGTAGTTTTCCTCTTTTTTTTTTTTTTTTCTTTTTTGGGTGGTCAATTGGCTCCGATTTGAGTTCAAACGTCAAATTTTTAACTTTAAAGAGACGAGAACCAATAAATTATAACTCACCGGTAAGCTTCATTTATAAGATACTTTAGCACTTGAATGATGAATGTTATGCAAAAATACAATTATTCCTTTATTTTGCAGTCCTTATTAGATATCTAAATAATTAATTTTCCTATCTCATTTATTTTGGCTTCATCAATTCCTCCGTTTCAATCCCTCCATCCAAAGACCCGTAAAAGAAAAGCAAGAAGGATGGCAATCAATTAGTAAAACCTTCCATTTAGCAAGCCGATGCATCTTCTGCCGCAAGTCATTGCTAGGCATCACCAACCAATTTCAACATTTTAAAAGCATACCAACAAAAAAGAGAAGGAAGTTGTACATGCTGTCTAAGCATTGAGTCATCCGGGCGTCACTAAGGATACCCCATCCCCGTCTGCTTTGTTATTATTATTATTTTGTCTTTAAACTGCAATTTGCATCACAGTAACAGCAAGCAACTTTTATATAACTATATAATATAGTATAAACAACAAACAAAAGAGCATGATTAAGCTAAGCAAGTTCTAATATAGCAGCTGGTAGGATATAATGGGCAAGGATGGAGTAGGAAAGGATCTATCTTCCTTTTTTCTGGTTGAGGGCAGCGGAGACTCAGAGGCAGCTCTAAATCTCTTTCAAGATGTGAATATGGGAATCACTGAGGATCATCATGATGATGATGATGCAGAGTCATGCAGCTGTGATTCGAGTGGATCACTGGAGTTTCTTGAAGTTCTCGATAGCGGTGATCAGTCCTGTTTTAGTAGTTCCACTAATGATGTCGATGAGGAGATTTTTGGCGACCCAAGTAGGAACAATTGCAAGATGTGGTGGTCCGGAATTGCCGGATTCCCAAATGTTGATGGTGAAGAAGAGGAATCAATGTTTGGCAATTATAGGGAGATTGTGGATCAAATGGACGATAAGCTCTTTTGGGAAACTTGCATGGCAATTGGGTATCCTTAAAACTAATTCTTGCAAGTATTCTCTCTTCCATTTTTAGTTAGACATTTTTTTCCTTTTTTTTTTTTTTTTCTTTTTAGGGGTCATGTTTGGACATGCAAGGCATCTTGGGCTCAAACTTTTATCACTGATATTATGGGAAATTCACAGCTAAAATTGATTGATTACTTCGCCCTCTCCTGGCTTAATCAATCTGACGTCGGTTGGTCAGTGAATGTACATTGGTCATATTTAATGGAGATCGGTTGAAGAACTGTGCGGTCTGGTAATCAGATTTCATCTGATGAACGTAAATAAGGGCCTACGTGCAATTCAAATGAATTATTTAGCTGTTCGGATTGAATCAGTATTGTTGTGCTAATATGTTCTAAGCTGGAAAGTGATGCAGGGAATTTTTGGCAATAAGGGCAAACAAAAAGATAGGAGAACGGAAAAAAAAAAAAAGAAAAAGAGAAAAAAGAGAGAGAATAGATATCGAAAATAACACTACAACTTTTTTTTTTTTTTCTCTTTGTAATTTTCAAAATTTTAGTGGGAAAGATGTGTAAGAATATGAATTAACTAATTTAACTTTCATTCTGGAAAAAAACAATTAACTGCGTAATGGCCTTAACGTTCCAGATGTCGGGCAGCTCCGCGGAGGGTAAATCAGGGAATTGCATGCCTTTGTCACTTCTTCCCCGAAGGACGGTTTTTTCTCTGTTCAAAATCTCTCATAAATTGTAATTACCCATTTGCCCCTGTCCAGAATATCTCGACTGTGACCCCTCTCCCCTCTCGTTTCTTCCTGGTTACTTGTCCTTACGAGGCGTCAATGGCTAAGGAAAAGAAAAAAGACGATCTCAAAGTAAGAAGTTCTCTCAAGATTCCTTGAAGCCCGCGTCCCTTCTTGGGTGATGTATTTTATTCGCGATAATGTTGATCTAAAGAGACATCTGTCTTGAAAACAACAGGAAGTGGCTGTGGAATTGAAAGTCCCCACCATCCATTGTAACGCACGTGAAAGAACCGTAGCCAAAACCATTTCTAAGTTCAAAGGTAAAAATTGGTCAATTAACCGTTTTTACTCCCTTTCATCGTTCCGACCGAAGACAAACTAAACTTATATAAATAATTGAACCCCATGATTCTAATTAACGTTTGTCGTGTATATATATACACACACACATATATTTTCGTATTGGCACGGGTAGGGTTTACGGAACACATTGACCCACAAAAGCTAACTCGAGAAGAAGACGGGGAAGAGAGTGGAGAGATTGTGGCTAGCAGGCATAAAGGAGAGGACGGGGATTCAAATAACAACAGCAATGATGGTCCGTCTTATGGAGAAGATTTACAAACAGAAGAATTCTCACCTCCGTTATTACCCTTAGCACGGCCACCCTTCTTCAGTTATTGCAAAGAAAAGTGATATTCTGATGATGTTTAGCGATGAGAACCCAAATGCACACGCTCCATCATGTAACACAGCCACAAGCACACACATTCTTATTTGTCTTATTTTTGGTACACCCCCCCCCCACACACACACCCGCATGCTCCGTGACATTTGCCTCTCAATTTTATTTTTTTTTGGTCCCTCACTGTAACAAGAAGGAGGATGAAAAATACAAAATTGATTTACATAGATCGACCAATTATAAAATTCAGTTCGATCAACCAAAACCAGGAAAATGCTAATCTCTGTTTAGCCCGAGGACAATGTAACATCGGGGGATTTGGGGGGTAATCATGAAACAAACTCCTGCGGGCAAGAAAATGTAATTTATTCAAATGAACTAAACCAATAACAATCCATGCTAACAGCTATAGCATTTCAAGCCAGAAAAAGCCAAATAGGAATGGACGGAATCCGTAACATAAAGTCCCCACTCATTTCATTTTTGCCTCCGTAAACAAGACATGGCGATTCACCCGAGGGTCGTATTTGCGAAACTCAAGCTTCTCAGCGACCTTCTTAGCACTCTTCCTCTTGACGTAGAAAAATCCAGTCCCAGCAGCAGAGACGAGCCGGATGAACATAAAAGTCTTCTTCTTCTTGTCACCCATTCTCTGACACACACACACACACACACACACAACCAAACCCGGTTCAAACAATATACAGAGAGCATTTTCATCTCCCATAACAACCTATGATCAATCCCAACAAAAAGTGAATTCCAACAGAAATAACTGTAATTTACTCGAGAACATCAGGACCAATGTTGCTTGAAACCCATGATCAATCCCAACAAAAGCGAACTCTAACAGAAATAACTGTAACTTACTCAAGAACACCAAGATACAGTTAAAAAAACTCACCTTTCAATCTTCTCCTACCTTTTCTTCTTCTTCTTGGCCTAGTCTCCAAATTTGCGACAGGGGCAAACCCTAGAAATGAAGGCAATGTCAGCTTTGCCCAACGGATGACGCCTGCCTTCGCATACGCCAACTTGGTGGGCCGTAAAACTGGGCCGAATTCTGGCCCAATTCATTGATGGCCCAAAAAAACACAAAGCGCATTAGAGACATTGAATAACGTGGCCCGTTGATTACAACGTTGTAATTTGCCGTGCTGCGGACATTCGTATCGAACTTCTAATCTCTGTCTGGCTTAGACACGCGAACTGTTTCTCAGTAGCAACGAAGGGGTATGGTTGTTTGCTGATAACTTTTTCGGTTTTTCGTGTTTGGAAAGTGGGAAAGTGTGGAGACTTTGAGTGGGGGAAAGCTGGATTTTCTTTTTAATCGACTTTTTTGGTTTGTTTTTTTACATATATATTTTTTTAAAATTTTATAGAAGCGATCGGGGATGGCGAGCGCGGTGGATGCGGCGGGGAATCCGATCCCGACATCGGCGGTGCTTACGGCGTCAGCGAAGCACATAGGGAGCAGATGCTTGCGAGAGAATGTGGACTTCCTCAAGTGCAAGAAGAAGGATCCGAACCCGGAGAAATGCCTCGATAAAGGCCGAGACGTCACCCGCTGCGTCCTTGGCCTGTAAGCGCGGACAAAACCGTACACTTATACCCCATTTTTCAATCTTGGAAAAGCCCAATGCTTTAATAATTATACTTAACTGTTAATTTTTGTCGCACAGAAAAAATGGAATTTTCCAAAACTTCAACCAGATGGTGGGCTTTTCTCTGTCCTTTTTTAATTATTTTTTTGGGCTTTTCCATAGCAAAATCGTTTTTGAGTAGTTTCAGTGTTAGATTAGTGAAGCTTTCTGTTTATATGCTATTTGATCAGTGTTTAGGAGACTTCTCATTCATTTCGTTTGTTTTTCCTTTTCTTTTTCTCCGCTATGGTATGAATAGTAGTTCAGACTCAGTGATTGTGAATTGAAGAGATACTGGTGTCTGGTCAAATGACATTAACGAATCTTAACTATGCTTCTCGTTATAGTATTCTGAGTGTTCATTGAGAATGATCGACTGGGGGAGGCATTGGCTGTTTTGAATTGCTAATGCAGCTGAAGTTGTGCATACTTTAGGCATCTTTCATGTTTGTGGCTTTTGTGATTTGAAATGGATACACTGATATTTGCACCAAGGGTTAGATGAATAAAACTGATATTATACTTCTTCTTGGACAAACATTTAGGTGATCAATTCCTGGTGTCTACTTTAGAACTTAGGGAGATCAATACTTGTAATGAATGCATACTTAGGGTTTCTAATTGCGGTGACCTACTTGTGTTAGGATTATGAAAATCTTCACCTTCTGAGGTCATATTGCATAATAGATGGCACTTTTCATGTTTGAATTTCTCTGTGGACAAATCTGAAAATAATAATACCTTATTTGCAGTTGTCGGTAGAGGTTTGAATTTTGATGGGTTGTAAAGGGTTCTCTGTGACAGTCCACGGGACCCTGATCTTTGCAGTCCAATACATGATTTGAGGAGGGAATAACTACCAAATTTTGATTTTATTGACATCTCATCCAACATAAGGATGTAAAATGTCGTGGCCCAAACCTTGCCAACATCAGATTAGAGTTCCGGTTATAACTGCATCAAGTCCGGTAGGAGGATTTTGACTTCCTTGATAAACCTCATTCACTTCTTGCCCCATCCAATTGTTGACAATAGCACATTGAGGGATTATTTTCATGTGTTCGATGTGCTATTGTGTCTGATTACTTCAACCATTTAATGTTTCCTAATGCTACTGGTGTCATTTTTTTCCCACGTGTGAAGTGTTGAGCAATTTTATCGCAAGCTTAGGTTTTTTGGCGGGGTGCACACTGCAAGCTTAATTTCAATCCCCCATTTTTTAGAGGTTTCTAAATTGGATTTGATGTCTGCAAGCTGCAAACAACATAAAATCAATTGATCCATTGGCACCAATACAAATAAGCACATGTGCAATGCACACATGAATTTTAGTTTTTAGCTTTTCTGCATTCTGAGATGTTTGTTACTACAGGTTGAAGGATCTTCACCAGAGGTGCACAAAGGAGATGGATGAATATGTTGGTTGCATGTATTACTCCACAAATGAATTTGATTTGTGCCGCAAGGAGCAACAAGCATTTGAGAAAGCATGCCCTTTGGAATGACTGGCAAAAAGAATATGTAATGCCATACAATAATTTAGGCAGCTTGCCTTGAGCAAATACTGTTTTGCATTTGTGTACACTCCCCCTCCCCCCGGGGGGTGGGGGTTTCTGATGTCAACCTGCTCTCTTTGGTGCGACTTACAAAGTTATTTGAGATTTTTCCCCAAGCACAAAAAAGAAGGGTCGAACCCTCTCTTCTGAAGAATAATAGTTGATGTCTATTAAAATTTCTCAGGGCAATTGGACGCTGTGATAAGTCTTGTTCGGTTCACAGTTTGCTCTGTACTCTATGCTGTGTAAATATTAGCTTCTTAACGAGGCTTAAGCCTTGTTCTTACGGTACCACCAAAAAAATGGTCCTAATAAAAGGGCACTGATTGTCACTCGCCAAGGCTCTTCGGCTTTTGGACGTTTGTATGATACGACACGTCTGCGGCGATATCAGAAATTTGAATTACGTGAATCGATAAAATCATGATTCAGGTATGCTCAGCCAGTTGAGAAGACAAATAAAAAACCATCTTTAGTATAAAAGATGCTTTGTAAAATCAAGATAAAACAACAGGTTAATTCACAGGGTGAGGTTTTGCTTTTCTTGGGCCAGAGCTTTTACGAATAATGGCTTCAGCGGTTAGCGAAGAAGCGTTTTCACATTTCGGTTTGGTTTCACTAGTGGCCTCAATATGTTAAGGTGGGTTCGATTTAGGAGAGTGGTGTCCCATATACGGGACAGGCTGCAACAGGTACACGACCAGACTAGAACAGGAAAAATGCTTAGAAAATTACTTAATTTAAATTTTTATAAATTTTTACAATTAAATTTTAATTTTATTTTAAAAAATAATTAAATTATTAATCATTTGTATTTGATAAATGTACATTTTTTTAATAATTTTACTTATTTTTATTTAATTGATTTAAAATGAATTTAAAAAATATAAAAATTAAATAAAAACACAAAAGATTTTAAAACTTATATGTAAATATTCATGAAATTTTTACACTTTCTTTTTGTATATCCTAAGACAGGCGTTAAGCACAAATCCAGTATTCATCACTTTGTAACTCAAAACCTGGCTGCAGACTACTCGCAGAGAATTTACGCTGCAAATAGAAACATCTTATTCCCAACGGCCAAAACAAACATGCTACCGAGCAGCATGCCTCACTTTAACCAATATGGAAAAACCTAGATTCACAGAGACAGTGATATCAGTAACAACTCAATAGTTAATCATCTAGCTTAACTAATCTCATTGCCTGCTTTTCAACGGGAAGTTCATGTGCAGCATAGCGGCAGCATTCATGACATCCATCAGGTAGACCTACAAAAAATCACGTGTAATAACATGTGAGAATCAGGAAGAGCTGTCCCACCTAAGAGTTCATTAAATTTTTTGTTGGGCATTGAAACCATCAAAATAATTTCAGGCTCCCTCAACATGCAATCAAGTCCAAGACAATATAACCACAAAATTAGGTCAACCCAATATTAAACACAATCAGTAACACAACTCAACCCCCAATCTAAGTTCATTGCAGGTAACATGCACATTAAACAAATATAAACATAAATCCCCATATCTGAATTGCACGCATGGATAGATTTTTCCATAGTTTAATGGCCTCTTTTTTGAACTCAAAATATAAGCTTCTGAAAAGCTTACTCATAAGATCGAGAACAAGACCCAGATGGACTGTGACTGATACGTCTTGGACTCCTTGACCTGTCAGATGCATACTCCCTTTCATCAAAAGTGCTCCGACCATTCTCTCTAGGACTAGGAGACCTCGGGATTGACCTCTCATCCCTCTCATTATGTGGTGAACTGGACCACGAGACTGACCTAGATCTTCGTGGAGAATAATAATCACCCTTCATGCCATGATCCCTGTCATAGTAGCAATAAAAGGCAGAAGTAAAGTAATTTCCAAACCAAAACTGCAAATCACCAATAAACCTCAACTGGATACCCAAACAAACTGAAGAATTTCTGTACAGCAGTACTGATAAATAAAGTAATTTCAGCAAATGCTCATCAATTCAGACAAGTAAAATCATTCTACACATAAATTTTTCATGCACATCTTCAATGAAAATCCAATGTGTCAAAACACAGCCTTTACCTGCACCTCTTCAGGATTCCTGATCAAAATTATGATAACTGAATCCAAACACTTTCAGAGTTGGGCGCTACAAGGATGTACTCATTGATCAGCATCTGACAACTTCAGAGCTCACTTTGTCCCAACTTTCTAAAACCTCAAATTATCTTTTTCTGGGACATTGCCATCATATCTCTACCAGTAAAAACTTTGTATAGCTTTCCTTCATCGAAGATGATTTCTTTCTTTGTCCAACTATACGCATTATATTCATTCTTAACTGGATAGTATATGCAAAAACAAGATATCAAACTTAACAGATTGCTTTACCAAAAATTACATCAAAGTTCAGCTGGGAGAAGGGGGGAAACAAAGTAATCCTGCAATTTTTATCATCTCTCATACCAAAGTTTAGCTATCTGTTCATTCAACCATAGGGAACACCAGAAACAAATGTCATTGTATGGGAAAGCCATAGCAAGTTGTAGCCAATAGCAGATCAGGTGACACAAAGAAGACACACATGAAGAAGCTCTCATTGAGAGAAAGCACATTCTTCATCACTTTATGAACTCTTTTGTCATTAATCTTTATTAATCCAGGAAGTTCTTACAGTCTCCTTTTTTACTTTACCATCTGCATAGCAATGCACCAGCAGCTAAATTCAAACTCACTTCTACATGTGCAATATTGTGCCCCATACACAACAATTGCCCATGCATGGAAGTTCACATTTAAGCAGCAAAAGGATGGTCATCATTATGATGAACAGACCAATTGGTTCATATACTTCATGGACCAGTATTGTGATCCATCTACTTCACGATAAATGGTAGAACACTTCTCAAACCTAGACAGTTGATCAAAGAAAATTATGCCTTTACACCACAATCAAACATTTTCTACTAAAAGCAATAATTTGTGTTCAAACAATGTGTAAGTTCAAACATCATGTTAAGCATCCAAGAAAAAATCAAGAAAATCAGCAGTTGTGTTCCCCTGATAAAGCAAGATTGCGAAACCATAGGAATTTTGCGGTCTGTGGAGTCCTGTATAACTCATGGACACACATGATAACATCTTGGTATTGGAGGCCAGAACTTGACACCAAAATAAGACTCAACTAAAATGGCAGCATTAGCAAACAAAATTAGGAAATAACTAGGGAAACCATAAAATTTGGATATCAACACATTCATTTCAGTAGAGTATGTGAAACAGACTATTTTGTAAAATTAAACAGACCTTGAGTCATATCTAGCAGGTGGAGGTGAACGTGAGTAAGCTGCCACAAAAAAGAAAAGGAGATAAAATTCAGCTCAGAAGCACCAAAGAAGAAAATTCTCCTAGCTAGTTTCCCTATCATGACCAGCTTAATATTAAACCACAAAAACTAAAAAGTGACATGAGAAACTTTATAAATATGCACTAGTGAGCAAACACTGACAACGATATCTTCGTCTTGGAGACCTCGGTGGTGTCTTCCCTCTGTAGCTGCCTCCATATTGACCACTTGGCATATAGATATCCAAAAGAATAATCAATATCAGAATCAAATTTTCATCAGCAATGAAAAGGAAAACAAAGACACTACTGCATACCTCATGCGGGTAGTTAAGCGCATTTCTTGAGGAGTTTTTCTGTTCTCCTCAGCAAACACAATTCTGATCTCTCTTCCGCCAATGACTATATGATTCATGCGCTGCTTTGCTTCTGCGGCATCTTCAGCATAACGATATTTCACAAACCCAAAGCCCCTTGGCTCCCTGTAATTTGACATCACAGCACCAAAATAATTGCAAGACACATCCTACTAATCTATAAAGAGAAGAAAGAGATAAGAAGAACAAGAAACACATTCAGCAAAATGATAAACATGCTAGGCCATTCTTATCCAACAAAAATACATGTAACTCACCAAGAGAAGGAGCTTTTCTCACATCCATGGATGGCAGCTATTAAGTTATTTTCCAATTCTCTACACGTGCAAAAAGCCCTCTATCTGAAGCCATTTTCCAGTGATCTACCCACTTTCACAAAATTATACATGCAATTGTAACTTACTACATCATAGCTGCTCTTGCTATAAAGGACATTAACTGTCGCATATCCTCGATGCAATCATTTACTTCAGAAGATGCTTTAGAATTGTTTCCCACTACACATGTAATTAAAAAAGAACAGTAGCCAAAGAATATTCAAATATAAACACAAGCTTGCTTTAAGGAGTGGACATTTTCTAATGTATCTGACACAATACTTCATAGCAAAATATCAAGGACAACCCAGTAATTATTGCTGCAATGAACAATTAGCACATAGATATGACATAATATAATAGTAAGGAGTATCGAAATCAACACGCAATGCACAACAGAGCTTGAAGGCAAGTGCATTGATATAACAGAAGAAGAAAGTCTACCCAGTATAGTAATTCTTAGGCAGATACACATCCTTCAAGGGACCATATTTCCCGAACAGACCCCTGAGGTCTTCAGGCCTGCGCAACACCATAGGAATTCAGCCAAATGCAGAGAGCCAAAAAGAAAAAGAGAGAAACACTCACAAACAGAAAACGAAACACGATTCAGAGGGTATGCCTTTAGTAATAGGAATCACAGTTCAAATTATTAACTAAATAGAACATTACGGTAACTAACAAATAAATTGCAAGCTAGTTTAAAACCACAACCAAGAAAAATTTAATCACTCGCACCCTGAATGCGCATCATTTATGAATGATAAATAAAAAAAAAGAAAAAAATATGAACACACGAGAGAGAAAAATAGAGAGAGACCTGGCGTCGAGAGGTAGATTGCGAATGAGCAAGCCGGAAGGAGCAGGAGAGCGACGGTCACGGCGAAAGCGGCTGTCACGGTAGCGAGGTTCGTCGTCGTCGTCGTCGTCGTCGTAGTAGTATAGTTTTCGGGAACGGGGAGGAGATCTGCTACGGCGACGGGCAGTGTAGCTCCTACTGCGGCTCTGGTGTCGCGCCATTGCAGCCGTTGGCAGTGAAAACCCCACCTCGTCGAACACGCAAAACCCTAACCCTAGCGGAACTCAGAGCGCGAGAGAGAGGCGAGACAGACGTGTACAGAGAGAGACAGAAAAACGGTGATAGCATTTTTGGTCGGGAAATTCTGGGTTTAATTTATTTCTCCCTTCACGGCCCAAAAATTTTTAAATATTAAAACTATTATTTATTTATTTATTTATTTATTTTTGTTTCTTGTCTGGATGATGGACAAAGCCTATGGCATTTATCTTTGCAACCGACCGAGGTCTAGTTTGAAAATATAGTTAGTCAAATTATCTATAATTTTGTTAATTTTTTTTTAAATACATGAAATGCCCGTGACAGATTAATTTTCTCTTTATTAATGTTGTGCACAATTAAAAAAGATTGACCAACAAATATGTTGTAAGAAGCTCTTTATAAATGCAGTTTGAGGTCACTTGGGAATCAACCCTTCGACTCGACACTTTTGAACCCCTTTTTATTAATTTCTTATTAAAAATTTATTTTCCCTATCGACTGGGAGCCAGTGGTAATTTCGCCTAAATTCGGAAAGTCCAAGTTGGCGAACTTTCCTCGCCATGATTCGACTCGCAAATGGTTTCTGCGGTCAGAAGATTTGGTCAGAGGATAATATCACTCTTCTCTCCTTTTCGAAAATTTTAAGTTTTTTTTTTTTTTTTTTTTTTGTAAAAAGAAAGTTAATAAACGTACCACTAACTTATCGAAATATAATGTACAAACGAATTATCAAAATATTTAATAGTATTTGGTTACAATGTTTCTGAATGTTAATTATATATTTTGTTATTTGAATTATACAATCTATATTTTTTAAAAAGAAATTCAAGACTTTGAATTCAAATTTCTATTTTTATTTTTATAATTAAGTAGGACCTACGTCCTGATTAGTTTACGGCACCGTCTCTGCATGGCCATTCCCCGGACAGGAAGTGAGAATTACTTTTTTCGGTTGAGGCACCAGACTTGCCTTTTCGTCTACGCGGCGGGTCTTGGAATCAAAAGCCAGTCCGAGCCTTCGATCCGAACAGGTGGAATTAATTACTGTAAACCGAGCCGGTGCAACGATTGCCAGCTGCCATAATGTGGGTGCTGACATCTAATATAACGGAGCCACGAGCGCGAGTGTGCCCTCGGCGTGCTCACGAAAGAGAGAGGTCCGTTAATATATGTTTTGGCGGGACCCAATTCCATGGCATCATAATGAGCTACATGGACGTCATTTCTTTTTGACAAAGATGCTTCACCTTCCCACTCTAACTCGCCTCGCCCTCACTGCACGCGATCACCCACCCACCCACCCACCCGGTTTCACTTTCCTCACCCGGTTCACTTTCCTTCTTTTCCACGTCGAAAGACTGGAAAGTGATTTGTAGTTGTTCTAATCTTTTAGCTATGCTAAAATTTTTAAAAAAGAAAACACACTTAGCATTACATAAATAAATAAATAATAACGTAATAATTTTATTTATTTACAAAATTAAATAAAATATAATTCATTTATATATTATATATTATTATGAGTATTTAGATATATTATCTACTCTTCTTATCTATTAATTTTATTAAAATAGATCTATTATGATTTCTAATTTTATTATATTTACTATATTATTTGATTCCGCCCATATTGACTATATTTTTATTTTATGGGTTTGTCACAAGATACTTCACACATATATTTTTAAATTTTTGAATTTTGATCTTGAATAAGAATATTAACTAACTTTATAAAAAATAATATATATATATATATATATATATATGTATATAGTATGGTGTTAATAAAGTGTTATCTTGTAGCGGTTGACTTTAATAGACATTTATGCGCAAGTCTCAACTAATCATTATTTGGGGCTTGAAATGATTTTCTGCCTTTGTTTATTAACATTTGTCTTTATTCAATGCATATTCATAAATAATAGTTCAGACTGAAGCCTTGCGTTTCAGATTTTTGAATTAGAAATCTTACTTCAAAGGATGCAAACGGCGTCGGAGCGAGGGCCAAAAAAAAAAAACAAAAGAAAAAAAGAAAAAAAAAAGGCTCATTTAATTTCTCAGATTCAAAGTAACCAATTATCCGAATGACTCGATATTTAAGCGATCTAAAACTCGACGTGATATGATCCCAATTTGACCAAACGTAAATTTAAAATAAAACATGATTTAAATTGAGTTAAATTCAATTAACGCGAAAATTGGGTGACCCAAACTTAAAAAAAATAATTTGGCCGGAAGTAAATTAAATCTCAAACAGTATGATTTATTAAATGATTCAAACTTCAGTAATACGAATATAAATTCGAGTAATCGATGCAACATAATGACCCAGACTCAAGCCCGTCCCACTAGACCCGTTTCTGCCTATACCTTTTTTTTTTCTTCTCTTTTTTGTTTTCTCAAATTAAAATAAAACGATAATTGTAGTGTTTTATAATTCTATCAAAAAAATATTATTTTACATTTATATTATATAATAATAGACTGAGTTATTGCACAAAATTTATTTTTTTGGTTATTAAAATAAAAGGTGATAATAGCGGTCACGTTAAAAAAATTACTTTTGCATCTCTTATATTAAATTTATAAAATAATAATAATAAATTGTATAATATCTAGTAAAAATTATTTTTAAAAATATACACGGTTGAATATATATTTAATTTTATTAGATAACTCGGAAAAATTTAAATTCGTACGATATAAAAGAAATCTTCTAATTTTAAAATATCATAAGGAGCTGGGGGCATTTTTCCGCCGACACTGGGGCTTATCGTATAGAGCTCGCAATTTGGTAAAATAAGCCATAAATAATAACAAGAGACGTATGTTCCTTTTATTATGCGCACGGTCTAATCACGTAGATGCGACTTAAAATGACGGCACGTGGGTGACCACCGCCGGGCGCTCGGCGGCGCGTGTCACTCGAAGCGTGGCCTTATCCATCTCAGCACAGCAACCGTCGCCCGCATGTGTCGCCACCCTAACCTCATTTTTTCGAATCAAGGGGGAAAAAAAAAAGAAAATAAATCGTATTAATTTGTCGAGATTGAGAATGAATTAAAAATGAAAATGAAGATTTAAAACTTAAAATTCCCGGTCAGATTTTATGACGAGCGACAAAAGAAGATTGATATCGTCAACGACTTTGATTCCCATACACCACCAGACCCAAAAATCTTGGACCCCAAGCTCCAACCGAAGCAAACCCCCAATTCCTCGAACCACCACGTCTCTCTCTTCTCCCTCTTTCCAGGGCAGCTCCCAAAGTCCGAGTCTGAAATATTCGAGATATTTTGGGGGAGCTTTCCCTCTTTTGTCCCGTCATGGAACAAGCCTCGCCGCCGGACGCAGGTCAAAGTTCAGATCACAACGGCATGGAAATTAACGCTCCGCCTTTAGCCGAAGATCCCGCCTCCTCTGCCCTCTGGGACTGGGGCGATTTCCTGGACTTCACCGTAGACGATCAGTTCCCAATCTCATTCGACAACTCCATCGACCAGGCCCCAACTACCCCTCGTCAACCGGATTTCACTCCGACAGACGACGCGGCGGCGACTCTGGTTGCGGAACGGGTCAGGAAGCGGGACCCGAGGTTGATCTGTACCAATTTCTTGGCGGGTCGGGTCCCTTGCGCCTGTCCGGAGATCGACGAGAACTTGCTGGAGGAAGAGGAGCCCGGGAAGAAGCGGGTGCGGATGAATCGAAATATTGGTTCGGGTGTTATCCGGTGCCAAGTGCCGGGTTGTGAGGCGGATATTGGTGCACTTAAAGGGTATCACAAGAGACATAGGGTTTGCCTGCGTTGCGCCAACTCGAGCTCCGTCACGCTCGATGGAGCAACCAAGCGATACTGTCAGCAGTGTGGCAAGTAAAGCTCTGTTTTGCCTTTGTTTCTTTTCTTCTTCTTCTTTTTTTTTCCTTTCCATGTTTTTCTGGATTTGAAACTGACTGTGTAGTTGGATATATTTTGTCTAGTAGTTGAGCATAGTGAGATTTGACTGTCTATTTGACTTGGAGTTATCGTGGTTCGTGCTGTCTTAATTTGTATCTTTTTGTCGCTTGTTTATGGCAGGTTTCATGTGTTGTCGGATTTTGATGAAGGCAAACGCAGTTGTCGGAGGAAATTGGAGCGTCACAACAATAGAAGGCGAAGAAAGGCTCATGATCCTCGGGGGGCCTGTGATAAGGAAACTCAGGGGGGCTTGCAGAGCCTGGAGACCGTATGCGATCTTGAAGCTGGAAAAGGTTGCATTGCAACATTGGAGTCGAGTTGCTTGAGAGTCTGATCATTTCATGTGGGCCTAATACAGTTTTCTTTGTTGTAGAGAATCCAATAGTTGTGAAAGACACATCATTTGAGCCTGAGGATGGACGTGTGTCCTCCCTGCAATCTGATCCTAATTCTCAGAATCGTAATAGCGATAGCGGTTTGTCTTTAGGGGCTTCTGGTGAAACCCAAATGGATGCTGGAAGAGAGGATTCAAAATTTTCACATTCACCTTCCTATTGTGACAACAAGAGTGCTTATTCATCTGCGGTGGGTCTCTGCTTCTTCTTTGAATTCTGTATGTGCCGCATTGCTTGTTTGCTTTTTTATCTGATGACAAATTATGTGAGAATTTCTTGTAGTGCCCAGCAGGTCGGATCTCGTTCAAGCTCTATGATTGGAATCCAGCAGAATTCCCTAGAAGGCTCCGACACCAAGTATTTTAAAGAATTACTGTTACAGTTTAGTATTTGAGAGAGAGCAATTTTTCGTGCGCTCATGGATACTCAGAATTGGCTGACATGTAGCTTTCTGCATTCACAGATCTTCCAGTGGTTGGCCAATATGCCTGTTGAGCTGGAGGGATACATTCGCCCTGGGTGTACAATCTTGACTGCATTTATCTCTATGCCATCTTCCATGTGGGGGAAGGTAAGGTTTCACCAAGACCTGCTGCTTGTAATGAATCTAATGAATTGGATGCAGTTGATTTAATCTCAGGCTGCACCAATATTGGCTGTTACATTTAAGGGTAATGGTCTTATGCAGTTGTGGGTCCAATTTACTGTAAAGATACATGTCTGGTCAGTTATGGAAGCTTCATTGTGAATACCTTCATTTGTGAATCAACCTGATGAAACTCTCTCGTTCTTATGTCAGATCCTGATTAAGGAATGAAGCATTTAATTGCTTTTTTTTTTTTTTTTTTAAGATTTTCTGAAAATTTCAATTTCACATGCCGCTTTTGGTCTAGTCTTCTGAAGAAATTGGTAATAAGAAGAATCTAATAATATGTTTTCTCCGGTATATGCCATGTTTGCACCATCATTCGGTCTGAATGTGGTTAGCTAAATATGCCATCTATGATATGGAAATTTTTTAGCTTCAGGCAAGTTAAATAGGTTGTAAATCATACATCATATGGATAACCAATTGTATATACATAGGTTGTAGGTACAGAACTTCTAACATTGACTGTCCATCCCAGTGGCTGTAGCTAGACAACTTTTTGTAAAGATTTTAGTCAGCCTTTTCACATTGAAGTAATGATTGCCTTGGCAAGATTGTCAATTGCCAATAACTTGTGCTTTGAGTTTTTCTCTGAATCTGCAAAATTTGATTTGAACCTCTTTTTGTGTCGAGCAGTTATTGGGGGATCCGATATCACATTTGCATGATCTTCTCATTGTTCCTGGAAGGATGCTTTCCAAAAGAGGCCCTATGCTGATTTATCTTAATAACATGATATTTCGTGTTACAAGAGGTAAGATAGTGTGCTGAACCTCATATTTCCAAAAGAAATTTTGACCTGGCCAATTTCATTGTTTGGTTATTAACACTTTGGTGGGTACAGATGGAGCTTCTGTGATAAAACTCAGTATGAAGGGACAGGTTCCAAGGCTTCACTATGTCCAACCTACATGTTTTGAGGCTGGCAAGCCTATAGAGTTTATTGCTTGTGGCAGTAATCTGTTGCAGGCCAGGTTTCGGTATGTGTAGTTGTGAGAAATTGTATGTAGAAAGCCTATCATAGATGATTGTTTTTGTATCTGATTGGTTTTGTTTCAGCTTTATCTGTCATTTGAAAAGTTATAATTCCAGAAGTTCATTGTTCTTTTGTTGTTGTGTAGCAAGATGCATTTAAGGAGATGGAGTTAATTGGTTGCTATATTTGCTAACATTGCACCAGTAGTTGATTCCTAATTTGTGCTATAATGCTTGACCACATGCACAATTTTAGCCTTTTGGATTAGCACATAAAATAGCAGATCTCCATTAGTGAGGCACAGAATCTTTTGGCCGTTGTGCATTGGTTGTTCTTAATTCCCTTATTGATTACAAGGCATTCTCTCTCTAAAGGATGAGAATAGTTCTTTGCATCAAATTGCTCACTTAAATTATTCCCAAGTTTGGATCATGTGGGTCCAAAAAGATTGTTGTATCAGTTGCCGCATCTGTGCAATATGCTGATGATGCTTGGAGATCAGTCAAATTTGTTACACTCAAATGCAGAAGAATCACATTAAAATATCACCTTTAGATTAGCTTGTAGGAGGCGAAGGGCTTTTCTCACATGAAACTTTATTCTTTTCATATAGCTTCTTTGTCATAAGAAGCAATATTGTTTTTTCAACCTGTTTTACTGATTACTTCCTGGTTGCATTCACAGTTCATTGATTCAACAGCGCTATTGGTTTTGACTTTAATATATGGCAACATATGGTGTTCTTTCTCTTGGTCCTACTGCTCTTGTTACTGAAATGAATGCCATATTTTCTTTGCTGTTTGATCAAAGGAGCCCTAAAATTTACATGTTAGTAGCTGTTCTTAAGACTTATATACATGCATTCTTCTAGTTGTAAAACTTGAGACATTTAATTAATATTTCATGAAAACAATAGTTCCATCTTTGTTAGTCAACTTAAAGCTAAGTGGATATGAA
Organism: Bruguiera parviflora; assembly: GCA_019804595.1. Classification (NCBI taxonomy): domain Eukaryota; kingdom Viridiplantae; phylum Streptophyta; class Magnoliopsida; order Malpighiales; family Rhizophoraceae; genus Bruguiera; species Bruguiera parviflora. The sequence goes on from CM034046.1 coordinate 3,157,859, forward strand.
TGCATGGCATCTTCAACATCTCTGGTGGTATTATGCAGGATGCCTGTGTTTGGAAACTTTCTAACCAGATAACCTGGACTAAGTTTTCCTGTTGACAATTGTATTATCAAATCTTGCAATCTTAAACTGTGTTAACAAGTTTACTTAAGCACAAGCCAGAGAGAGAGTAATGTCCTCTTGACTTTTCTAATTCCTTTCATTTATTAACTTCATTCAAATAACTATTTCTCTATGGCTCCTAAATATTTCTTTCTGTTTAGTTTTCTTCTTTTTCTTCATGCCTGTAGGCTTAAAACCTTACATTCTGATGATGTAAAATGTAATGAAGATCTTAATGATGGCAGGTTTCTGGTTTCATTTGCTGGGAAGTACCTGACGTGTGATTACTGTGTTGCTTTACCATTTGCTCAAGTGGAAGGAGGCTCTAGTCTTGATCATCAGCTGTACAAGATACATATCCGTCATAGTGAACCAAATCTTGTTGGTCCTGCATTTATTGAGGTATGCAAGTTGCATAATGTTTTGTTATTCTTCATCTATACAGTTTTGATTGGATGTTGGCCCAGGTTGAGAATGAGAGTGGCTTGTCAAACTTTCTCCCTATACTTATTGCGGACAGAGAAATTTGTTGCGAGATGGAAAAAATTCAGCAGACATGGAAAGCATCTAATTTCTCAAATGCTAGACAGTGTGAAGCTTCTTCATTGAGACAAATGGCATTCTCAGAACTTCTCCTGGATGTAGCATGGTCCCTGAAGAATCCATGTGAAAATTTTCAACCATTTATGACCCCTCTGTGGATTAAAAGGCTCAATTCTTTATTGGACTTTTTGCTACGCCACGAGTTGACTACCATCTTGGATCGAATTCATCAAAATCTGAGAACCATAATGGATAAATCAGTGGTAAACAATTTGATGAATGGAAATGGTGACGCTGATATGAGGCAATTACAGGAGTGCATTGATTATTCCATTGATGCTCTTCATAAAAAAGGACATAGAAGCAAAGATTTGGCCTTCAGGTTGGAATATACCATGCCGGAAAGGAACATTATTTCTGATAACTGCTCTGGAAGTGATGTGTCATCATCAGTTGCTACATTCAGCAATGAGGTGAGAATGCCTGTTTTCTGGAGCTATAGTTTCTTCACATGTGTTCAGTTATCATTGGAATTGAGAAGCTAAACCAACATGCCATTTAGTTTGCTGTTTCTTTCTATGTTTGCAATACTGCTCTTTCCATTTAGTTTGCTGTTTCTTTCTATGTTTGCAATACTGCTCTTTCCTCAGTCTTCCACTTCCACGCCCATGGATGCTATACCTAGCAAACCCTTAGCATTCCATCAATGTTCTTGACCCTTATTTTCACAAACAGATTGATTTTGTGACCTCCAAGCCACAATAGAGCAACCTTACCGTTATATCAAAGCTCACCCAGTCATCCTTCATTCTGCAATACACACACATATATATCTTCTTTGTTTATTAAGACTTACTATATGTTTCAGGATTTGGGAGTAGCAGTAAGATCAGTTACTATTTTTAAAAGTGAAGATGTTCCCCTTTTGGGTGGAGAGTTTCTCATGAACATGGATCTTGTTGAGCAAAGGCCAACCAAATTGTATGGTCATATATTTTCTCGCAGACTATCTTGCCCCACTTTCTTTGTGATTTCTGCCTTTGCGGTTTGCCTAGTGGTTTGTGCACTTGTTTTCCACCCTCATGAGGTTGGAAAATTTGCAGTATCTATTCGGAGGTGTTTACCTGACAGGTTTTGAAATGCTAGAATGAGCCTGTGAATGGAAATATTGCTTGCTAGTGGATGCATTCCTCTCCACTGAAGTGGGCCAAGGTATCAACACCTTGAGCTGGGAAACCCCAACTTCCCGCGTCTGACGTCTGAATGCTGATTTGCTTTCAATGCTTTTGATAAGTGCCTGTGCTCGTGGACTTGTGAGGAGAGAAGCTATCAGCTATGGCACTAGAAATTTGAGGTAAATAATTGTTCTATCGGTTGCCGGGAAAATTGTTTCTAAGCATGTCAAAAGATTCTTCCAACAACTGTCTCCCTTGCTTGTAACTGCTGACAGCACCTTTTGACCCGAAGCTCGTGTTATGATGCCTTACCTTCTTGTCATGGAATAATCAGGACATTTAGTTTGATGTATCATCCTGTTCTAGTTCATAAGATGGTCATAATGCAATGGAACGATTGCAAGCCTGTTCATATATGCCCATGCCTGTCACTACTTGAGCACGAGTAATACTCTGTTAACTCAGGCAAGACACATATAAATGATTGATGCTGGATGGTTAAACCATCTGTTGGAAACATAAACGTAGGACTTTTGATTTGCTATTCTATAACAACCCCTTTACTTATTCTTTTTTAACGGTTTGTGGAAACTAAAATTAAATCCTATATTGGAAATTAAGAATTTATGCGATCATATTACTAAATTTTATGGATAGTGGTTATATATTCCTAATTCACTCGGTTTTACGTTTTTTTTTTTTTCCTTCCCTTTTTTATATGATGAGAGATTTGTAGGGTTTTAAGTTATATAATAAGAGTAATTTCTGTAAATTAAAATTTAAAAATAAAAGTGTAAGTTTTTAATTAAGGAGACGTGTTTTAAAGACCTGAGAAATACGCCTCCAATCTTCCATTTAGTAGTTTATTTGATGCTATTGTGGTCCGGTGTGTGGTTAGTGGTTAGCTCATTGAGACACTCAAGTTCCGGAATGAGACGCTCACTCGAGCAAGCCCGGCCTAAAAACCATGGAGTTCTCATGTTTATTGTTTGGTGAAAACGTGTGGGCAGAAGGCTTTAACGATTAGACATTCCGATGTGAATGCTCAAATTTTAATTATTTCAATCATTTTGATTTAAACGAATAATTTTAGCCCGATTTGAGCTTTTGGTGTTCTCGAATATGGATAGATTACTTGGGGCATTACGTTTTAAGGACGGATCAGTATATAATTAATTTGCAAAGAGAGTTTTTTTTATTAGTGCTTGCGGTGTGTGTGCAAGTAAGCAAGCATTATGCATACATGCTATTGCCCCGAATTGAAGAGACGAAAAGCAAAATCATATGCACACGTACGTGATTCGTTGCTATATGGATCTCCAAGTTCATGTCACACATGTCAATAAACAACCCCTTTTTTTAGAAGATTGATTGACGGAAACTATCCTGTTTTAGAAGAATTATTTTTGGATCTTAAATAAAATAATAATTTTATGAAATTTAACTGCCCAACAAAATGTACATGCGATGCATGCTCTCGACGCAGTCCTCAGAGTCAAAATTATTATTTCTGTTAAGTGACACTGTCGAATCTAATTGAGAGGACCCTACCGACGCGTCGGTAAGAAGAATCTTTTTTTACGTACTTGCCGAGCACTGAAGTTCATAAGATACGTCAATTCTTCTTCAAAGTGTCACCGCCATTTATGTCTAATTATTTGTGTCGACAGGATATCACCTCTGAAACACGTTTTCTTGTAGCGGAAGTAAACTAAATTGGCATTGACTGGCTCCAATTAAACAAAAAAAAGAGAGAGAGAGAGAATAAATAGCCCTAATTACAACATTTAATGGTATAATTATTTAAAATTTTCATTTGAAGTTTAATATTTAATTCTTAATTTTTATAAATTTTATAAAAAAATAAATTTAAATTATTTTACACACAAATTATATTTTATTGTTATGATTATAAATTGAATATTCGCGATTTTTAATATTAATTATGATTATATATTAAAAAGTTAAAAATATAATATAACTAATAATTATAATGATTTAATCAATTAACTCGCTTTCAAAACCATGCATCAAATAGGTCACATCCATAAAACTTTATATAAAAAGGGTACTAAAAAAGTCGTGCACACGGCACACTTAAACAAGATTCGAAAATGTTATATAAACAAAAATTGGTCACATAAGTTCATGGAAAATATTACATTACATCATAATAATTACAAAGTAAATAATTTTAATAATTACAAAAAAAAAGAACAATAATCACAAGTATACATACGATGACGACGACGGCGACGACGACGATGATTAATAATAATAATAATAATAATAATAATAATAATACCAGGTTACGTTTATTTTATAAGAAAAACTGGCATTCTTTACGAAGACAAACCAATGGGGATTTGGATCGCCGCTGGTTCTGACTCAGGCTGACGTAATAAGGTTAGAATTGAGACATGTCCCGGTCGATTGCTGGCATGCACAGCGTGGGTCTCCCCGTGCTCCCTAAAGTGGCTTCGACTTGGCCGCGCCCTAGAACGAGAATTGAATCGATCCGACTATAAATATATTTTAGCTGAGTCAGACACAGCTACGTGGTGACTCATCGAGCCATTTATTTTTCATACTGACTCGGGGGGGGGACAAATGCCATTCTTTGTCAATATAGCTGGTTCCGGAAACCAACAGGCTGTATAGGCTGCCTTTAAATGATTATAGAAAGGAACGTGGCAATATTATACCTGAATTTCATCATTTTTAAAAATAAAAAAATAATAATTAAAAAAAAAAAAGGTTTTCTGAAACCAAGTGCCAATTTGAGCACCCGAGAATCGCTCTACTTCTCAGTTTCTTTCCCCTTTTTTTTTTTTTTTTTTTTTTTTTTTTTTTTTTTTAACAATGGTTGAATTTAATGTATAATGAGCATGGGGTGGAACGAGGGCTCAGAAGCCTCCCGATTTTGTGCTATCCCTTTCTCTAAAACAGATTAAAAATAAATTTCTTTTTTTCTTTTCCTTTTTTTTTTTTTAAATTTTTTAACTCAGTTGAAGTAGTCGAGTCATTGAGAGGAAAGTCTCGAATGTCACACGCTACATAATGAAGTGGCGTGGCCGTGCTGGCTGGCCGAAAAAAAGTGTAACCTTACGTTGTCACCGGCGACCATTGCTTCCTCAGATTGACCTGTCCAGTCTGTGTTCGATTTGTCTCGTAGTTCCATTTTAGGGTAACTTTTAAATTGTTACGTGATGTCATACTTTTAGTATAAATGACAGAATTGCCTTTTTTTTATTTTTATTTTTTACCGTTGTGTTTTTTTCTTCTTTTTTTGGCAAATTATGATGATGCTTATACTTTTCAGTAATCGTCCCACGAGCATCCATACACGACACCTACAGATTACAACTTTTTAGGCTTGCACCCAAACTTGTTTGATGTTTTAATCGAGCAAACGTTCGATTATCAGCCTAGGAAAGTAATCATAAACTGCACCTACAGTAATCATAAACATGACTTTTTTGAAAATTTTAGGTCAACTTGGTCCTCTTAACTACCAACCTGATAAAATAATATATATATATATATATATATATATACCAAGCTTATTTTAGGCCACGCGAAAATTTCACTATATTAAGTTTTCAACAAATGCATTTTCAATTTGTTCTGATTTCGTTATAAGAATTCGATAAAATAATTGCTGGACACACAAGTGATTAAAAACAAATCAACACAATCAATTGCAGATATCATTATAATAATGCAAGAGTTAAATTGACGAAAGAAGAGATAAGTAAAGAAATTATACTATTTAATTGATTTTACTTAATTTTATCCATCGTTTATGTTTCCATGTAAGAATTTTTAGCACTCCACCGTGGAAACATTGGATTTCGGGTATGATTACGCCCACTGCCTATCAAAATTCCTTAAATGAATTCTTGACCCTATCCGTACATGCATGGTGTGATTAAGCCCGCGTAACTTTTTCGGCAGGTTGGTGGACGGAGCATGGACTTAGGCACTGCAAATTCCAAGCCTAACCATTTAACTAAGATTAACATTGACACTTTATTTATTTATTTATTTAAAGAAAAAGGAAACGTATCTAGAAATCCTAGCCGTCAAAACCACGCAGATGCCATGTAAGGACACATAAGTTTAAAATGGACTTAGCACATTTATGAAAATGCATTGAAATTTCAAAACTCATATTGATTAAATGTCAAAAACAAGTCAGGTTTTGCATTCAAACGGTAGAGGATGATGCGGATACAGGTTTGAGCAGTGAGCTCAAGATTGGACATTTATGTGTTCATGGAACCCAATTACGATCTATCGGTGATTTCCAGGACCTAATTAAGATCTAGCGGTGATTCACAGGGCCTAATTAAGATCTGACTGTAACAAGCAATTTTTCACACGAGAAGTGTTCCTTTGAAACTGTTTTCCTTTCTTAGGAGTTTGTTACTGTTTCTAATCCTATCCGCTAGCTTGGGAATTGCCAGGGATAGCAAAAAGGTTCATCACCACCACGTCAGTGACAGCTTTTGACCCCACATGCGAGTTTCCAGTTCTTGGCATGCCACTCTCGTTTATCTGTTTGATCTTTCTTTCTTCTTTTTTCCTTTCCCCCCCACCCCCCGCCTTTTTTCTGGGGTGGGGCGGATCTATGATTTATTCTCAATCTTGCAACCAAGGACAAAGTCTTATAAAAATTCTACCTTTGACACTTGTCGGTTTTTCTGCTGCCTGTAGCTATATATACCCCGACTCGGTTCGAGACGTAAGCGCTCGTGCAGCAGGCATACCCTTAAGTCCTTGCTTGCAAAGTTCGTATCTTTCCTTTGTTCCTGTGGTCCTTCTAGTTGTTGGAAGGGAGAAACATGGCAACTGGGGAACACAAAGATGTGGAAAATGGGGCTGTTTTTATTAATGAGCTTGAAGACCTGGAAAGGCCGTTAATTCGGGAGGAGAAAATTGTTTCCCGTGAAAGTGATGACAACGTTGAGGAAAGTGGGTCTATAGGGATGGTGCTGGCAAGTACATTTGTTGCCGTTTGTGGTTCTTTTGAATTTGGATCTTGTGTAAGTACTTCCCCGATCTTTATTTTCTTAAGTTTGCCTGTTTTTCTTTACGGCATTATCAAGAATAAGGAAATTTGGAATTTTTCTGAATCCTGGTCTCAATTGGTTCTTGATTTACTAAAGAGGTCTCTCGTTTTTTTTTTTTTCCTCCTCGTCTGATTAGGACACCCAAATATGTTCCAAAAAGAGAATGAAAGAAAGGACAAAAAAAAAAAAAAAAAGAAAGCTCGTTTATCTTAAGTTAATTCTTTTGGCAGGTGGGCTATTCAGCACCCACTCAATCTTCAATAAGGAATGATCTTAATCTCTCCATAGCAGAGGTTGGCCTCACTGCTTCATCTTCCTCTCTTCTTTTCCTTGTTCTTTTTCTCAACATTAATTCGTAAATTAATATGTTCTGTTACCTAAATTACGACCCATTTTCCAACACAATTGCAGTACTCCATGTTTGGGTCTATATTAACAATTGGAGCCATGATCGGCGCTATTACCAGTGGGCGGATTGCAGACTTTATCGGCCGCAAGGGGGTACACTAAGCTTCAAAGTTCAATCTCGTGATAACTTAAAAGGTGATTAGCCTCCAATTTACTTGATGGTTTCCTGATAAGCAGGCAATGGCAATGTCAGCTGGATTCTGCATCACAGGATGGCTAGCTGTCTTTTTCTCTGGAGTACGTATTTGGATATCTATTCTTGCAAATTTTTTCTCTCAACTTCTTTCTTTGACTCTTTCTTGTAGTCCAAAATCGACTTGCTTACTTGTTTCTTGGCAACGGCTTTGACAGGGAGCTCCGTCTATTGATGTGGGGAGGCTATTCACAGGATACGGCATTGGAGTTTTCTCTTACGTGGTAAATATCAATAATCATAGTACTCTTAGAAAACTTTGCAGTTCCCAATGTAACAGGGCACATTTTTCTTCCCCTGCCTCCTAATAATGATGTTATGCAAGCTTAGGTCCCTATATTCATAGCAGAAATAGCGCCAAAGAATCTGAGAGGAGGGCTCACCACATTAAATCAAGTATGGCATTTTAAAGCTGATCTGCATTGCAATTTATCCACAGATAGAGTTGCACAAGTCACTAACCTTCTGATGCCTTTGGTGTACCTCTTGACTTTGTAGCTCATGATTGTTACTGGGGCGTCCACTACATTTCTTATAGGAACAGTCATATCATGGAAAGAACTAGCTCTAGCTGGTAAATTCTAATTCTATAAGATGCCATGTTGTTTTGTTAATATTAGTTTCCGGTTGAACTGAATTCAGAATGGAAAACAAAATGTTTGCTTTGGCAAGAACTTGAGCAAAATGTTTCGAGAAATATATTGATTTTGTGTTTAATTTGAAAGGTCTTGTTCCATGCGTTTTTCTGCTTGTTGGGTTGTGCTTCATTCCCGAGTCTCCAAGATATCTGGTAAGCATATAATTACAGGAACACAAGCTTTTTGACATTTCCTGTTTGCACAAATTGATAGGAAAATGAGATTTAACTTTGCGTATTCAGGCAAAAATTGGTCGTCAGAAAGAATTCCATGCTGCACTGCAAAAACTTCGCGGCAGAGATTTTGATATTACTTGGGAAGCTGCTGAAATCCAAGTACTTGTCTTCAAATTTTGCATACTAATTGCAACCCTCTAAATTAGTTCCATAAGCGTAAAGCCTGACCTTTTCTGTTTCTCAAACAGGTTTCCCTTAAGTTTCTTCAAGGTCTCCCTCAAGCTAGATTTTTTGATTTGTTTCAGAAGAAATACATTCGTTCTGTGATTGTAAGTAAATATCTCGCAAGTAAATCTTTATGTTTGTAGGGTAATCCAGGGAGGTTTTCATATTTTTGGATGTCTTGCAAACCTGTTTATCCATTTCAGATTGGAGTGGCATTAATGGTATTCCAACAATTTGGAGGAATAAATGGAATAGGATTTTATGCTAGTCAAACATTTGAATCGGCTGGTAATCAAACCCGTTCTGCTGTACAGTTCACTTCAGTTGATTTAATTCCCAAGTCTTTCCTGTTGATTCTCAATCCCATTCTGTAAATTTCAGGGCCCTCTTCAGGGAAACTTGGAACCATAGCTTATGCTTGTCTACAGGTACTTCTACTTTTGCTTACCGTTTTATCAATGCTGATTGATAAAATGTTCTCTGAAATATCTGAAATTCACTGGCAGGTTCCAATTACTGTAGTGGGAGCAATCCTAATAGACAGGACTGGAAGAAGACCACTTATAATGGTAACTATCTATCAAAGAACTTCTTGCCTGGCAAAGGCTAATTTTGTGAGGCAATATAAGTTTGACTGACCAAATATGCTACTTCCATGTGTAGCTTTCAGCCAGCGGGACATTTCTAGGCTGTTTCTTAGCCGGACTTTCTTTCTTCCTAAAGGTAAGCCAGTAGATTTCTGCACTGTTCTGATAGACTACCCTGTTCTGATAGCCGGATCTGAAATTTTCTGTGCAACTTTTGTCAATCAGGGGCAAGGCTTGTTGCTTCAGTGGGTACCCCTATTGGCTGTTTCCGGAGTACTGGTAAATTTGCTTGGAACATTACTTGGGTTAAAGTTGCGGTTCCCATATCTACCATGAGTTCCTAATTTGTTGTCTTTTTCATACGAAATCAGCTTTACATATCAGCATTCTCAATTGGAATGGGAGCTATTCCTTGGTTGATAATGTCTGAGGTAACTCCTCTTAACTGTGACTGCCTCGTATCCAAGCTTTTATTCGCCTGACTAACAAAATTGTGGGCCTGACTGTGACTGTCTTTAGACTGGGAATTCACTGTCTGGTATTCCAGAATTAGTTTCACCTAAGACTTCCATCTTGTGACAGATCTTCCCAATAAATATAAAGAGTGTTGGTGGGAGCTCGGTGGTGCTAGTTAACTGGTTAGGTGCTTGGGCAGTTTCTTTTACATACAACTTTCTCATGAACTGGAGTTCCTCAGGTAAGTGGCAATCCTTCGTAACAGCCAAAACCCTTTTAATTTGCACTCTCAATCAACTGACTCGACCTGGTTTTTATTGTCTTCAGGTACATATTTCATGTACTCTGGATTCTCGTTAATGACCATTCTATTTGTGGCAAAATTTGTCCCGGAAACCAAAGGAAAGACCCTGGAAGAAATTCAGGCATGCATCAACTCAAAGAAGGCAACAGTCTCACCGGTGTAGTGGATTCTTTTGCTATGTCTTCAACATTTTTTGAGTAATCGGATCTCAATAGAAATCCCAGTGAGGCGGCGAAAGGTCTGGCCTGAAGAGGGCACGAATGTGAGCATTATCTGTTCCCCGCCAACCTCATTTTCTTGGATCCAGTACATTTGAACTTCCCCACGGGCAAGCAGACTGTGCTGGTCAAGCACGAATACATCTGCACTGGATCCAACAGGAAGAGAATATAGTGCTGGTTAGTATCCTCGGGGTGTTAGAAATGTTGTAGAACAGAACATGATGATGCGAACATCTATTTTCCCAATCAGTCGAGCTCCATGCTAGTTGATTGCAACGGAAGCCTAATTTTTTTTAATCTTTTCGGACACGGCAGTCTCCCGAACCTAATTATAGACAGCGATCGCACAAATTTCGTCCAAGTCATAAGAAGAGTACTAAACAAGTGATTTAAATCGTCAGTTTGCCTTTGACTGGCCACTCCCGCCCGTCTCCAATGGATCTGTTAGTCAAGCATAGCGGAAGTGCTGAAAAGCCGCATATACCTTTGAGGGCCCTCGGGGCTCTCTCCCGGGCTTTTTTCCTCTCGTCCAGTTTCTTTCTCTGCAATGGCTGGTGGAATAAAATGTGAAAAATACAAAACGCTTAATTATGTAGATCGTAGCGTCCAAAATTTTATATATATATATATATATCAACTATTATACCTACTCCGTTTTGCCACATGATCGTAAATTAAAGAAGGGTTTAGATGATTCGGTACTCTTTATCTTTATTTTAAGAGAAATTGTATACATCTTATTATTATTATTATTATTTTTTATTTTTTATTTTTTTGACTCTCTCGTTCTTCTTTATTTACATGTAACGAGCGTAGCGCATTAAACAAACTGATGGATGATACGTTTTAGCCAATGTGCGCCACTTTCCCGAAAACTCGTTGGCTGTACTACCCAAATATGAATTTGAAATCTGCACGAGTCAACAAGTAACATTTCATGGTCCAGGCGCTTGCGACTCTGCGCTGTATGCCACCCGTGGTGGGTAAGAAAAAAAACACCTAATGCCGGGTTATCTTCTCGAATTCATTAAGGGCCACTGGTTGATTATTGCGGTGCCGCTTTGCCATATCAATATCATAAGGCACCCTTTTAGATTAACGTCAAGAAGTAGACAGTAGTTATAACAATGATTTGAACCGGTTTACAAAGAGAAACCAAGAAACACAAAACAAGTGTTATATATATATATATATATATATATATATGATGATCCTGTTCCAAAATATAGCCCTTTCCACAAGAATGGGACTACTTCGTCGTCAAATACATTGGAGCCTTTCAGACGCAGTTGGCCGAATGGGTCCAAAGTTGAGGTGAATGAAAAATAAAACACACAGCAAAAGGTTCAAAAATAAAAACAGAAGGAGCTCATTGCGTTCATCCTTCTGTTTTTTTGGGTGGGGGGGGAGGGGGGATCGAACTGATTGTGAATACTGGCATGGGAGAAATATTAATTCGGCAGAAGAAGAAGATAACTAAAAAAGATATATTTTGGTGGAGGACGCACGCATGTTCCCCCATAATTATTTTTTTTTACGTTATTACACTGAAATTGAGGAAAAAGAAAACTCTTAACAATTAATAACATTTCCTACTCATAAGGGGAAATAAGCTTTTTTTTTTTTTTTTTAGGAAAATAAGAATGCAGAATTAGTACTCTAAGAAATTCTTGGTGTGGTGGGTCCCATTATTTTTTAACACCATAATAGTAAATCTGAGATGGAAAGTGTAGAACTTCGGATAGGATCACGGGTGATGGACTCGAAAGGAATGAAGTCTCGGAGTGTGACGAGTTTAATTTAGTCTTTATTAGAAAATAAATTTTAAAATTCATACTTACTTGTGGAATTAAAAATAATTAGAAAGGTTAGAGACCCAAAAAAAAAAAAAAAACAGAAATAGAAATAGAAAGATTACAATATATAATAACCCATCACCAGCTTCTATGGTCTCTTTTGGTCGCAAAATTCTATTGGAGGAGATTTCGTAAATAGATATATTTTTTTTTTTTCTTAAAAAGAATCCTCTCCGGACCGCCAATCTACGGTTACTAAAGTGAACTCACAACCGACGAGAAGTCAACCGTCTTGTTTGCTGTAATAATCACCGACAAAACGAAGAAAAAGAAATTAGAAAAAAATAAAAAAATAAAAAAAGAAACAAAAGAAGAAGAAGAAGAAAGGAGGAGGAAAGAACCAAAAAACAGACATGGCGTCGGGGAAGTCGAGAATCGCATTTCGAGTAGTGACACTGGTTCTGGTGATAACCCTACTCTTCTATCTCGGCCGCCCTCTCTACTGGAAAATCTCCGCCACCGTGCAGGAAATCCGCGAGAACAAACGCACCGTCAAACAAGGTCATCAATCCTCTCTTCTTGTACCTCCCCCCCCACCACTCCCACCCAGTTACCGTACATCTATGCGTGTATTACGATGCGTATGTATATGTGGTTCGGGAATCCAAGCCATAACGTATTAAGGGTTTGTATGTTTGTCTGTTTTCAGGCATTTCGCAGATTGTTTACGAAGCACAGAAATCGGTTGGGTGGTTCCACGACGAGTCCGACTCCGGAGGTCGTCATGATCGGAAAGCAACTAATCGGAGGAGCCTACTTTTCTAAGGTCACAATTTTTCATTTCTTTCTTAAATAAAAAAATAATAATAATAAAAAAGTAATAAAAGCGCTCACTCATTTTCATAGGCCTGTTTTACTGTCTTATTTTCTTTGGCCAGATCTGTTTGTTTGTAGATGTAATGGGACAAATTTGAGCAAAGAGTGAGTGCTTGTCATTCACCAAGTTTGGTTTTTTTTGGGGGGGAGGGGTTGTCGGAATTAGGGATTCAAGCTCAGACTTGAAATTGAAATGAAGAATTCAGAGTAATTTTATTTCAGTGCCGCCATGTTTGGTTTTTTAATTTAACTTCGGAGACAACATTATGCCGAAGGCCTCGTGACCCGGAGGACATGGTAAGATTAATACACAGACCCTGTAGTGTGAGCCCTGCAGCGTAAGAAGACTCGTGCAATGACACTCCCTTTAAAGACAACATTTACGCCGAAAGATCCCAATTAGTGGGATCTTTACGGTATTCGAAGGAAGGCTGGGTTTTAGATTGAATCGATTAGATCTTCTGTCTCTGTTGCACAACTGTTTACAATCTTGATAGCTTAGTTTTTGGGTTCGTGCCGTGTCTTTTCCGGTTGGTTGTAGATTAAATTGAACGTTCACTTCCGATTCCACAGATTTGTGTGCAGGTCATTTGCATCTGGAACTTTGAGGTCATGATTTAGTGGGCTAAACTACCTTCCATAACGTGTCACTCAAGTTGTGCACGCATTCTAAAGAATTAAAGCTGTTTTCCAGACACGTGCCATAATGTCGCCTGAAATGCTGGAACTCGTTGGAAATTATTGCCAGCGGGCAAAACCTTGCACTTACTTAATACTTTTATACCTAATCTACGCTGCCATGCTAGTTGGGTATTACCGTTGTTTTTGTGTAGGTGATGGATGAGACTGGTGTCTTTTATCTGCCCCCTGCAATTGGAGGTTATTCATGGAGTTCTGGAATATGCATGTGATTAGTGATAGACTTCCCTTTGGGTCCGACGAGGTGAACTCATAACTAGTGTACTAAAGTGGACATAATTTGTTTTTGCGTCATTTTACGATAATATAAAATATTTTCTATGTAATATAAAAATTAATTATTTTTATTAGAATTTATTACCTTTTAAAGTCCATTTAGAGATTTCATTTTCGTTTTTGTTTACGCTGGACTTGATCACCCGACTCGAGAATGATATCAACCAATTTTTACGGTGTTCCTTCTTATGTTAATTGGCTCCAACGCTGGGGTTTGGAGTGAAGTGGAGTAAACTTTGTGAATAGACGACCGCTCAATTTTTTGCTCACACCTGGCAATTTGGTGAAGCTTGGATCGATGTCCTCTTTTTCGCCCAGATGGCGGCCTATATTTTATTCGATCAATCGGCTCGAAATTAAGACGGCAAGCCCAATTAATTTTCCGATGCAATCAAGCCGAAGAAAGTACCGTCTTTTTATCTGATACGAGAGACGAGTCTCGTACATCTCTCTATCAGACTTAATTCCGATTTGCACATTGTTCTTTATCGGCGAGCGCAACGAATGCGGCTATGAAAATTTTCTCACAAAGTTTCTTTCTTTTTATCTGATATAAGAGACGAGTCTCGTAAAACTGTTCATCACACTTAACTCCGATTCGCACATTGTTCTTTATCGGCGAGCGCAACGGATGCGGCTATGAAAATTTCCTCACAAAATAAAAAGGGGAAGTTTACTGAGATGTGAACCAAAACTGAAGCTTATTTCCTTCGCATTGATGCGAATGGCTTATGGCTGTTACACCATTTTACTTGCGTTACTGGTTTACGCAACCCCTTGCAGCCATTTGTAATAACCCTTATAACATAATCTCTAGAGTTGTCTTTAATCACCAAATTGATGCACTCTGAATTTTGTTAAACAAGGTTCGATCTTTAGAATTAAGAGGTGAATTTCTCAACTTTTTCTCGCCAGCGAGTTTCCTAGCTTTGACATAGAAAATCTGTCTATGATTGAATTGAGTAGGCAAACTTCTAGCCTGACCTTCTGTTAATATCATCTGACCCTTTAACATTGAAAAAATAAAAAAGAAAGTGAAAGTTGTATTTTGGTGTAAGAAATGCTGACAGTGACGGAAAACACAAGAGGAAGGGGAAATTATGGGCCTATCGAGTTTGCAATGGGGCAATGGCCATATAGAGTCAAGCTCGTAAATTTTTTGTTTTTAATAAATATTTTAATAGCTAAAAATTTAAAATTTTATTTTATAAGTATTAAATTTTAATTTTAAAGATAAAATATAAAATTTATGATAATGAAAGAATTACATTCTAATATAGTGAAAAATTTAATAAACTTTTTAGTGGATTAAACGAAAATGATTGATTTTCTTGCCTTGATAATTGTGAGATCCATGACACTAACCATGCTGACTTAATATTGCTTGATGCGCATGTTTGCCGATCAAAAGTTATATTTTCCACGATGTCTTAAACTGTATTTTTCGTCTAGAGTTCTCAATTCTGGATATTATTTTAAATCGAATTTAGATCCTATATATACTGTATATACTAAATTTCGTTTTGCTTGTTCCAAAAAAACAAAAACAAAAAAAAAAAAGTATTGAATTTAAGTAAGTCTTAAAATTTGATAAAGTCATGTCAGCCGCTCTTAATAGAATTATGTCGAAGGATCTTTTATAAACCTATGTCTAGCCACCTTTTTGATTTTTATTTTTTTGGTAATTTGACCATTGTTCGATATCTTTTAATTATTAATCTCTTCCCTTTTATAAACCACTATGAAGCAATTGGTGTTTTTACAATGATTTTTTTTTTTTTGACAAATTAAGTTTATTTTAACCTTTGTTGAATAAGATGGCAATAATGTTCATCTATCTCACGTTGATTACCAAAAACTTGCAACTCATCTGTTTTATGATGATTGAATGGAAGAGCACGTGACGAGTAGTTACAAAGCTATTAGTTGAACTTAGCGTTGGACCTGTTACCTAAAAACCCAAAAAGAGAGAGAGAGAGAGAGAGAGAGAGGAAGAGGATTCTGCCATTCAAGTCAGTCAGGGAAGTCAAAAGAGAGTAGGATAGAAAGATGAGTGTGCAGGCTGGGTCAGTTTTCTTACCTGGTAATGGTAAGGCCCAAATCCTCTATAGGACAGCGAGCACCCCATGGGAGTGAAACCCCGCAATGGCGTGGCAGAGTTATGGAAGTGCTTCAAGTTCTCTAGTTTGCCTTGGGACTTTTGGAGGGCTGAGAGTGGGTTGGACCCAAAGGGAGATGAGGCTTTGTGATGGGTCTAATGTCTGATGATGGACAGATGAACTGAAAGGCCCATACCTTATAAGTAGGGATATTTATTTATTTATTTTTCCTTGTACGGGATAGTTATTCTTCCTGCTGCAATCGTCCATGAGTCAAGGTGGTTGCCTGTTTTTGGCTGGCAATTGTTATGTCTTCCGTAAGTTGCGTCTCACGTTTCTCATTATTCACACATCTCTACGTTCACGATTTCAGAGTTGTTTGCTAGCCAATTCAACTTAACTTGCTTAGTCCACAATGAGCAGGCGTTACGCTTACGCCTATCCATTTTGAAAAGGAAGAGACATTATCTTCCAACTTAATTCAAACGGCAAAGAGATGCGTTTCGGATTTATTTGATCGGATGGTCATAAAATATTGAATGGGTATCTGATCCAATAGTTTTGATGAGTATTGGGGTGCAAATGGGTGCAGCAAATTCGAGTCCTTATTGTTATTGTCATCATATTCAACAGAGGATTAAGTAAGTTTAATATATATATATATATATATATATATATATATGAAATGCTTAGATTTAGAAATTGGGGTTGGACTCGTTCCAGCAATTAGAGTTCACCAACCGAAAAAAAAATTAAAAAGAAAAAGAAATGGGGGTTGGCTAAATGTTTTCTACCATATCCAGATTTGAACATTTCTCTCCAGGCATTGACTGCTGAATACAGCGTGGAATGTTAAATATCTAAAGCAATAATTGTTCTTGGCCGTTCCAAGATTGCTCTCGAGATATGCTGCCGTTGCAGATTCGACTTGAGTTGTTTAGGAGATTTCCTATATCCATTTTTTGACCTTTGGACGGTCCATTTGCGTACAATCCTGGATTTCGACTTATTCTGAAGGGAAATCATTGACCAACGAGATAGAAAACCACAATTTTCCGTAATTATGTACCTAGAAAAAAGAATTGTCCATACGATCACTTTCGTTTAGGCTTTGGCCCACAAGCCCCACAACAAGAAAATTCTCGCGTCGTTGTTACGTTCCGTTGTTATAGCTCACAACGTCAGTTTATCTCTTTTTCCCTGTAGGTTAAAAAATACGGGATCGAATTTCTCGTGGCCCGTAATTGCAGGCAAACATCACTACTCGACCATTCGGAGCCTAGATTACTCTTCTACTGACAAATGTGAATATGCAACGATCAGACCTGGTGAAGTGGTGCCAATGGTTATCCCTTAAAACATGCAAGAATCAGTGAGACAGATTCCAGGTTGGCCGTTCGGAAGATTTTGAAAGATGATTGGGAGAATCATTGTTCTCGGCCACTAATCTCCGCAATGTGGGAGGAAAATTGTAGTGCGGAGAGTCTTTAGCAAATGTGGGTTTGGTGAGCACCGATCACCTTATCGTTTGGGACGGCCCCCCCTTGCTGGTCCGATGCCTTTACTTCATGCAGACATGGTCGGAGTGGCCCTTCAAGTTCGTTAATCATAATTGTGACCTCAAATACACACCCACACACACAAATAAATAAAATAAAATAAAATAAAATATAAAATACACACACGCACGCACACACTCCAGCATCACACACGCGCATCTTGAAAGTGAAACTTAAAAATGATTATTTGAGGAATAATCTACTGCATAATGAATGTGCTAATCAAATATGTAAAAATTAGATTTTATATTTTATTTGAATTTATCCAGTCTATATACATAAATGACATAAATTTGATGTATCTATCTAATAATTTTATTACATAAGCAATTTATTTATTTTTTTGAAGTTCTATCTAATAATTTTGTGAAGTTTAAGATGCATTTGAAAATTAATATGACTATAGCCCAGATAGTTTACGACTCATATAAATGAAAGCCAAGGTTTCAGTCTCCGGAGATGGTCCAAAAATTAAAAAGGAAGGCATCAGTCTCTTGAAAGCATTTCCAAGACACGGGATATCTCGAAACATTTCTGAGAAAGAAGGTTGGCTTTTTCCTTTGCGAGGGCCAACATTGAGAACCACACGTTTGACAAAAGTTACCCAATCCAAGGCTTGACTAAATCCCCAAAACTAGCCTATACTTTTGGGAAGGGAGGAGTCAGAAATTGAATGGAAGCGCAAACTTTCGATGGCCCGTAACCCTTAATCCTCCTATGTCTAAGCCTAGAACCATGTCCTTCTCTCTCTCTCTCTCTCTCTCTCTCTTATTTATTTGAATAAAATAGAATAAAATAAAAACAAATATGTTATTTTACCGTAAAAAAATATACCTATCAGAGTTAAGTAAAAAAACATGTATTTAATTTCATAAAAAGTTAAAACTCATAATTTTTAATATTATATCAACTTTGTAATCACTGGACCACGAAATAAGTTCACGTCCGTCTCTAATTCTCTCAACTTGGTGTTTTGCCCATTTAATTACTACCGAGTTAAAGGGATTATTCCGGTCAATGCTGCACCTTTCGGCTTTCGTGATTCTTTTTGGAAAAGTTGCCGCCTTTCAAACGACCCCACACGAAGGGGCATTCTCAACCGAACATAAATATTAATACAAATCACTGTCATTTAGAGGCGACCACAATATGAAAACAACTCGCACCACCATAGACTAGTCTTCGAAAGTCAGGTTATTTTATTTATTGTATCAAAATTGTGTGCTGGTCAGAAAAACAAAAAAACAAAAAAACAAAAAACTCGTGCCGACATTTTGTAATTATGTTTCAAATTCTTCTCGACATTGGTTCCAAGGAAGCAAATAAAGTGAACAATTTCGTGCGTAAACGACTGAGGAGCCGGGGAGGGGAGGGGGGGTCGTTGAAAACCCTGTCGTTAAAAATAATTAATAAAAAAAAAAAAGTCCCCAGTCCACCAATTTGAAAATTAAAACCCCAACCGATTACTTGCTTCAATAGATTGATTTTCTGACCGAATAATAATAATAATAATAATAATAACTTTCTGTTGGTTAAGCTATTCCTTTCGGGGGGTTGGTAGTAAGTAGTTGTCATAAGTGTCCACGTCTCCTTTGAAAGTCACTGTTTTTTTTTTCTTAATTAATTAATTTTTTGTTTTTATCAAATCGTGTGCATATCTACTTAATTATACATCATTTGGTCAAATTAAATAGCTTATCAGATTAACCAAAGATGCTCCTAATTACAAAACTGAACGTGCCACGTCGTTTTGATTCGTTGACAGGATGACCAAATTAAATAGTTATACAGTCGATGACTCTCTTTTGTTGCTTTAATGCATTACCGACCGAGTATTATCATGAAAACAGTAGGTGGAGCCGGAATTCGCAGAGACAGGCCCAACCGCCAAAACTGAAAAATCCGAAAAAGGAACAAATCCACGTAAGAAATGCATTTGTAAAAAAGAACACGTTTGTACGTTGGAACGCACAAAGTGGCCAATCAATCGACGTCTTAGGAAGTCCTTGCGTTGAAACCGCAGGGGCCCGGCTGAGTAGTTTCGAATCAAATCATTGCACGTGTCTCGAAGCGTTGCGTCTGGACAGCATGTTGGACTTTTCAAGCTATGGCCCACCCTTTTCGGGGTTGGGGTTCAACCCTTTTTCTTTTCTCCCGGCAGATCGAAAAGAGATCTTTTGCACATCCACCCACGGGCCATTCCTGTTGTGAGCTTGTCACGCCACCACCAATCACTGTAATTTGATTACATGTTATGATGTTGAACATCAGTCATAACTTGCAGCAGAGAAAAATGTCTTGGACTCGGCAGCTGAATCCAGGAGGGGGATATCTGTGTTAACCTTTGGTCTACGCTCTTGGATCAACGAGATCTCTCGGTGGGTTCCAGTTTCACTGTTGGGATTTTTCCACGGCACCACAAATCAACTGTCGCATAATTTATGAGAGAACAGTACACGCAGCTCTGGCTGCTCCCACAGAGTGCGTAAAGATTCAAGTATTCCTGGTCTTAATCCATTCATCAGCGAGCATTTATCCACGGGAAAGGAAAGGCCCAAAAGATTATTGCAGCACCGCCGGGAAAGGATTTCCAAAATCAAAAGGCAATGATTAAATGGAAACAAAATAAATTATTAGCCATGGGAAGAAGTCGGCTAACAAGATCCTAATGGGAAGGTGCAGGCATGGGTAAAAGAATATTATAAAATTAAAAAAAAAAAAAACACCAAAAGATCCCATTCAAATCTAATGTGTTAAATATAAGACAATGCAGACAATGATGTCTTTCCAATGACGCTGATGTCTATTAATATGTGTAAATGTCCTCTCATCGCTCCCTTTCACTATTTATTTCGAATCTTGATTTTTCCCATACACTACGAAATTGACATACTTATATATATATATATATATATATATATATATATAATCATCTATAGCATAATCACAAAATTTTAAATAATATTTATAATAGTACGATACGTTGTTTACTTCTATATTGAATTAATTCATCCATGTCATTATAACATTTCCGCTCTCCCATAGCATCCGAAGAAGTCTAGATCAAAGGAAATCATAATCACTGGTTCTATTTAATGCAAAAGGGATTCTCAGTGTTATTCCAAGTGTGTTGATATTCTGTAAGAATGATTTACACGGGGAACTGTCTGTTCGACTCCCCTCCCAGAGTCAATCCAGGTGCTGCCATTTTTTCTATGCATGATTCAAGAGGATTTTTTGTTTTTTTATTTTTTATATTCACCCAGAAAAGTAGAACCAAGGAAAAGTTAGCATCAACTAGCCTTTCATAATAACCATAGGGACCAAAGCTAATCAATTTGACCAACCCGCATCCTGCTCCTGGAAGCACATAAATTAGGGTCTCCTTCCATCATTCCTCCACAGTGCATTGATATTTAATGTTCTCTTTTTCTCTTGCAGAAGTGTGATATCAAAGTCCTGGAATCTACATCCCACTATTGGACATCTCCTCTGATTCTTCTCCACCTGCTGCTCACCGTAATTGGCTTGCTTTTCTCACGTTAATGGTACCTTGACATCCTCGTTCTTTCTATCTTCTCAACTGCGGCTTGGCCTCTTGCTCATTTTATTGTTAGTGCCATGCTTTCAATCTGCACGCGTTTCTTTATCTCGGATTTATTTGGTTTGCAGAGTGAAATGGATGTAACAGTTAGCAGTTGCTGATGTTCTTTGCAAAGTTTCGAGGGAAAAGTTTCTCAGGTTGTGGTTGGAACAGAGAGAGAGAAATGAAGTTGCGAGGAAATCTTTTTGTAGTTGTTGTATTGGTTATAGGAATAGTTGGTGGCCATTTGCTCCTTGTGGAGGGAAGGCCGCGTCGGCTTCTTTTGGATACGGACGTTGATACTGATGATTTCTTTGCTCTTTTATACCTGTTGAAGCTCAACAGATCAGAATTTGAAGTCGAGGCAAGTCTTCAATCTCTTCTGATGCCTAAGCTTTCGTGTTTCGGCTTCAGGACGTTGTTGAAACAATCCTGCAAAGCTTTACAGTATTGCAGGGTCAAATTTGGCAAGCTATTGCATAGAGACCTTCCCGTCTTCCGTCGACCAAAGTCAATGTTTAATCCAACTGAGCTAACCCCGGAACTCAAAACTATGTTTTCTTTGAATTTTGCCAGGCAGTCACTATCAGTGCGAATGCATGGACTGATGCAGGGCATGCTGTGAACCAAATCTATGACATTCTCTTCATGATGGGACGCGATGACGTGTCCGTTGGAGTTGGAGGTGAGGGTGGAATACTGGAAGATGGTACAATACTCCCAAATGTTGGAGGATATCTTCCTCTGATTGAACAGGTGCGTTCAGGTTCCCTCTCAGTGAATAATGATCACATTTCTCTTAGTCAAGTTATGTGTCTATTCAAATAAATTGTTTCCAAACTTTAGACTCGTGCTGATGATAAACAAGATTTACACATTAGGGGAACACAACAGCAGGATATTGCAGATATAGACAAGCAATTCCTGTAGGTCTTGGAGGAAGGCTTGACATTGATGCTAACTATGGCATAAGGAAAGCATTCCTACCACAGGTACAATTCTGTAGCATTTTGGTTGCACTGCTAGTAGTTTTCTAGCCTAATCCAAAACGGCATTTGAGAAAAACTCCATCGTTACCTTCACGAATCCTTTTGCTTTCAATCTCAGCAAAAAGTTTACTAATGAGTAGAGGCTCTTCCCTGGTTATTTGTTTACATTTTACTCATATAGGGCTCATAGATTTGTTCATTAAGCCAGGGCAGCAGGAAATATTCTCCTCTTCAACAGCCTACTGCCCAACAAGTGCTGATAGACAAAATATCTGCCGGTCCTATTACTGTTTTAGTAATAGGAGCTCATACAAATTTTGGAATTTTTCTTATGGACAATCCACATTTGAAGAAGAACGTTGAGCACATATATATCATGGGTGGTGGCGTGAGGTCAACTAACCCCACTGGTTGCTGCCCGCAAAATTCTAGTTCATCTTGCGAGCCAAGGCAATGCGGTGACCGTGGCAATCTGTTCACGGACTACACTAGCAATCCGTACGCAGAGTTTAATATCTTTGGAGATCCTTTTGCTGCATACCAGGTAAGTAACACTGAAACTACAATGTATGTTAATTGGCAGCTGATTGAAATTGCAGTTTTGATCGACATATTTAAACCTTTTTCAGGTAATTCATTCTGGAATTCCAATCACGCTCGTCCCAATTGATGCAACGAACACAATTCCAATAAACGAGCAGTTCTTTAAGGAATTTGAGAAGAGGCAGCATACATATGAAGCTCAATATTGCTTCCAGTCCTTGAAGATGGCTCGGGACACGTGGTTCGACGACCAATTTTATACAGTACATTCTTTGAACTGCATTTTTCGCACCAATAGAAAAAGGAGTGTATACGGACCATAAGTTGATGATTATTTTGCAGAGCTATTTCATGTGGGACTCCTTTACATCCGGTGTAGCAGTTTCTATAATGCGCAATTCGCATGAGAAAAATGGTGAAAATGAATTTGCAGAAATGGAGTACATGAACATAACTGTGGTCACTTCAAACGAACCTTATGGGACTTATGATTGCTCGAATCCTTTCTTCGATGGCCGTAAAGTACCCAAATTTAATCTAAAGAAAGGTGGAGTTCACAGTGGTCATGTCCAGACAGGTCT
Source organism: Bruguiera parviflora (assembly GCA_019804595.1). Taxonomy (NCBI): domain Eukaryota; kingdom Viridiplantae; phylum Streptophyta; class Magnoliopsida; order Malpighiales; family Rhizophoraceae; genus Bruguiera; species Bruguiera parviflora. The sequence continues at coordinate 3,180,960 of CM034046.1, forward strand.
TCGGGATCCATATTGCATTGTGCCAAATGGGAAAGGAAGATGCAAGGTGAATCTAAGAGTATTCTAGTAGTTGAAGCAATGAGTTGTCATGTTCTAGTCGATCTCACCCCCCCACGAGATGGTTTTTTTTTTTTTTTTAATATTTTTTTAAGCTTCAGTCCCTGATGTTTTGGAATGATGAAATATTTATTTGAGACTGCTGCTTCTCACAACTGGCGTCTACCAAGGTGTAAAGCTGAGCTAGGGACTGTATCAACGAGAATCCTAGTGTTTACTCTATGTTTCTCTTTTTTCGATTGTACACGGAAATTTGATCTAATAGATTGGTACAGGATGGCTATACAGAGGAGGTAACAGGATCAGAAGGAGTACGTGTTCTCGTTGCTACCAGAGCAAAGCCTAATCCGGATACTAACAGTAAACTTAACAGAGCATTTTTCAAGAGCTTTTTGGATGTGAGTGTAATCTTTTGCTTCTGAGATGCTGTTACTTTTTCACTTTCCCTCTTCTTCTTTTTTTTTTTTTTTTCCAAAAAAAAAAGAGAAGAAATAAGTTAACTCTTCCTGGATCCTCTAATACAAACAGAATGATAATGCCTTTCTTTTGTGGATACAGGTTCTAAATTATCCTCAAAACACAGGCAAGTTCAATTTTTCAAAACAATTTCCTTATTACAGGGAAGTACTTTACAAACCAAACTTTAGAGGCAGAAGACTGGGGAAACCTGTTGTCTTTGACATGGACATGAGTGCTGGAGATTTTCTGGCTCTATTTTATCTTCTTAAAGTACCTGTAGAAGCGATTGACCTCAAGGTGGGTGATTCAAATTGGAGTATTTTGGACAAACTACTATGCTGTGTACTTGTCTAACAAATTGGCAGATTGATATCCTCTTGCACTTTGGATGCAGGCAATCCTAATAAGCCCAACTGGCTGGGCAAATGCTGCAACGATTGATGCTGTTTACGATTTGCTGCACATGATGGGCCGAGATGACATTCCTGTTGGTCTTGGAGACGTATTTGCACTGAACCAGTCTGATCCAAGCTTCTCTGCTGTTGGAGACTGCAAGTATGTTAAGGTCATTCCTCATGGGAGTGGTGGACTTTTGGACTCAGATACTCTTTATGGATTTGCACGCGACCTACCGCGCAGTCCTAGAAGGTATAAATGCTTGGATTGGATGGAAACTTTACTCTCTTTTTTGCTACATCTTGTCTGTTTATTTGGATGTTTGAGACTCGCAACATGAATTTTTCTACATGGAATGTGTTATTATCCTCAAGGTATACTGCAGAGAACTCAGTCAAATATGGAGCTCCGAGGAACACAGATCACCCTGAGCTCAGACAGCCCCTAGCACTGGAAATTTGGGAGGACATAGTAGGAACATTGAATCCAGGATCAAAGGTTACTATATTGACCAATGGGCCCCTGACTAATTTAGCAAAAATCATTCTATCGAAGAAAAACGTGAGCTCCGTAATTCAGGTCAGTGAACTCATTTTTCATCTAGGCCAAAAGCTATTCCATACAACATTGCGGCAGTAACACAGAAATGAAGCTCGTTGAAATCTCAATGCAGGATGTGTACATTGTGGGGGGGAAAATGGGTCACAGCAAAGGAAATCCCTTCATCGTTCATCCTAATGAATATACAGAATTGAATATGTTCCTTGATCCCTTGGCTGTGAAGAGGGTTTTTGAATCGTCACTTGACATTACCCTCATTCCGCTTGGCGCTCAGCGTAGGGTTAGTTCCTTTTCCGAGATCCTAAGAAGGCTGGACAATGCAAGGAAGACACCAGAGGCATTGTTTGCCCACAGATTGTTGTCAAGGATTGACCGCCTGCAAAAAGTACATCATAGATATCGCCATATGGTAAGCAGTACATTTAACCCTTCTCGTATTCCACGATATGGAAGCCTTATGCGCCGCGACTTCTCCCCCCCCGGGCCCCCCCCCCTTTTTTTTCTGGCTGAATAGTAATATTTTGTAGGATACATTCTTGGGAGAAATACTTGGTGCAGTAGTCCTGGCCAGCGATCAGACCATCTTGAGGTCAACCTTCCAAGCCAAGCCCATCAAGGTCATTGCTGAAGGTGTTGAATCAAGAGATGGAAAAATTCTTATCGGTAGAAAACACGGGAAAATGGTCAAAATATTGAAAAATGTGGACTCTGCAGCATACTACGAACTTTTTGCAAATCAACTGGGCGTTAAGGAGCAATCTGCAGTCATAGGAAGCTTTGATGAGCAGAGAAGAATTTGGAGCATGCCACCTAATAAGACTGGGAATAAACTTCTCAATTCATTTAGCTAATTTCTCTCTACAACAAGAATGATTTTTCTTTTTTTTTTTTTTCATTTGAATATCCACAGATCTTGTTTTAATGCTGCTGCTCTTTTCAGCGGAAGCCTGCACCAGATCAACAGTTAGCCCAGATAGTAGCCTTGTGCTTTGTATTCTAATGAAAGAAAAATGAAAAAAAATAGTACAGGAAACAAGAAGACACGTGCCATAGAGAAGTTGCTTCCTTTCCTCTGTTTCAGCAAACTGTCCGTAATCTATAGCCGTCATATCAGACCAATGTTAGAATTGTACAGTTTACGAACCCCCAAAAGCTTGGATCATCTCGCGCGTACATTCGAAGCTAGACCCTTTATATGGGAGCCCATGCTTCGAAATTTTAATTGAAATGGCCCCAAAAACCGGTTTGGGCCTAACGTTCCTTCAGTTGAAATATTGGGCTCTAACACTAAGCCCAGCTACTAGAAATAGCCGCCCGGGTCGTCTTGGTCCAGAAATTGAGATGGGACCATACATCACAGCCGTTCCTTAAAAATTTTTTAAAAAACCAATAAATCTTAGTTTAACGATACTTAAGTTATTTTAAGAATTAATGTAGTCGCGTTGGGAGTCTCTAATTAAACTGAAAAAGAAAATTGAAAAAATTTAAAAAAAGAAAGACAAACATGTAGATCCCTCAGACGACAAGCGACCACGGAGGCACCATCACGAGGTCCAATTTCATAGGGCGAAAGTTGTTCTTAGAGTAGAATGTTTAAGGTCCTTGTTTATATTGACGTCGAATTAAATCTCACTCGATCATTTCAAAGTGCTGCACGAACAATTCAGATAGCTCTATTGAACATCCAATGGTCTCACGCACACAATACCTTCTTTTTTTTTTTTTTTTTCTAATAATAACAATTTACTTCTCACTATTATGATCATAAAAAAAAAAAAAAACAAACCCAAAAACCAGAATCAAGACAAAAGGTAAAGGGAATAGCAAACAGAAAGGAACAACGTGAATAGTAAGGTTCCGATGCTCATGAAGTCATGATGGTCATTGGATGAGTATCTTAAGCTTCATTACATTCATACAAGCACAAACCTCATTAGTTAAACAGAACCCTATATAGAGAGAAATGGAACATGGAAACTCAAACACACTTCTCTATAAACAATCCCCTCCCGCTTCTCAACCTCAAATTATTTTTACTTGTCTTCCATACATTTTTGCTGTGGCTCTAAAAACTCAGTTCTTCCATAGGAATTGACCCACCAGCTGCCACAATTTGTTGCTCCAGCTGCAATGAATGATAGCGCACTTAAAAACAAATGAATATAAACTTGGCACACAGATTAATTGAGCACATGCAGATATTACTAACCAAAATTATACTCACCCTGATTAAAGTTTCAAGCTTGTTCTTCACTAGGCAGTACTCTTGTTTTATTTGCTGCAGACATCTCAAGCACCTGCGCCCAAGCATCCAACAAAATCTTGATTGAGATGCATCGTTCAAAAGTTCAACAAAAGCAATTGGGAAAGAAAGGAAGAAAACACAAAAAGTGGGTAAAAGCGATGGATTATGATAACTCACGCCTCAATATTCTGTTCCTCACAAAAGCTGCGGAATGCAATGCAGGAATTCTTGACTCTCTGTGCGCCAATGCTGTTCAGCACAAAAATCCCATTTAATTTTCACTCTCCTTGTCGAGTATAGACAATTTAAACAAGAAACACAGCTAAAATTTTACCGCCCAATTTCTCATTTTTCTTTTTGGCTTCTTATCACAGATCTGAACCGTGCAAACTGTTTTTTGAGTCTTAGTGCTCCCTTGCAGTTTAAAATTTTGGCCCGATAATCCATTCCAAACAAGATAAATACTGAAGGTCTACTAAAACCAGTGATACTTGCGCAAAAGCCAATCGCTCTACATTCTACAAGAAAGTAAACTTATGCAATGGAAGAAACGCTGAGGCCAAAAAAGAAATGTTACACAAGTATACCTGGAGCTGCTACCTTTCAACTGGTGAACATGAGCATCAACTTTTTTGAAATCTACACTTGGCTGATCTCTGAAAAGATTTAGGGACAGTCAACTGGCCAAAATCAACCACAGCAAATGGAAAGCCCAAAACTTTAGAGTAAAGTCAACAACTTTAAGCGTTACAGAGGGTCATTATTAGTTCTTACAAAGCCCGGGTGAGATCATTGAGAAGCCTCTCAGAATCTTCAAAGAAGAGAGACACCACTTCAACAACAAAATCTGGATTGCTCTCATCTTGCAGGAACTGAAGCTGTGTAAACTGGCTATCCAGAAACCCCTTTAACCCCCCTCCCCCACAAACACCAGCAAACAAAAAGATAAATGAGAAGAAAAAAAAAAAAAAACCAATGAACAAGTCATTCACATCCACAAGTGGAAACCCAACACAATACAGGAATCTACCACCAATAACAAAGACCCACGAAAGATAAAGCAAAAACAAACAAGAAAAATAAGGATGTGAGATAAACATGCATTTTCCCCTGCACTTTACCTCCCTAAACAAGGACCTCATATAGTCAACCCACGTTCTCTGCATCTGACCCACCTCCATGCTTTCCTTGCTCTTGCTTGTGCAAACACCGCAAAGAGAGGGTGGTGCTTATGAAAGTCGCGACCCAGGAGAGGTTTGTGGGCTTAAAATTTTCAGATCTTGTGGAATAATCGGGCAATCAAAGTGATGTATTTAATGTTAGAAAACACAAAAATCCAAACTTTTGTGCCTTTTTTTTCGGGTATGCCTAATTGCGCCCCAGTAGCAGAAGTGGAGTCTCCTCACCTTCTTTTTATATTCTTTTCTCTGCGGATTTGTGCTGTTTTACTTACTTTTCGAAGTATTTCTTCTTCTTTTTTATTTATTTTTATTTAAAAAAATTTTCAGCCTCACTGATTCGCAGCCCCCACCAATTTTCCTTATTCTTTGAGAGTTTGAAGTCTCAAAAGAGACATAAACCATGACATCTCCCTTGCAAGTGTCCATATGAATACTAATTTTTTTCCCTCTTCTAAATCTTCTTTTCCCTTTTTTTTTTTTTTGTATTTTATGAAATTAGAGATCTTGATCGTTACAGATGACACCAAAAAAAAAAAAAAAAAAGCTGGTGATGCTCCTTTGCCCGATAACTACCTACATATGATATTATAAGCTTCGTCGATGGAGTTGGTGGCAGAATTGTGTAGGAGATTATTACGATTATTTATTCATGATACTGAGAAAAAAAAATGATATTTATAAAAATAAAAAATATATTTTTTGTTATATAATTAATAATTTAATGAGTAAATAATAAAACCAAGAAAAGCACGTATAACTAATTCTTTTTTTTTATTGTCTAATCATGTTATTGAAGCATTGATTGGTAATCGTTACCATTCAAACCGGTTACACTTAGGTGGCCACGCGTAGTTGCGTGTCACACAAGTAGATATTATTGCAAAAGAGTTGTCTATTCAAGTACATACACGAGAGACGTTGAGGGGGAGCAGTTGCCTCCCTAAAGTCCTTGGGATTATGTATGCATATATTATAACATAACAAACTCATTATTAAGCGTAATGGTTAAGTGTTGTTTTGCCCTTTTTAGCTTAGTTTTTAGGGAATTTTTTTTTATCCAACTTAGCTATTAGGGGTAATATAATTAAGATTTAAATTCCGACATTAACGAATAAGAAAGAATATTTATAATTTTCCCACAAGAGTTGGGGTCAACTATGGTGGTGGTGAACGATTATTTGTTAATGTTCTTCTCTTTTCATCATGCTTCCATTATAATATAGAAGATTACATTTTGAGTGGCAAGGCGTTGGTATCACATGAAAAGACGTACGTACAAGCTTCCAAATTTTTCAATGAGAAAACTATGTAGATTCGTTAACAAAACCATTCAAATTCTCGGTGCCTTTATGCTCCATTGTGTTACAATCACTCTACGAAACCCAAATAAAATCACACAAGTGTATTATACAATGTATAAAATCCTGGTCAATTAGCCGGTGTCTTTTGGCATTTTTGGGCCGCGGATCACCATGAGGGTGTCTTGCAAAAAACAAAAAAAAAAAAAAAAGGAAGGAAGGAAAATGCGGACACCCTTTTGAGATGATGTGACGCTTGCCCACCCCAAGAATTCATATGCTTTACAAATTGTTAGAGAGGCCGCCAAATCGACAGTGGCAATCTTTTTGAGTCAAAAAGCCTAGACATCGATGGCTTGCTTTCAGCAAAATGGTCGAACGGACCTAGAAAAGTAGAACGCTCTTCCCCTCTGCATGCGTGCGAGCGTGTGCCCGTGCAAGGAACAAGGTCTATTATGCAATCACCAAAGCACAATCAAACTAGATCCAATGCAGAACAACAAGAAGGAAAGCTTCAAAAGACAACCACTTTAATAACCCCATTGAGAGCTTGAAAAGATTGAACCTGAATACCACATAAAAGAGACCAAGCCAAGAACTGATATGCATATAATTTTTTTTCGCGCATTTAAAGAAAAAATAAAATAAAAAAGATTCAGATAAAGAAGCATCCATTCATTTTCTTCAGCTCAGATTTTGCCTGACTTTGCAAAGTCAACCAATAAAAAATAAAACCCAAAATCATTTTCTTTTTTTCTTTTTTGGTTGTTTGAGATGGAATCCAATTACATTTAAGATAACTGTAATTAACTGTGGAATATAATTCATAGAAAGAAAGAAAGAATTGGCAATGGAAAATTGCTAATGCCACTCACCAAACAAATCAAGGTGACCGCATTCCAATTCCGTAAGGAAACCTTCGTAGACAAATGGCCTGGAAGATCCTAAAGATTCAATCTTTGAACTGAATCTTTATAGATTGCTTATATATACGGATCCAAAGTTCGGTTGGTTAAATGGAAGCAAAATTTCCAATTTCTTTCTTTGTTCTTTTTCTAAATTTAGAAGCTTTAAGAAAATGGCGGGCACTGGTGTGAGAGAGAGGGACTTTGGATTCCAAGAATTGACTTTGGTGGGGCTAACGATGGCAGTAGAACTTGGATAGGAGAAGGACTTATGGAGAACCAGAGTGTGTTGTAGATCAGACTACCCATAACCTGGTTTCAATGATACCTGGGAGAGAGAGGGGGAGGGAGAGAGAGAGAGAGAGAGAGGAGAAATCGTCTTGTGATGCGTTTTGAAAAAATAATAGAAAATTAAAAAGAAACAAAAAAAAAAAAAACTAGCTAACGTATTTGTTTTTTTGCTGTCTATTATTATTATTATCTATGTGAAAAAACATATAGATACTAATAATAGATAGCAGATAATAAAAATATAATAAAAAATAACAATAAACAACAAAGCCCAATGGAACCGAAGAATTTTAAATAATTAGATTAGCAATTTTCTCTTTTTTGTTTTTTTCCTAATTCACTAATGTCGTATTATAAACCTTTTTTTTTTTTTAAAATACGTAATTAATAATTTACATTTTGTGAAAATTTAATTATTTAAGAAAGATAGGATTTATACGCCGAACTTCCGTCTGTCGGGAGTCTTTAATAGGAGAGCTTTTAGTCCCTAATCCCTACAAATTATATATATATATATATATATATCTATATCTATAGAGAGAGAGAGAGAGAGAGAGAGAGAGAGCACTAGCATCGGTCTTCCTACTTCTTTTCTGATACGGGTTTTTAACTTTCTACAATAGAACCCGAATAACATTAAACATCATCAGAATAAGGAAAAACACTAAACAGCAGGATTGTGCCAGGGACAGCAACTACAAGTGCAGAAGGAAAACAGAAATGTAAATTTACAAATTGTAGTCAAACGCTCTGTAGAATTCAGATGTTCTAGCAACTCTAGGCGATATGACTTCCACTAAAGGCTTTCTATAGCAGCAATTGGCCAGGCATCTATGTTTTCCTTGGCCCCTAAGATGGAAATATCTCAACCTATGGGGTCATGAAGAAAACTGAATTTCCAAGTGTTTGGTATTGGCTAAGTGATATGCTTTACAGTTTGATGTGCCTCCAAAGCATGACTCCATCGGTGGGATTCAGATCACACGAATTCCTGGGTTAGTTTCAGTTTTATTCTTCGGGATTTTTGTTGGGGTGGCCCAAAGTAACCTCCGCGTGTCGATTTAGGTCGCTTAAATATTTGGTTGAATTGTATTCGTCTGCATCCAAAAGCTCCTCGGAGTATGTCCTCTGGAGTTTAGACTTCTGGCTTAGTTTTGCTCCTTCTAACCTACTTTCATCCCCCTTCAGAATCTGTACAACCTGCAGGGATGCACATAGAGACCAGTCAAAATGCTGTGCTTCATATTAAATCCACTATCTTCAGCCAAGCCTTACATAACCAACGGTCCAGTGCAAAACTTATCCTGTCTATATTTAGCAGGCAGAGCAGCCATGACATGAGATCAAATTGAATGCTCTCCTAACTACTTGGCGTCAATATTTGTCCATTCTCTAATTGTTACTTTATAATGTTCTGATATGAAATCAGAAGTGAACCTAACGTTTCTTGTAATGAGCAGACAGAAGCACAGAAGACAATCTTTTTTTTTTTTTAAATTTTACGGCGAGAAGAGCATGCCTGGCTCATTTGAGGTCGCTGCACTGAAGACTGATCGATACACATAGAGGCTGTACAAACCATACGGTCCATCTGTTCAAAGTCATAGGCATCTCCAAGAATCGGATCAACAAGCTCCTTGATATTGTTCTTCATAAGCAACGGTTTGGCCTGCACGAAATTGTTCTTATCAGCTTAAATATTTGTTGTCAGTATAATAGTCTTAATGTGGGACAGAAAGAAATATACACACCCACATCACAAGGCTTCTCTGTGAGCTGTCTAGAGCTTGCCGTCCGGTAATGAGCTCTAATAACAGTACCCCATAAGCGTAGACATCTGTCTTTTCATCTACGATGCCATGCATGAAGAACTCGGGTGGAAGGTAACTGTGAATGTGACAAAACGAATTAGATGGTTGGGAAAGGAAAACAACCTTCATGATCCAGAAAACCACGGACAATTCTCGATTACAAACCCAAATGTGCCTTCAATTTTTGATACGATGTGATGACTCCATTGCTCTGGTAACCACTTTGCAAGCCCAAAATCAGAAATCTGCAGAAAATTTAAAATTCCAAAATGAGCAATTATAGAGCTTCAGGAGAAGAACACATACAAATTGATAATATAGTTGGTTATCAGGTTCCAGGCCAGAAAGCTCACCTGAGGCTCAAAATCCTCCGTAAGCAATATATTAGAAGCCTTAATATCTTTATGGATGATTCTCCTTTGGCATCCTTCATGAAGATACACAAGGCCCTCAGCAGTTCCGACAGCAACTTTGTATCTGATTCCCCAGTCCAGTGTTTCCCTTGGACCTGGAAAAGAATGAATAGAGTAATTTGGGGGAAGTTGCAAACAAATGGACTTCAACATCTTTCAAATGATACACAAACCATATAGTAAAGATGCCAGGCTCCCATTAGCAGACAGCTGAAGAACAAGGTGCATCCCTCCTTCGACCCCATATCCAACTAGTTTAGCAATGTTTGGATGATCAACATGAACTATAATCCCCAGCTCAGATAAGTAATCAATAGTCATCTCTTCTGGGGAGCCTCTGGTCAGCCGTTTTACTGCAACCAGCCTCCCATCTTCCAATTCACCCTTATAGACTTCAGCATAGCCTCCCTCTCCAATCAAATTTTCTACAAGCAACAAAGGGAAAATGTTGCCAGCTTATTATGGCAAATAATTAACCACATTTTCAAAAATAGCATCCTTCTTTTGGAATTAAATGCATTATTCGTACATAAGTTGGAATTTTGGCGAACTTTCAAATGTAAATTGAGACTCTGAAACAGGTACCAACCGCGGCTGAAATTATTTGTTGCAGCCTGGAGCTCTGAGAGTGCATAGTTTTTCCAGGAAGGTTTCAAATGGCAGAAATCAGCATCAAGAGAAGAATTTAAAGCTGGAACCATTGCATCTCTAATTCTCTTGCTTTTTCTTCTAGTGAGTTTTGGGACACCCTTTTTCGAGGGAATAGTTTGGATGCGCTTGGAGCTTCCTCTTCTGAACACACCAAATAAGTCTCGCCAGTGAATTGCAACTAAAGGATTCTGTTGACCTTCTGAGCCTGAAGTGCTTGCTCTGGAAGAAGTTGTATCAGATCCTAAGCTATTTGGACTGCTTGCATTAAGGGGTGTTTCAAGGTCTAAGCCAATCGAACGTTCTTCTGGAAAATCTATTGTAGAATCTTCGATACCATTCTTTTCACACTCCTTAATCTCCTCCCCCTCTTCCTCCTCCTTGTCCAAAGAAAAAGATCTCAAGTCTGATGTAAAAGAAAGTTTTTAGCATTAGAGCTAGCAAACGTACAAGTAAAATCACTCAATTGTGTTTGAAAGGGTAGAAATATGGCAAATATCAAACCATTAGAGGAGAAAGAATCAGAGAAGCCGGCTCGCTTCACTCTGTTCCCAACAGGATTGGTCTCCTCTTTTTGATCTTCAGCAATGCCCCGGGAACCTTTGCTGCCAATGTAAGATCATTCAAATTTTGTCATTTCAAGCCTGTAGAGAACAAGATAAAATCTAAAAGACCCAAAAGACCAAAACTTGGGGAATTGAAAAGGAAGGGTCAGAACTCGTACGAGAAATACTTTAAGATTTTAAATTGCTGTGGGTCGGAGGCAACATTACGGTTGGGATTCATTACAGTAATTGCAGTTTATATGGCCACAAGCTCCGTTTGCCTTCTATGTTGTGCGTGCCTCAATCTAAGACCTTCACAGGTAAAGTTGTCAACGTGTATCAAACCTATTGCAAGAGAACCATTAGCAAAAAAGCAAAAAACCATCAGTGACACAACACATTAGTGAAATGAACAAAGGAAGAAACAGAAATGAAAGAGGCAATGTCGAAGACATCTCTTTTGTCATTCCACATATAATATTTTGGGGGGAAGGTAACAAAAGAAACAGAAAAAGGGAAGCTCAATGCAGCTACGACAAAAATCATATTTGAAGTTTCAACATCAATCAGAATACGGTAAAAATTGTTGAAAGCCAAACCTGAAGCTAAGGATTAACATGAAAAGTGATGAAAGAGAGAGAGGGAAAGAAGCTGAAGGTTAACAGGCATTCTCCATGTTAAGTAAGGAGGCGACAAAACCACAGAGAGAGAGAGGGAGGGAGAGAGAGAGAGAGAGAGAGAGAGAGAGACGTGAGGGCTGGCAGAACCAAAATGGGGAGGTGGAAGGGAATTGCGTGTGCGGAGAGAAGGCTGAGGGAGAGAGATGAATAATAGCGGTTGGCATGGCTTCTCTTTGGCATTTTACCCGACTTTCATGCTGAATAATCGGCCTTACCTGTCATTAGTTCATCGATTGTCTTTAATTCTTGGGAATGTACATGTAACCATATGTTAATTGGAGACATGAAGTTTGTACTTAACGTATCTTGTAATACATACATCTCACACCAAACTTAATTTATGATATACCAAAAAAATTGACTTTAAACTCTATGATTTTGTTGTTGTTATCAGCAGTACGAGAGATTTAAAAAACCGAGAAATTAGTTTCATTAATTTTGCAGGCACACAGGCGAAGCACGCAGACTGGGAGGCAGTTTTCTGAGTAGAGATTTTCCCTAGTTCTCTCTCCTTCGTGTGAATCATATGAAACATGATAGGACCAAGAACTTAGGCGTGTTCAACGAGAAATACAGTCAACTAGATGTCCCCGCAGAAGAAGAAAATAGAGCGTACAAGAGAGCAATGCTCTCTGCCCGTGCAGTCTAAGCAGCTCAAGAATTTCGTCTATGTTATATGGTAATTAGTTTAAATCTTTATTAAAATATTTAATGAATTTTTATATATATATATGTCTACTTCATAAAACTATAAAACACTATTTTTATTTATTTATTTATTTATTAAAAAAAAAAGAAAGAAATTTCGCACACAAGTAATGAAACGACTAAACGAAATCCGACCATCCTTACAACTTGGGGTGCTATTTTAGTTCAGCACAATTTCGCGACGGTACGTCAAGCCTTTCCTTCACGTTGTGAAGAGCATTGCTTGTGAGCATATTGACGTATAAAGTGGTTTGGTAAAAATTTTCACGAAACACAACAAAATATTTTTGGATTCTTGATGAATTATGACTGCCTTTATCATCTATTGAAATACTCGCAAGCTCTGGGGATCTGAAATCTTTAATTCCGTTGCACGCGGAGGAATCAAGACCGCCATGCTCTCCATGCATACAGCTTGAAGAGAGTTTTTCTCTTTTGAGAGGAAAAGTAAGGGCAGGACCATCTTCTTTTCTGATAGATGACCAAACGTGCGTTTCCATGGTACAACTCGAAGATTCTGGTCCTAGCCAGAGTTTATTCAGCAACCATCTTGAGGTAAGAATACAAAATAAAATAGAAGAATACCACTGATAAGTGCAATTGCAGTGGATATAATTTAGTAATTTAAACGAAGAAGACAAAATGCTAAATACAGTGACTACGTTTTCTGATGGCTGCCTCAGTGAACACCACGAGGGATCAGACCCTCAAATACTGCATAAAGGTCTCTGTTCTCTGGGCCAAATATCTCATCAGCCTTCTTCAAGATCTCCTGAGATAGTGCAGACCAATGATAATGCATACTACATACTACAAGCAGATGTAGAGAGAGAGAGAGAGAGAGAGAGAGATGTACCTCTCTTGTTTGCTTGTGGGCATTCAATTCTTTCACATTTGCTAGAAATGCACCAAACTGCTCATAAGACAAACGGTTCCTGACCCCAACAAAAATTTAATAAAAAAAAAAAGGAGGGTAGATCAGACTAAGAACATTAGTGGGCAGCAAAATTTAGTGAGAGAGAGAATTTCTAAACAACTATAGATATAATAACTGCACTTTGCATGTATCAACTTTGATGCACTATATTGTTTAGGAATTTGGAATAACAGAACTCTTTGCATTATCTATATTTGTTCCCCATAACGAGTCTCTACCTGACTTGGCGGAAGAATTCTCTACCATCAGCTCGAGTTCGTCCTGAAACATACAAAAACCAATGTAATGACAAAGCTACCAAAACATGCAAATCTAATATCAGTTATGCTGTTTTAGCTCACGGTTTTATCCACATCACAAATGCAAATTACTAAGTTGATTATATAAAATTCAACAATGTTTGATACCTGCAAAAAGATCATGACACAACTCACAGGCTATCCTATTCACTAATTTTCCACACATGCAAAGTCTATCCTACTTGACCTATCTCGTTCAGCTCCTTGAAAGGAACATAAGCCAAGAGACGCTCAAGTTCTCAATTTTCAAATACTGATTTGAACTTGACATGAAGAGAGGCTATTGTTTAGCCAAGAGTTGTTCACTGGACAATGTGCCATCAAATGCCAATACTTCTTCCATTCAACCATTGGACATTGATATGCCTAGCATAGCTTCCTTACATTTTGAAAGAAAAAGTAAGCACCTCTGAATCACTAAGGTCAAATAGTTTACAAAGATACTGCAGGTCCAAACCTTGCAGTCAGCTATGTACCATTTGAAATAATATCCAAGGCCAATGACATTGAGCATCCAAAGCAATCAAATGACAAATGAACTTCTTTCTAGTCACATGTCAGAACTTACCAGTTTGTGATCCTGCATCAAAGCTTGAATGCGAACTGTTTGAGCTTGAAGGCAGAGAATAAAATACAGAAGACCTATCATCTAGGATACTTCTGGATGTAGAAAATGACATTGAATGTCGTCTCAGGGATCCTGCTTTAGATGTTCTTGTAGGAGACATGGAAGCTGATAAACTTGGCGGGGAACCAGGAGGGGTGAGCCTAGGTGTGCTTGTCTGCGATGCCATGAAGTAACCATGCGGTTCGCCAAGTCTTGGGGCTGCACAAGAATAAAAAATTTAAGGACACAGAATTCATTTTTCCCTTTCTTTTTCTTTCTTTTGCTCTTTTGATTGATTGGTTTTTCTGTTCTTTATTTTGGAAGGAGCTTAATGTGAAGAAACATGCTGAAAACAGAAAATGACACTCACGATCCTCTGCAAATGAATTCCCCATTTCTAAGGATTGGCTCTGTACTGAAGATGCTCTTGAAGTTGGAAACAGGGCATCATCTTCTGTAACAAATCAGAGATGAAACTTTTCCAGTTGTTAGTCAAATCATACGGCAAATACATATCAAAGGTTTTGTCAGTTCCATTGGCTCTTCATTCAACCAATCACTAGAAAAATGTAAACTTGTGTTCTGGGTAAGTAATCCCATTTAAAAGGCAGCGAGACTGCAGTACTTCTAGGAATGTAGAAGCACTTGAGTTTGTCAGTAGGATAAATACATTGACCAAATGTGATGCATTTTCTTAAATATTCAATTAGCCAGCCTAAATTTTCAGAAGTGGACTCGAGGGAAATTGGTTTTAGAAATGAAACTTTGTGCTATCCAGAATGTTGGATATAAAGCAAAGGCTTTTGTATTCTTTTTAACTGTCACCGGAAGCAAGTGAATTCATCATTTTGACCAGGCATAAAACCCACACCAGGAAAACTGAGGAGCAAAGGCTATAAATTTCCGGACAACATCAGTTCAGTTCACCATGAAACTCAAACAGAAGACGCTTGGTTTGGCCCATATCCGATGCTAACACGCAAACGGAAGACATAAAAATGTCTTAGAAAACACTAGTTGGCAAGGAGGGGATAAAAACTTACCACTTGGAGTTGGCTTTGCAATGATGGGCGGCGAAGGAGCTCCTGCTCCTGCCTGTCACAGAACCAAGATTAACCAAAGTCCAAAAAGCAACAATCCAAGAAAATGTGTTTATCCATCGCCTTCATGGGAACAGACAGTAAGAACTTACAGAAGCTTCTTCATCCTCCTGAAGTGACCGCATAAGTGTCTTCCTGAACACCTCCAACTGCACCCATTTCAAAGAGTGTTTCAGGTGCTCACAACAAACTAACACAATCAGGTACGCCTCTCAGCACACTCACAAGAAACAAATAACTGCCGCTTTCCAAACAGTCCAATTTTTCTTCTTTAAAGCAATAATTAAAAATTATATTTCCTAGATTTCCAAACCAAAAACACATGAAGTTATATTACGAGACAGGCAGGGAGGACTTTGCTAACAACAACAACAAAAAAAAAAAAAAAGGTGAAAATTTGCAGACCTTGGAAACATCTCTTTGGAGCTTCTTAACGGTGTTGGAAAGTGAAGCATTCTCTTTCACCAAATTTTCCTGCAACAGAACAAAAAATAAAAAAAATAAAATAAAAAGAGAAAAATCATGAAATGAACGAAAGCCCGGACCGGAGGGGAGAAGTCGGTTCGGACCTTTTCGAGGTCAGCGTGGGCGAGCTTGTCGGAGACGTCGGAGAGGGACGCATCGAGGGAGTTGACCTGAGACTGGAGGCCGGCGATGAGGTCGTCTTTCTCGGAGAGTTGGGCGCGGAGGGCGGAGGACTCTGATTCGAGACCGCTGACACGCGTCGAGAGGGCAATTGACGTGATCTTGCGGGCCACGTCGAGCTGCTCGAATGGATCGGATGGCAGTAGTTGCAAGACCTCCTCGGGAAGATCGAAGGTGGAGCCACCCGATTCTTCCCCTAGCATTTCTCCCTCTCCTCTCGCTTTTCGTGTTTTTTTCTTTTTTCTTTCTTTATTCCTATTATATTCTTTTGTTTTTTTTCTTTTTTTTTTTTTAAATTAAAAGAAAGGGTGGAAAGCGAACCAAAGGTCCAAAGATGTAATCTTCTTTATCTATCTGTTTATTTATTTATTTATTTTTACGAAACAATAGTAATAGCAAAATGGGTTTTATAGGGGCCTTGGATTGAATATATAGAGATAGGGCCTTCATAGTCTGTGTGTTCTTGAGTGGATGGGACGTGATAATAAAATGGAGACACAAACGGAAATGCCATATATATATATATATATATATTAGTTATTAATTGGGATGTTTTAGTGATCAAATGCTCACCTAACAATACAATAACTTGATTTTTTTGTTGTTGTTGTTGAGAGCATAAACTTTTAAAAAAGGTTTCTTTATAGGTCTCATAATTGGTGTCGTCCATTGAACTTGCCATGCTTGTAGCTTTGCTTTTGGACGGGAATGGTCAATTGTTGTGTCCCCGCGAAGCTTTTTGTTGGCAAGCACTTGATTAAATAAATATCACGAATCTAGACTGCGGATCTCCTTATCGTTATTATTATTCCGAACCCTTTTTTTCTTTTTTTTTTTTTGAGGTCTATTATTATTTGGAGCCTTATCTCCTCGTTGTTTTTGTATTGTGTCTAGGTAGGTGGGTTTGCTCGGCATTACTTGCGTTTAACTCATCAACCTACGCAAATTGGTTTCAACTTGGGCAAAGCGCGATTGACGATGGCTTTGTTGGAAATACTTGAATATATCAGCATATGGGGCATCGAAGTAAAGAAAGAAGAGAAGCCTCTTTTTTAATCACCTTTATTTAAAAGTATGGTGATGGTGTTGCCTACAACGATGTCTTTGCTTTTAAAAAAAGGCTGAAATCACTTTTTAAAGTGCGGTTAGATATCAATTTACAGAAACAAGTGCAAACCGAGCGGCTGGATGGATTGCAATTTTCTTTAAGCAAATGCATTATAGTTTAACATTAGACATGGACTAAGAATTAAGAACAACGATATGGGTATTTGAAGATAAAGATTAAGATGTCTTATGATATGGGTCAGATCCTGTCCCAATCCTAAAATATAAATAGACATGTATTATACTTGATAGTTGGATTATTGAAGACCATTAAGACGTGTCACTATTTCTTCCTTTTAAAAAAAAAAAAAAAAAGGGTTGACATGATGATCGTGTGGTGACAGTGGCGAGCGGGGTGCGGTGGAGGTGGGATGGAGGTTGGATAAGAAATCACTGACGGCCACATAAAACCTTTACCGTTTTAGTGTTTTAGGATGATATGAAACTAGTTTTTCACAAAAATTTCCGCAGGCTAATTACCCCCCCCCC